>OZ017743.1:15353352-16553352 GCA_963969285.1 Odontomyia ornata | reverse complement strand
TATCCCTGGTCATGAAACATACAAAGAGACCAATATAGCTTGTTGTTTTGATTTGCTAAGGTCCCTCGTATTCCAGTCACGTGATAGTGAATGGAGAGGTTGGGCTGACTCGATCTTTCATCAGGTCTCCCATCAGTTGTGCTGCGGTTGCTTTTTGCTGACGGATGGAGATCAAACACCAATAGACGTAAACTTTGATTATTTTTCGGACCTTTGATACCCAAAATTGGCGTCGAATGTAGTAAGTTATAATGGTAGGGCCTTGATGGAGAGTGAGTAGGGTAGTAAGATAAATTTTTTTTCATCATAGGGTTGTGTTTCATGTCTGAGTCGGGCTCATACTCGCCCTACGTTGCGTTTGTCCATAAATGGGTTTAGCGCTTTTTGCTTGCTGTTTTCGTGGATGGCTCCTTGTTCTTTTATATTCGTGATTTCTTATTGATACTTCTGCTCCTGACTTGCCGGAACCAATACTATGATGCTTCTTGGATTTAGTGAGGTCGGAGATATTCAGAATCCCAGAACAAGGAGGTGGTGCGACAGTTCTAGTTGAATTGGAGACAATCAGCAGTAACCCGAAATAGTCGGCTATGCGATGAAGAGCCGGTGAGTTCAATTAATGAACTTGATCGTAATTGTACCGAGGCAATTTCTATCTTCCGCAGTTCCTTGGTGATATCGTAGTAATCTGAAATTGGCTGTTTATAAGGGGGCAAGGCAGAGTAAGTTATGCCTCCGGTGGCTAGGTCCGCTGGATTGGCATTAGAGGGGACATGTTGCCACATTTCGGTAGGGATGTCTTGATGGGTAGATGTCACCCGGTTTGTCACAATGGTCACATTGGTCTGATAGGGATGTTTGGCCACCCAGGCTAAGACAATGCAGGAGTCAGTCCAACAATAGGTTTGTATGGACTTGAATTCAATTCTCTCGACAACACGATGGAGGGATTTAAACCGGTCGCGCTGACCCACAAGCCTCTAGAGGTGTCCGTAAAATCGTTAGCATAGGAGTCACTTTAGCTTTGGCTGCAAAAATGGATGTAACTGCTGAATGTCCGTGAGAATTACCTTCTCCTACTCGAAGATATATGACTGCAATATAAGCTTGCTCAGATGTGTCGCAGAATTCGTGTAATTGGAGGGATCTCTGAGGAGTTGTTTGGAGCCATCGCTAAAGCTGACATAAATTCAAGTCCAACAATTCGTGGAAATCAATTATTTTGTTTATTTGATAATCGCAGGCCAATTCTCTTTTTCTCTTGATAAGACGTCGTGCCTTCCTTTGTTGTGTGAGCAGACGCGTTTCGACTCTTTTGAGTCATCTTGAGGGTCGGAAACGCGTCTGCTCACGCAAAAAAGCAAGGCCCAATGGATTTTCAAAAAGAAAAAAATTGTGGGAAGTGTTCCATTAACCTTTGTGGTCTGTAGCGATAAGTTCATCCCAAGATGCGCGAGATAATCATAATTTATGCATGAGGATGTACACAGTAATGAGTTTTGGAGCGAACCACCCCAATAAACTGAATAGTTGAGTGATAGAGGACCTCATGGTCTATTTTGTTGGCTCGTCATTCTGGAAACCGATCAGCCCTAATGTATCCTGCCCGTGATGCCATCCCAATCCTAGGACATTGTCTCCGGTCAGGGTATTAGAAATGGTGTGAGTCTCATATGCCATTTTGTCAAACTCGGGAAGATGTAAGATTATCACAGGATCATTGGATGCCCGTTGTCGGCGATGGAATTCTTCACGCTAGAGCAGTTTTTGAGTTGCCGCTGGTCTTGTCTACGCTACCTTCTCCACACAAGACGTCCACGTATGGATTACGGCGAAGGGTTTTTCTGGCCGATGGGAATGAAGTATCGTCGTCTTGAATCAGTTCGCTGATGATAAAGGCCTGGGTTAACTCCAAATGTGACAGTGATAAGACGAGAATGAACGATTTTGTCTGCTGATTCTGGACGCGTGATGATGGTTGGCAGATCCTGGTGCAAGCTGGCTCCTATGTGGAGTGATATATTCACCGATAGTCCGCTGTCCGTTTTGCACAAGGCATCGAACGCTATGCGAGTTTGGTCGTGGAACTCGATTCTTTCACTACCCAGTGATGAGGTTAATAGAAATTGAGGGATTTCTGGAAGTCCGTCGATGGAGCACGTTTCATGTGATTCAACGCGAGGTACTCCTGTATGCAGTGATTGTACGCAAACCATATAATTGTGAAAGTGCCGTAGAATAAGAAGATTCTGGTTGCTCCGAAGGCATCTTGAATGGTAGGTAGTCCTGGAGCGTGTCCGTTTGAAGTGTTGTTCGCATTCATCAAATTGAACAAGTTCGATCTTCCGGATCCAGTTTGAGTTGTTTGAAGTAGGCGTGGATGGGTCGAGGTTAATCATGAATCTCTCTTCCAGCTCTTGAGTCAATTGAACTTTGTAAGGGTGTACATTCAAATTTCTATTCAACATTCGCATCAGTGATGTTCACGAGATGTTCATTGTTGGGCACGACGACGAGTCGAGGTTGACGGCTCTTCTGCCACGCTATCGCGAGCAACAGCAATGTTTTCCACAGAACGAACTGGGCGAGCATGCACATGTGATTCCACATTTTCTACAGACCCGGTTTGCTGAAATTTGCGCACAATTCTCCCGATTGTGGACACATTTGGTCGATTATGCTGACCAAAAAAATCACGACGGAGATATTTTATTATATCAATTCATATTTATTCTCTATATGCCCTATCATAGGAATTATACATTTTATGCTACTTGGTATTCTGACATTCTTTAAGAAGTCTCAATAGAGGTTGGGTAACCTCTTAACTATGGCAGCAATTAAGGGTCGAGATTTTATGACAATTACGAAGATGCCTTCTACTTTCTTCAAACTATTTAAGGTCCTAAACAGTAGGTTAAGTAAGGCTGTAACTAAAGTGCACTAAATCTGATTCATCAATAATCTACAAAAATAAATTCTATTGAAGCAAAATGTATATTTTCCCAAAAAAGATGGTTTAAATGTTCCAATATGTTATGTTTCACACATATCGCTGATCTCAACTGAAACATTAACAACTTAAAGCGTCTGTTTGAGCAATTAACTCGCAAACAACTCTCTTACTTGAATTTCAGAATGCAATTGTTCCCTGTTCATTGTTAATTTATACACCGCGTACTTGTCTGGCAATTTAACAAACGAAAACTCAACAATTAACTGTAAGAATTATGTACACAGCGACAAGTGAAAGATTAATTGATTGTCACGACTTTGACTAGCATGGCTTGCTGGCTTCGCTATTCTCAAGTAATATTGAAGATAAAAGCTGCGTTAAGGGTGGCTAACGTTTTCCTCAAAACCCATACAATTGAAACGCTAAACTAGAACGAAATGTGATCAACTTGATAATATATGTTTACCTTTTGGTTGTAAAATAATCAGAGACGCCACCGTGGGAATGAATATTCTATAACGTTTTTAAAGCGTTATCTTACAGCCTGGTTTTATTTAACTTTTGTTTTCAGTTCGCTAGGGATATGAGCAATCCATCCGAGTAGTTTACCACTTTCATCCTCATATTTGTTCGGCTCGATTAGGGTATTCACATGAGACACCCTATTGAAATCGCGATCAAATCTGTCTCAGTGCTTTTTCATGTTCGACTTTTTCTAAGTGTTCCAAGTGCTCAAATTTCGTATCCATACAAAAGCACAGGTTTCAAGAGTGATTTGTACATGGGAAGCTTATTATTTCCATGTCCTGTCTACTCAATCTGATTTTGTCTGAAATGGCTATTCTATATGAATCTGGATATTTGGTAGAGGGATACTTTTTCCCAATCTAATTTTCCCAATGGACTTTTTTCTCAATAATTAATTTCCCCAATGTCCATTTGTGCCAAAAAAACTATTTTTTCCCAATGGATATTTTTCTCAATATATATGCAACAATGATAATATTCTTCTCTGTTCTTTAGAAGGACACTTTTCAATTATTTAGAAGTATACCTAATTTTCTACTTTTTAGGTTACTCTTCTATTCCTTAAAAGGGCAATTGAATAAATGTTTTACTTGTCAACTGACGAACTAATGTAGTGTTTCTTACTTGTCACGTCAAAACTAAAATCTATTTTTTTTGGGTTCGGAGGTGAAGGCTATTTATGCCCTGACTTTGAAACTCCCAAGTACCTCAGACACTGGACAAACACATCCTCTGTCAGCTGGAAACCTAACCTGGAACCTTAATCACATTTCTTCGGGCTAGGCCTCATTTTCTTTCGCCGTGAGGCATCTTCGGAATTCAGAAATCCCCTTTCTAGCAAGAAGGAAGAGGAAAGGATTACTAGATAGATACCATTTTACCTTTCAGGACGAAGCGTACATAATGTGGTGCGTTCATTTGTCAACGGATGTAAGCATCTTTCCGATTAAAGTCTCCAGGGAGAGCGCTCCTGCTTCATTGAAGAGGTCACCACGCAGCCTGTCCAATGTTTTGCATCGGAAAAATGTGTGGCAGGCTTCATAAACCTCTCCTACGTTAGACACGCAGTCACTAGACCGTGACTAACCAATCGTGTGCAGGTAAGACCGCTCAAGAGCTGGATACAGTAAAAGTCAATCTCACGATGCCTTCGATCGAGCCACGGCCTCAATTCAAGGAACAGACGCGTAGTTCATCTTCTCGTTGTGTAACTCTTCCCGTACTGCGCGTCTGGTCCCTAAATGTCAATCGCAGAGAGTGTGTTGTCTCTCTTTCATTGCGAACACCTCGCTGTTCCCTTCATTTCTACGCAGATAAATATTTGTACGATCTCTAGCAAGGAACGTGATGGGTATCACCTCTGCTAACACTAACACTGCCAACCAGGAGACCGTTCGATATGCACGTGCAATTCGTAGTACTCCTTGTTTCTGCACCTGTGCCAACCGCTTTCTGTGCAGATCCTTGCGGAGAGCGCTGCTCCATGTTTCGGATCTGTAAAGCAGTGCAGACTGCTCAGCGCTGATCAAGAGTCGTCTTCATGATGAGGAAGGTCCCCCTATATGGGCCATTAAACGTGCAAGTTCCATTACCTTCCCTGCCGCTCAGCTTTTGCCCCGATTTGCTCGGAAAAGCTCATATTGCGCCGATCAATATGCCCAAGTATTTCACTACTGGTTTTGATTCTACCAGCATTTCCCCCATATTGATAGTCGTGACTCTTGGGATCTTTTGTTTGTTAGGATGATGGCTTCGGTGTTTTTCGAGTACAAGGCTGAAACCACGAGCATTCAGTCAGTCTCTCACTCAGCTCAATAGCATACCAACCCTATGTTGCGTATGTTCGACCGTGCGTCCATTGACAAGCGCTGCAACATCATCCGCATATCCGATGAAGCATGACTTTTCTGGCAGCTCTAGCCTCAGAAGCCCATCATAAGAGATATTCCACAAGTCAGGGTCAAGGATAGCCATAATTCCGCCCTTGTGTTATAGAGTAGGCTACAATCCTTCAGATCATCTCTCGAAATCCGCATCAAATATTTGAATCGCGTTCGCGAATCTTCTCCTGATGAGTTTTTCGAGCGCTTTCCCGGCCGCTTGCAGAACGAGCGGTATGCAGACGGCTACTCGGGATTTCTCCTTCCCCTCGCTGATCAGCACGACCCTCGCTACTTTTCAGCACTACGGGAATATTCCTTCATGCAGGCAAGCGTTGAACGTACTGAGCAGCAAGTCAGGGCAACAATGATAGGCCATCTGTAGTACCTCAGCTGGAATCGCATCTAGTCCTGGGGAATTTTTTGACTTCATGGTCAAAACTGCTTCCAACCATTCAGCTTTCGTTAAGAGTGAGCAATCCGCTAGATTTTCATTGTGGATCGCTTCAATAAGAAAGGGGTGTATAGAGAAAAGAGTCCATATGGCGGCAGTCCCAGATTCCTCAGGGAACCATGCCGGCGGCCTCCTGTCATTATGCTTCTCGCTAAGCAGCTGCAAGTCGGCTTTAATTTCAGTCGCAAACTGCTCCAGCAGTTTTTGGGCTACAGTAATGTGGTACAAGTTTATTGCAAGATACGGATCATGGCAGCGCTGTTTTGGCCTTGGCTAGGGCCTCCTTAAGGACGTTCGTTCACACTAAGGCAAGCGTTCTTACATAGGACACAATACGTTTCTCCCGTGCATTGTTTCATTTTGTGCTCCACTTTACCACGCTATAGTATGATGAGCTCCTATCAGGTCCCTTGTATCCTTTTGCGGTATGACTATAACCTAGACATTTAAAACAATGAAGAGGTACTGCTCTTCGCCGTTTCCTGCAGATCATCCAGCCAATGTTTATTTGGCTGGATTACCTGCAGACCTGCTTGTAGCCCAGGCCTCATGGATCCGTGTTCACGTTGTTCACTGGATTTTGCCAGCAGCTGGCCTTGCTGTTGTTGATAAGTTTCCGAAGACGCTTTCTGGCCGAGTTGTATGGTATGTAGCGAGCTTTGTGCATGCCTTTTCCGAAGTCCATTTCCGCTGGGATGTGATAATACTCATCCATCACCAAGTCGCTAGTTGCTTGTCGTCCACTCCCCCTGCGAAGCTCCCGGCATCGATGCTCGTGCTATGAGCACGCTTACAAATTTCTCAAAGCTCATCTTTCCAGTGCTCCATCTAAGACTGGGAGACTGAGCATATGTACGCCGAGAAGGACCCGTTAATCTCAAGCGCTATACACTGGTGATCATTGGCCTAGTAGTTCTGTATGATTCTCCAGTTGTGTACCCTTGGCCTCCGATGCGAATGTTACATCTGGGATTGCTCCAACGCAGCACCAGCTACGGAAAGTAGGGATGTTCTCGGTATTTAACGCAACAAGCCCAGTTCTCGCTGCCATGTCAAGGACTCGTTTTCTTCTGGCATCTGACAGAGACATTCGTCATTCAATGCCTTTCGCATTGAAGTCTCCCCCTGCGAGAACAGGGCGCTCTGCACTCGAGAAGGCGTCTTCCAGAAATTCGAGCCTAGCTTGAAAGGACAGTAACGGATCATTCGGGGTTGGATACACACTAAAGAGTTTTGTATCCGTACACCGAACCCACACAAAGCCATCCCCTGCCCGTGACTCTGCACCCACATATGAGCACTGTCTCGCGTCCATATCGCGGCAGTACCAGATTCATCAACCATGCCGGTGGCGTCCTGTCATAATGCTTCTCGCTGAGCAGCTGCGAGTCGGTTTTATTTCAGTCACAAACTGCTCCAGCAGGTTTTGAGCTACAGTACTGCGGTGCAAGTTTATATGCAAGATACGGATCATCCTTGGCTAGGGCCTTCCTGAAGGCCTGACGCTTCCCTGTTCTTAGGACGTGCTTAAGTTCGTTCACACTAAGGCCGCGATGTGTTTTGGCCGTGTATCCTTTCATTTTGCGCCACACTTTACTACAGTGAGCTCTTATCAGGCCCCTTGCATACATTTTGCTTATGGCCATAACAAAGGCACTAAAAACAACGAAAACTACTGCTCTTCGCCGTATCCTGCAGATAACTCAGCCAATTCTTATTTCGCGCTTGCTAAGCATTTGTTGTGCCTTCTTTTCAGGAAGGTCAACGATGGCCATGCATTGCCCCGTGGTGTTTGCTTTGATGTGTCTTTTTTAATCCGTTTTTGACCACGGTCACTCCCCTGATATCGAGCGCTGCTCCAATTGCAGTTTGCCCCTCATTCGGCTTAACCGCTCCTTTTAAACATTCGCAGGACGTCCGCGTAAGATCTATCATCGGTAGGTTTAACCAACAGTGCCTGCTGTCTTAGACGTTTGCGCCGTTCGTTGTACCTAGCTCGGGTTATACTGGGTGTTCCACCGAATTTCGCTTTCTGGGGAGGCTGCTGATCTTCCTTGGTTGGGAGAAGTTTTTTCGGCTGTCTTAGGTTGGATTATTCGGAATCCCTCGTTCGACATGGTGTGTTCCTTGTGAACTTCATCTTCCTCCTCTTCTCTGTATCTTTTTGGATTGGGCTACAGGTTACGCTTTTGCTGGTCATAGGAGTTGGGATGAGTAGTTCTCAGCCGTGTGCTCTTCCTCTGCCTCCAGCCATTTGCGTCTGTAGTGCCCAATCCTGTCAAAGAGCTTTAGGACGCCGATTGTAACGTCCTTGCCTATGTCCTTTTAGATACTATAGCAGATATCATTCTCTTCAGGACCGTTGCCGGCTTCCGTATGAGCCGGTTTTCTTTGGAACGGTCAAAAGCAGTCGAGCTGCCTAGCATCTCTTCTTTCGGAAGGTCCTCGACGCTTGCATTCTGTGCCTCAGTTGCTTCGGCGGCGATGAGAGCAACATCAAACACCAGCGCGAGATTCGGCTCGCCCACTGTTTGTTTCAAATTCAGCGCCTTCGTTTCTTCAGTATTGGTGGAAGCGGCTTTGAAGTTCTCGATTCCTTCAGTTCCCTCTTCGATTCCTGATCTTGAATGTTCTGTAGTTTGCTTATTTCGCAGCGAGCGCTCCAGCGATTTCCCGCTGCGCTCAAATGCCATAAGAATTTCCGGTTGCACAAGGTTGTCCTGAGCTTTCAGTTCACTCATGCGTTTTCGTTCATCTTTGTGGTCTTAGCCATTGCTGTCAATATTCTTGTCTTCGGTGTCTTGGTCATCGATTTTATCGTCGTTGGTGCTGTAGTCGTTGGCGTGGTTGCCGTTGGTACTGCTGTTGTTGTTTTTAGGGAGTCCGGTTCAGGTTGACTGTGTAGTCACCTTTATGATCCCATGGCTATTTTAGCAGAGCAGGGAAGCCATATGAGGGTTGTCGCAAGCCGTTATGGGGACAGGTGCTCAGAGCCAAACCGACGCTAATTGGGATTCCGTCTCAATCGAACCTACACAACCAACACAATGGTTCGAAATTCGAACGTACTCCGAGGCCTGTCTGGGACGTAGACGGCCTTTACTGGGACGTAGACGGTATGATAGTTAAATTGGAGCCGTTCGCGCAGAAGTGTCACCTCGGTGATACAATAAATGTAATTGAACATTATCGGTTCCTTAATCAAGAAGTGCTCCGGCATATAAAATTTGAGCCCAATCGGTCCAGCAGTAACAATTCGGTAGAACGGTCCTCCCACATTTTATTCTATCAATTGGTTAGTACATATAATAAAAATAAACATTGAGAAAAACGCTCATCATTGGAAAAACGATCAATGGACAAAGTGGTGATTGGGAGAAATTATCATTGGTTAAAACGGGTTGGGATAAGTGTCCACCAATCAGAAATATTATGGAATTTAGATTAGATGATTTGAGTCGCCCTCTGTAATTAACCCAATCAAATTTGCCTTTCTTCTTACGAATAAGGCAAATCATCTTTTTTTCTTTCGTCCAACAAGGGTATCGGGGATGAACTATGGGGTACTTCAACTCTTGGTGAGATTATACAAAATTACACCACGTATGTACCTCGGTACGCCCTTGATGACTGTGCCAAGCCAGTGTAAAGCTGGAAGGAAATAAAAATGACATGAAAGATAACGATATTCATATTCCCCCAGGCGGCAGCTAATCGAAGATTAGAAATCCACCACTTGTAGCGACAGGAATACGGATTCTGGGGTCCCAACGCCGTATCTCGTAGAGAACCTTTTAGAGGATCTCGAGCTGTAATCCAATTCATTAGCAAGCACTTAAACAGACAGACTTTGTCAATGGAAAATATTTTATTGGCAGATTATGATAGAGGACGTCCTGAACTTTGCTTGCAAGGAAAGGGAAGATCTTTCTTCAGGATGCAATCAAAATGCCAACTGGCGAAAAACTGAGCAAGACGCAAGCAGGAAAGGCACGTAGGAGAAAACGTGCTGAATAGCAATGCCTTGTATGAAAGGAAAGCTGTAAAGCAAATGCGTTCGCAACTACCACTCAGACGAGTCTTATATCATGGATGGGGAAACTCGTTACCGATCACTCAACTGAGAAGCAGTCCTTGCAGGTGTCTTTGTTGCCCTCACAGGAAGGGTCAGCCAAACCTCTCGGGGGGATGGCTGAGTCTAGTGGCTATTCCGCATCAGGTTCTAAGCCGTTTACTAGAGCTCAATGCAAGAACGCTCACCGCAGAGCGATGCTAAAGCTGGCTGGTGGAAGGACAGACGAAATGGGCTCTGGTGCACCGCAAAAGTGGAGCCGGTCTGGTGAGGACTCATTTAAGGCAAAACACACTATGGCGGCAATACCAAGTAGTCGAAAAAGAATCGATAAATAAATAGAGGAAGTCATTGAGCTCAAAACAATAGAGGATGTCACATGGTCACCATGAACCAGGGCCCTCAGGGTACCGAGGTTCAGGAAACCAGACTCACTCTAAAGCGTCAACTTTGGTATGTGGCAACTACGCAGAAGCTGCTGCAGTCACTGGTTGTACGCATTGGATTTAGCATCGGAGGCCCAGTGAATGTTAAGTGTGAGAAAGTGTTCTTCGACCACTTATTGAAAATCTCTGAAGAAATAGCTTTTCCATACAGAATGAATGGTCTGTTTGTCAGCGGAGGCATTCTGCATGCTAAATGCTCAGACCGACGGTTTACCAAAGTGGTACTCCCCAAGGCTCCAGCTTCTAAGGGCACAAAACTCACACTTGTGACTAAAGGCACCCTCACTGAGTTGGTCAGGGCTGTAATATGGATCCCAACAACAGTGGAGGATCATATGGACATTACGCAAGGTTGGAAGATCATTTCCTGTGCGGCAGTGTACAGGGTAATAGCTTGAAAACTACCCTGGTAGTCGGGATGGATCAATGTAGTGAAAATGAGTATAAATAGAAAGAGGATGGTAATATCAGCCGAGATTGGCCTTGTCTGGGGACGTGTGAATGCGCTGGCAGGCTAGCGTTGCGGTGTCGTGGGGCGGGCTCATTCCCCCAGCACAAGGACCCACTACAAAAGAATTTCGCATTCACGAATTCTCGGGTCTCAAAAGAAAGGTCGACCGAAGTCGAAACATGTAGGTAACTAAAGAAGGGGAAAATGGCTTGCTCAGAGAACAAGCCGAAACGAGTCAAAACAGACGGACTTGGGGAGACTTCGTCGTTAACCGACGATTCTCAAGGCCCACAAATAAGAGTGGGGCAACCGAATGGATGTGGTGTCCTCTCGCACCCGCCCAACCGGATCAAGATCCTAACGTTGACGTGGCCGTACATCTCCCGTTTGAGCGGAAAACTCATACCAACCACCTCTGTATGAGCCTTCCCATCGACGGGAAATATGGATGTGACCGATTTATTTTACAGACCTATGTGGTCGGGTCACATAACTCTATGTCATAAAACGGGCACGTGAGTGGAAGGCCAGTTAACCCGGCAAGAGCCCCTGAGACTACAAAACAGATAGAGCGCGCCCGATGGCTAGCCCATTTTTCAAAAAAGCCTCCCCACGTAGTGGGTCCTATACCCAGTCAGATTCGACGGAATGGTAAGACCGAGTCGTATCGCTTAACAATTCATTGTATTCATTATAAACTATGACTGTACATGATGATCCATTGAGAAGGAAATACAATAAACAATGCAAAATAAGAGATAACTTAGGTAGGAAATTTCTTTTAACACCTTTAAGAAAAAAATGAAACAATTCTTGCTACCTCATTTTCACTACATCAGGCTAGTGCAGATCTTTTGAAATCTGCCCTGTGTATGCGTCTTCATCTGCCCCCCATGGAGACGTCAGGTCACCTTTCCTAAATGAGAACAGTTGAAAGAGAGAACATTGGGTAGGATTCTGAATTTATCCTTTACCCAAGTTAATTCGTAGCACGCCATTGCCGCCTCAGATTTAATATGTAGGTGGCATGGTATATTGAAGACAAAGTCATCGCAACACATCACAATTGTTCAAAAGCCATGGGTGAGGCACAAACGTATCCATGGACTGAATCTGCGTGGCACGGGAATCTTCTTTGATAGAGGATCTGACCGCCCGCGCGAATGCTTGTTAGTCCCTACAAATGTGGTAGCGTCACTTCTGAGAAAATTCACTAACAGCGACACGATCGCGGTGAAGATATCGTATAAAGAAGACATGGCCTGGCAGGACATTATTGTTGCATCAGCCTACCTTGCGTACGACACGGCACTACCTCCATCCAGAAGAATGCTGATGGAGGTGGTAGATTACGTTGAGCCCAAAGGCATTATAGAGGCAGATCACTGCTTTTTACGGCGTACAAAATCCGAGTATTTTCAAAGATCTTAGAAAATAAAATGGGATAATACGCAAACAGTGTTATTGGGGAGTATCAAGGTGGTTTTAGAGCAGGTAGACCGACGAAAGTCCAATTGTTCACTGTCAAGCAGGTACTTGAAAAATGCTGGGAGTTCAACATAGACGCACACCAAATTTTCGTTGACTTTAAGCATGCATACGATAGTATTGATCGTAACGTACTCTACCAAATAATGCTTTGCTTTGGTATCCCAGCCAAATTACCTCCCAAGTCCGCATCAACAACCAACTCACCGATGCCTTTGACACAATTATCGGACTAAAGCAGGGAGATGGGCTGGCAAGTCGAACCAAGTAGTAGCCTATGCGGACGACATCAACTTTTTGTCACGGTCATTAACAACTGCCAAAGAACTCTCCCCGTAACTCGACTGCGAAGAAAACCAGCAGCGCTAAACATCAATGAAAATAAAACAAAACTCATGACGCAGTCGAGGAAAAATACCTCAAATGCCCAAAATACCACACTTGGCGAATACAACATCGGAAATGTGGGCGAACATGTATATTTAAGCGCTAATATGATGTGAACCGGTAATGAAAGAGACGAAATACGCCGAAGAATACAGCTCGCAAATAAAATATTTATGTTAAACAAAATAAACGAATAGGGACAAAACTAAATCCAAGATACAGACAGGAAATTGTGAAAGAAAATAGAAATACGACAGTACTAACTGAATCTGGCAAGATAATACATAAAGATAAAATACGTAATTAACTTTCCAGGTTCATTATCCATGCGATCAACGCGACCGTACAAATTTTAGACTACAGCAACTCAGAGATAATTTCTTTTCACCTTGGACAGACAAGAATTAAGGACGGAAACTTCAAAATTATTCACGTTATTAACATGGACCAATACGAACGATTCATTACGGTCATTCACCCTTTTTTAAACCTATCAATTGTTCAGCATAACCCACTCTCCCAATATCTGATGCATGAATTCCACCAAATCGAGACACTAGTTCACAATCTGAAACCCAGGAAGGTGAAGAGATCACTGAATATTTTTAGGTTCGGCTTGGAAATGGGTTGCCGGAAGTCCCGATCACGAAGACCTAATAACCATAGAGGAGAAGATAACCAATGTCCTGAACAATAAGAACAAGCAACAAGAATTGTATAATCAGCAAATAAATAAAATTACTAAAATAACAAATGATATTCAGAAATCGTTACTTGAAGAAAAAAAAGTAAATAATCATATTTTTTTCGGATGTGCAATACAGAATGAAAATAGTTAAAGAAAAATTGAAATATATAAATTATGCCATACATTGGACCAAAATGGGAATTATCAACTCAATCATATTATCAAACAAAGAAGTTAAACTAGCCACTGATATATTGAATAAAGAATTATTGCCTTTCTCAACCATAGAAGAAGCCCTAGAGCTTGCCGATATTAAAATTATCACAAACCAAGAAACTATTCTGTATATAATAAATATTCCAATTACAAGAAAAGAAATTTATGAAACATTGCTAATAAAACCCATAAAAAACGAAATATTGTAAAGCAAATTTTATTTGACAAAATTTTAAAGAATAACGAAAAATTTTATGGAATAAAAAAAGATTGTAAATATTTCAACAAACTATTCATATGTAGAGAATCAGAAATAATAGATATTAGTCTTACTGAATGTATTCCCGGCGGTCTCCTCATCCCGACTATAGAAGAAATTTCACCTGGTAATTTGCTGTTGAATGCGTTCTCTGGTCAACTTGAAGCAGAAGACTCAACACACAATTTAAATGGAACATATCTAATAAAATTCCATAATACATCGATTAGAATTAATGGACAAAGCTACGAATCGCATGAAATTTCAACCATACATGCACTGTCCGCTTAAAGCTACGCCTGAAGGGAAAATCCACGGATAACATCTTTCACTCGAAATATTGGATGAAATACGAATTAATAATATAAACAAGATAGAAATGTTCCAATCCGAAAATAAAATACACCAGTACCCGAGTTATGGTTTAATTATCTCTTTAGTATCTCTAGCATCAGCTCACCTACTCCTGAAAATTTGCATGAAAAAGGGCAAACCTACAACAATCATTTCACCTACTCCAGAAGTTAAAATATCACCCGAAGAGGCTCATGGCCCACAAATGAGAGAAGGGCAACCGGGTGGTGATGGAGCCCCCGCGCACCCACCCAACCGGATCAAAATCCATAATTGTTGTAGTGGCCAGGTATTCCTCTTCTGAGTGGAAAACTCATACAACTTAACTTGCATGAGCCTTCCCATCAGAGGAGAAGTACCCCGGTGACCAATTGATGCCATAGAATTATGCAATTCGATTACATAACCCTATGTCATAAAAAGGCACCTTGCTCGGGCCACTCAACCCGCGCCGTCACCTGAAACAAAGAAGTTATTTAACGCCCGATGGCTGGCTCATTTGTGGCGTGGAGACCATCGTACCGGGTCCTATACCCGGTCAAAAGGAACCAAAATAGAAAGACCGAGTTTATGGTTTAATTCAACATTTTTTTTCTTCCTTTTTTTAGGTTTTTTATTACCTCATAAATGTGTTTCCAATACAATTCCCAATCTTTCTATAAACTATTGCTGTTTCAATGCTGCTGTTGTTTCAAAAAAACTGAATTTACTACAAAGTTGTTTTCAAGAAAATCTGCGACACAACATGTGTCAATCTACAGTGATTTATCGATAGTGCCCTCAGACCGGGGAACCAAACGCGTCCCCAGGGTTGCGGATAGGGGAAGACCTTTCTCGAAAGGTTCGCTGCGAATAACCAATAAGCAGCCGCGGACAATGGTCGGCAGTGAAGGGAGAGTCTCAGGACAAATACCTGAGTGTCAATGATCTTCACTGTGACATGACGAAATATATGGCGTCATCAATTATCCATATATCGTGGCAGTAGGTAAAATGCTATGGGAATGGAAACCCAGACAGAAAACCAAATCATGCAGGTCCACAAGGGAAACCAAATTACGGTGCAGGGGGTCGGATAACCAGTACCGGCGGCAGAGGGTAGTGAGCGAGCAGGCTCCCGGCCGTCGTCATCCAGCGACTGCAATGTTATAGAAGTGGTGAACTTGGCTTCTGTAACAGATATAACTACAAGCAAACAGGACGCTAGCACGGAGAACCCTTTCAGGCAAAAACCGCTGTTGGCAAGAACACCGATAAAACAAGTCACCGATTGCGGGGGGAGGCAGCAAACCCCAGAAACACTGTCAAAGTCAACATCACAGGTTAAATCATCGGAGACAGACCACAGACGGACTAACGAACGAAAGAAGGCAGAGTGCGTTGTGCAACCTGGCATCATTGCGGCCTTTGGGCGCAGTAGAAGGACTATGCGCACCCCGGAGCGTCCAGTGCAAGACGTACACAATCCGGATCAAGCTGCGACACCAACAGAGGCCAGTGTAAGACTGGGGGAGGGAGAAGTTTTGCCGTTGGCCGACGCCACTTCAAACGCGACCCAAGCGATAGAAGCAAAAGGGCTAGGAAACGGGGGCCTCTCCCAAGAGGTGGCGCCAAATAACACAATTGCCCTTGACCGCGCCGAAGAGGAGCGGCTTACTCGGAAAGCGGGGACTATCGTCAAACAACTGAGGGCTGCCTGCGAAGTGCAGAAAAACATAGGCAAGAGTGTCAAGAATGGCATTCTTGAACTGGAGGAGCTTTTTGGCCGCATAACGCACTACAGGCGGAGGTGGCTTGCAACCGAAAAGCACCAAAAAGACACGCTCTCCCTCGAGGCATCAGTGGGTCCTAGCAGCAGCAAAAGAATGGCCGGCAGCCCAATTGAAGGCGACCGTGAGAAAAGGAGGAAGGACGAGACCATAAACGAAGTTGACACTCCAGGCGAGGAGTTTCATGTGGTGCGAAACAAGGCAGCGAAAAAAGCGGCCAAAAAGCTACTCCTAGAAAAAAACAGACAAAGAGCTCAACCACGAAAAGAACAAAGAACCCCCCGATATACCGCAGAAAACAAAAAGCAAACCGCGGCGCAAACCCTTGCGAGAGGCACTGCTTATTAAACCCACTAAGGGCCGAACCTACGCAGATGTCCTCCGTGAAATTAAAGGAGCGGTCAAGCCAGACGACACCAAAACTGCCATCAAAGCAGTTCGACCAACCCGGACCGGTGGCCTGCTGGTGGAATTCGGGCCAGAGGCCACAAACAAAGATGCATTCCGTGACGCGGTTCAAAAGGTTCTTGGAGATGCGGCAACGGTTGCCTCGCTCGAACCAATGGCCACCCTGGAAATCAGGGACCTCGACTGCGTCACGGACAAAGCTGAAGTAGAGGATGCCATTAGGAGGGAGTTCCCCAGCTTAAGTGAAGTCAAGGCAAGATTGACACGTGAAAACACAAGAGGGCAACGCATGGCTATTGTCGAACTAGCTGATAAGGACGCCCAGCAAATCCTGGCGAAGGGCAAAATTAAGATAGGTTGGGTGATCTGCAGGATACGGAGAAGAGCGATCTCTATCCGCTGCTTCAGATGCTTCGAATACGGACACACCGCGTATGGCTGTAGGGGACCCGACAGGAGATCTCTGCTACAAATGTGGTGAAACGGGGCACAAAAGGAAGGAGTGCACGAACGAGGCAAAATGCATTCTTTGTAAGGATGCTAAGCTAGCACCCGGCGACCTCAAACATGAGCCGGGGATAGGGAGATGCTGGGTTTTCAAGGAGGCCCTAAATAAAGCCAAATCGATACTCAAATGATCCGTATCCTGCCGGTCAATTTGCATCGAAGCACAAACGCCCAGGACCTACTTGAGCAGTTTGCGAGGAATAAGCAAGCTGACCTCCTGTTGCTGAGCGAGCAACATCATAACAAGGACTCGCAAGCGTGGTACCCTGACAAATCTAGTACCTCGGCCATCTGGGTTCTAGACAGCGTCCGCCTTCAGGTGCAGGGCCATGGACGCGGGGATGGTTTTGTGTGGGTACGGTGTTCAGGGATAACATATTTCAGTGTTTATCTGACGCCTAACGAGGCAATGCGATCTTTTCGGACCAAACTCGATGCCCTGGAGGACGCTGTCTCGAACACAGAGGGCCACATGCTGGTCGGGGGAGATTTCAACGCTAGAGCCATTGAATGGGGTATGCCACAATCCGACCCAAGGGGAAAGCAAATCTTCGACATGGCGCCCAGAACAGCGCTTTTTGTCCTAAATACTGGTAACACCCCTACTTTCCGCCACTGGGGTTGCGTAGGAACCATACCCGATGTGACACTCGCTTCGGAGTCCCTGGTACCTAGAGTACACAACTGGCGAGTACTAGAGGACTACTCGGCTAGTGATCACCAGTATATAGCGGTTGAGATTCACGACAGTGCCACTCTGCGTGCATATGCCCAAACTTCAATCCTCGGATGGAGGACTGGGAGGATGGACGTTGAGAGGTTCGCTGACGCGCTTACGGCAGGCGCATCGTTGCTGGGAGCTCCGCCAGGGAGTGGAGGGCCTACAGCCAGAGACTTGGTGAACTCAACTATGAGTACCATCATAGCTGCTTGCGAGTCTTCCATGCCCCGCCGGAGACCCCGACACGGTAAGCCTCCAGTATACTGGTGGTCAAACGAGATCGCCGAACAAAGAAGCGAGTGTCACAAACTTCGGCGAGAGGCCCAGCGGGCGCGAACACGGGAGGAGGCAGACACTAGGCTAGCAGCATACAGGTCCGGCAGGAAATATCTTCGCAGGCTTATTAACAAGAGCAAGGCCCGATGCTGACAAGACCTCGTGGACAATGTAAATAGGGATCCGTGGGGCCTTGGCTACAAGCTGGTCATGGGGAAACTTGGTGCCCTACGGAAGCCTTGTATACATGACGCGGAAAAGATGGACGCGATAGTGCGGGGACTCTTCCCCGCCCATCCCGTCCGTGTTGACGCTGTCCATGGTGAAACAGCAGTCGAGTGCCCACTCTTCACACAGCTGGAACTGGAGGAGGCAGTCCTCTCCCTGAAAGCGAGGAAGGCTCCAGGTCCAGATGGTGTTCCAGCTGAGGTGTTGCAGCTCGCCTATCACCATTGTCCTGACTTGCTGCTCAGCACATTCAACGCTTGCCTACGGGACGGGGTTTTCCCGGTACGATGGAAGGTGGCGAGGCTCGTGCTGGTCAGCAAGGGGAAGGGAAATCCCGAATCGCCGTCTGCATACCGCCCGTTATGCATGCTAGACACGGCTGGGAAAGTGCTAGAGAAACTCATCAAGGGAAGACTCACTGACGCGATTCGTGCTGCTGGGGACCTATCTCCTCGGCAGTACGGCTTTAGAGCAGGACGTTCTACCATTGATGCGATTGCAGAGGTGGTGAACGTGGTCCAAAAGACAGAGGCATATAGCCGCACCAAGCGACGGATCGTCCTGTTGGTGACACTCGACGTCAGGAATGCCTTCAACTCCGCTAGATGGGTGGATATTTTGGACACGCTGGAAAACTCTTTTCAAGTTTCAGAATATCTAATGCGGCTTTTGAGGAACTACCTAAAGGACCCGAAGCCTGTTCTACGACACGACACAGGGCCAACGAAGGATGGAAATTACATCGGGTGTTGCCCAGGGATCTATCCTTGGTCCGGACCTGTGGAAGGTGTCTTACGACGGGCTACTGAGACTTGAGATGCCAGATGAGTCGCGCTTGGTCGGCTATGCGGATGATGTTGCGGCTCTGGTCGCTGGACGCACCGTTGAACAAGCGCAACTTAGGCTAGGTATGCTAATGCGCCGAGTGAGGGACTGGATGACTGCTCGCGGGCTCAGCTTAGCATTGGAGAAAACCGAAGTGGTCATCTTGACAAAAAAGAGAGTCCCTAGAGTAAGGATGATCAGTATTGGAGACATAAAAATCGAATCGAAGCCAGCGGTGAAGTACCTGGGGCTACTGATCGATTCGAAGATGAGTTTGTCTGAGCAAATCAGGGCAACGGCTGAGAAGGCTTCTTCGGGAATATCGGGTCTGAGTCGACTTATGGCCAACGTAGGGGGACCCAGCCCATCAAGAAGACGCCTCTTGATGAGTGCTGTGGGGTCGGTGCTACTGTACGGAGCAGAGGTATGGGGCGACGCTCTCAGCAAGGAGGTATACTGAAAACGTTTGGCACAGGTACAGAGAAGAGGAGCACTGAGAATTGCATTTTCGTATCCAACAGTCTCTGACTCGGCGGTGATAGTTATTGCAGGCGTGATACCTGTTGCCTTCCTTGCTAGAGAGCGCCGCGCTATTTACCTGCTAGAGAGCGCCGCGCTATTTACCTTCTTTCTGACCCAGCTTTTGAGCGGGCATGAGTGTTTTCAGTCTTACCTGCGCAAGATCGGTAAGTCACGGTCCCCCGATTGTCGGTTTTGCCCAGGAGAGGAGGACATTTTTTGCGTGTGCAAAATGGGTCAGGCTGCGAAGGGAACTCTACAGGGACCCCGGATAATATAGTTGCGGTGACGCTCGAATCGGTTGACAAATGGAACCAGGTGGCACATTATGCTCGGGCAGTCCTAAAATATAAAAGGGACCCACAGCAGCCGGGGGCGCTGGGGCTGGGGGATCGCTCTTCTGGTATTTCCTCTTCCCCTCTCCCCTCCCGCTACGAACGGGACTCCCCAGCTTGAAGGCGCCCCGAGGCGTAAGAAAACGAGACCTGGCCCGAAGTAATGTGTCAAACGGTTCCATTCTGGGTTCTCAGGTTGACATGGGAGGTGTTTAGTGGGTAGTCCAACGGTATCCTCCATGGGAGTCCCACACTCTGTGCATAAATGGCATTCACCTCCCTACCAAAAAAAAAAGGTCTGAGTGCTTAACAAGTGTCGGAAACAATCATCTTGCCTCAACATAAAACAAATAAACTAATGCACAATTAACAGAATATCCAATATATGTATCACCATCCGTATTTCTCAGTGATAATAAGATAACGTTTTGAAAGAATATGATCGAGTGCACCGTTGTTGACATAAGAAATAGGTTTAAATTTGGAATGTTAAAATTAGGCTAGAAGAAGTCAAAATTTATTTGACAGGAAGCAGAATATAAAAGCCGTCGTAAAACTTTATAAAGATATAATACTATAAAGTAACCGGTTTATCCCAATTCGCAATATTTGAAATCAACCCAAATTTGCTTTATTTCTTTTAATCTGATCAAATTAATGTTTAATTAAAAAAATGCATTGACAACTTTTTCAACCTATTTTTCGATCAAATAAAAACAGTAGTTTTATGCGTGTTCTGAGCTATGAAGCAAGATTGAGCCTAAAGTGGTAATACTTTAAGCTTAATCTTGCCTAGATTTTAGAATGTACAAATCGCGTGACCAACTAGAAAACGAAGTATGAGTACATTCAGTAAACAAGTACGTTAACTCCTCATGTGATTGCTGGAAGCACTATCATAGTTAATTTGCCGCCAGTGGTAAAATTTATACAAATTAATGTGTGTTGCTTTTTAAATTTGTTCAAATCTCAATTCATGCTGTATGCACAGCTAATGGTGGAATAATCCCGGGTGGCACGACTTGAAGGTATCTCTTTTTGATTGACTATTTTTAACCGCAAGTTTTTATCAGGTTTATAGTACTAATGTGACTGTGATTTTGACCAGTTGACATATATGTCTGATAATTAAATTACAACTGATGGTTTTGTTTCCTTTCGATATTTGTACTGCAAATATCTCCGGTATCCTATGTCTGTGAGATTATTTTGAATTAAGTGCAAATATCGTCAAGTAATTGTGCTAATAGAAAAATGGAGAAAAAACAGATGATTTCGGTTGGTTTCTTTTAGTAATTACTGAACATTCGAGTAGTTTGGTAATAATATTTTTTAACTTTTAAGTCAATGAGGATGAATCCACGATGCAAAAGAGCTCTCTAAACATGTCCTGTCTATCAAAATGCTGAATGCAGCGCATATAGATCCTTTTTAAAAAAATTATAACTACATAAAATTGTTCGCTTTTAAAACTAAATAATATATATGTAACAATTTTAAGTAAATGTTTCATCATTGTTTTGTCCAAACCATCGAGTTTTTCTGCATTCTGGAGCATTCTGAAAAGTTTGTCAACCTTTTCTGTGTTCCAAATGAAACGTTTTAAACTAAAAAGCATCTTCAAGATAAGATAAAGTTTTACTAACTGTCAGAGTAGTGTTTTGTATTTGCTATTAACCCTATCGTTTGCATTTTGCATCTGCGTGTTTTAATTTCATTGTCATTGAACCGAATGTGTTACTCGTATGTACTTATTCAAACTATAAACTCACCTAATAAGTAATTATTTTCTTTTCTTAAAAAAATTGCAGCAAGACTCCAAACAATCCGGAGCCTTAAAGAAAAGTAGCAGATATCGCAGCAGATCACTATCAGCATCATCAACAGATTCATATAGTTCAGGTGAGTTTAGAACGTTTAATTTGTAGTGCTGTTTTTTTTTTTAGATCTGCGATAAGAATTAAGTATAATGAATCAAGTTGTAACCATCTTAGGGTTCAAAACAATTTTACTCATGACATGACTTCAATTATACTTCCATTGCACTTACAGCGATGGTCAAAAATAGCAACATCCTGCAATTGATTAATTTGATCTCTAAGTAATTGTACAGTTACTCCCAAAAAGATCCACACAAGTAAAAAATGTTCCTTCTTTTTCAATTTATGCTTCAATCCATGACACAAAAAGAAAAAGGAAATATTATTAATTGAACAAAACATCAGCTCGGTAATTTTACTCAAAAAAATAGAAAATGTACCGCAAAATGAGAAGTAAAACGAAGGATTAAAAAATAAGCACAAAAATATGACGCCCCGAAAAGATCCGCACAACAAGGAAACTTGGGCAAACATGTGCATTTTTATGTAAAAAGAACACATTTGAGTGACCACTTTATAGCATATCGCCTTCAGTGATAAAGTCGTAATAGATCCGGGCAGATCATATCTAATATTGATCACAAACCGCGTGTTGTTCGTAGCTTAAAAAAACGTTGTGCTTTTTAAATTAAAATGGACAAATACACGTCTCCAGAGAAGATCCAGTTGGTGGTTTCACCCATATGGAAGGTAAAAATGTGGCAGAAATATGTTCGAACCTCAACATGATACGTAGAACTGTTTACGACATTCTCCGGAGGTATAAAGAGGAAGGTAGAATAGACTTGAAGCATAGTCCTGGTCGCCCAAAGGTTCTAACAACGCTTGAAGAACGCTCTATCGTCCGGAAAATAAAAAAAATCCAAAACTGAGTGCTCCAAAAATTGTGAGTGAAGTGTTCGCAGAATTTAAGAAAAAAGTAGGATGTGAAACAGTTCGACGAGTTTTGAGAAATGCTCAATACAATGGACGTGTTGCACGGAAGAAACCATTCATCAGCGAAGTGAATAGAAAAAAGCGTTTAAATTTCGCTAAAGAATTTATATTAAAGGAAGTCAATTATTGGGAGGATGTGATTTTTGCCGATGAAAGCAAATTCAACGTTTTTGGCTCGGATGGACGTGTTATGGTGTGGCGCAAGCCCAATGAAGAATTGAGTCCAATTAACCTCAGGCCTACAGTGAAACACGGAGGTGGCAGTTTGATGATTTGGGGATGCGTATCTACTCGTGGTGTTGGCGAATTAGTATTTATAGATGGTATCATGGATTCCCGTCGATATTTAGGCATTTTGAAGGAAAACTTGCGAAAAGGCGCTGCTAAAATGGGCATTTTGGATTCGTTCAAATATTACGAAGACAATGATCCCAAACATAAGGCACGCATTGTTCAAGAATGGCAGCTCTATAATTGTCCAAAAGTGGTTCGTCCTCCTCCTCAAACACCGGATTGTAATCCCATTGAAAATCTCTGGGATAAATTGGACCGTAGAGTTCATAGCACGCCAATTTGTTCAAAAACGGAGCTCGAGAAAAGGCTTCGCGAAGAATGGGTGAAAATGGATGTGGAATACCTGCGGAAGATCATCTCCAGTATGCCAAACCGATTAAAATGTGTCATTGAACAAAACGGACATGCAACAAAATACTAGCTTACTAAAATTTTTGTTTATTTTTACAATTTAGCACTTGTGCGGATTTTTTTGAGGGATGATATTTTCTGTTTTTTCATGGAATTTCCTTTTTTTTGGTATATTTAAAGTGAGAAACTATTTTATTTATGTGATCTGTAAGACTTTGATGTTCTGCTCCTAATATAATGTTTAAAAAAATTTTCCCGTTTTTAATTGCCTTATAAAACGAGAAAGGAGGAAAATTTCTTTCTTGGGCGGATCTTTTTGGGAGTCACCGTATATTTTCCTAAGAAATTTTATGTTCAGGTAATTTGACTTATTGTGCGAGAACGCTTGTGAGTGCTAAACACAATTGCGTTTTGTTTCACATATTCAGTTAAAAGACGTGAATGAGGCATGTCATCATAAGCATTTCTTCCGGTTTTTTAACATTATCAGTTTTCTCGACTTCGCATTCCCAAGGGAGCTAACGCTGTTCAAAAGTATAACAAAATAGGAATCTCGCAATTTTACACACATGCCATTGTGGCTATCTCGGCTTTGGTGTACTCTTGACATAAACTGATGCTTTTAAACGATTGACACAATTGTTTCATGTTCTTGTCCTTCGTCTCCCTCCCTTTGTTGCGCAAAAGACTTGACATTGTAAGGTCTCACCAAGACCCTTCATCTGATACCCAACCTGGCCGTCTTAATAAAAAAAAAAAAATTGAAGCGGGTCACATCCTTACATCGGGAGACCAACCTTTTTGTGCTTGGAAGGTGAATGCCATCTACGCACTGAGTGTGGAGCTCCCGTGTCCGCAAGCGACTAGGCTACCCACCAAACACCTTCCTTGTCAACCTAAGAACCCGCCTTGAAACATTACTTCGGGCCAGGTCTTGTTCTGTAACGTCTTGAGGCGCCTTCAAGCTTGGAGGAAATGCCAGACAAGCGATCGCTCAGCCCGGATTGCTGTGAGTCCCTTTTATCTTTTAGGACTACGCGAACATAATTTACCACATGGCTCCATTTGTCAACCGATACAAGCATCACCGTGACTATACTATTCGGAGTGAGCCCTCCCGTCTCCCTGTAGAGGTCTCGGCGCAGCTTGTCCCTTTTTTGCATGCAAAAAATGTGTGACAGGAATCGTCTTCCACTCCTGGGTAAAATCGACAATCGGGGGACCGTGACTTATCAATCTTGTGTAGGTAAGACGGAAAACACCCATGTCTCGCCAAGGTCTCATATTCGGAATGAATCGCGCAGTTTATCTTCTCTTTGTGCAATTCACCCAAGATTGCTGCCAATCGCTGAGTGAGCGCTGCCTCTCCTCGTAGGCAACCGTCTCCCTCGCTTCGACGCAAGTAAATAGCGCGGCGCTCTCTTGCAAGGAGGGTAATCGGCATCACGCCTGCAATAACTCTCACCGCCAAATCAGAGACTGTTGGATACGAAAATGCAATTCTCAGTGCTCCTCTTCTCTGTAACTGCGCCAAACGTTTTTGGTATACCTCCTTGCTGCGAGCGTCGTCCCATACCTCTGCTCCGTACAGTAGCACTGACCCTACAGCACTCATCAAGAAGCGTCTTCTTGATGGGCTGGGTTCCCCTACGTTGGCCATAAGTCGACTCAGAGCCGATGTTCCCGAAGAAGCCTTCTCAGCCGTTGCCCTGATTTGCTCAGAGAAACTCATCTTCGAGTCGATCAGTAGCCCCAGGTACTTCACCGATGGCTTCGATTCGATTTGTATGTCTCCAATACTGATCATCCTTACTCTAGGGATTCTCTTTTTTGTCAAGATGACCACTTCGGTTTTCTCCAATGCTAAACTCAGCCCGTGAGCAGTCATCCAGTTACTCGGCGCATAAGCATACCTAGCCTAAGTTGCACTTGCTAAACCGTGCGTCCAGCGACCAGAGCCGCAACATTATCTGCATAGCCGACGAAGCGCGAATCATCTGTATCTCAAGTCTCAGTAGCCCGTCGTAAGACACGTTCCACAGGTCCGGACCAAGGAAAGATCCCTGGGCAACACCCGATGTAATTTCCATCCTTCGTTGGCCCTGTGTCGTGTCGTAGAGCAGGCTTCGGTCCTTTAGGTAGTTCCTCAAAAGCCGCATTAGATATTCTGGAACTTGAAAAGAGTTTTCCAGCGTGTCCAGAATATCCACCCATCTAGCGGAGTTGAAGGCATTCCTGACGTCGAGTGTCACCAACAGGACGATCCGTCGCTTGGTGCGACTATATGCCTCTGCGTCCTGCTCTAAAGCCGTACTGCCGAGGAGATAGGTCCCCAGCAGCACGAATCGCTACAGTGAGTCTTCCCTTGATGAGTTTCTCTAGCACTTTCCCAGCCGTGTCTAGCATGCATAACGGGCGGTATGCAGACGGCGATTCGGGATGTCGCTTCTCCTTGCTGATCAGCACGAGCCTCGCCACCTTCCATCGTACCGGGAAAACCCCGTCCCGTAGGCAAGCGTTGAATGTGCTGAGCAGCAAGTCAGGACAAAGGTGATAGACGAGCCGCAACACCTCAGCTGGAACACCATCTGGACCTGGAGCCTTCCTCGCTTTCAATGAGAGGACTGCCTCCTCCAGTTCCAGCTGTGTGAAGAGTGGGCACTCGACTGCTGTTTCACCATGGACAGCGTCAACACGGACGTGATGGGCGGGGAAGAGTCCCCGCACTATCGCGTCCATCTTTTCCGCGTCATGTATACAAGGCTTCCGCAGGGCACTAAGTTTCCCCATGATCAGCTTGTAGCCAAGGCCCCACGGATCCTTGTTCACATTGTCCACTAGGTGTTACCAGCAGCGAGCCTTGCTACTCTTGATCAGTTTACGAAGGCAGTTCCTGGTCGACTTATATGCTGCCACCCAGTTGCATGCCTCGTCACTGTTCCGCGCCCGTTGAGCCTCACGTCGAAGCTTGTGACACTCCCTTCGCTTTTCAGCGATTTCAGTTAACCACCAGTACACTGGGGTCTTGCCGTGCTGGGGTCCTCGGCGGGGCATAGAAGCGCAGCAAGCAGTCGTAATGATGCTCATAGTAGAGTTCACCACGTCTTGAGCTGCCCGTTCTTCCGTCCCCTCCGAAGCTCCCTGCAGCGGCTCACCTGCTGTGAGAACCTTGATGAACCTCTCGACGTCCATCCTTCCGATGTTCCATCCGATTGTAGAAGGGCGAGAGCACGGACGTCGGGAGACAGCATCACTTATCTCAAGCAGAATGCACTGACGGTCACTGGCTGAGTAGTCCTCTAATACTCTCCAATCGTGTGTCCTACTTATTAAGGACTCCAAGAAGAATGTCACGTTCGGTATGGTTCCCTCACAGCCAATACGGCGGAAAGTCGGCGTATTTCCAGAGTTTAGTACGACAAGGGCCATCCTGGCCGCCATTTCCAGGATTCGTTTTCCCCGCGGATCCGTCCGAGGCATGCCCCTTTCGATTGCTTTAGCGTTGAAGTCGCCCCCCAACGAGCACTTTGCCCTCTGCGTTCGAGACAGCGCCGTTCAGAGCATTAAGCTTGGTGTTGAATCAAGACTCTTTTGCCTTGACTTTTCTGAACTTGGGCCTTATGCCAAGTTCCGTTACTCCAGTGCAATGCACTGGCGTAACTTTAATTGTAATTATTGGCCTTATGCCAATAACTAATCCGCGTGTTTTATATTTTGCACAAGTGCATAAACTTGTAAAAAATATAATTGTGTTGAATCGGTTGGCCTTATGCCAGTTACACCAACTTATCCCAGTTCTTTACTAGGATACGAGTAGTTCTAATTTTGCACAAGTACGTAAACTTATACAAAATAATTGCTGTTAGGTAGTATAAATAAAAACACACGCCTTGACTATTCGACTTCAAGTGAAGTTTATTTTGGATATCAATCTTTTATATTAAAACTAAGTACATCGTAGAGTTGTAATTCCCACGCCAAGAAATGCAAACGCAACGAGTATTAAAAACTAAGTACATCGTAGAGTTGTAATTCCCACGCCAAGAAATGCAAACGCAACGAGATTCACCTATTCTTAAATAGGTAGATCACGTTGCATCCACATCTAAATCTTGTCTAGCGCACATCGACAAGACATGTCGAAGCGCGCTAGACAAAACAAGTGTCAATTACAGCTCCACGATGCACGTACAATTTATTGTCTTGAAACAAGAACTTTAAGAATTTTGATGTACAATGATGAACTTTAGGTGGTGATATCTATGAGAATCAACATATGGGAGTTTTGTTTTTCTGTAATGTCGAATTGCTGACCAAGATATTTTTGATGTTGATTCTCATAGACATCACTTCACATTGGAATTTGCTACATCCTCCCCCGCGTTGAACGATCCGTTCAAACTTCTGCTTGGCTTACTGGTAAGCTGTGGCGTCGAGGTCGAGGAACGGGTCTTCGAGTACGGAGCGGCATAGAAGATGTTTGAATTTGTATGTGAGGAAAGCGGTGAGAGCAATGATTGAACCAAGGCTGATATATCCCACCGTGTAATGATGAACATCGTGCGTGTCGAGCTCGGTGGAATCGGAGAAATCCTGCGCCTGCAGTTGAGTTTTTAATGCGTCGATTTCAGCTGCATATGTCTGATAGTGGCTAGACGTTTTATTTGGAATTCCCAATAGCAACGAATCGCTATTTGTGCCGATGTGAGCCTTTGTGTAGGACGTTCCAGTTTGTGTAGGACGTTCCAAAATTACTGAAATAAGTGCGGTGGCCTTGAATGGTTGCAGTGTCGGATTTGAGTACGCAGTCTGGCTCCATTTCAAGAATCCCTGATCCTGCCAAACTCATTGTGGACGTGTTTCCGTTACATACGACATGAAGTGTCGTCCGGGTTTTAAGAGCGAAAATCCATTTGTTGGAATGAGTTATCTGATCCCAAATCGACGGCATTTTGATTTCGGTTAAGGCGCATTCGGTAGAGGGTGGTATGTCCTTTAAAAGCATAATTTCACAGGTACTGATGTTGGCCACCTGATGGTATAATGGATGAGACTGTTTACATAAATGGGTCGTTGGTTCCATCCAGCTGCAAGACGTATATTCTTGTTCTGTGAGCGGATAGTATACGTCACGATGAGGGCTTACAATTAAGTAATTAGAACTGGGAAGTATTGCCATAAGCCGGTTGTGTTGTAGTGTTGGTATTGGAAACAGCTTGAACAAATCAAATGTAGCTACGTTAATAAGTGGGACTTCCAATTCAAATATAACGAAGTCTTTCGTAATTTTTGCATCAATTGATGCCACCTTGAATAATTACAGGTAGTTTTCACATACTACAGGTAGACGCTGCGCCTCGGGTAAGTGTTCTTTTATTTTGGCTATTTCTTCGCTCAATTGTTGCTGTGATAGTAACAACGGATTAAAATTTCCGTGTTGTGTATCAGTGATTACGTTTATTATGGAGGCATGGATTCTTTGTAGATTGAAGGTGATCAAAGTCATTTGAAATGACAGAGTCGTGATCAGATTAGTGACCTTATCTTGGCTGGATTCACTGTTGGGGCTCTTCCCTTCATTGGACAATCGGTCTAGTTCCGTCTCTATTGCCATGAACCTTTTCTGGATGGTTTGCTCACTCTTTCCAATTATATTTAATGTCGAATCGATGATGGATGTCTGATTTTTTAAAAGAGAAAACATTTTTTTCTGATTGCCCTTTACACTGTTGATTGTGTGCGACATTTGATTAGCGTACTCCTCGTCTAATACGCCAAACAAGGATTTGGCCACACTTCCCACTATATTGAATGCTCCTCTTTTTGATCTAGGCTTAAAAAATTTATTTATGGTTATAAGCTCACTTTGTATGTGGCTGAAATGGGTTATTAGCTGTACGCAACCAGTCTTGTAGTTTCCTCGATCGCAGAGTTGTTGCAGCAGCTCGGTCCCGTTTCTTAATATCGAGAACTCGGCCCAGTATGGCTGTAAGTCATAGTAGATCAACAATTTCCATTCGCTCGATGATAGATATGCATGACCCAATGATTGGAAATGCAAACCTGGATTAGGACCAATAGATGTTGTTTTAATCTGTTCCGTGTTTACCATAGGAACAAGTAGGCAGGCCAACAACATTGATATAATTGATGGTCCCTTGATTCGTTTTTTGGGTTGATCCCTGGAGCTACCCGCTTCTATGTCGTCTTCTGAGACTGATCGTTTTCGAGGCCCAGTGAATTCTTCATCAGCGCATGTGACTTCCTCTATCGGGAGAGGGGCAAGCCTATTGATAGGTCTTTTGAATATGCCGGACGAAGTTTTTACGTCAGCCACACGAACATAGCCGTCGTCGCCTCTATAAACCTTGATAATTTTGCCCAATAGCCATTTCATTACAGGCGTGTTGTCTTCTTTGATAATAACGATTAAACCTGGTTGAACATTCTGTGTACTCTGCTTCCATTTCGAACGCTGTTGTAGTTGGTTCAAGTATTCGTCTGACCAGCGCCGCCAAAATGCTTGTTTAATATGGCGTACAAGTTTTCATCTGGTAAGCAATCCACATTTCAGTGGTTCTGCTAGGGGATCTACAGTAGCGGTTAAAGGCTCTCCGATGACGAAATGTCCCGGTGTGAGCGCGGTGAGATCGTTTGCATCTGTTGGTAGTGGTGTTAATGGCCTTGAGTTAAGAATGGCTTCGATTCCTACCACCAGCGTTTGTAATTCCTCGTAAGTTAAAGTTGCTGCTGATGTGCCTCTGAGCAGCAAATATTTTGCCGATTTAACAGCGGCCTCCCACAGCCCACCAAAATGAGGTGCACGAGGCGGTATAAAGTGGAAGTCAATGTTCCGGTCATTACAAACAGCTGCAATTTTTTCTTGCGATTTAACGGAGTATAAGGACAAGGAGAGTTCTTTGAGCTGATGATGTGCTCCCACGAAGTTGGTTGCGTTGTCACAATACAGATTTTTGCAATGGCCTCGCCTGCCGATGAACCGTTTGAGGGAACCGAGGAAAGCTTCTGTGCTAAGATCACTCACCAGCTCTAAATGCACCGTCTTTGTGGCAAAACAACAAAATATGGCAATGTAGCCCTTTTGCGGTCGCGTTCCTCGCCCACGATAATGAATCATCATAGGGCCACAGAAATCGACGCCTGTATTGATAAAGGGCCTTGCAGGCTGCACACGTGTAGGTGGTAAATTTCCCATAAGTTGAAAAAGTAGCTGTGGGTTCGCTCTATTGCATCGTATGCATTGTCGCACAATAGATCGTGCTAACGTTTTCCCCTTTATTGGCCAGAAGCGTTGCCTTGTTGTCGCGAGTAATGCTTGTGGACCAAGGTGGCAATTGTCCTGGTGAATATCAGCCATTAGTAACTTAGTCAGCGGATGTTTGTACGGTAGTAGCATTGAATGTTTTGCATCAAATGATAGGTTTGATGCCTCTAGTCTACCTCCAACACGCAGTATTCCCCTTTCGTCAAGAAAAGGTGTCAGGTCAATTATTGGACTATTTTTGTTGAGCTCTCTCTGATGAAACAAGGCCTTTATTTCCGCTGTAATCTTTTGAAGGAGTTTCGATGATGAATATCGTCAACAAAATTGGATGCCTTGATAAATGCTGTCATCGATGCAAGTTTTGCCTTCGTTTCTAAGTTACATGACTGTCGCTTGGTATATTCTGGCGGCCATAGTGTCTGAGCTCCATGCAAAAAGGGTGGTCCATATAACCAAATGTTACATCTTGCCAATTCTGTGGGTGCAATACCACGAGAGAGAATGTCAGCGGGATTGTTTTTTGAGTCCACATGTCGCCACTGTTTTGTTACAGAAAATGATTGAATGCATGATACCCTATTAGCAACAAAGGTATTGAATGCTGAAGCTGTTGCGTTGATCCACCCTAAAACAATTTCAGAGTCAGTCCAGAAGTAATGTAGGATCTCTTTGGGCAAGCTCCGTACCCAATTTTGCGGCGCATAGCTCTAACCGTGGAATCGTTATTGGACGAATCGGAGCCAAACGTGATTTTGAGCACAGAAGTCGAACGATAATTCTCCCATCCATAAGGGTTGCTCGAGCGTAGACCGCAGCACCATATGCCTTTTCTGAGGCATCACAAAAGATATGTAACTGGAATTGTTTTGGTTTCTCTCTCGCAAAAACGTGGCGAGGAAACTGTACCTTTTCTAAAGCTTGCAAATTCCTTTGAAAGTTGAGCCACCTAGTATACATTCCTTCTGGCAAGGCCGCATCCCAATCCAGCTCTAAGCGCCAAATGTCTTGCAGGAAAACCTTGGCGGTGACGATGACCGGACCCATGATGCCTAGTGGATCAAACATTCTAGCGATGTCGGAAGATACTGTCCTCTTCGTTATTTTTGTATTCCTAGTGGTTATATTGATTCTTATTTGGAAATCATCAACCTTTGGAAGCCAAGTTAGGCCGAGCGTTTTAATGAAATCTTCAGCGTGACTGCTAAAATCCAACAGCACTTCTTTGTCCTCAGGAGCAATATTGTGCAAAAGGCGAGGATGGCTGGCGCACCATTTGTGGAGCTTCATACCAGCGTCTTCTAATATTTTGATTAGTTCATCTTGCGCTTGAATTGCATCTGCTAAGGTATCTGAGCCCGTCATGACGTCATCCACGTAAAAATCTCGTTTTAATACATTGGCACCAAGTGGGTAACGCTGCATTTGATCCTGAGCAAGCTTTTGCAGACATTTAGTTGCCAAATAAGGAGCACACGTCGTTCCATATGTAACGGTGTTTAACTGGTAGTAACGTAGTGGCCGACTTGGTTCATTCCTCCGGACCAACAGTTGGTATTTACGGTCATCAGGATGCAGCACTATCTGCCGGTACATCTTTTGTATATCAGCTGTAAAAACATAGCGAGGTAGCCGGAAACGGAGCAAGATTGAAAACAAATCGTCTTGAATTGTTGGTCCAGTATGCAGTATGTCGTTTAAAGATATATTTGTAGTTGTCTTGCAGGAGGCATCGAAGACTACCCTGAGTTTAGTTGTGCTGCTTTCGGGTTTAAGGACACAATGGTGTAGGAGAAAATAACGTGAGCCTTCACACGATTGCAAGGTTACCTCTTCCATATGACCGAGCTTGATGTATTCATTTATGAACTCCTTATAGTGCCTCTGCAGCTCAGCATTCTTTTGAAGTCTCCGTTCTATTCCGAAGAATCTGCGAGTGGCAATATCCTTAGATTCGCCTAATTTTTCGGGATCGTCATTGAACGGCAGTCTCACCAGAAATCGGCCCTCGCGAGTTCTTTGTGTCGTCTGGCAGAAATGTGTTTCGCAAGATTTCTCCGCTGAAGTATGATGCGGTTGGTTGTCCGTCACTTCCTCTAGCTTCCAAAACCTTTCAATTGTGTTATTCAGCCTTTGATCTTCTGTAAGAACTCCGCAAGTAACAGAAGCGGTGTGATCAGTGTTGACCTTGCCGGCCACAATCCATCCAAGAAGTGTATTTTGCAATACTGGCAATTCGCTGCCTAACTTTATTTGGCCAATCGATAGCAAATCATAGAAGTGTTCAAAACTTAGAAGAAGGTCGATGCGTTCCGTATGATGGAAGTTTGGATCAGCTAGCTTCAAATTTTTTGGTATTCCGATATGTTTAATTCCATCGATGGCTGAGGAGATATTATTTTGTCGAGTACATATGCCTCTAAGTGCGTAGTGTATGCATTTAATCGTGACTGCAGTACAATGTTTACCCTTTTCTGGGTCCTTTGAGTAGTACCTCCAACCTTTTCAATGCATGTGGCGTGAGACCGAGAAGATAAACCCAGCTTCCTGTCAATGCGTTCAGTTATTAGATTGACTTGTGATCCGGGATCCAATATGGCTCGGCACTCCATGCTTTTTCCGTTGCTGCTTGTAAGCTTAACAATAGCAGTACTTAGGAGTACATAACCGCTCGTCCTTTTGTTGTGGAGCGTAGTCAAAGATAATGACGATGTATCCTGACGTTGTTTGACTTCTGGTTTTGGATCACTGGAGGTCTTGGATACCTCCATTTTCTGCTTAGATTCGCTGTTCAAGTGCAATAGGCTGTTGTGTTTTCTTGAGCATTTTTTACATCCTCGCGATGTACAGGCAGCAGCTCGATGTCCTTCCTTGAAGCAGTTAACACATATTCCCTTGGTTTGGACTAATTTGAGCCTTCTTGATGGAGTAAACTTCAAAAATTCTGGGCAGTAATAGATCGGATGGGTTTGATTGCAAACCAAGCATGACGATGTTGCCACTGCTGCAGCTGTAGCCTTTGTGGTTTTCTTCCGAGCTTCCTCAATGCCCTTGGTCTTGTTGCCTAAAGCCTCTAGTGCTTGAAAACGCATTTTCAAGAATGACAAAAACCCTTTCATTGGTTGCAGACTGCGCGGATTCGTTAACGATTGCTCATACAAAGAATGAGTAGCAGAGTCCAGCTTCTTTATCAGGATGTGTAGAAGCATTGGACCTTCAGTACTGATGTTCATATTTTCTAGACCTCTAATGCATTCTTGAGTCGTATCATGTAGTGATCTTACGACTGCGGCTGATGGCTTATCGCTTGCACAAGACGGTTGGCCCAGTAGTTTGTTGATAAGAGCAGCAACCAATAATCTACGATTATCGTATCTATCATTGAGCGTCTTCCAGGCTGACTCATAATTATCGTCGGACAATGCAAAATTCCTTAGAAGTTTTTCAGCCTCTCCTGTCAAGTTAGCTTTGAGGTACCACATCTTCTGGCAGTTTGACATCGTTTGATTGTGCACCATCTGTACGAAAACGTCGTGGAATTGTCGCCATTGGAGATATTCGCCATCAAATTTAGGGAGCGTAATTTTTGGAAGGTTTACTCCAGGACTTGAAGATGCTAACGGGGTTGGTGCAGGTGTAGGTCTCAGCTCTTCGAATTTAATTTCGAGTCGAATCAACCAATCCTGAGTGATCTCTTCAAGCTTTATGTGTTGGTTGAGATCGTAACCGAATATCACTGGGTCATCGGTGCGCTCTAATATTTCTTGATGATAGCCCTCTAGCTGTGTCCAATATTTGTTGATCAACTCCATTTTTAGCTTGTAAAAAGGGCGAGGCTGTTCAGCTACATCTAGCCCGGCGACCAATCGTCGTAATGAGTCAGCTAGTGCTTTATGCCTTCGAATAAGCTTCAGGACTTTTTCATCATCGGTTGGTGAGGGCTTATTAGTCATGACAGACCTACTAGGCGTATCAGCGCGGGGCATCTCAGCTGGTTCCTTGTGGATGTCTTCAGCCGCATGCCGTAACGCCAGCAATTTTTCCTTGAAGTGCGCTTGAAAGTTCTGGAAATTGGTTTGTGTTGTGTCATATAGCTCACTCAAAAAATATTCGTGAGTCATGGGCACATCTTTCAATGCTCGGATTTTGGAATCCGTTTCCTCGAAGATATCCCAGGATGCCTCAATTCTTCGAAGCCTCTCTTCAAAATACTCCGGCCTTTGCTTTCGGGCAGCGGGATCCTTCTTGTAGTTAGCAATTACTGCATCGATTTCGGCAGCTAAACGCGTCTGCTGCTCGGCTAAGCGATCCATGTTGTCCGAAAAATGCGGTGTCTCAAAAACGATGGATTAACTCCTGCTACGATCCTATCACGTCGGGGTCACCAAATGTTGAATCAAGACTCTTTTGCCTTGACTTTTCTGAACTTGGGCCTTATGCCAAGTTCCGTTACTCCAGTGCAATGTACTGGCGTAACTTTAATTGTAATTAAAGTTACGCCAGTATTAATTTTGCACAAGTGCATAAACCTGTACAAAATATAATTGTGTTGAATCGGTTGGCCTTATGCCAGTTACACCAACTTATCCCAGTTCTTTACTAGGATACGAGTAGTTCTAATTTTGCACAAGTACGTAAACTTGTACAAAATAATTGCTGTTAGGTAGTATAAATGAAAACACAGCCCTGACTATTCGACTTCAAGTGAAGTTTGTTTTGGATATCAATCTTTTATATTAAAACTAAGTACATCGTAGAGTTGTAATTCCCACGCCAAGAAATGCAAACGCAACGAGTATTAAAACTAAGTACATCGTAGAGTTGTAATTCCCACGCCAAGAAATGCAAACGCAACGAGATTCACCTATTCTAAAATAGGTAGATCACGTTGCATCCACATCTGAATCTTGTCTAGCGCACATCGACAAGACATGTCGAAGCGCGCTAGACAAAACAAGTGTCAATTACAGCTCCACGATGCACGTACAATTTATTGTCTTGAAACAAGAACTTTAAGAATTTTGATGTACAATGATGAACTTTAGGTGGTGATATCTATGAGAATCAACATATGAGAATTTTGTTTTTCTGTAATGTCGAACTGCTGACCAAGCTATTTTTGATGTTGATTCTCATAGACATCACTTCACATTGGAATTTGCTACACTTGGCTTGGAAAGATGATATCGATTCGTTAGGCGTTAGGTACACACTAAAGAAGGTGGTCCCTGAGCACCAAACCCACACGAAACCATCCCCGGTCCACAACTCTCCGCTTGAAAGTCACTGTTCCGAACACAGATGGCGGCAGTACCAGTTTCATCAGAATACCATAATGCAGGACTTTTATTATGGTGTTGCTCACTCAGCAGCAAGAAGTCGGCTTTCATTTCCCTCGCAAACTGCTCAAGCAGATTTTGGGCGGTTGAACTGCGGTGTAGGTTTAGCTGCAGGATGCGGGTCATTGAAGCTCTGATTTTGCCTTGGCTAGGGCTTCCTGGAACACCCGGCATTTTCCTGATCCCAAGCCGTGTCCAAATCAGGTTTTGGATCAGCATCCTTGCAAAGAATACAGTGTGCCTCCTTCGCACACTCTTTTCTTTTATGTCCCATTTCACCGCATTTGTAACATAGGGAACTCTTATCGGGTCCTTTGCATACTTGTGTGGTGTGACCATAACCAAGGCATTTGAAACATTAAAGAGGCGTTGCTCTTCGCCGTATCCTACAGTCAACCCACCCTATTGTTCAGGAATTGTTCGGCGTCCTTTTCGGTCAAGTCAACTATGGCCATGCGTTGTCCCCTGTTGTTTTCTGGTGTCAGTCTCGCTTTGATCCTTCCCACGCTAGGGAACTCCCTTTTGATGGCCTTTTCTACCTCGGCCAGATCCGTCACGCAGTCAATGTCTCGTATTTCGATCGTTGGCATTGGCTCGAGCGGGGCTATAGTTGCGCTTTTGCCGCGGACTTTCTTTACTTTGTCACAGAATGCTTCTTTATTGCCGGCCTCTGCTCCGAATTCGATCAGTATGTGGCCCGACCGCGTTGGTCGTACTACTTTAATGGTAGTATTGGTGTCTTCGGGGCTTACGTTTCCGCGTAGGATCGGCCATCTTGGGGCTTTACGAGAAGTGCCTGCTGCCTTGGTCTTCGTCGGGGCTTCTGCCTCTCCTGCTTTGCATCAGGTCCTTTTTCTGATAGGGCGTCCGTGCGAACTTTACTTTCTGGCTTTTTTTGAAGGAGTTTCTTCGCTCCTTTTGTAAGCACTGTCTGGAACCCGGGATATGTTGCTCCACGCCCATCAAGTGCCTCTTTCTTCCTTCTTTTATCCCGATCTACTTCGATTGGGCTAGACGCCATTCTTTTATTGACTTTTAATGGTGGAGCTATCTGCATGTCGCTTTTAGATTTCGCCCCAAGCGCCTCTTTAGCCTTCTGTTCGTCTTCGGCCCTTAACCAGCTCCAGCGATAGTGCCCTATACGATCTAGGAGCTCCTCAAGTTCAAGGATCCCCACCTTTGCTGCTTTGATGATTTTTGGAGAGTCGCATGCAGATTGTATCCTTTTCAGAACATCACCCGCTTTTCGGAGTAGCCTTTCTTCTTCGTATCGCTGGGCCTCAATTGTACCTTGCAACCATCCTTGGGAGAGGTTGTCGCGTTCCGTTTCCGAGTGCAGTACTTCCGCCACATTTTCGACGTTGGCGGTGCAATCACGCGGTGTCTGGTCGTTGCTTTTCGTACCGTAATCTCCTCGTTGGCTTCTGGATTTTTCGTTGCAATGTCGGGACTTGCGACCCTTGCATCGGTCGCTTCGGTAACGATCGCAGCAGTGACAATCGAATTTTTGGTGCTCTTTATATTATCTTTCACCGCTCGAACACCTGAAGCGTCCTGCAGAGTTTCCCGCTTATCCTTAATAGGACGCTCTGGCGTTCGCATCATTTGTTTGCTGCGCCCGAACGCCGAGGAATCTCAGTCTGAACCAGACTGTCTGCTATTCTCCGTTTTTCGACTGCCTTCACTGTCATTGTGTTATTCTTCGTTTTTGTCGTGGTTAGTACTGCTTTCGATGTACTGTTAACATCGTGGCTGCAACCGCTGGTTGCGTCATCGTTGTTATTATGTTTTGTTTCTTTTTTGGATGTTTTTGGTGTTTTTATTTTGTTTGCTCCAGTTTTGTTGGGTCCCCCCTCGGAGCCGCTATCTCCGTTCGTGTGTGTAGTCACCTTTTTGGTCCCATGGTTATCTTTGCAGAGCAGGGAGGCGATGTGAGGGTTGGCACAAGCCCTTATGGGAACAAGTGCTCAGAGCGAGACCAGCATCAATAGGGAGTCTGTCTCAACCGAACCCACACCACCAACCCAATGGTGCGAACTCTGAACGTACTCGGAGGCCTGCCAAGGTTTTACCGGGACGGAGACGGTATGATAGTTGAATTGGAGCCGTTCACAGACGAGTTTCACTTCGGCGCTACTGTGCAAAGCAACTAGGTCCAAACCACCACATCCGCCAGCCCAAAGCATCAATTCCAGTTCATTGTCCAAAGCGTAGTCCAGGTCCAATCAGAGTCGTTACCTGTCATCCCAGGAGGGAACCTCACGGCGCCCCCATATCCTCGGGCCCGTGGGGGGGCGGAACTCCCCAAAGAATGCGAGCCTCCAAGAGTGCTCTTGTCGACCGGCATTCCCCCTGTGGGAGGCCTTGTTTTTCATTAAAATTCCCGTTCCGTTACATTCTCTTTGTCTGATGACATTCAAAAGCGGTGTGGAAGTGAAATACCGGGCCATGTAAATTGAAGTCCCAAATGGGAGGGTTTCCCGCCATTTCAGTACCATCCTTCCACTACGTCTAATTTTTTGGTGAAGACATGTTTTTTTTTGTTTTTGCCTTAGCAATGCAGTCCCTTTCGGACCTTCGCTTGGCGATAATTGAAGTATCTCATAATCTTGATTGAATAAATCGGCACTGGCGAAGGTGGTATGGTCAGTACCACGCTTTGGTTTGGTGTCCGTCCGTTTGTGTGCTATACTGTGTGATTTCAACTCTTTCCGTCACACTTTTACAATAATTTAAAAAATTTTATTTATGGTTTACCATAACGGACGATTTAGATGTTACAAAATGTAGGAAAAAAAAATTAGGAGATAAGACTTTCGAGGAAATAGGTGGTTAGTTACACTACCCACCATGACTATTGGCACAATTAATTTTATACAGATGTTCCACTGATGTATTCAACAAGCGACGAGGGTGGTACAAATATGATGCAGACAAACGCTGTAGATGGTGCGCATGTATGTTTTGAAGGTCGTGAGCTTAGTATGTGATAGCTGGGTCCCTTACGAACAGTGTGGCATAGTTTTCGTGGGGGGTGCATATTTCACGCGCGTGCTACGACCATGAGTGAACGTCAAGTGCCGATCGCCGTTGCGCAACGTATTATGATTCGTTTTTAAGTGTGGGAAGGCGTTAAAACCACTGAAATTTTTCTGCGTTTGCGAAATCAGTTCGGTAGTGAGTGTCTGAGTGGGGCTACTGTGTTTAAATGGGCCGAAACATTCAAGGATGGTCGCGAAACCGTCGAGAATGAGCCGCATGATGGTCGACCGCGAACCAGCATCACACCAGACAACATTTGCCGCTTAGAACAACTCATTTTGGAGGACCGCAGGATGAATGTTCGAGGCATTTCGGCTGATTTCTGTATGCGTATTGGTAGTGTAGTGTCTATCATCCATGAACACCTTCAATATCGCAAAATAACGCTTGAAACGGAGGAGCATTCCAGCACGAAGTGCGATTCTTCTCCAGGATAACGCACGCCCTCATACCGCGTGTCTTACGCTCGATACAATATGGGAATTGGGGTGGGAGGTACTGGAAAACCCCCTCCCCCTACAGTCCGAATCTATTGGCCTGCGACTACCACATGCTTGGACCACTGAAAGAAGCCCTTGGAGGTCAAAGATGCAACACCGACGACGAGGTAGAGGAATTCGTGCGCAAATGGCTGTCCAAGTTGCCCAAGGAATTCTCCGATACCGGCATCAAAAAGCTTCCGGAAAAGTGGACAAAATGCCTAACTTGCAAGGGGGAGTACCTAGAAAAATTAAATTTTTTTCGAGAGTAAATAAACGTGTCGGCGTTTGTCTCGATCATATTTGAACCGCCCTTGTACATTGATAAATCCATTCTCTTTTGCGGGTCATAGTCGGGTAAAAAATTACTTTTTGTGAAAGTCTGGAAAAAATGTTTTTAATTTGCGCAGGCATAGTGGAAATTTATATGTATTTTACTTTCATACATATAGTACGCAGTAGAGACATTTTAGTGGTACATTTGCAGCGTCTCCTTGAAGTGCTTCTCTCAGGTTGATGGTAACTGGATTCTAAACGGATTTCCTCAGGAACTGTAGGATTGAACTCGGAACTATGGTTGCTGTTCGCTGATTGTCACCTCTGTTTGTTCTTAACATATGCTGGTGCTAAAAGGCCCTGATACACGCTTTATCTGAATTCTTTGAGAGTCAGGGTACATAGGTGCGGGCGTGAAGATGACTGCAGCTCTATATAAATTTAAAAAGCGTTAACGACCGAGCAATAAAGTGAATGAAAGGAAATCCTATACCACTACTTGTGGGATTTTTTGTCAATAGAATAACTCCCTTTTAAATGGTCGAATTTGCCAACATTCATATACGCATTGTAATCTTTGGCGGCTTCTGAACAGGGCACTTAAACACTGGTTCCATTTCGCTTTCTACCATTAACTTTGCCGACATTTCTGAGTACTGATTGCTTGTCCTTCCATTTCAGCATACTTATTTTTGTGTCGCTAATCCGGAAATCACTATCTCCCCTCTGTAATTTCTTGTCGTCTTTCAATGTCGGTAAAAACTTTCTGGTTGAATTAATGTTCCCACAGGCTAAAATATTGTATTTTCATAAATCTACTTGCAATAGATAACTGTTGAAATAGCTGTCAAAATATGCTTTGTGATGTTTCCCTTTCAATTTTTTGCAAAAATTTCACACGGCTTTACTACGTAGATCAGTTTAAACTTAGTACCTTGTTTTTCTGTATAAAAATCAAAATCAAGGCAGTAATCTGACTGGGTACACATCATCCAGACCTTATACCCACATTTTATGAGTTTCATTGGCATGTATTGTTTCAGAGAGTGCCTGCCTTTAAACTTTATCATGCTCTCATCAATTGCAACTATTTCCGATGGTTGGTAGTGTTTTTGGAAATTAGTCCGCATAATATCAAGCAGAGGTCTAATTTTGTAAAGCTTGTCAAAATTTGGGCAATTTTTGCGGGGCATTACACTATTGTCTTTTACATGCAAATAATTCAAAAGCCAACTGAACCTGTTGAAGTTAATGAAACTCAAAATATAACTATCATGTAAATTTGGGGCGGAGGACCAGTAATCTCTGTAGCTCGGTAGTTTTTTTTTATACCCATCACCATGTTCAAGGCAATAAAAATATTCAGCTCTTCTGTTGTGGTAGATGCATAAGGCTTCTCTGATTGTGGGCGTAAAGATTTGTTTGGAAACATCATAGACTATTGTGATCAAGGAGCAAGGCCAGTTTAATCTAGAAGGTTCACAAACCGCGGAGGAAATTGACGAAATCGCATTGGTGAAAGGAGTAGTAGATGTATTGACCGCGTGTGCAGAAGAAAAAGACCGCTCAAAATCTGTTTTTTTCCACCGACGAAGTGCAAAGACGAGTGCATGTTCAAGTCGCCCACTTCAAAAAAATATGGCGGCCACTGATGGAGGAAAAAGAAGAGAAAGATGAATTGCCTCCATATACGAGGGTCATTCAACGAGTACTCAGCCTACAGAAGAAAAACGAAAATTTTGGAAAGGTGGCAATTTATTTTTCCACATAATCTCCTTCAAGCTCGACACACTTGGCCCAGCGATGTTCTAAATTTTTCAACCCGTCTAAAAAATACATTTTCTCAAGGGCTGCAAATAGGCCACCGTGGCGGTGATGACCTCCTCATTCGACACAAATCGATTCCCCGCGAGTGATTTTTTTAGGTTTGGAAACAGAAAGTAGTCACAGAGGGCTAAATCTGGAGAGTACGGTGGATGGGGCAGCAATTCGTAGCGCAATTCAACCAATTTAGCCATGGTGACGGCGGAGGTGTAAGCCGGCGCGTTTTCGTGGTGGAACAACACTTTTTTCTTCGCCAAGCGGGCGCTTTTTCTTCAATTCGACGTCAAAGCGGCCCAATGAGCCTGCATAGTAGCGCCCCGTGATTGCTTTACCCATCTCGAGGTAATCGATGTGGATCACACCTTGTGAATCCCAGAAAACGGTGGCCATCACCTTTCCGGCCGATCGAACCATCTTCGCCTTCTTCAGAGCACGTTCGCCGGGTGAAGTTCACTGTTCGACTGTTCCTTGGTCTTTGGTGTGTACCAGTGAATCCATGTTTCGTCGACGGTCATGAAACGACGCAAGAACTCCGCCGAGTTGCGCTGAAACAGCGCCGAACACGTCGCCGATGTGGTCTCACGGTTGCGTTTGTTTTCCGGTGTGAGCAAACGTGGCACCAATCGCGCCGACAGCTTTCTCATGCCCAGTTCTTCGTGGAGAATATGATGCACCGTTCCTTCTGCGATACCCATAGTCTCAGCTATCTCGCGAACCTTCAATCGACGGTCTGCCAACACGAGATCATGGATTTTTTAACGTTTTCCTCCGTAGCAGCCGTTTTCGGGGCACCTGGGCGTGGCTCATCAAAAACCGACGTGCGGCCACGAACAAACTCGTTGAACAAATTCTTGACGGTCGCCATCGAAGGAGAAAAGTCACCGTACACAGCATCCAAGCGATCTTTGATTTCGCTGCGCGTTTTCCCTTCCAAAAACAAGAATCTAATCACTGAACGATATTGTTTTTTTTTCCATTTTTGTACAACCGACCGACACGCACGCTTCCAAAGGCTATCAAAACAAAACTAATGAAGGGAATTGACTGAAACTTCGACAGTAGGCTACTAAAAGAATGTACTGCACGATGGTAAAACTCTTTTGTAATAGCAGCGCCATCGGGCGGTGAGGCTAAGTACTTGTTGAATGACCCTCGTACACAATTTGTTGTTGTGGAAAAGTACGCTCCTGTCAGAAGGGATTTGTACTCAATCTATAATACATAGAAACTTTCAAAACCTACTTACAAGATTTGCATATTAAATAAGCCTCCTTGACTTCAATTTAAGCGGTCGCCATTTTGTTGCAGAATTTCATATATCATTCAGTGAATAAAATCTCAAAGATTTATAAGTTATTCAGCTTTCCTGAAATTTTCAAGAAAACCCGATGAAAAATGTAGCGTCTGGTTTGAGCGAAAGCCAATATAGTAGGAAAAACAAGCATTCTTGTTGTAATACATGAAAATTCAAATGCTTATAAATTTGCAAAATATGTTTGAATTGAGATGAAACTCACAGGATATTACAACCTTACATTCATCAGCACATATGAAATTTTATAGAATTTGAGGCCTTCGACGATTCGAGCCAATTCTTTTAGGCACTCGATCAGGCGATCCACATTCGCCATCGTGTAGAAAGTCGGAAAACGGCCGGAAACCGAAAGCGCGGATACACCACAACACTACACTAGACAGCACAAAGCACTTCACGACTTGTTCATCGGGGAAGAAATAATTAATTAGAGATATGTACAGCGAAGTAAATACCAAGGCTGATCTCGCCGGGGCCTCCAGATGTTGTCGTCAGGGCTCTTTTGTCCTGGAAGTTTATTATTTCCTTTGATAAAATTCCGTTCCTTAATATCTCAAGGACGCTTCTTTATAATTAAGAAAGAATCGAATCAATCTGATTTTATTGATGTTCGGCAAATTCAACTACACCTTGGTTGTTACAATACAAAACTGAAACCTTTATAAATTGTGATACAGATTACGTTTTACAAATATGCTACTTAACGCGTTCAACAAAATTATTTGACTGAAAATGATCAATTCGCCGAGCATTTCACCCACGTTCAAACTGCCAACGCGATTTGCTGACCAGACAAACCACGCCAGAGAAAATTACGCTGAGTTTGCGTCTCTTCGCCGGCATGCCTGCCTGTGTCCATGAAATGTAACCTAGTCTCTTTGATTACGGATCCACTTCACGGACAAATGCACTGGCTGAATGTGCATGTGTCAGCAATTTGGCTGGGAAATGAAAATAGCAATTCGAATTAGAGTGTGTGGCAAAATTTAGAATTCATGAATATTGAATTGAATTAAAATATTTGAATTGAATAAAATTATTGAATTTGGGTGAAATGCCGGCGAAAGGCAAATTCGATTGTTCTTAAAGGGAACAGTGAATGATTGAACAATCGCTCGGTTAATTGACTTAAAATGATCGATCAATTGATAAATCAATCGAATTGATTACAAATGAGCTAATCACAACGGTGAATTAACTTAAATAACTAAGCGTTGATGTTGCCGGATCAGGCCGTGATGAGCGCTCAGGGTTGTCAGGAACTTGACAACGGCCTTAATTGGCAAAATGTGAAATCTATAGATCCTTCTACGAGGGTGAATCAAATATAAAAGGTAGTTTTTTTATGCATTTATTGAATAATATTTCACAAAAACCATACCAATATTTCTCGATGTAATGTCCTGCGTTGTCTACATACTTTTGCCACCATTTTGGAAGCTTGATTATTGCTTGTTCATAAAAAGTTTTAGGACGAGTTGTCAACCAAGTGTGCACGCGCTCATTTTTCTTATTAGTTTCGAATGGTTTTCCTCCAAGTGATTCTTTCAGCGGGCGCGAACAAAAAGTAGTCACAGAGGGGCAAGTCTGGACTGCAAGGAGGGTGTTCGAGTGTTTCCCAGCCCATTTCTTCCAGTTTATCCCTTGTTTGCTTGTAACGTGCACTTATTTTAAGGGGCCCCCATTGTTGATGCTCTTCGAATTTCGCCTCCAGTAATTTTTCCTCCATGCAATTTTTTATTCTGCCACGCAGCTTTTTCTTCAGCCCACAGTACTTGATTCTGTCGGTTTCTGAATTTTGTTTCTGAATAGACTTTCCTCTTGCAAAAATACAGTCATTGCTTGAATAGACTTCCCTGATATAAAAATACAATCATTGCTTCCTTGGGAAAATTCAGAATACAAAAGACAAAAATTTCCTTTGTTCCTGAGCTTATGTAAGCTCAGATTCAACGATTCTCCGCTGTTTGCCGAACACTCCTCAGTTCCCCGCTGTTCCACTTATCTTCGTTGCACTACAGCCCCTCTCGGGCTTTCGCTTCCTGCAACAAGCGCCTACAACTGTCTTGGTCCATTGACCGCGGCCTCCAATTTCCAAATCCGAGCAGCGATGAAATGTCTTCGTCGACCGAGTAAGACCAGCGTTTCCTCGGTTTCGCTACTGGTCTCCGGCCTTCAGTTCTACCAACGAATACCTTTTTGGGTATCCGTTGTTCGTCCATAAAATTCATGCGGGCAGCCTATTGCAACTTGTGCAGTCTTACAATCGTTGAGACCTTCGGCTCGTCAAAAAATTTCATACAGCTCATGATTGTATCGAATTCGCCATTGGTCCCCATCTAGCTTCGCTCTGATTATTCGCCTCAGGACCCGTCGCTCAAAGGCGTTCAATATATTTGCGGATGCTTGGGTTAGAGTCCATGTTTCACAACTTCAGTATAGCACAGGTCTTATCACAGAACGTCAAAACTGAATGAAATATTCTATTTGCGAGCTGTATCCTTCGGCGTATTTTGTCTCTTTCATTACCGGTTCTCGGCATTTTGGCGCCTAAATACACAAATTCGCTCACATATTCGCTACTGTATTCGCCGAGTGTGATATTTTGTGTGTTTCAGGTATTTTTTCTCGGCTGCGTCATGAGCTCATTGATTTGTAGCCCTACTAGTTTTGTTTCGCTGTCGAGTTTCAGGAAGAGTTCTTTGGCGGTTGTTAATGACCGTGACAAAATGTTGATGTGGTCCGCAATTCTACTACATGGCTCGACTTGTGTAGTAATGTACCTCGTGTATCGACAGGTAGCTTTCTTATGACGTACTCCAGATCCAAATTCAATCGCGATGGGGCCAGTCCGTCTCCCTGTTTTAGTCCGATATTTGTGTCGAAGGCATTGGTGAGTTGGTTATTGTCATTTTGGTAAGATGTACTAATTTGGCTGGGATACCAAAGCAAACCATTAGTTGGTACAGTACGCTATGATCAATACTGTCGTATGCTTGCTTAAAGTCAACGATGTACGTCTATGCTAAACTCCCAACATTTCTAAAGTACCTGCTTGACAGTAAACAATTGGTCTATCGTCGATCTACCTGCCCTAAAACCACCTTGATACTCCCCATTAATACTATTGGCGTATGATCCGATTTTATTTTCTATGATCTTTGAAAATATTTTGTACGCCGTACAAAGTAGTGATATGTCTCTATAATTTTCTCACTGTAGCTTGTCACCTTTTTTGTGGATAGGGAATATTTGATGGGCTGGACTCTTTTGGCGTATGCTCTTCCTTCCAAATATGCTGGATGACTTTGTGATTAGCTTTATGAACACTGCTGCCACCATATTGAATGAGCTTCACTGGAATCTCATCGATGCCCACCGCTTTATTATTCTTTTGGGCTTTGATGGTGGAGCAAACTTAATCCAGAGTTGGTTGGGCCAATGGAAGCTCTCGAAAACATATACAGGCTCCGATGTTCTGGAGCTGTGCGGAGGATTAAGGAGGTTCTTGCAATATGATGCCCATATTTCCTTAATCTTGGTTTCAATGGCGATGATATTGCCGATGTCATCACGAAACAGCGTGGTCTTGGGCTGATAATCACGTTTCAGGCTTTTCACTACTTTGTATGATTGTCTTGTGTCGTTGCTCGCTAGACTTACATCGATACTTCATAATTGGTCGTCATAGAATTTTCTTTTCTTAATTCTAATTATCTTATTCGCTACTCTTCTGAGATTTTCATCATGTTCTCTCTTCGTCGTTCGTACATGCAAAGCCAAGCCGTTGTCATTTGTTTCATCGTGGAGTCCTCCAGTCGTTCCCCGATGAGATATCTCATATCCAACCTTAGCGTTGAAAGCAGCCAGAATTATTTGTGTGTCGTTTGTTGGCAATGAGCCGTCTAGTCTTTCTACGAGATTGTAGAACGTTTCCTTCGTTTCTTCGTCCTTCTCGTCAGTCGCGGTGTGTACGTTGTCCAGCCAGATTTTGAAGAATTTCGGTTTTATACGGATCGCACACAACCGTTCATTAAATGCCTCAAAATCAATAACTTACGATTTGAACTCCCTATACACAATAAAGGCCACTCCGAATTCTCACTTTCTAGTAGGCTTCGCACTTTTGAATATTGCGTGCGATCTCATATCTTGAATATTATTTCCAGACCAGTTCGTTTCCTGAATTGCCAGTATTTTTTAATTGATATTGACTGGCCAGTTGTGAAAGGTCCTTAACAGCGCCAGGATAATTGAGTAATCTGAAAATGCAGGATCCAATGCCATAGTCCTTTTTCCGTTTGCGAGGTCGTTGCCGTGAGTCCAATCCATTCCGAGGCCCATCTGCAGGTTTCGAAACATTGTAGGGTTTTTCAGGGACGGGCAGTTAGCCCGTCGCCCAACGTCCATTCCGGTGGCATGGTTATTATTTCGATTCCGTTATCAGGCACGGAAGACTCGCCTTCACCCTCTTACGTGCCCACAAGGGAGGTGTAAGTAAGATTTAGTAGGAGAGCTGTAGATTTATTTACAGTTATTAGCATTTCCCCCATTATTAGGGAACCAGCAAACCCAATGTGTGACCCCGGGAGCATTTACTACCATTTAATTAAGGGGTTTGGGATGAGGAATCATGGAAGCTGTAGGTTGGGGAAACAAGGGATTCCCTCTTCCTTTCTCAAACGGGCTTGGGATCTTCTACGGCGGAGTTCTGTTCCACTTGTACGTGGAATTCATCGAAGACGACAACCATGAGGAGTTTAGAATCACGGTGGCTAGCTAGATTCTAGTCAACTTCAGGTTTTGTTTTAGCGCGAAGTTCACGGTTGAATCAGAAACCGAAGAATATATTCTCTGAGTCGCTGCTTGAAGGACGAATAATTCAGGATTGCAAAGTCGATCCGATGATGTAGCTCCGTAAATTCATTCCAGGTTATTTCTTCATAATTAACTACAGCTGAGATATGTGCTAGTAGATTATTCATTCCAAATCGAAATTATATATTAGATAATAGTTAATTATACAGGGTTATCTATTTCGTGGTAGGAAAGTATAACCTGCCATTTGACATCTGTCAAAATTAAATGTCATCCAAAGCGTGTTTTTTTAGTCGAAAGTTTGCCATTTAGAAATATGTATCGTTTAACAGTCGACGAATGCGTTTAAATTATTAAATTTTATTATAAAAATGATGATTCTGCTGTATCAACATTTAGGGCTTTACGAGCTGACTACAGTCGACACAATCGACCTACACAGCAAACAATTTCGAACACAGTGAGAAAATTTGAAGACACTAGATCGGTTATTGATATTGCAAGGCCTGTGCATCATCGCAACATTCGTTCTGCTCAAAATATCGCTGTAGTTGCTCAAAGTGTGGAGGAAGACCCAAATTTGTCGATTCCTCGACGTGCTCAACATTTGGGCTTGTCTTACGGCTCATTGTGGCGGATTTAGCATTTGGATTTGCATCTCCATCCGTACAAAATCCAACTCACTCAAGAACTTAAGCCTCAAGACCATACACAACGCAGAATGTATGCGAATTGGGTGATTGAACAACAAGCCATTGATAATGATTTTTCGAACGAAATTTTCTTTAATGATGAGGCTCATTTTTCGTTCAGTGGTTACGTAAATAAACAGAATTGCCACATATGGGGCTCTCAAAATCCTCAGGTGATCGCAGAAAGGCCTTTGCATCCGGAAAAAGTGACCGTTTGGTGTGGATTATGGTCTGGTGGTGTTATCGGCCCGTATTTTTTTTAAAACCATCAAGGATTACAGTCAATTCTGACCGCTATGGACGGATGTTAACCGATTATTTTTGAAGAGAAATTGAAAATTATGATCTGGAGAACATGTGGTTCCAACAGGACGGAGCCACAAGCAACACAACACAGGCTAATTGCGCACTTTTGCAAGAGAAATTTTCAGGACGCATAATTTCGAGATTGAGTGATGTAAATTGAACCGCAAGATCCTGCGACCCAACACCTTTGGATTTATTTTTGTGGAGCTTTGCGAAAGATCATGTTTACACGAACAATCCCCAAAATCTTGAGCAATTGAAAACCAATATTCGTGAAGTTATGGCGGAGATATTGCAGGAAATGTGCCGAAAAGCCATTGAAAATTACCTCAAAAGGATTGAGGCCTGTAAGAGGTCCCGTGGAGGACATTTGAATGATGTTGTGTTTCACGTATAATGGCAAAGTTCAGTCTTTACATTGAATAAAAAATTTCGTTTCCATCTGAATATTTTATGTGTTTTCTTTAGCTTTACATTCCCAAGCGTAAAATGGAGTGCAATTCAACGGGGATCATCTGCAAAAGCTCGGCACCTGGCCCTCTCAGAGCAAGAATTAATGCAGTTGCCCGTTCATGCTCATTCCAGAGATTTATCGTAGCGGCGGCTTCAAACTGAATTTTGTAGATACTCCAGACCGTTTTCCCGTCGAATATTGGTGCTTGCGCATTTCTAGATGAGCGTTGCGCTGCGGTTATAAGCGGGGCTGGTGAGGTGGTTACTACTGCCTTCGCTGCTAAGTCCTTTTTCACTTTTTCCATCTCAAGGTTGATTCTCTCCTCGACCTGGTTTACCTTTTCCTCGACGCATTTGATTTGGTTGTTGAGACTACTGAGCTCCGCTTTTATCTCGGTTGACTGTTTTTCCAGCTTCTGTGTTATGTCTGCCTTGATTTCGAACGCTTGTTTGTCTAGTTTCCCTGATTGTTCATTTAGCTTCGCAGCTAAACTGGATGTCTGTTCATTTAGCTGCGCTGACTGTTCATTGAGCTTCGCAGTTAAATTGGATGACTGTTGTCGCTGCTCTTGCTGCATCAGCATCAACATTTGCATCAGCGCATTTTCTGGTTCCTTTGGTTTTGCTGTTTCGGCTTCATCACCTGCTGCACCTTTTTCCGCATCTGAGGGCTCACCCGCCATGGTAGATTCATTAATGTTAGCTTCGTGGTATTTTTATTATTTCGGCTATTGGTTTTTTTCCACCAGTTGCCACGTTACATTTCACTATTGCGCACTTTAAAAAAAATTTAAAAAATTTTTCACTTTCAAAGTTTTCTTTCTCACTTCTTGACACCACTGTCGCGTGTTATGGTTGGCGGCCAATAATTTTAATGTCCCGGGAAAGTGAAAACGCACTGTCTTTTAAATTAAGTTAAAAGAGTTTATTTGCTCAAAATGCACAATAATCAGTTTAACCCTTTCACTAATTTTATTTTTCACTTAGTCTATAAATTTGTAATTCAACTGTCCACTAATATCACTTCACACTCAATCAATATCGTGTTTACCTCGCGCTCCACTCTATCGCAGTTCTTACTATCGCGGTTGTAACCAATCCCCCCATTCATTCAGCTCGGCTTTGTATAGGGTCTCTAGTCATTCAATTCATTTCTCGTACATTGGCGAATGTTCTGCCGAGAGGTATCTGTTATATTCGAGCAGCTTAATGAATGAAGCAGTGACTCACTTTCAGATGTTGATCATGCTTGGTGGGTTCTCGTGGTTTCGAGTAAATTCATTTTGTCGATGTTCTTAATGGTTGTGAAAACAATTGCGACAATAGCTCGCGGAATTATTTGTACATGTGACAGTATGAATCAAAAGCAGGCACAAACGATGTTGATGTCCGAGGAGAACATACGTTCGGAAGTTGATAAAGTTGCTGGGGCACGATTAGTGCAATATTCCTTAGTAGTTACCTACCCGCCAATAATTTGGACACCTAGTAAGGTAACCTAGAGACGATGGTCTTTCTCATCCTCGCGGCTGTTGATACGGCCGGGCTTTTCGGGCCCCAAGTTGGGCGCCATTTTGTAGTGATATGAGTAGATACAGTGTCCGTTAAGGATTGCAGCGATGGTCTGCTGCCTCGGCGAGAGAAGATGATTATGTTCATCCTTGTGTGAGGACGCGTGAATGCGCTGGCAGACTAGCATTGCGGTGTCGTGGGGCGGGTTCATTTCCCCAGCACAAGGGCCCACTACAAAAAAAATTCGCAGTCATGCATTTGCAGATACAGCACGGGTCGACAGGTTTCGAGGGCGAGGTAACTTACTAAGCGTTGAAATTGCCAGAGTAAGTAACAAAATGGGCCTTGCAAAAACAGACGGGACTTGGGAGGACTTCGCCTTTTTTTTTGTGGTAGGGAGGTGAATGCCATTTATGCACTCCCATGTGCGACTGGACGACCCACTAAACACCTCCCCTGTCAACCTGAGAACCCAGCCTGGAACCGTTTGTCACATTACTTCGGGCCAGGTCTCGTTTGTTACGCCGTGGGGCGCCTTCAAGCTGTGAAGTCCCTTTTCTAGCGGGAGGGGAGAGGGGAAGAGGAAGTGCCAGAAAAGCGATCCCCCAGCCCCAGCGCCCCCGGCTGCTGTAAGTCCCTTTTATATTTTAGGACTGCCCGAGCATAATGTGTCACTTGGTACCATTTGTCAACCGATTCGAGCATCACCGCAACTATATTATCCGGGGTGAACTTTCCCGTCTCCCTGTAGAGGGCCCTTCGCAGCCTGCCCCATTTGGTACACGCAAACATGTGTGACAGGCATTGTCCTCCTCTCCTGGGCAAAACCAACAATCGGGAGACCGTGACTTACCGATCTTGTGCAGGTAAGACTGAAAACACTCATGCCCGCTCAAAAGCTGGGTCAGAAAGAAGTCAGTCTCACCATGCCGTCGATTCAGCCACGGTCTCACATCCGGGACGAGGCGTGCATTCCACCTTCCCTTCGTGCAATTCACCCAAGACTGCTGCCAATCGTTGAGCGAGCGCTGCCTCTCCTCGCAGACAACTATCTCCCTCGCATCCTCGTTTCGGCGCAGGTAAATAGCGCGGCGGCCTCTAGCAAGGAGGGCGACAGGTATCACGCCTGCAATAACTCTCACCGCCGAGTCGAAGACTGTTGGATATGAAGATGCAATTCTCAGTGCTCCTCATCTCTGTACCTGTGCCAAACGTTTTCGGTATGCTCCTTGCTGAGAGCGTCGCCCCATATCTCTGCTCCGTACAGTACAGTAGCACTGACCCTACAGCACTCTCAAGAGGCGTCTTCTTGATGGGCTTGATGGGCCCCTACGTTGGCCATAAGTCGACTCAGAGCTGATATTCCCGAAGCAGCCTTCTCAGCCGTTGCCCTGATTTGCTCAGAGAAACTCATCTTCCAGTTGATCAGTAGCCCCAGGTACTTCACCGCTGGCTTCGATTCGATTTGTATGTCTCCCATACTGAACATCCTTATTCTAGGGATTCTCTTTTTTGTCAAGATGACCACTTCGGTTTTCTCTAGTGCTAAACTGAGCCCGCGAGCAGTCATCCAGTCCCTCACTCGGCGCATTAGCATACCTAGCCTAAGTTGCACTTGTTCAACGGTGCGTCCAGCGACCAGAGCCGCAACATCATCCGCATAGCCGACCAAGCGCGACTCATCTGGCTTCTCAAGTCTCAGTAGCCCGTCGTGAGACACGTTCCACAGGTCCGGACCAAGGATAGATCCCTGGGCAACACCCGATGTAATTTCCATCCTTCGTTGGCCCTGTGTCGTGTCGTAGAGCAGGCTTCGGTCCTTTAGATAGTTCCTCAAAAGCCGCATTAGATATTCTGGAACGTGAAAAGGGGGTTTCAGCGTATCCAGAATATCCACCCATCTAGCGGAGTTGAAGGCATTCCTGACGTCGAGTGTCAGCAACAGGACGATCCGTCGCTTGGTGCGACTATATGCCTCTGCCTTTTGGACCGCGTTCACCACTTCTGCAATCGCATCAATGGTAGAACGTCCTGCTCTAAAGCCGTACTGCCAAGGAGATAGGTCCCCAGCAGCACGAATCGCGTCAGTGAGTCTTCCCTTGATGAGTTTCGCTAGCACTTTCCCAGCCGTGTCTAGCATGCATAACGGGCGGTATGCAGACGGCGATTCGGGATTTCCCTTCTCCTTGCTGATCAGCACGAGCCCCGCCACCTTCCATCGTACCGGGAAAACCCCATCCCGTAGGCAAGCGTTGAATGTGCTGAGCAGCAAGTCAGGACAATGGTGATAGAAGAGCCGCAACACCTCAGCTGGAACACCATCTGGACCTGGAGCCTTCCTCGCTTTCAATGAGAGGACTACCTCCTCCGGTTCCAGCTGTGTGAAGAGTGGGCACTCTACTGCTGTTTCACCATTGACAGCGTCAACACGGACGGGATGGGCGGGGAAGAATCCCCGCTCTATCGCGTCCATCTTTTCCGCGTCATGTATACAAGGCTTCCGTAGGGCACCAAGTTTGCCCATGACCAGCTTGTAGACAAGGCCCCACGGATCCTTGTTCACATTGTCCACTAGGTCTTGCCAGCAGCGAGCCTTGCTACTGTTGATCAGTTTACGAAGGCATTTCCTGGCCGACTTATATGCTGCCACCTGGTTGCATGCCTCGTCACCGTTCCGCGCCCGTTGAGCCTCACGTCGAAGCTTGTGACACTCCCTCCGCTTTTCAGCGATTTCAGTTGACCACCAGTAGACTGAGGGTCCTCGACGGGGCATAGAAGCGCAGCAAGCAGTCGTAATGATGCTCATAGTAGAGTTCACCACGTCTTGAGCTGCCAGTTCTTCCGTCCCCTCCGAAGCTCCCTGCAGCGGCTCACCTGCTGTCAGAACCTTGATGAACCTCTCGACGTCCATCCTTCCGATGTTCTGTCCGATTGTAGAAGGCCGAGAGCACGGACGTCGGGAGACAGCATCACTTATCTCAAGCAGAATGCACTGATGATCACTGGCTGAGTAGTCCTCTAATACTTTCCAGTTGTGTATCCTCCGTACTAAGGACTCCGAGGCGAATGTCACGTCCGCTATGTTTCCCCCACAGCCAATACGGCGGAAAGTCGGCGTACTTCCGGAGTTTAGTACGACGAGGGCCGTCCTGGCCGCCATTTCCAGGATTCTTTTTCCCCGCGGATCCGTCTGAGGCATGCCCCTTTCGATTGCTTTAGCGTTGAAGTCGCCCCCAACGAGCACTTTGCCCTCTGCGTTCGAGACAGCGCCCTCCAAAGCATTAAGCTTGGCTTGGAAAGATGATATCGATTCGATAGGCGTTAGGTACACACTAAAGAAGGTGGTCCCAGAGCACCGAACTCACACGAAACCATCCCCCCGTCCATAACTCTCCGCTTGAAAGTCACTGTTCCGAACCCAGATGGCGGCAGTACCAGTTTCATCAGAATACCATAATGCAGGAGTTTTATTATGGTGTTGCTCACTCAGCAGCAAGAAGTCGGCTTTCATGTCCCTCGCAAACTGCTCAAGCAGATTTTGGGCGGTTGAACTGCGGTGTAGGTTTAGCTGCAGGATGCGGGTCATCGAAGCTCTGATTTTGCCTTTGCTAGGGCTTCCTGGAACACCCGGCATTTTCCTGATCCCAAGCCGTGTCCAAAATCGGGTTTTTGATCAGCATCCTAGCAAAGAATACGGTGTGCCTCCTTCGTACACTCTTTTCTTTTATGTCCCATTTCACCGCATTTGTAACATAGGGAACTCCTATCGGGTCCTTTGCATACTTGGGTCGTGTGACCATAACCAAGGCATTTGAAACATTGAAGAGGCGTTGCTCTTCGCCGTATCCTACAGACAACCCACCCAATTCGTACTTTGCCCTTGTTCAGGAATTGTTCGGCGTCCTTTTCGGTCGAGTCAACTATGGCCATGCTTTGTCCCCTGTTGTTTTCTGGTGTCAGTCTCGCTTTGATCCTTCCCACGCTAGGGAACTCCTTTTTGATGGCCTCTTCTACCTCGGCCAGATCCGTCACGCAGTCAATGTCTCGTATTTCGATCGTTGCCATCGGCTCGAGCGGGGCTTTAGTTGCGCTTTTGCCGAGGACTTTCTTTACTGCTACACAGAATGCTTCTTTATTGCCGGCCTCTGCTCCGGATTCGACCAGTATGTGGCCCGACCGCGTTGGTCGTACTACTTTAATGGTAATATTGGTGTCTTCGGGCCTTACGTTTCCCCTGATGTCCCGCAGTACCTCCGCGTAGGATCGGCCATCTTGGGGCTTTACAAGCAGTGCCTGCTGCCGGGGTCTTCGTCGGGGCTTCTGCCTCTCCTGCTTTGCATCAGGTCCTTTTTGTAATTGGGCGTCCGTGCGAACTTTACTTTCTGGCTTTTTTTGAAGGAGTTGAACCAGACTGTCTCCTATTCTCCGTTTTTCGTCTGCCTCACTGTCCTTATGTTATTCTTCGTTTTTGTCGTGGTTAGTACCGCTCTCGATGTACTGTTAACATCGTGGCAGCACCCGCTGGTTCGGTCGTCGTTATTATTTTTTGTTTCATTTTTTGGATGTTTTTGATCTTTTGATTATGTTTGCTCCAGTTTTATTGGGTCCCCCCTCGGAGCCGCTATCTCCGTTCGTGTGTGTAGTCGCCTTTTTGGTCCCATGGTTATCTTTGCAGAGCAGGGAGGCCATGCGAGGGTTGGCACAAGCTGTAGTAATCTAGGAGCTATGGCTCTAAAAGCAGCGCTGACACAGGCACACAGCACAAACTCAATTTAACAAGGAGTAACCATTCAGTCACCTTCCTCATCGCAACACTCGTTTTTTTTTCGCATGAAAAATAAGTGAAAAAATTTCTTTTGTACTTAACACCCGGGAAACAAAATTCTAAAACTGTTTTAATGTGTAGTAATTTTATTTCAATATCTTTTGAATATAATTTAACTAATTGCGGTGTAACGCGGTATACAAATGCTTAGAACGAAACGGTTAACTCCTTAAATTATATGAACGATAACATCATTGTATCATTTAAACCCCACAAAATTTGTCAAATTTTACCCATTCCAACCATAATATTAATTAAAAATTGTTTTGTTTGTCGGTAATTAACGCGTGCCTGTCCTATTCTTTCGATTTATTTCCCCCTTAATTACGCCTAATAATTATAAACATAAATTGCTTTCAATTGAAAACTTAATCGAATCTACAAAAAAGACGATTTAGAATTTTGAAAATAACCGAAATGAGTGTGCATTATCACCACCGCGTGTTCACCCATAGATGGCACTTCTATTTCCACATGGTACGAGCGAGGTTATTCCGTGTGTCTCGAACATTTTTTCAATGAAGAGTTTCCCATAAACCGCTCCGTGCACAAGGCGGATACGATTAAGTGCTAGTGTAAGTGTCAGGTGATAAGTGGTTTGAATGGTTGGCGAGGGAGTTTTATTAGGAAAATCGTTTGTGGCAGAGATAACTTCTACCATCCTGTGGATGCACAGCGAAAGAAAAGAAGAAAAAAAAAAAAGGAAAAACTTCACATATTGCTACTTTTTCTACGACAGTGCCTGTAAAAAAATGATAGCAGCTGCCAATATCGCCATGAGCCATCAGCATTAGGTCACGAAGTGTTGTGCAACAGGTGGTTGGAAGGCCGAGGTGAAGATCTTCATTGTACGGAGCGGCACATGTTGATTGGGAAACGGGGGGACCGTACTCCCTGTTTCTGGGAAAACACACCGTTTGGATGCAAAAAGGCGCATTGTGTATTCAAACATAGTTCAACAAAGAGTGATAAATCAACTGAAAAGAGATCCAGAAGAATTAGTCAAATCACTCAATCCATATAGTGACCAACGGATTGCATATAAAGAAGCTGATAACTTATCTAGAGAGACTAACAATTCGTGGAATGAAACATTCAAAAGTTTAAACGCTGAGAAAGTCGATAAACTTGTGAATAAAATTGAGACTCCAGACACCGCTGAAAACGAAATATTAAACATTAAAAGCAGTAGAATAAGTAGCAGCGAGCATTACCACGTTCGAAGACCATACGGTTGTGATATTCAAGGAAGTCTATATTTATTTACACTTTGATAGCTGAATTTTTATACGATTTTATACACCCTTAGGATCTATTTTATGTCTTAATACTCGTGTGTTAATATTTGATATATGAACGCGATTCTTCACTACCAAAAATTCCAGGACTTGCTCACCTCCAAATCGTCAACGAGCGCTCGTCGTCGAGGGAAAGGTACTGTAAGTAACCTCTTAACATTTTTATAATTAAATATTTATTGAATTTTTAAAAAAATATCAAATATATATAAAAATTAATATTTATTCCACATAGAAAATTATATGAAATATATATACAAATTTAATTTATTAAACGATCAAGATGAAAAATGTAATAGGACGACAATCGTCATCCCAATGCATCCGTCTATTTAGATAAAAAAAAAAAAAGAAGAATCGTCGTATAAAATCGTTTTTTTTTTAAAGGAAATAATGATTAATTTCGTATAAATCCATGTAAAAATTTTTGAAACATAATGTATGTAGGGTGAAAGAGTGGCATCTACAAGAGCTAACCACAATAATTATAATAATACAGGAAATTGGAGTAAAATGAATTTTCTTCTAATGTTAATCTTCTTTTAATATCAATTTCCCTCTTTCGATGGTTAAATGCTTTTCAATATGGTGTTGTAAATTGCTGTGCTGATTGCCATAGAAAAATCATACTGTGGAGATATATCAATTTCATTACTTTAACGTTGTTCGAATAAAAACAAAATGATGAATTGTTAAACGTAAAATCGGTCTTACCCTTCCGGTTTTTTCCAATCGGGTATAGGACCCGGTACGGTGGCAGGCTCCCACCCCGAAATATGAGCCAGCCGCCGGGTACAGATTAACTCCTTATTTTGTTTCAGGTGGCTTTATGGGTTGAGTGGCCCAAGCAAAGTGCCTTTTTATGGCATAGAGTTATGCAATTCAATTGTATAATTCTATGACATAAATTGGTCACCGGGGTACTCCCTTTCGGATGGGAAAGTTCTTATAATTCGAGTTGTATGAGTTTTCCACTCAGAAGAGGAATACCTGGCCACTTCAACAAGTTAACATTGGATTTATTCCGGTTGGGTGGGTATGAACGGGCTCCACCACCACCCGGTTGTCCCTCTTTCATTTGTGGGCCCTGAATTTATTTGGGTAAAGACGAGGTCACCCCAAGTTCGCCTTTCTTGTCAGGTTGCACTTGTTCTCGTTACAAGTCATAATTCCTTCGTGGAGGTTATCTACAAATTTGCGACTTCGGTCGTCCTCGTGTGATCTCTGCAAGCAATTCGTGAATGCGAAATGTTTTGTAGTGAGTCCTCGTGCCGGGGAAACGAACCCGCCCCACGACACCGCAATGCTAGCCTGCCAGCGCATTCACGCGTCTCCGGACGAGGGCATTCTCGGCAGGAACTAACACCTTCCTCTGCCGAGGCAGCAGAACATCGCTGCAGTCCTTTACGGACTATATTGGAAACTCTATATTCACTACAAAGCCCTTATGGGGGCAAGTGCTCAGAGCCAGACCAGCGCTAATCGGGAGTCCGTCTCAACCGAACCTACACCACCAACCCAATGGTGCGAACTTCGAACGTACTCCGAGGCCTGCCAAGGTTTTACCGGAACGGAGACGGTATGATAGTTGAATTGGAGCCGTTCACACACGAGTTTCACCTCGGCGCTACTGTGCAAAGCAACGAGGTCCAAACCATCACATCCGCCAGCCCAAAGCGTCATTTCCAGTTCGTTGTCCAAAGCGTAGTCCAGATCCAATCAGAGTCGTTACCTGTCATCCCAGGAGGCAACCTCACGGCGCCCCCATATCTTCGGGTCCGTGGGGGCGGCGCTCCCCAAAGAATGCTAGCTTCCAAGAGTGCTCTTGTCGACCGGCATTCCCCCTGCGGGCATTTCCTCGGGTACGTGGGGGCGGAACTCCCCAAAGAATGCTACCCTCCAAGAGTGCTCTTGTCGACCGGCATTCCCCGTGCGGGGAGGACTTCGCCTTGACCGACGATACTTATGGCCGTTCATTCTGATGTTCTTTTGCTTATTAGGAATATTTTCTTACTTTTGCTTAATCTGTTAATAATACGAGTATTAGTCATAATTTTAAAATTCATAGCATGAACTATTTTTTTTGCATTTCATTGTTTAACTTGATTTGTTCTGTATTGTAATTGGATTGCATTTTAATTGTTTAATGGAATTTTATAAATAAATCCCAGTGCCTGTGCATCGTCTCTACTTGCTTTTGGTTGTACGGTTTATAGCCTTTCTTCTGTGGTTTGTAAAATATGTCTTAATGTTGAAAGCGTAGTACTTTCACACTTGATGGATTGAGCAAGAGACACTCCCTTGGTCAATTTTCATGGATTTTCTTAAATAACTGAAAAACTGTTAAATTGAAACTTATAAAAAATTAATTAAAAATTAGAACGAAATCTTTCATTTCATATGTGATAAGGTACGCTTTGCAAAGAATTTTTTTCATACCCCCTCCCCTCTCTGAAAAGTGAACTCTAGTTTAAAAATTCATTTATTTTAACTTACACTTGCGTGTGTGGGTCAAAGGAATTCATATGATTACCGAATTCGGTCTTAATCGGTTCGTCTACTGAACCGAGCAAATTGGCTGTGACAGACGGACAGACAGACACAAGAGTGATCCTATTAGGTTTCTATTTTGCATTTAGATGTACGGAGCCCGAAATATGCTACTGATCACTTTGTAATCGTCTTAATTCCAAACAAGTTGGGTAGACAGACCTATGCTCATGTCAGAAGGGTTTTGTACTTAACTTACAAAATGCAGTAACCAGCAACGAATAAAATCATGAAACATGTCAAAGACGATTTTATTGGAGAAAATGTGAAATTCGAGGATCATACTATTATTAACAAAGTTGATCGAATTTTGGCTTCTGAGGTATTTGTTATAGTTATACCCATAAATATCTCCTTTAATAATTTTTTCAGATTTTTTAGATCACGTCCATTCGCGGGGGAGGAAACACATTTTTCATGTATTTCCCCCCCCCCCCCTGTGCCCCCACTGAAGCAAAAACTGTCAGTTTAAGAACTGTTTTGAAAAGCTCTCATAGAGAACTTTCAATTGATACTCATATTGGCTACCTTTCATGAAATTTTTTTCAGGGGCCACTCCTCTGTACTGTAAGCATCGATTCATGGCCTATTTTTTCGAATCCTAGAATGGTTACAAAGCCCTTTAGCTAGGAGCTCTCTCCTGCCTCTTCAATTTGTTTCAATTGTATGTACTCATCTTCATGATATCTATCACTCCTGAAATTTTCATGCAAATTCTAGCAAAGCTGTAGTGTCTAAGTCGGTAAAAAGCGCATATGGCTCCAAAGCCATATGGTTCCATAGTAATACAGGGCATATTGCTCCACAGTAATACAGGAAAATTCAAATCGCTATAATTTCGGTAAATACCATTCGATCTTTATGAAACTTTCAGAAAAGATTTATCTAATAAATAATCATCTTTTTGCTGAATTTTATTGAATTTAAGGGTACCGTTTAGATTTTATTCAAGAAAACACAAAATCGATAAATCATACTATTACTAACAAAGTTGAGTGAATCTCGACTTCTCATGTATTTGTTGTTGTTGTACTCATAAAGGCCTACATTCATGATTTTTTTCAGATTTTTCGGATGGAAGGTGTCCAATCGCGAGGGGGGGGGGGGTACGCGAAAAGTTCGTACATTTCCCCTTCCCCTGCCCCCCTCGGTACTTATAAGGCAATTTTAAACCTTGTTTGGAAAAGATCTCATTGAGACCTTTCCAACGACGCCCTACTCGACTACCAATGTTGAAAATTTTTTTTTGAGGGGTCACCTCCCTATATGGGGAGACCCCCTTAAACGCCTTTGAAAAATTTTTCCACCCTTGAACTTTCAAGAGGTCACCACTTTTGACCTTTCTTCGAAGTTTCATGGCTGTAGCCTCTATAGTTTCGGAGAAAAAGTGCTGTGACATACAGACGGACGGACGGACGGACAGACGGACACAGGTCGTGATTGCAATAGGGTTTTGTATTTTAGTACAAAACCCTAAAAAGGACGATAATAACTGGAACAATGTCTTACCTTTATTTGAGCAAAGAAAAGTCCAATTAATCTTTCAAAATGATAAATCCATTTAAACGGTAGTAAAACCTCCAGTTCGTCAATCTTGAAACTTTATCATTTACATTAAATCACCACTTGGACACTCGATTTCCTCACGTGACTAACTCGTATAAGTACTGCGGAACGTATAGATCAGCATGTGTAGCGATGCTATCAGCTTCTCTTTAAATTGATTAAAAAAAGTTAACTTTAAGTGAAATTCCATCCATTATTGCATCCGATTTGATATGTGGATGCTAATTTAGCAGATTTGTGTAAATATTATTATATACGAGTATCTTATCTAACTTGTACGGTAATCACAATTGGCTTAGGGGCCTTTTAAGCCGTAGCTTTGTGCGCCAGTTTTCAGTAGATCCCCAAGACACCGTTTAATGATTTATGTTTCCCAAATCAGCTGCTAATAACATATCTGCTGCCCAACATTTTCAAGCATTTGCATCGCAGGGTTGAGTAGTTCTTAAATCGCGGTCAAGTTATTCGTCTTATTCCATCGATTACTACTCCTGTTACTGTCGTTAAACTTAGTCGTGCGTGTGACCGTGTAACCTAAAGTTGATCATTGAACATTTTTACTTGGTGCTTTAATAGCGGAATACCGTTTCTCCGAGTGTTGCTTCAACAACCAGTTTGCTAAATTAGAACCAACAGAAGAAGCCTCCTCCTGCGCAATGAGCTGTAAGTTATCAAAGGCTGATAATGAGCAAAGATTTTCATCTTAGTTTTGTTTTCGCGACCAGCGCTTTCCATTGAACAATGCGATTTAGGAGTAGTTAGAAAATCAAGTTTCTTGCTTGGTGCTCTAGATTAATCGTATCAACCGTGTTGTCGCGTATTACAGTTACATAATGAACGTACAGAACTACTACCTAAGTTGGTTGCGTTTGTGTAGCACTCGCAAAGATTTTGAACGAAAAACTTTGTAGCAACTCCAATATCAGAAGTATCTAAGATCGAAAGATAAATTGAAACATGTGTGAAATAAATACTGGTTCTTAGTTTAATCTCATATATACTATTTTGGATTGTGCTTGAAGTTTTCTAACTGGGATTTTTGGTTTTTCCTTGCCTTAGCATCTTATACAGGAAGCAGCTCCGAAGACGATGATGTCTCGCCGCGCGAAAAAGTTCAAAAAAATTCAAAGGGCAGCTCGGACTTTTGTGTGCGCAACATCAAACAGCATCAGTTTGGACGGCGGGAAATCGAGATCGCTGAACAAGGTGTGGTTTAATTGCAAAAGAGCCAATTTTTTTAATTTAAAATGAATCTAATTGTTTTCTTTGCTTTTCATTTAACATTTATCTTTTCTATCATTGCTTAGAAATGCCCGGAATAATGGCTCTACGGAAGCGCGCCTCCGAAGACAAACCGTTGAAAAACGCACGAATCGTTGGCTGTACACATATCAATGCACAAACTGCAGTTTTAATCGAGACTTTGGTTGAATTAGGTGCAACGATTCGATGGGCGGCCTGTAATATATACTCGACACAGGTGAGTTGATTTCATTGATTGATAATTTTAATCAGAGCATTGATATATTTTAAATGAAAATAAATTGTGATAAGGTTAGATAGAAGTCATAAATCTTGTTGAAAAACTGCTCTGACATTAAAATGAATGAATCAAAAACAGTTTTGGAGATGGAAAGAATGTCTTTATTGTGTCCATCTATTTAAATACATTAATTGCGCTTACTACACATAATTTACAATTTAACTTTCTCGTGGTCTGCTGTGTCACGTGAGATGCAAAATTTCCAAAGTCGCGGAATTGCATGTCTGAGAATTTTGTGCATAGTGAAGAATGTCTGAAAGTGTGCAACGTGATCACTCACAGCAGACCGTGGGAGCACATTGAAAGTACGTAAGTTGATACATAATATTTTTGCTGAATTTAGGATTTGTTTTGGAAAAGATATTCCTAACAATTTCAATTATCGTGGGATTGGAATTTGTAGGAATTTGAAGGAGATAATGTTTTATGAAATTTTAACATCCTCCCCCACTTGAAACACACCTGGGCGTGGTTCAACAGTAGTAGAAAATGTTGGCTGGGTCCGTTTTGATAGTCGTGGTAATGTATGGAATTTTTTTTTATCCCTGTGGTTTGCTTCCATTGCGGCTTCGGTGTTTTAGATTGACCTAGTTGTCGTGCACGTAACCTGTGCTAAAGTTGCCATAGCGCTACTGCAAGTATGATAGCTGAACACAGGTAATTCAAAACATAGTTGTGCGTGTCGTGCGTTGAAATTTGTTCTCGGAAGTCGGCTCGTTTGATTTCCGCAAACCCGTCTTTGAGTTGTTTCCATGATGGATACATTTAATCGATACTTTGGTTCGATGTCTCGGTTGTCCAAATGTTCGGAAAGGTTTCCCAGAGGTTTAAAAGAAACATTCATAGTGCTTTCGAGCTGAGTGTGGCCGGCAATTGTTAAAGTTCGGTGGTTTAAGTTGCACTGTGGGCTTAGCTTCAGAATGCCGCTTCCACGAAGAAGAAGGATTTCGAAGTCCCTTCCGCAGAGCGCGTCGAATGTTGTTTCTTCCTTCAAAACGTAGATCCACTGGTTTGCAGCATTCAGCTTGATCCAAGTATTCGTAGTGGGAGATACGTGCACCGCGCAAGTTGACGAAAAGTTAGCCAGATGAACCAGAAGGGCGACTTCGCATTCATACATGCTGGATTGAGCAGTATAGACAGGATGACGATGAGTGCAGATTAGTTCGGTCTCTGATAAGTGCAGACATTTTCCACGTTCTTCTGCTGAAAATGGGAAGAAATGATCTCGTTTGAAGTTAACCGCTAAGTATTCAGTAGAAGGCTGTAATGAAGCTGAAATATTTCTTACGATTGTAGGAACAGAATACAGTTTAAGAAGCTGATATTCTTCTATTGTAGTGAGCGGTATTTGCATATCGAAGATGATATTTGATGCCGTCGTTCTGGTTCGAACTGTAGCTAGATTGTATATTTTATGGAAGGCGTCTGGAGAAACAGGTAGCATCTGATTTTTTGGTAGATTCTCTCGTATTATTTGCTGTTGTTTTCGCAATTGTGTTGGTGTTATCAATAATGGATTTATTTTCCTTGGTAATTGTTTTTTTTGTCGTAGGGAGGTGAATGCTATTTATGCACAGAGTGTGGGACTCCCATGCGCGACTGGACTACCCACTAAACACCTCCCCTGTCAACCTGAGAACCCAGCCTGGAACCGTTTGACACATTACTTCGGGCCAGGTCTCGTTTTGTTACGCCGTGGGGCGCCTTCTAGCTGGGGAGTCCCTTTCCTAGCGGGAGGGGAGAGGGGAAGAGGAAATGCCAGGAGCGATCCCCCAGCCCCAGCGCCCCCGGCTGCTGTAAGTCCCTTTTATATTTTAGGACTGCCCGAGCATAATGTGTCACTTGGTTCCATTTGGCAACCGATTCGAGCATTACCGCAACTATATTATCCGGGGTGAGCTCTCCCGTCTCCCTGTAGAGTTCCTTTCGCAGCCTGACCCATTTTGTACACGCAAAAAATGTGTGACAGGCATTGTCCTCCTCTCCTGGGCAAATCGGCAATCGGGAGACCGTGACTTACCGATCTTGTGCAGGTAAGACTGAAAACACACGTTCCCGCTCAAAAGCTAGGTCAGATAGAAGTCAGTCTCACCATGCCTTCGATTCAGCCACGGTCTCACATCCGGGATGAGGCGCGCAGTCCACCTTCCATTCGTGCAATTCACCCAAGACTGCTGCCAATCGTTGAGCGAGCGCTGCCTCTCCTCGCGGACAACTATCTGCCTCGCATCCTCGTTTCGGCGCAGGTAAATAGCGCGGCGCTCTCTAGCAAGGAGGGCGACAGGTATCACGCCTGCAATCACTCTCACCACCGAGTCGGAGACTGTTGGATATGAAGATGCAATTCTCAGTGCTCCTCTTCTCCGTACCTGTGCGGTATACCTCCTTGCTGAGACCGTCGCCCCATACCTTTGCTCCGTACAGTAGCACTGACCCTACAGCACTCATCAAGAGGCGTCTTCTTGATGGGCTGGGTCCCCCCTACGTTGGATATAAGTCGACTCAGGGCCGATATTCCCCAAGCAGCCGTCTCAGCCGTTGCCCTGATTTGCTCAGAGAAACTCATCTTCGAGTCGATCAGTAGCCCCCGGTATTTCACCGCTGGCTTCGATTCGATTTGTATATCTCCGAATATGATCATCCTTACTCTAGGGATTCTTTTTTTTGTCAAGATGACCACTTCGGTTTTCTCCAGTGCTAAACTTAGCCCGCGAGCAGTCATCCAGTCTCTCACTCGGCGCATTAGCATACCTAGCCTAAGTTGCGCTTGTTCAACGGTGCGTCCAGCGACCAGAGCCGCAACATCATCCGCATAGCCGACCAAGCGCGACTCATCTGGCATCTCAAGTCTCAGTAGCCCGTCGTAAGACACGTCCCACAGGTCCGGACTAAGGATAGATCCCTGGGCAACACCCGATGTAATTTCCATCCTTCGTTGGCCCTGTGTCGTGTCGTAGAGCAGGCTTCGGTCCTTTAGGTAGTTCCTCAAAAGCCGCATTAGATATTCTGGAACTTGAAAAGAGTTTTCCAGCGTGTCCAGAATATCCACCCATCTAGCGGAGTTGAAGGCATTCCTGACGTCGAGTGTCACCAACAGGACGATCCGTCGCTTGGTGCGACTATATGCCTCTGCCTTTTGGACCGCGTTCACCACCTCTGCAATCGCATCAATGGTAGAACGTCCTGCTCTAAAGCCGTACTGCCGTGGAAATAGATCCCCAGAAGCACGAATCGCGTCAGTGAGTCTTCCCTTGATGAGTTTCTCTAGCACTTTCCCAGCCGTGTTTAGCATGCATAACGGGCGGTATGCAGACGGCGATTCGGGATTTCCCTTCCCCTTGCTGATCAGCACGAGCCTCGCCACCTTCCATCGTACCGGAAAAACCCCGTCCCGTAGGCAAGCGTTGAATGTGCTGAGCAGCAAGTCAGCACAATGGTGATAGACGAGCCGCAACACCTCAGCTGGAACATCATCTGGACCTGGAGCCTTCCTCGCTTTCAAGGAAAAGACTGCCTCCTCCAGTACCAGCTGTTAGAAGAGTGGGCACTCGACTGCTGTTACATCATGGACAGCGTCAACACGGACGGGATGGGCGGGGAAGAGTCCCCGCACCATCGCGTCCATATTTTCCGCGTCATGTATACAAGGCTTCCGTAGGGTACCAAGTTTCCGCATGACCAGCTTGTAGCCAAGGCCCCACGGATCCTTGTTCACATTGTCCACTAGGTCTTGCCAGCAGCGAGCCTTGCTACTGTTGATCAGTTTACGAAGGTATTTCCTGGCCGACTTATATGCTGCCACCTGGTTGCATGACTCGTCACGGTTCCGCGCCCGTTGAGCCTCACGTCGAAGCTTGTGACACTCCCTCCGCTTTTCAGCGATTTCAGTAGACCACCAGTACACTGAGGGCGTGCCGTGCCGGGGTCCTCGACGGGGCATAGAAGTGCACCAAGCAGTCGTAATGATGCTCATAGTAGAGTTCACCACGTCTTGAGCTGCCCGTTCTTCCGTCCCCTCCGAAGCTCCCTGCAGCGGCTCACCTGCTGTGAGAAGCTTGACGAACCTCTCGACGTCCATTCTTCCAATGTTCCATCCGATTGTCGAACGCCGAGAGCACGGACGTCGGGGGACAGCATCACTTATCTCAAGCAGAATGCACTGATGATCACTGGCTGAGTAGTCCTCTAATACTTTCCAGTTGTGTATCCTCCGTACTAAGGACTCCGAGGCGAATGTCACGTCCGGTATGGTTCCCTCACAGCCAATACGGCGGAAAGTCGGCGTGTTTCCGAAGTTTAGTACGACGAGGGCCGTCCTGGCCGCCATTTCCAGGATTCGTATTCCCCGCGGATCCGTCTGAGGCATGCCCCATTCGATTGCTTTAGCATTTTAGTCGCCCCCAACGAGCACCCTACCCTCTGCGTTCGAGACAGCAACCCTCCAAAGCATTAAGCTTGGCTTGGAAAGATGATATCGATTCGTTAGGCGTTACGTACACACTAAAGAAGGTGATCCCTGAGCACCGAACTCACACGAAACCATCCCCCCGTCCACAACTCTCCGCCTGAAAGTCACTGTTCCGAACCCAGATGGCGGCAGTACCAGTTTCATCAGAATACCATAATGCAGGACTTTTATTATGGTGTTGCTCACTCAGCAACAAGAAGTCGGCTTTCATGGCCCTCGCAAACTGCTCAAGCAGATTTTGGGCGGTTGAACTGCGGTGTAGGTTTAGCTGCAGGATGCGGGTCATCGAAGCTCTGATTTTGCCTTGGCTAGGGCTTCCTGGAACACCCGGCATTTTCCTGATCCCAAGACGTGTCCAAAATCAAGTTTTGGATCAGCATCCTTGCAAAGAATACAGTGTGCCTCCTTCGTACACTCTTTTCTTTTATGTCCCATCTCACCGCATTTGTAACATAGGGAACTCCTATCGGGTCCTTTCCATACTTGTGTGCTGTGACCATAACCAAGGCATTTGAAACATTGAAGAGGCGTTGCTCTTCGCCGTATCCTACAGACAACCCACCCTATTCGTGCTTTGCCCTTGTTCAGGAATTGTTCGGCGTCCTTTTCGGTCAAGTCAACTATGGCCATGCGTTGTCCCCTGTTGTTTTCTGGTGTCAGTCTCGCTTTGATCCTTCCCACGCTAGGGAACTCCTTTTTGATGGCCTCTTCTACCTCGGCCAGATCCGTGACGCGTCGCAGAATGCATCATTATTGCCGGCCTCTGCTCCGAATTCGACCAGTATGTATCCCGACCGCGTTGGTCGTACTACTTTAATGGTAGTATTGGTGACTTCGGGCCTTACGTTTCCCCTGATGTCCCGCAGTACCTCCGCGTAGGATCGGCCTACAAGCAGTGCCTGCTGCCGGGGTCTTCGTCGGGGCTTCTGCCTCTCCTGTTTTGTATCAGGTCCGTTTTCTAATTGGGCGTCCGTGCGAATTTTATTTTCTGGCTTTTATGAAGGAGTTTCTTTGCGGGTTTCTTCGTTCCTTATGTAAGCACTGTCTGGAACCCCTGATCTGGTGCTCCGCGCCCGTCAAGTGCCTCTTCCTTCCTTCTTTTATCCCGATCTCCTTCGATTGGGCTAGACGCCATTCTTTTATTGACTTTTAATGATGGAGCTATCTGCATGTCGCCTTTAGATTTTGCCCCAAGCGCCTCTTTAGCCTTCTGTTCATCCTCGGCCCTCAACCAGCTCCTCTGATAGTGCCCTATGCGATTTAGGAGCTCCTCTAGTTCAAGGAGCCCTGCCTTTGCTACTTTGCTAATTTTTGGGGAGTCGCATGCAGCTTGTATTCTTTTCAGAACATCTCCCGCTTTTCGAAGTAGTCTTTCATCTTCGTATCGCTGGGCCGCAATTGTACCTTGCAACCATCCTTGGGAGAGGTTATCGCGTTCCGTTTCCGAGTGCAGTACTTCCGCCACATTTGCAACGTTGGCGGTACAATCACGCGGTATCTGGTCACTCTTAGCTTTTAGTGCCGTAATCTCCTCGTTGGCTTCTGGATTTTTCGTTGCAATGTCGGGATTTGTGGCCCTTGCAGCGGTCGCTTCGGTAACGATCGCAGCAGTGACAATCGAATTGTCGGTGCTCTTTATGTTATCTTCCACTGCTCGAACACCTGAAGCATCCTGCCGAGTCTCCCGCTTCTCCGTAATAGGGCGCTCTGGCGTTCGCATAATTTTTTTGCTGTGCCCAAACGCCGCAGGAATCTCAGTCTGTACAAGACTGTCTGCTGTTCTACGTTTTTCGTCTACCATCACTGTCGTCGTGTTAGTCTTCGTTTTTTTCGTGGTTAGTACCGCTCTCGATGTACTGTTGACATCGTGGCTGCAACCACTGGTTGCGTCGTCGTTGCTATTATTTTTTATTTCCTATTTTGGATTTTTTTGGTCTTTTGATTGCTCCAGTTTTGTTGGGTCCTCCCTCGGAGCCGCTATCTCCGTTCGTGTGTGTAGTCACCTTTTTGGTCCCATGGTTATCTTTGCAGAGCAGGGAGGCCATACGAGGGTTGGCACAAGCCCTTATGGGGACAAGTGGTCAGAGCCAGACCAGCGCTAATCGGGAGTCCGTCCCAACCGAACCTACAGCACTAACCTAATGGTACGAGCTTCGAACGTACTCCGAGGCCTGCCAAGGTTTTACCGGGACGGAGACGGTATGATAGTTGAATTGGAGCCGGTCACACATGAGTTTCACCTCGGCGCTACTGTGCAAAGCAACTAGGTCCAAACCATCACATCCGCCAGCCCAAAGCGTCATTTCCAGTTCGTTGTCCAAAGCGTAGTCCAGATCCAATCAGAGTCGTTACCTGTCATCCCAAGAGGGAACCTCACGGCGCCCCCCATATCCTCGGGTCCGTTGGGGGCGGCGCTCCCCAAAGAATGCTAGCCTCCAAGAGTGCTCTTGTCGACCGGCATTCCCCCTGCGGGCGTGGTAAGTGTTGGTAATTACTTGTATGAGCACATCTTGTATACTTTTGAAGTTGAAGAGTAAAATTGTGGTTTGTACTGTTAAGGAGCTGAAGATACTGGAAAGTGTTTCGATTTTGAGCGTTGTGTTTGCCAGGTGCTCGTACTGGTTTTCGATAAATCTAAATTGTTGATTGATGTGTCTACTTTCCTTTTCCAAAATATTTGATGTGCAATCGAGTATCATCGTTTGGTTTTTTATTAACTTTAGTAGATAGCTCTCATTTTGCTTGATTTTTCTTATGTCGTCCTCATATTGGTTAGCAAAGTCTTCATCTAGTACCCCAAATAACAGATGAGCGGCTGAGCCAACGATGTTTAGCGGAGATGTTCGAACTCTTGCTTGGTGTTGTTGTAACAGTTCATTTTCCTGCTGGATCTCGTTGTGCAGTCGAAAAAATTGCGATGTTAGTGTACTACAATATTGGCCAACATGGAATAGTTTATCTTGTGCCGAGCAAATGCCAATCAGCTTAGTTATGTGCCTTGCCAGACCATCATACTCCGCCCAATAATTTGTTAAGTCGTAGTAAGTCACAATTTTCCAAGTGTTATCAGTTAATTTAATTCGGTTAACTTCCTTGAAGTAAATACCAGGGTTGTTTTTGAATGGGGTTATTCCTGCGATTGATTGATGTTGCGTTACTCTTTCGTCCCCAAAAATCAACGGTACCAACAAAATAACGAGGAATATTTGGAGGAGGGAGGTTCTTCCTCGTTTTGGCGTTGACGCTGAATCTTTGGTTTCTGCTCTCTTTCGGGACATATTTTGGGCGGCTGCTATTAGGTCAGAAGCTACAGGAGCTATTTTTGGACGGTGGGTGTGTGTATTTTTGGTTTCTTCTTCAGTTAGAGGATGGTTGATTTTTGTACAAGGTGGGCCAGAAAGGCGTACGATTTTAAAAACACTCTTGCGTTTGAAGCTTTAGAGAGGGGACTGCGCGGGTGGTGGGGTTAAGTAGCTCGGTTCTCGGAAATTTAGTCGCGATGGATCACTTCACCGGAGCGCAACGTGCATTCTGCGTTGAACATTATTAAAAATCACAATTCGTGCGCTATTGTTCGGCGTTTATTTCGGCGTGAGTTTGGATTACATGACCTAAATCAGTGTCCGAAAGAAAGTGTGATTCGATCGTGGGTCAGAAAGTTCGAAGAGACTGGTTCGACTCTCAAACAGAAGCCTGCAGGACGCCCAAGGTCAACAAGAACGGAATTATCGGACCCTACTTCTTCGAAAAAACAAGGCCAATCTGTCACTGTAAATTCTGACCGATACATAGCCATGTTAAGGGATTTTTTCTTTCCACAACTGCAACAATTTGAAGCCTATAATCGTGTGACATGGTTTCAACAAGATGGCACGACATGCCATACAGCTAATGCCTCTTTGGCGGTCGTAAACGAGATGTTTGCTGGGAAACTGATATCGCGCCGAGCTGACATTGCATGGCCTCCTAGAGGTCCGGATCTGACGCCACCGGACTTTTTTTCGTGGGGATACCTAAAAAGTAGAGTCTACACCAATAACCCAGCCACGATTAACCAGTTGAAGACCAATATCCGGGAATAAATGGCAGCTATTCCCCGTGCAATGTGCCAGCGAGTTTTTACCAATTTGAGGGTCAGATTCGAAGAATGTTTGCAGCGAGATCGTGCACACCTGGATGACGTTATTTTTAAGAAATGAATTTCCCAGATGTCAATTTTTATAGAAATAAAAATTTGTATGTGAATTGTACTCAGTTTTTTTTTTAATGATTTTTTCAAATTCGCAATTCTTTCTGGCCCACCCTGTACTTGAGGCTTCGCCTTGAGTAAGAGGCTCGTAGGTCGTTCCACATGTACATGGCAAAGGACTGATGGTGTCAATTGCCCGTGAAGTTATGCCTGTTGCCGGTTTTATTTCCACCACTCTTAATCTACCGTCTAATCCCCTATAGACTTTTGTTATTCGTTCCATGCGCCAATTCATTGGTGGCAAATTCGCATCCTTGAGAATGACTAATGTTCCGGGTTCTAGATTTTGCTTGACCTCTTGCCACTTTGTCCGTGGTTGCAAATCCTGTAGGTATTGTTTTGTCCACCTCTGCCAAAAGTCCACATGCAGTGCTTTCACCAACTTCCATCGAGTTAGAAGAGGAATCGCTCCGGGGTTGATTTCGGGGTCAGGAAAGGCCGATAACGGTTGTCCAACTAGAAAGTGGCCTGGGGTTAGCGCTTGACGGTCGTTTGCATGCGCTGACATTTGACAAAGTGGTCGAGAGTTAAGGATGGCTTCTATTTGACAAATGACGGTGTTGAGTTCTTCGTAAGTGAGTGGAGCACTTCCTACCACGCGTTTCAAGTGATATTTTGCTGACTTTATTGCAGCCTCCCAGAGTCCGCCAAAATGAGGAGATCTCGGTGGGATGCGCAACCATTCGATTCCTTCACTAGTACACGTTTCTTCAATTGAGTCGAAGTGGTAATTGAAGAGTGAGGATAGTTCTTGAAGTTCTGAGTTTGCTCCAACGAAGCTTGTAGCATTGTCGCTGAATAGTTTTGAAGGCCGCCCTCGTCTGGCAATAAAGCGTTTGAGGCATCCTATGAAGGCTGCCAAGGTTAAGTCCGTAGCTAGCTCGATGTGCACTGCCTTTTTGGAGAAGCATACGAACACTGCTACGTATGCTTTGGACGGTCGTTTTCCTCGTATCTTGAAGTGGATGTGGAGGGGCTCACAAAAATCGACTCCAGTGTGGAGAAACGGCCTGGACTGTTGGACTCTTTCCGCTGGCAAATCTCCCATAAGTTGGGTTAGGAGTTTCGGTTGTAATCGAGCACACAGCATGCATTGCCGGACTATCTTGTTGGCCATCCCCTTTCCGTTGATACACCAGAATGTTTGCCGTGAGATGTATAGCAGAGCCTGTGGTCCTGCATGCAAGTGCTTATGATGAAGGTGTGAGAAGATTAGCGGAGTGAATTCATGCATAGACGAGTTCAGCATTGGGTGCTTTGTATTGAAGGGTAGCAGACTATTCCTCAGTCGACCACCTACTCGTATAATCCCGTGTTGATCTAAGAAGGGCGCTAGCGAGCGGAGATTGCTGTTGTGGGCAACAGAATCCTTCTTCGTGAGGTGTTTGATGTCATCTGCGAAGTCGTCTTGCTGCATCACAGATATGATTATTTGTAGTGCTCGTTTCATTTCGTCTGGGTTTGGTTTACAGCTAGAATTCCTTTTTTCTTTAGGCAGTTTGTAGTTTCCAATAAAGCGTAGTATGAAGGCAGTTACTTCTTGCAATCCCTGAAAATTGTTATTATGTCGGATGTTTCGAATGACTGATAGTGGCTGAGTATGAGTACTAATCAACACCATTTTTTGCTTTCGTTGTTCAGGAAGTTCGAAAACAATTTCTTCGCTTTCAGTAGCTTTGCTTGAAAAATGTTGTAACAGAAAGGTTGGCCCTTTAAACCACAGGGTACTTGGGCATAACTCAGCAGGAAACATACCTCTGGAGATTATATCTGCTGGGTTTTGTGTAGATTCAACGTGCTGCCATACTCCATCTTCTGTATGTTCTTGTATGTATGCAATTCGGTTGCCAACGAACGTGGTAAATTTTGATGATGGTGAGGCGATCCATTGAAGAACCGTTTGAGAATCGCTCCAGTAGAACGTTTTATCGATAGTAATTTGTAGAGAATTTTTCACTCTTCGCATGAGTTGTGTCAATAATTTTGCAGCGCAAAGTTCCAGTCGAGCAGCTGTGGTTTGTTTGTTTGGTGCGACTCGGCTCTTCGCACATAATAAGTTGACATCAACTTGCCCACCGAGGTCTTCAGTGCGTATATAGATGCATGCTCCATATGCAAGTTTGCTGGCGTCTGAAAAACCATGTAGCTATGTCCTCTGGCGTTTTGCGGAGACCATGGTATAACGAGGTAATTTTAAATCGCTTAAGACGGGAAGCTGCGATCTGTAATCTTGCCACCCCTTTTGTAGTTTTTCTGAAAGTGGGGTGTCCCAGTCAATTTTCAATTCCCAAAGTTGCTGCATAAAGACTTTCGCTAATACCACTACTGGATTCACTAGCACGAGGGGGTCGAATAGTTGTGACATTTGGGCAAGGACTGCTCGTTTCGTACTGGCTGGCTGGCTGGCTGGCTGTTCGTTGTCTTTAATGTTGATGTTAATATTGAATTGGTCAATAGATGGATTCCATATTAGCCCCAATGCCTTGATAGAACAAGTTTCTTCGAGGTTGGTTACATCGAATTCAGTAGCTCGATCCTTGAGGGCTATGTGACGCAACAGATTCAAGTTATTGGAACACCATTTATGTAGGTGGAATCCCCCTCGTTGAAGCAATTGATTAAGCTGTTGTTGTAGACATAGTGCTTCTTCCAAGTCATCGCTGCCAGTTAACAGATCATCGATGTATAGATCTTGGAGTACTGCCTTTGCTGCCAAAGGGAATCCTCTTTCTTCATCATTAGAAAGACGCTGGAGACACTTCAACGCTAAGCATGGAGCACTCCTGGTTCCATATGTAACGGTCTTAAGCCGGTAAGTTGTTGGGCGCTCACCGAGTTTATCTTGCCACAGAATAAGCTGAAAATCTTGATCTTCTTTATGCATCCGAATTTGTCGGAACATTTTTTGGATGTCAGCCGTCATTGCGTACTTGAAACTTCGGAATCGGATTAGAATGTTGAATAAATCTTGTTGAAGTGTCGGACCCGTATGCAAGATATCATTGAGTGACAGATTAGTAGATGTTTTTGCTGAACCGTCAAAAACAACGAGTAGTTTTGTTGTCAAGCTGTCGGGTCGTAGTACGCAGTGATGTGGCAAGTAATAGTGTGGTTCGTTATGGTTGGATGCTTCGACAACTTCAAGATGTCCCAGTGCTAGATATTCTTTTATGAAGTCAGAGTACATCGTTCGCAGCTCCGGGTTCTTTTCTAGTTTTCTGAGTAAACTTCTTAGTCGCTGTTCCGCTAATTGCTTTGAAGACCCTAAGGAGACGATGATTGAGAGAATGGTAACCTCACTATAAATCTACCTTCCTTATCTCTGGTAACCGTGGATTCAAAGAATTCTTCACAATGCTTATCGGCGTTTGACATTGTTGGTTTAGCAATTTCGACATCTTCTATTTTCCAGAAGCGCTCGAGCTGTTGTTCAAGGCTTGTTGCTATACCACAATACGTATTCTGTGGAGCTAGCTCGTTAATTTTTCCAATTGCCATCCATCCCAATTGCGTGTTTTGTAAGAAAGGCAAATCAGCTCCCATTGATATATTTTCAGGCGTTATCAGTGAGCAAAATATCTCTGCTCCAATCAAGACATCTATACCCTTTGGTTGGTTGAACTGCGGATCTGCAAGTGGAAGATTTGACGGAATCGGCCAATTACTCGTTTCAAATTTCCGAGTTGGATGATCAGATGTTATCTCGTTGATAACGAATGCTTCTATTTGTGTTGCATAATCTGATGTTGGAGACTGTAGATATAAGTACACTCGCCTGGATGAATGTTGTGTTGTGTTGTGTCTGAAGCCCAATTTGCTGTATAGTTCCTCGGTAATGAAGTGGAGCTGGGAACCTGAGTCAAGCAATGCTCGAGCTTGCACTGGCTCTCCATAGGCATTGTTGATTGCAACGACTGCTGTTCCCAGAAAACATAAGGTGTGTTTTTGTTGGTTGGTTTCAGCGTTGTTAATGCCTTCCGTGCTAGATTTGCTTAACCAGGATCGCTTGTATTGCCTTCGAGAGGGTGTTTTGTCTTGGCTGCCATTCCAGTTTCACTGCTAGTGCCTTCTGGTAATTTCTGCTCGTGATGGAGCAGTGTGTGGTGTCGTCTGCCGCATTTGGTACCACTGCGAGATGTACACGCTTTAACTGAATGTCCAATCCGTAGGCAGTTGAAGGATAGTTGCCACTTGCTGACAGCTTTCTTCTTATCAACGATACCCAAGTTTGTAAAGAGGTTACAATGGTGAAGGTGGTGGGATCCGTTGCACATCTAACATACGCTGTTGTTAGTAGACGTTAAAGTTGTCTTGACTTTACTGTGTGTCTTAACTGGTCGCACGCCAACTGCCTCGAGTGCCTGAAACCGGAATTCCAAAAATTTAAAAACTGCACCATTGTCGGTATTTCTCTTGGTGAGCTCAAAGATCGTTCGAATGCAACATGTGTTGCACTGTCGAGCTTTTTCAACAGCAGAAAGATGAGTATTGGATCCCATTGTTCCACATTAACCTTCAATGCTTGAAGGCCTCTGATGCACTCTTGCGTAACATCATGAAGAGCTTTGATACCACTACCAGTTTCGACAGTGATCGTTGGTTGTGAGATCAACTTGTGAATAATAGAGCTCACCAGCAGACGCTTGTTTTCATAGCGCTCTTTCACCAGTTTCCAAGCTGAATCGCAATTCTTGTCGCATACCGATAAATGTTTGATGAGTGCTTCTGCTTCTCCCAAAATATTGGTTTTCAGGGACCAGATCTTCTGCGACGGTCGAAGATTGCTTTGGTCAATTAATTGACTGAAAAGGTCGTGAAATTCTTGCCAATGCAAGTAATTACCGTCGAACTTCGGTAATTGAATGCGAGTAGCTTGATGTTGGTTGATGCACCTTCCTGTATAGGATCTACTGAAGAGCCGCTCTGTAGAATCTCCAATTGAAACGCTTCTACCTCTTCTTCCATGTGGTTGTATGACGTAATGTCATAGTTGTCTGGAACCTCATCCGCCGCTAAAATGTTGAAGTGTTTCTCCCTGATCGCATCCCAATGTTTGTTGATGGACTTCAACTGTAGCTCCATGAACTGCGCTGGCTGCTTAGAGATTACCCGTTCACTAAGCCGGTTGAGAAGTCGCTGCAATGTCTGCATCAAGATGTGCTGAGTGCTGACCATTGACAACACCTTGCTCGGTACACTCCGCACTTCCTGCCTGGATGATGATTCCATAGCTTCCTGCCTGGATAGTGATTCCGTAGCTTCCTGTCTGGATGGTGATTCCGTAGCACTGAACTCCATCAGAAGGTCTTCGATCAGCTCTAGTAGCCTGAACGTCACCTTCTTGATCTGCTCGTAGTACTGGTTGCGAACATAAGGTGAATCCTTATGATCCTCGATGTCAGCCAGAAGCAGCGTTTGATTCTGATGGAACTCTTCCCATAGTTGCATGAGGCGCTTCTTCCTTGATTCCAAATAGTCCTGGGTTTTCCTCAGCTGACTATCCTTGGAGAAGTTTCGCACCATCCACTCGCTTTCATCTCCTAGCTTTTGCTGCTTGCTGATGAGTCCTCACATCTTAGAGTCCTGTCACGGTCGGCAAATGTTGAAAAACTGCTCTGAAATGAAAATGGTGAATCAAAATCAGTTTTGGAGATGAAAAGACTGTCTTTATTGTGTCCATCTATATAAATACATTAATTGCGCTTACTAGACATAATTTACAATTTAACTTTCCCATGGTCTCCTGTGAAACGTGAGATGCAAAATTTCCAAAGTCGCGGAATTGCATGTCTGAGAATTTTGTGCATAGTGAAGAATGTCTGAAAGTGATCACTCACAGCAGACCGTGGGAGCACATTGAAAGTACGTAAGTTGCTACATAATATTTTTGTGGGAAAAGTTATTTTTGCTGAATTTAGTTTTTGTTTTGGAAAAGATATTCCTAACAATTTCAATTATCGTGGGATCGGAATTTGTAGGAATTTGAAGGAGATAATGTTTTATGGAATTCTAACAAATCTATTGAGTCTTAGTAGGTATAAACAAAAAATCTTGAATTTGTTGCAACGAAACACTTTTGGAAATTGCGGTTAATATTAGCGAAACGGAAGAAACGTAATCATTTTTCGTTTCAAATAAAAATAAGGGTCAGATGTCCATTCGCGTTATTATTGATAGTGCATTGTCTCAGCGTTAGAAGGTACAAAAACCAGCCTTAAACCATTGACTGCGCTGTGTATCAAGTTTAAAGTTAAATCAGTGTTCTATTTTTAGGGTATCGTAAAATCATTTTACAATACCCTACTAAAATCGCGTCCTGTCTGTCCGTGTAAAGTGATGCCCTCTTCAAAGATTCATCACAAAAAATTTTTTATAAGGTGTTCAAGGGGGGTCTCCCCATATAGTGGAGTGGCCTCGAAAAAAAAGTTTCATCGCATGTAGGCAATATGGGTATCTAATGAAAGGTCTTAATGAGAACTTTTCAAAACAGGTCTTAAAATGACAAATTTTGCTTTGAGGGGTGCAGGGCAAGGGGTAATGTACGAAAATTTGGTGTCCCACCCCCACCTTTCACCCGAAAAATCTGAAAAAAATCATAGAGGTGAGACTTTAAGAGCACAAGGGCAACAAATACCTTAGAAGTCGAAATTCGACCAACTTTGTTAACACTTTATATGCGGGTACTTTTTCCGCCAAACATTGACGTAACGCGGGTGCTTTTTGACTTTATCGCGCCAAAATTAGACTTCTATAAAAAAATCATATCTCTCAAACTAATTGGTATTTTTTCATGAAACTTTTTGTATCTTACTAAGAAAAGAACTTTTTTTCACATAAAATTGCAATATAATCACGAAATTTTGAATAGATCTTATAAAAAAAACTGTAGCCTAATAGTGCTTCACCGTGTGATAGCGTTCAAAACACTTGCCCTTGTGCAGAGGTACATTGCAAAACTTGCACATGCATCGTGTTTCACTACGCAGTTTATGAGCGGTACACACACGACATCGACTTACAATATTTTTGTTTTTGCCCGTTCCGACAAGAGGTTCTAAAGTGTGTCTTCTCATATTCATTGACAACCTTCCCGGTGAATCCCATTTACTACTTTGGGCCCTGGATGTTGAAGGCACAGGATCAGCAGGCTCTTCTCCTGGAAGTTCGCCGGTTAACCAATGGATCGCTATATTCTTTAAAAATATTTGGTTTTTTTTTATCTCTCGAATGCGCCGAATTGTACACAACAAATGAATTAATTAATGCGCAATTTATGAGGTACATGGCCATTCTCTTGGTCCATTTGGTCGTTTTCCGTAGAATGTATGAGAGATATTGATCCGCCCGGTCTACGCCTTTCATGTATCGATTGTGATCAATCAAGGCATTTGGTTTTATAATTTTTTGTTTGGTGCTTCGATCAATATTGTGGCTTTCTCTCATCTCAGCAGAGTGGATACTGGATATGAGAAACACTGTCTTTTTGGATTGCCACTTGACACTTGAACTAAAATGTCCTTCTTTCTTCTAAACGTCGTTTCGCCTTTTGCCAAAGAAGTCGTTTTTAAATCATTTGGCAGTCCTCTATTTTTTCGTATGGTACCGCAAATTCTAATTTTTTTCTCCAAAAGTATCTCACCGTTTTGTACGCTATTGTAATAATTGTCCATATAACCATGGTGCCATAAATCTGTATACGGAGATATAACTGAAGTAATGGTTTCAATTAATCTTTTCCCTTCACCGCAATATATTTCAAGATTGCATATGTAGCCAGTATTGCTCTCGCACACCATACGCACCAGTATCCCATACTTTATAATTTTTCCTGCATTATAAACCCTGGAGAACAATCTCCCTCTCCATGGTACTATGCCTTCGTCTAGAGACCACTGCTGAATAGGCTTATAAACTTCTCGAAATTTCGGAAGAAAGAAATTCAATAACGGTCTGACTTAGCAAAGTCTGTCAGAGTTTTCTTCCACGTTTTCGTTATTAGCCAAGCTCTCCGTATTTGGCGAAATCTATCTCTGCTCATCATTTTGGCAAAAAATGGTGTCTCTATTGACTCTTCAGTGGTCCAATAGTTATCTCGTCGATCCTTGCGTACCTGCCCCATAAGTATTATGAGCCCAAAAAACTTCTTCATTTCTTTTACGGTAATGTCTTTCCATTTCAGAGATTTTCCAGAAGTTTTGAAAGCGTCTTCATTTTGGTGATAATACCTTTTTGACTCCTCTACAAGAAACGCAAAAAAATCGTCGTCAATGAACAAATTCACGGAATCTGCTACACTATCTGGGACATTTTCAGTATTGATTCCCGGCCGCCCTTCAAACTCCTCCAAGACTGGTGGATTATCTCTCGATGACCATTCTTCGCCTTCATCCAAATCAGAAATGGATGAGCTAGAAATTTGTCTTCGGGAAAAAGTTGATGGTAGAGGAATAATATCTTCTTCATTATAATCGTCATTCTCGGGTTCGGAAAAATCTTCGAAGTCGCTTTGGCGGGAATAATTAGATAAATTGTCAGCAAACAATTCATCATCATTCTCGTATGTATCCTGATCCATGTTCAGAGATAGTAAAATAACTTTTAAAAATAGTTTATCACAAAAAAAGTAAAAATAACTTTTATAAATAGTTTATCACAAAAAAAAACTAGTGGCAGTTCAAAGTAAAATAGTTTTTGTACAAATATACAACGATAGTTAGGTATTTTGTACGAAAATACGATAATTCAAAATAATATGAAATATTTTATAAAAGCAGAATTAATTCAGAAACACGATACTAAGACGTCCGAACGAAAGCAGTATAACGGAGTGACTAGAGAAAGGATATATCGGCAGGTAGATGCGTAGGGTACACCTCACAATAGATAACGCGCAGTCCCCACCTCACCCGGCAGACATGTTTACAAGTTTCCCGCATACTACCGCTTAGCAACAAAAAACGAGTAAACTCGTCTCCCGCGCTCTACCATAAATCGGTATAGAACGAGTTTACTCGTTTCCCGCATACAATGTGTTAATAATAGTACATTTTATAAATTTTACGTTTTTGCCTATAAAATCAAAATGGGACCCTTAAATTTTCCAAAAAACTACAGTTTAAGTTTTCTGAAAGCAATTGTATGTGTTCTGAAAATTTCACAATAATCGAACAATAAACAGCTGAGTTATAGGCGATTGAATACAACAACATTAACACGTGATACTAGGGAGATGCACGTTTGCAACGGACCTAGCCACTATAAATATGTAGGAATTTTGATAAAAATTTTAGAAATGATTTGTAATATTGTTGTGTTATCATGAATAATTAAACGACGGGGTCAAAAAACTTAAAACAAAATGGCGGCGAATATAAAAATATAATAACCATAATAATTCTTCGAACTAGGTTTATGGAATCTGTATATTAGTCAAGTTTTGATATGCCGATCATATTGTTTGATTTACTCATTGTTTTACAATACCCTTCTCGCAGGAGCACTCTCCTGCTACTTCGACTTGTTTCTACTAACTTACACCCGATTTTCTGGAAGCATTAAAGCTAATTCATTCCTCAGTACATTGTCCTTTGATTCACTGGTTTTGGTATCAGGTAAGCATTCTTTAGCCACACATTCTCGCTTGGGCGTATTCTTTCGGGATTTTCTAACTGAGAGCTGTTTTTAAATTGCGGAGATGTTAGCCTACATTTGTTTACAAAGATTGGCGTCAAGTTGTTTCATCGAAAATTTGGGATTGACTGGTTTTTCCGTTATATTTTGCTCATCAAAACTTCAATTATTTAGACAGTTACAATGCAATAAAATCCTGAAATCCGATGCAGTAGCCGCGTTTTTCAGTAGTTCGCGTGGTGTAAGGGTTAGAGCTCTTCCTCCATAAGCCGTCGGTCCATTGTTCGAATCCTGTTGATAACAACGAGGTTTGTTGCGAGTGATTCTTCGGATAGACTATATACCCGTTCAGTTATGATACGTGCTGGCTTAAATCAAAACGTGTCGCAGCTGGGTGGACGGACACACGGCCAAAGCGTGATACTGACCATATCATCTTTCCGAGTGCCAATATATATGTACAATCAAATAATGAGATACTCTAACTATCTCTAAGTGAAGGCGCAAAAGGGGCAGTAGTGCTCAAGCAAAAGCAATCGCGTTCTTCAATTATCGAATACAAGCATTGATTACACTTTTTATCTAGAGCCAGACAAGCATTTTCTGATACAGTTGACTCTCTTTTATGTTCGAACATGATAGCTGCTTAGGTCCCTCTTGAGCGCTCAAACCTTGATCCATTGCACTCGAATACCCCACCCTTCAGATCTGACTCGTTATTTTATTTATTTATTTTGCCAAACAGGACATATCCTTATAGCATAAAATTACACAAAAAAACCTTGTAAACAATACATTTTCTTGGTGCAGTAATTTTTATGTACAATTATATTGAAGAGTGAAAGGATTTCAGGATATTATTTTTATATGAGGTTTTGGAAATGGACGGGGAGTAATATTTACTAAACTTGTTCAATGCCTTACAACAACTGTTTATTGGCTCATTGTCTGCATAAGTAGTGTGATGGCGACCTACGGTAAGCATTGGTGAAAGTCTTGTGATTCCTAGGGGTTCATTCAGAGTAATTTTGTTTGTTATAAACTGAACTTTAATATTGTCTCTGAGGAGCCCCCAGGGCTGAACTGATTTGGTAATTCAAAGGGGTGCAACTGCTATCGTTGGGTTGTCGTCTCCGATTCCAGTGAAGCCGACGGGGACTAGCGTTCCGGGGGTACCCGAATCGCTTGGTAAAAATACTAGGACAGGAGCTTGATCCGAAACATAGTGGCTTTGTGATTGTTCGATAACAAGATCAACTCATTGCTGCGAACCTCAATCCTAGAGGTATACTCAGGTACCCCGAGCAGCTGATGAGCCTCCATCTTTGGATGGTCAGCTGATTGATTACGGCCCTTCGGGGTGTATCGTGGTGGTTGTGGTGCATACAAAGGTTGGCGTTGACCTTATAGCGTCAGATATATCTGGGTCTCGGATCTACCAGTATGAAAATTGAGAGTTCCCTCAATGTAAACTGGTACCGAACTTGGAAGCGATGATTGGCGCTTAAACCAATCGTAGTCTAATGGTGACCGTGAGGTTAGGCCCCAAACGGCAGGTACTCACGTTAATCATACTCGACTAATTGTCTCTGAGGGCATCGAATGCTAGACATACAGACATCATCATTCTCCTAGAATCTAGTTATGCCATATTTAGTTATATGATGGTAGGCTGCGGAAATTTCTAGGGTTGTTAAGGGAACTGAGGGCAAAAACAAGAAATTGTTTCTGGACCGATTCTAACCAGTCAGCGTGAATATCAAAAACAGGGCTCCAAATCAGGCTGGCATATTCAAGAATAGGGCGTACTAATGAGACATATAGTGATTTAGTAACCCAAATATTCTTGGATTCTTTAGCTCTTCGTTTGATGAATCCTAGCATCTTATTAGCCCTGGATATAACTCCATCATACTGAAGTTAAAATGAAGTTTTTAGTCCAGAACGATACCAAGGTCCACAATGCTGTCGACTCTACTAAGTGTTGTGTTGTTGGTGGGATAGTCAAACAGAAGAAGGCTCCGTTTTCTTGAAAAACTTATCACCTGGCATTTTTCCAAGTTTAGTGAGAGATGGTTGTTGTAACAGAGAGAGTATTAAGCTTGGACTAGAGAAACTTCATATCGGATAGAGATGATGTGGTAAACTTTAAGGTCATCTGCATAAAAAAGATGAGGTACATCATGTAAAACTGCTGAGAGATCAGATATGAAGATATTAAACAAAAGAGGCCCAAGATTACTTCCTTGAGGAACCCCAGAGAAGACTGAATTTGTTTCGATAATCGTCCTTGAAACTTGACAACTTGAGTACGGTCTTTCAGGTAAGAATGAATCCAACTGAGTAAACGGGCAGTAATTCCAAAATTACGGAGCTTCCTTATCAAAACTTCATGATTTACACGATCAAATGCTTTGCTAAAATCGGTATATATTGTATCAATCTGGAAACCCTTTTCCATCTCATACAGAATACTTGATGTCATGATGAGGAGATTGGTGGTACTAGATTTATTTTTCTTGAACCCATGCTGCTCTTCATTAAGCCGCGGTTCTATAATAGGAGAGATCTTGTTGCAAAGTATTTTTTCAAAAAGCTTTGGAATAATATGACAATACCTTTATAATTTTGAATACACCGTTTATCATTCTTCTTATGGATTGGTATTAAGTAAGAAGATTTCCAGTAAGAAGGAAAGATGCCACTAGAGAGTGATTTGTTGAAAATGATGGAGAATGGCCTGGTTAATTGCTCTTTGCACTGTATTAGAAAACTAGAAGGAATAAGATCGGGGCCAGGTCTCTTATTGGTATCCAAATTGCCAATCGCATGAGCAATTGCTTTCCTATGTGAACCACTCTATGCTGGAATAATCTATATGAGGTGGTGCTTATGAGCTCACTTGATAGGGAGTTGTGAATTGCAACTAACACAACACCTCCTTTTGATTTTCCAGTGCTGCGATAGTCTCGATCGTCTCTAAAGATGGTCCAATAACTGTCTAGAACCTCTTCATTTCTATGTGCATCATTTAGCCAAGTTTCTGTCAGAAATAAATGTCAAGATTTTGCGTCATGTAATGATTGGTTTAATTTAGATCGGATACCACTGCAATTGCGGTAAATTTAAGGCTTTGCTGAACAGGCTTCTTATTGGGGACGAAAAAATTTATTATGTTGTTCCCTAGTCCTTTGAAGCGAGGAGATTTAGTTCGAACCTACATGCGACGCAAATGTTTCAAGATCTTTTTTCGCTTGATCTACACCAATTTTTGGTACATTTTGCCTTCCCCTGGACCCCCTAATTGACAAAATGATTTTTTTCATTTCAGAGCCTCAAAGTTATAATTAAGACCTTTCATTTGATACCCCACTCAACTACCTTTGATTAAAAAAATTTGTTAAGGGCTAACTCGATATAAGAGGGGACCCCCCTTAAACATTTTTTAAATTTTAAGTAAGACCTCAACTTTTGAGAGACCATCACTTCTGACCTTTTCATAAAGTTTGAGCATTGTAGCTTCTACAGTTTCTGAGAAAACTAGCTCTGACGCACGGACAGACGGACAGACAGGTCGCGAAACTAGTAGGTCTTTGTAAAAAATTTTTTTACAAAGACCTTAAAAGATTTATTGCTATATTGGGGAACAGAAGACTGTGGAAGGTGTGTTTGAAATATTTTAGCAAAATAAGTCCTCCAGTTTTTCCGTAAGCGTATTCCAACTTATAGCTGGGATAGCATAGACAGTCCCTGGCCGAAATGACAAACACTTAAAATTTGCTTTTTTTATTTAAGCATATTTTCCAATATAAAAGCTTATCTATTTGTGAATGATTCGTTTTATATCAAAGAATAACATATTAGCAATACATATGAATAATTATTATAATATTAATTAGTATTTAGTGTTGTCACCCTTCGCTGATTTCACCTCGTCGATCCTTCTTGTCATACCCTCATTTTGAAATATATGATAAGTTATTTTTGTACAAAATTGCTTGTTTCGTTTCATTTCAAACATACTCCTCCCCTGGATTCTGTGCAGTCCAGTTGCTGCTAGTTGTTGGGGTTAACAGATGTTGTTTATTATTGTTCTGCTTCTGATGCTCTTTCGAATGGTAGTAGCGCAATTGATGCAATTGGGCGTTGAAAGGCCTTTTCTTTGCAAAAAATAGACACAACTCTTACTAAGTCGTCTGTTCTAGATTGAACTGCTGTGATGCGAGCTCACGGCCAATTATATGGAGGAAACTTTCCACTCTTCACCAGACACAAATCTCCGATTTGTGGACAATGTTCTCGATGAGTCCATTGGGGTCGCTGCTGTAGCTGCGCTAAATATTCGCTCTTCCACCGATTCCAAAACTGTTGTGCCAAAAGCTGAAACAGTTGCCATCTATCTAGTCGAGGAATGTTGTATTTCATGACGTTTTCCTCCGGAGGAGCAAGCAAGGTATCTCCGATAAGAAAATGGGCTGGCGTGAGAGCTGTTGTGTCAGTAGGATCATCATTCAAAGGACAGAACGGACGCGAATTTAAGCATGCCTCAATTTGTGCCAGTATAGTACACAACTCTACATATTGTTACTTGTTATGGTTCGCGGCCAATAATTTTAATGTTCCGGGAAAGTGAAAACGCACTATCTTTTAAATAAAGTTAAAAGAGTTTATTTACTAAGAATGCACAATCGTTAATTTCACTATTTCACAAATCGCATTTTAATCTAACTTTCACTTGTCTATAAATTTCTATTGCAACTGTCTTATTAACAATTATTTTGCCTTTAATTTGCACTCCACACTATCGCAGTTTTACTGTCGCGGTTTTACTATTTCTCTCATTCATTCAGCTCGGCTTTATATACGAGTAGGGTCTCCAGTCATTCAGTCCATTTCTCGTACATTGGCGAATGTTCCACACAAGTCATCTTGCTGGAGGCCAGTAGAATTTGTCAACAGATCGTACCAGGTCTTCATGCAGTCAGTAGCCGATTCGAGGTGTTTTCGCACTATCCGATGTATCTAGTTCAACCGTTGCCTTAGCTCACTTGCGTACTCCGAGATCGTTTGGGGTTTCTCAGGGCAAGCCGGCAGACGAAAAGTCTTTCCAAGGATGACTTTGGCTGGGGCTTCGCCCGTCGATGCATGTTCGGCAGCTCTATACGCCATCAAGAATAATGGGATGTTCCATTCCCAATCCCCTTGGTTCTCATCAAACATCTTGGCCAGGTATTTATTGAGCGTGCCTTTGAAACGTTCGACCATTCCATCGGATTGGGGATGCAGCGGTGTTGTCCTCGTTTTCCTAGCAGCTCGAACATTTCGCCAAAAACTAGTGACTCAAAGTTTCAGCCTTGATCCGAATGTAGTTCACAATGTACGCCGTACCTACTGATCCAATTTAACACTAGCTGTTCGGCTACAGTAGTTGCTTCCTGGTTGGGAATGGGGTAGACCTCGGGCCACTTACTGAAATAATCGGCCACAACCAGCATGCATCGATTTCCCCATTCGGATTCAGGAAAGGGTCCTGCAATGTCAACAGCAATCCTTTCAAACGGTACACCCACGTAATAGGTTTGTATTCGTCCTCTCAGTCGTCGCTTTGGACCTTTAACGGAAGCGCAAATTGTACATCTACGACACCAGTCCTCTAGGTGTTCTCGAGCGTGGGGCCAGTAGAACCTTTCCCGCAATTTCGCTAAGGTCTTGGCCTCCCGAGGCTCCTTCGTGCATTTCCGTAATCACATCGTGAATTCGGCTGTTGGGAAGTACCTGTATAGTTTGCATCCTATAGGAGCTGCCATCCGCCGTTTCCCATTTTCGCTTTAGAACGCCACCCTCCACCTGAGGGGAGTTCCATTATGCCCAATGCGCCATGCATCGAAACGTCCTTCCACTCTCCTTCCCTACGAGTAATGGCCCGGTGTCTTCATCGGCTAACTGGGCATTTCGAATCTCCTCTGATCACCAACCTTCATCGAATTCAGCAGATACCACTCGCAGATCAACGGTCGGCTCCTTTTCCTCAATCCGTCGGCAATGCTTGCAGTTAGCTGGACATGAACGACGAGATAGGGCGTCAGCATCTCCATGAACTCCGCCCTTCCGATGAACAATTTTGTTATCGTATGACTGCAATCTTTCGATCCATCTCGCAACTTGTCCCTCGGGGTTTTTGATGTTAGGTAGCCATCTCAGCGATGCATGGTCTGTTCGGAGAACAAATTTCTGGCCATATAGGTACTCATGGAATTGCTTTGTGGCCTCTATTACAGCCAATAGCTCCTTCCTAGTCACGCAGTAGTTCCTCTCGCTTTTTGAGGGAACTGGAATGTAAAATGAGAGGACTCTTTCTTTGCCATCGATCAGCTGGGAGAGTGCAGCTCCAATCCCGCCGTTGCTCGCATCGTTGTCAACTACAAACATTTTCCCGGGTTTCGGATATGCCAGCACGGGTGATTCACACAGCTTCTTCAAGGTCTCAAAGACTGCCTGGCATTGTTCATTCCAGACAAACGGACGATTTTTCTCGGTTAGCTGACGGAGACACTTAGCTATTTTGGCAAAGTCTTTGACGAATCTTCGATAGTAGTTTGCCATCCCCATAAAACTTCGTAGTTGGCGCTTATGTGGTGTTGGCCAGCTTTTCACGGCCTCAATTTTCTCAGGGTCTGTTTTGACTCCTTCTGTCGATACCACGTGTCTCAGGTGTTTTACTTAAGCTGCGAAAAGGGTACACTTGTCGGGACTAAGTTTCAAATTTGCCAGTCGCAATCGGGAGAAAACCTCTTCTAAGTTCCGCACATGTTCTCAGAACGTTCTCCCGATAACAATGATGTCGTCTAGGTACACCAAACAGGTCTTCCAGGTTAGGCTTCGTAGCACGTATTCCATCAGGCGTTCGAAGGTGGCTGGAACGTTGAAAAGCCCAAATGGCATCACCCAATTTGTGGTGATCCATCCGGTTCAAACTGAAAATGCTGTCTTCTCTTGGTCATTCTTGTCGATTTCTACCTGCTAGTAGCCACACTTGATCGAGTGTAGAAAAAAATTTTGCGTCGGCTAACGTGTCCATGATGTCATCGATGCGTGGGAGCGGGTAACTATATTTCTTAGTGACGTCGTTAAGCTGCCTATAGTCGACACAAAAACGAGTGCTACCATCCTTTTTCTTTACTAGAACTACTGGCGCGGCCCATAGACTGACAGAAGGTCCGATAACACCTTGTTTTACCATGTCCGAGATCAGTGCGCTCACTTCTCCTTGTTTGGCTATAGGAAGACGTCTCGGTGCTTGTCGAATCAGCTTGGCTCCCTGTGTGTCTATGACGTGAGTGACCATACTCTTTCGGCCTTGGTCATCCGGGCTTGTTGATAAGCTGACACTGTACTTGGTGACCAGATCAGAGGCTCGCTTGAATAACTGCACTGGCAATTTGGTCTGCTTCAATATTGCAGACGTGTATTCCCGGGCTTTGTCTGTGTCTTGCCTATTTTTAACAATGATGGTCGTGAGTAGCTTCCAAAGAGGTGATGGTGGAAACATGCTGGCAGCTGCCGATGACTTCTCCCGCTTTGATGCTCGTGGTTGAGTCTGCGGTGTTAAGGACTCTAACCGGCACGTATCCGTTCCTTAAAGATCTTACAAGGCATCGTCCTACAATCAAACTGCGCAACGCGGACGTCTTCGTTGGCTCTATCAGATAAGATCGGTGGTCTCCAGAATCACCATCAAGCTTGACCCATACAATGCTTTCGGCAGAATTCGGTACATCAGTGTCGGTTCATACTACCACATTCATCTTGGGAATTTGGACGCTGGAATCCTCCATCAATACTTCGACATTCCGCCATTTTACTACCCGTTTGCCCAAATCCAACGTGATTCCATGTGGTAGCAGAAAATCTATTCCGAAAACGCAGTCATCCATAATGTTTGCGACCAGAAGATTCTGTCGGAACGCAAGGTCCCCCAACTGTATCTGGAGGTTGACCTCTTCATGGACAGGTGCAGTTTCTCCCGTAGCTGTCCGTAGTGAGAAAATCCTGCCATTGTGGAGTAGTTGTTGCCCCACTAGTTCTGGTCGGACAATCGATCGCGTTGCACCAGTGTCGATTGTTATGGTGCAATGTTCTCCGTCAACTTGACCCGGAAAGCATAAGTCCGCTTCTCCACGATGTAAGTCCGCTTCTCCACGATGTAGTTCACCTGCGGGTCTCGCTTAGTTCCCACGTGCTCATACCTGCACTCGTCTGCCACTACCTCGCGAACCCGGGCAGTGGTACGAGTCACATTTTCGCTGCCTCAAAGTTTAGACTATAAGCCAATGCGTCCTTAACCGTTTCTTTTGAACTAAACGCACGGCTTGTTGCAATTCCTGACCCTTTAATGCGCTGATGAATGCTTCTGTTGCTGCATCATCTCGATTTTCTTGGTCGTAAGCTGGGTAAGCCAAAAGTGCCAGTCACTCAATGCCTTGTGCTAACTGCTGTAAGGTTTCGCCGGACTTCTGCATCCATAGCCGTAGCTGTGACCGATAAATCTGCTTCAAATGATCGTCTCCATAACGCATGTCGAGCGCATTCATTATAGCAGTCAAGTTTGAGTGCAAAAGCTCGGCAGCTGGGCTGCGGTTATAAGCGGAGCTTCGCTGCACCCAATTCCTTTTTCATTTTTTCCATCTCATGGTTGATTCTCTCCTCGACCTGGCTGATCACATGGTTAATTCTCTCCTTGACCTGGTAAACCTTTTCCTCGACGCATTTAATTTGGTTGTTGAGACTACCGAGCTCCGTTTTTATTTCGGTTGACTGCTTTTGCAAATCTACCTTCAAATCAGTTGACTGTTTCTCCAGCTTCTGTGTGATGTCTGCCTTGATTTCGAATGCTTGTTCATTTAGCTTCGCAGCTAAACTGGATGACTGTTCATTTAGCTTCGCTGATTGTTCATTGAGCTTTGCAGTTAAACTGGATGACTGTTGTCGCTGCTCTTGCTGCATCAGCATCAACATTTACATCAGCGCACTTTCTGGTTCCTTTGATTTTGGTGCTTCTGCTTCTCCACCTTCTGTGCTTTTTTTCCGAACCTGAGGGCTCACCCGAATCTAGATACACATCTTCCGACTCGATCACGTCACGCAAGCATGCAATCAGTATGACCTTTGTACCTTGTGTAGTCAGATTTCGCTGATCCAAGCCCTCCTTAAGCTCCGATATGGTCAATTAATTGATTTTTTTTGTGGCATTTTTATTGTTTCGGCTATTTTTTCCACCAGTTTCCACGTTAAATTTCACTATTGTGCACTTTAAAAATGTTTAAAAGTTTTCATATTCGAAATTTTCTTTCTCACTTCTGACACCACTGTCGCGTGTTATAGTTCGCGGCCGATAATTTCAATGTTCCGGGAAAGTGAAAACTCACCGTCTTATAAATCAAGTTAAAAGAGTTTATTTACTAAAAATGCACAATCATTAATTTTACTATTTTGCAAATAATTAAAATATTATTTTTCACTTGTCTATCAATTTATATTCCAACTGTCTATATCACGAAAATCACTTCACTACCAATCAATATCGCCTTTAATTCGCGTTCCACTCTTATCGCAGTTTTTACTATCGCAGTTTTACCACGCCCATCATTCATTCAGCTCGGCTTTATCTAGGGTCTCTAGTCATTCAATCCATTTCTCGTTCATTGGCGAATGTTCTGATAAGAACTACCTGGAATACTCGAGCAACCCAGTGACGTCACTTTCAGATGTTGAACATGGATCTACTTGGTTCAATCTTGTGTTTTCGAGTAAATTCGTTGATCATGATGTCATTTATAGTTGCGACAACAATTGCCACAGTAGCTTGCAGAATCGTTTGGACATGTAACAATATATTTGCGGATGTTTAGGGTTAGGGTTCATGTTTCACACACATAGCATAACACAGGTCTAATCACAGATTTGTATATTTGAAGCTTTATTGTCCTGTCTATGCAGCTGGTCTTCAAAATCATCAAAACTGAATAAAATATTTTAATCGCGAGCTGTACTCTTCGGCGTATTTCGTCTTTTTCATTAGCGGTTCTCGTTATTTTGGCGCTAAATACACGTATTCGGTCACATTTTCGATATTGTATTCGACAAGTGTGATATTTTGTGTATTTAAGATAAGTTTTTTCTCGACTGCGTCATGAGCTTTGTTTTATTCTCATGGATTCGTAGCCCTACTAGTTTTGCTTCGCTGTCGAGCTTCAGGAAAAGTTCTTTGGCTGTTGTTAATGATCGTGATAAAATGTTGATGTCGTCCGCATAGGCTACTACTTGGCTTGACGTGTATCGTAATGTTCCTCGTGTATCGACAGGTAGCTTACAAGCGATGAGGGGCTGACCCTGCCCTGACTCGGCGGGTGTTAGTTCTAGGGGTTGTCGGCAGAGAGGCCATGTTGATGATATCTAACGTAACTGGCCCATACATATTTGGTGGAGACGATGACCGCAAGGCAACGTTTGGCTGGACAACTCCACGTCCTCTGGGCATATTGAACACAGAAGTGTCGGTCTGACCGAAGTTTTCTCCTCTCTGGGGTTCTTTTGGTGGGCATCCTTCTCCTGAAATGTTACAATATATCTGAAAGTGTTAAATTACTAAGGTGGCCGTCGGTGGCGAACTATAAAAACAACTCTCAAAAAAAAAAAATAAAATATAATGATAAGTATAAATTTTAATCAAAGAGATATTAGGCGATTATCAATATTAAATTCGGTCTTTCCATTTTTTCGTTCCCTCCTCGCAGGCAGGGACACCAATGGTGAGTTCTTCCTACATGTTACAGGTACTAATCTCTTGAAGCACCGTAAATATTAGAGTTCGGTAATGGTCTCTTGTTCGCTTGCGTTAACCAAGGACAGTTTGTCGGCCCAGGGTTGGTTCCGATCCGCAAGCAGCGCGTGCCTTATCGTATATAGAAACGGACTAGCTGGGTAGCCAATCACATGAAATCAAGATCTGTGTACTGAAAGACACTAAGGCACCGCTTGGTTTTGGGGTGCAGATCAGGATCCGCCGCAAAATGATGTTAGGTAACAGCTTCCGAATACATAAAGCGACCCTAATATCATTTGGCCTTGCTAGTCATGCAAAGGTGGTAAACCACCAATATATAAATCAAAAGCAAGTCCAAACGATATTGATGTCCGAAGACAACACAAAGTCCGAAAGTTGTTAGAGATGCTGGGGCACGTTTAGTGCAATATCCTTCAGTAGTTACCTACCCGCTTAGAAATTTGGACACCTAGTAGGGTAATCTAGAGACGATGGTATGTCTCAGGGTCTCGACTGTTGATACAACCTGGCTTTTCGGGCCCAACGTTGGGCGGCATTTGTGGTGTTTAAGAGTTTTCAAAAATGGATGTAAATGACTGCTGCCTCAGCGAGCAAAGATTTTGGTGCTCGCCGGCATCAGCCGTGTCTAAGGACGCGCGAATGCGCTTGTAGGCTAGCATTGCGGTGTCGTGGGGCGGGTTCTTTCCACAGTACAAGGGGCCACAGCAAAAAATTCCGCATTCACGAATTTTTCGAAAAACATAATAATTGGTTGGACGGTGTCGAGGCCGAGGTAACCTACCGAAGGGATGAACTATGAAAACCGCGACAAGCCGGACTCGATTAACTCGCGCTGAACACGAGACGATTTCATCCTTACTCCAAAAACCTACGACCCCCACTAAGCGTGGAGCATCCAAGGGGAAGGGGTTTTACAGCGTATCCAGAATGTCACTAACAGGACGATCCGTCGCTTGGCGCGACTATATACCTCTGCCTTCTGGACCGTGCTGATTTCCTTCGCGATCGCATCAATGGTGGAGCGTCCTGCTCTAAAGCCGTACTGCCGAGGAGATAGGTCCCCAGCAGCACGAATCGCAGCAGTGAGTCTTCTCTTGATGAGTTTCTCAAGCACTTTCCCAGCAGTGTCTAGCATGCATAACGGGCGGTATGCAGACGGCGATTCAGGATTTCCCTTCCCCTTGCTAGTCAGCACGAGCCTCGCCACCTTTCATCGTATAGGGAAAACACCGTCCCGTAGGCAAGCGTTGAATGTGCTGAGCAGCAAGTCAGACAAACGCTTTCAGTGAAAGGGTTGCCTCTTCCAGTTCCAGCTGTGTGAAGAGTAGACTATCGACTGCTATCTCACCATGGACAGCGTCAACACGAACAGGATGGGCGGGGAAAAGTGCGCGCACTATCTCGTCCATCTTTTCCGCGTCATGTATGCAAGGTTTCCATAGGGCGCCAAGCTTCCGTATAACTAGCTTGTAGCCAAAGCCCCTCGGATCCTTGTTCACATTGTCCACTAGATCTTGCCAGCATCGAGCCTTGCTGTTGTTAATCAATTTGCGAAGGCATTTCTTGGCCGACTTATATGCTGTCACACGGTTGCATACCTCGTCACGGTTTTGTGCCATTTGAGCCTCACGCCAAAGCTTCTGACACTCCCTTCGTTTTTCAGCGATTTCATTCAGCCACCAGTACACTGGGGGCTTGCCGTGCCGGGGTTTTCGACGGGGAATAGAAGCGTTGCAAGCAGTTGTGATAATGATCATAGTTGAGTTCATCATGTCTTGAGCTGCCAGTTCTTCCGTCCCCTGCGAATCTTCCTGAACCTCTCCACGTCCATCCTTCCGATGTTCCATCCAATTGTAGAAAGCCGAGAGCACGGATGTCGAGAGACAACATCGCGTATCTCAAGCAGAATGCACTGATGATCACTGGCTGAGTAGTCCTCTAATACTCTCCAATTGCGTATCCTCCGTACTAAGGACTCCGAAGCGAATGTCACGTCCGCTATGGTTCCTTCACAGCCGATACGGCGGAAAGTTGGCGCATTTCCGGTGTTAAGTACAACGAGCGCCGCCCTGGCCGCCAGGATTCGTTTTCCCCGCGGACCTATTTTAGGCATGCTCCATTCGATTGCTTTAGCGTTGAAGCCTCCCTCAACGAGCATGTTGCCCTATGCGTTTGAAATAGCGCCCTCCAAAACATTAAGCTTGGCTTGAGAAGGTGGTATCGATTCATTCGGCGCTAGGTAGACACCAAAGAAGGTGGTCCTTGAGCACCGAACCCACACAAAACCATCCCCCCCTCCCCCGTCCACAGCTCTCCACTTGGAAATCACTATTTTGAACCCATATGGCGGCAGTACCAGTGCATGATGCAGAACTTTTATCATGGTGTTGTTCACTCAGCTGCATAAAATCGGCTCTCATGTCCTTCGCAAATTGCTCAAGCAGATTTTGGGCGGTTGAAGTCCGGTGTAGATTTAATTGCAGGATGCGGGTCATCGAAGTTCTGATTTTGCCTTGGCTAGGGCTTCCTGGAAAACCCGGCAGTTCCCTGATCCCAAGACGTGTCCAAAATCAGGTCTCGGATCAGCGTCCTTGCACAGAATGCAAAGTGCCACCTTCGTACACTCTTTTCTTTTATGTCCCATTCCACCGCATTTGTAACATAGGGAACTCCTATCGGGTTCTTTGCATACTTGTGTGGTGTGACCATAGCCAAGGCATTTGAAACATTGAAGAGGCGCTGCTCTTTGCCTTATCCTACAGACAACCCACCCTTTTTTATTTTGCCCTTATTCAGATATTCGGCGTCCTTTTCGGTCAAATCAATTATGGCCATGCGTTGTTCCCTGTGGTTTTCTGGTGTCAGTCTCGCTTTGATCCTGCCCACGCTAGGAAACTTACTCCCTTTTGGTAGTCTCTTCTACCTCGGCCAGATCCGTGACGCAGTCAATGTCTCTTATTTCGACCGTTGCCATCGGCTGGAGTGATGCTATAGTTGCGCTTTTGCCCAGAACTTTCTTTGCTGCGTCGCAAAATTCTTCTTTATTGTCGGCCTCTGCTCCGAATTCGATGAGTATGTGGTCCAACCATGTTGGCCGTACTGCTTTAATGGCAGTGTTTGTGTCTTCAGGCCTAACATTCCCCAGATATCCCGCAGCACTTCTGCGTATGATCGGCAATCTTGGGGTTTTACGAGCAGTGCCTGGGCGTCCGTGCGAACTTTAGGAAGGAGTTTCTTTGCGGCTTTCTTTACTGCTTTTGTAAGCACTGTCTGGAACCCCTGGTCTGGCGTTTCACGCTCGTCAAGTGTCTTCGATTGAGCTCGATGCCATTCTTTTATTGATGGTTGATGTTAGAGGTATCTTCCGGTCCTCTTTGGCCTTTAATCAGATCCTCCGATAATGCCCTATGCTGTCTAGGAGCTCCTCTAGTTCTAGGAGCCCAATCTTTACACCTTTGCTGATTTTCGGCGAGTCGTATGCAGATTTTATTCTTCTTAGAACATCTCACGCCTTTCGGATGAGCCTTTCTTCTTCATTTCGCTGAGTGGCAATTGCGCTTTGCGACCATCTTTCTTGGAAGAGGTTACCGACTTCCCTCTCCGAGTACAGTACTTCACCCCATATTCGACGATAGCGATGAAATCACACAACGGCGCTTTATTTGTTTGGTCACTCCTTTCTTTTCCTACCGTAGTCTTTTTGTGGATTTCAGGATAGTTCGTTATTATTTTGGGATTTACAACTGTTGCTTCGGTCGGTTTGGTAGCGATCCCAGCATCGAATCCTCGATATATTTACATTTTCGCCGCTCGAACATCCGCCGCGTCTTGCAGAGCTCCCTGCTCTTCCTTTTAAGGTCGCTCTGGCGTTCGCATCATTGTTTTGCTGCGCCCGATCGCCGCAGGAATCTCAGTCTAGACAAGACTGTCTGTTAATCTCCGTTTTCACCCGTCTTCACTGTCATTGTGTTCATCGTCGTTTTTGTCATCGTTAGTGCCGCTCCCGATTTGCTGTGAACATCGTGGCTGCAGCCGCTGGTTGCGTCGTCATTGCTGTTACTTTTGCTTTCGTTTTTTGTATTTTTTTAATCTTTTTATGGTTTTTGGTTGCTCGGGTTTTATTGGATCTCCATTCATGTGTGTAGTCGCCTTTTTAGTCCCATAGTTATCTTTGCAGAGCAGGGAGGCCATGCAAGGGTTGGCACATATGATCGTTTGGACTAACTTGCTTTGCACGGTAACGCCGAGGTGATATTCGTGCGTGAGCGGTTCCAATTCAACTATCATACCGTCTCCGTCCCTATAAAACATTGGTAGGCCTCGAAGTTAGTTCGAAGTTCGCACCATTGGGTTGATGGTGTAGCTTCGGTTGAGACGGACTCCCGATAAGTGCTGGTCTGGCTCTGAACACTTGTCCCCATAAGGGCTTGTGCAAACCCTCGCATGGCCTCCCTGCTCTTCAAAGATAACATTCGCCTCGGAGTCCTTAGTACGGAAGATACACAATTGGAGAGTATTCGAGGACTACTCAGCCAGTGATGATCAGTACATTCTGCTTGAGATCAGTGAAGTTGTCTCCCGAACTCTGTGCTTTCGACTTTCTACAATTGGGGGGAACATCGAGGCGCTCACAGCAGGTGATATTCTGCAGGGAGATTCGCAGGGAACGGACAAACTGGCAGCTCAATACTTGGTGAACTTAACTGTCAGCATCATCACGATTGGTTGCAACGCTCCTATGCCCCGTCGAAAACCCAGGCACGGCAACCCCCCGGTGTACTGGTGGTTGACTGAAATCGCTAAAAAGCGAAGGAAGTGTCACAAGCTTCGGCGTAAGGCTCAACCGGCGCGGAACTGCGACGATGCATGCAACCGCGTGGCAGCATATAAGTCGACAAGGAAATGTCTTCGTAAATTGATTAACAACGGAAGGCTCGCTTCTCGCAAGATCTAGTGGACAATATGAACAAGGATCCATGGGACATTGACTAAAAGCTGGTTATGCGGAAGCTTGGTGTCCTACGGAAACCGTGCATAGATGATGCGGAAAAAATTTACAAGATAGTGCGGGCACTCTTCCCCGCCCATCCCGTCCGTGTTGACCCTGTCCAAGGTGGCTTGGCACAGTTACAGAGAAGAGGAGCACGGGGATTGCATCTTCAAATCCGACAGTGTCTGATTCGGCGGTGAGAGTTACTGCAGGTGTGATACCTGTTGCGCTCCTTGCTAGAGAGCGCGGCGCTGTTTACCTGCGTCGAAACGAGGACGTGTGGAAGACGTTTACTCGCGAGGAGAGACAGCGCTCACTCACCTACGATTGGCAGCAGTCTTGGGTGAATTGTACGAAGGAAAGGTGGACTGCGTGCCTCATTCAGGATGTGAGATCGTGGCTAAATCGAAGGCATGGAGAGACTGACTTCTATCTGACCCAGCTTTTGAGCGGGCATGGGTGTTTTCAGTCTTACCTGCACAATATCGGTAAGCTACGTTCCCCCGATTGTCGGTTGTTCCCAGGAGAGGAAGACGATGCCTGGCTCACATTTTTTGCGTGTACCAAATGGGTCAGGCTGCCAAGGGACCTCTATAGGGAGACGGGAGACCTCACACACGGGTACTATTGTCGCGGTGATGCTCGAATCAGTTGGCAAATGGAACCATGTGGCAAGTTATGTTCGGCCCGTCCTAAAAGATATAAGGGACTCAAAGCAGCCGGGGCGATGGGACTGGCGGATCGCTTGTCTGCCAGTTCCTCTTCCTCTCTCTCTCTCTCTCTACGTAGTACCGCAGTACAACCGCACAAAATCTGCTTGAGCTTTTTGCGAGGGACATGAAAGCCGACTTTTTGCTCCTGAGTGAGCAACACCATGATAAAAGTTCTGCATCATGGTATCCCGATGAAACTGGTACTGCCGCCATCTCGCTCACTGCTCGCATCGATCTAGTGGACAATGTGAACAAGGATCCATGGAGCCTTGGCTACAAGCTAGTTTTGCGGAAGCTTGGTGTCCTACGGAAACCTTGCATACATGATGCGGAAAAGATGGACGTGATAGTGTGGACACTCCTCCCTACCCCCCCATCCCGTCCGTGTTGACGCTGCTCATGGTGAGATAGTGTAATAAACATAAGCAGTCGAGCAGCCCCGTGGTGATCAGGAGTGGTTGCTCCTGAAGAGAAAAGGTGGTCACCCCGTCGAAACTGCTTAGTTTGTTGTTTTACTAGTGTAAAGTAAACTGCATCCGTCAAGTTTCCATCCTTTAGGCAGAGATGAGTGGTTCACTTCAGCCACTTTAACATCTTTAGGTTTGACATTCCCCTTGTAATGCAACGACCTTCTTCTGTGAAAGTAACGGTTGCTTTTTGTGTAATGTTTGCGTTTGTCTCAAGCCTCCGTGTCCGCTAACTTTAACGAGGCAAAACAATATTGAATTTCTGTAGAGTAGATTAATTGACACCTAATAGAACTTTTCTAAAGACAATAAAAATTGATCGGTGCGTCTTGTAGAGTAGAGTACGCGTGATAAGTATTTTGTAGTGTAGCTTCGTGGCTCGACAAGAACCCGCCTCATATGATCCCGCAAATGCTAGTCGTCAAGCACGCGTACGCGATCGTTAAGCGAAGCTAGTTAGCTGAGCTCGGTGTTGTTTTAGCTCGCTGACACTTGTGCCAGACCATCGGCACCCGTGTCCTACACGGACATTTCGTAAATCATTACCATAGCAGTCGAGTGTCCACTCTTCACACAGCCGGAACTGGAAGAAGCAGTCCTTTCGCTGAAAGCGAGGAAGGCTCCAGGTCCAGATGGTGTTCCAGCTGAGGTGTTGCAGCTTGTCTATCGCCATTGTCCTGACTTGCTGCTCAGCATATTCAACGAATGCCTACGGGACGGGGTTTTCCCGGTACGATGGAAGGTGGCGAGGCTCATGCTGATCAGCAAGGGGAAAGGAAATCCCGACTCGCCGTCTGAATACCGCCCGTTATGCATGCTAGACACGGCTGGGAAAGTGCTAGAGAAACTCATCAAGGGAAGATTCACTGACGCAATTCGTGCTGCTGGGGACCTATCTCCTCGGCAGTACGGCTTTAAAGCAGGATGTTCTTTCATTGATGCAATTGCAGAGGGGGTGAGCGCGGTCCAAAAGGCTGAGGCATATAGTCGCACCAAGCGACGGATCATCCTGTTGGTGACACTCGACGTCAGGAACGCCTTCAACTCCGCTAGATGAGTGGATATTCTGCATACGCTTGAAAATCCTTTTCAAGTTCCAGAATATCAAATGCGGCTTTTGAGGGACTACCTAAACGACCGAAGCCTGCTCTACGACACCACACAGGGCCAACGAAGGACATCGGGTGTTGCACAGGAATCTATCCTTGGTCCAGACCAACGTGTCTTACGACGGGCTACTGAGACTGGAGATGCCAGATGAGTCGCGCTTGATCGGCTATGCGGATGATGTCGGTTGAACAGGCGAAACTTGGGCTAGGTATGCTAATGCGCCGAGTGAGAGACTGGATGACTGCTCGCGTGTTCAGTTTAGCACTGGAGAAAACCGAAGTGGTCATCTTGACAAATAAGAGAATCCCTAGAGTAAGGATGATCAGTATTGGAGACATACGAATCGAATCGAAGGCATCGGTGAAGTACCTGGGGCTACTGATCGACTCGATGATGAGTTTCTATGACCAAATTAGGGCGACCGCTGAGAAGGCTCTGAGGCGACTGATGGCCAACGTAAGGGGATCGAGCCCATCAAGAAGACGCCTCTTGATACCAGTTGCCCTCCTTGCTAGAGAGCGCCGCGCTATTTACCTGCGTCGAAGCGAGGATGAGAGGGAGATGATTGCCCGCGAGGAGAGACAGCGCTCACTTAACGATTGGCAATAGTCTTGGGCGAAATGCACGAAGAGAAGGTGGACTGCGCGCCTCATCTCGGATGTGAGACCGTGGCTAAATCGACTAATATCTGACCCAGCTTTTGAGCGGGCATGGATGTTCTTCTTCTTACCTGCACAAGATTGGTAAGTCGCGGTCCTCTGTTTGTCGGCTATGCCCAGGAGAGGAGGACGATGCCTGCCACAAATTTTCTGCGCGCAAGAAATGGAACAGGCTGCGGCGGGACCTCTACAGGTTAACTGGAGAGCTCACCTCGAATAGTATAGTCGCGGTGATGCTCGAATCTGTTGACAAATGGGGCCAGGTGACACAGTATGCTCGGGCAGTCCTTAAAAGTTAAAAGAGACTCACAGCAGCCGGGGGCTCTGGGGCTAAGGGATTGCTTGTCTGGCACTTCCCCTTCCCGTCTCCCGTCCCGCTAGAAGAGGGATTCCCCAGCTTGAAGGCGCCTCACGGCGTAACAAAACAAGACCTGGCCCGAAGTAATGTTCAAACGGTTCCAGGCTGTGTTCTCAGGTTGACAGGGGATGTGTTTAGTAGGTAGTCCAGACGGTTGCGAGCATGGGAGTCCCACACTCTGTGCGTAAATCGGCATTCACCTCCCTACCACCAAAAAAAAATTATGATTTCCTCTAAATTTTTTTCTTAACAATAAAGTATATAAATACTTTTGCATTCAGTAAAGAAAATATCAAATTCTTCTGAAACAGAAAATCAGAAGCTCCAAGTACCTTTTGACGTCTATTCGCGACAATTGATGTTTGTTGCATCGTGAAAAATTTTTGAACTTACGAAATCATGGATTCAAAAGGGAAATTTATCGAGCCATTTCTTACAAAACTTCAATTTTCGAGTTTCGAACTTTTGCAGCAACGGTAACGCATAGTTTTTCGGCGGAAACCAGGCATTCATTAACGAATCCAGCCTCTGTGCATTACTTAGAGAAAGGTTGATGAAATTTCCGACGTCGTTTTTAGGCTTTTTACAAAGACATACTAGTTTCGCGACCTGTCTGTCCGTCTGTCCGTGAGTCACAGCAAGTTGCCTCAGAAACTAGATGCTAGAATGCTCAAATTTTGTGAAAAGGTCAGAAGTGGTGGTCTTTCAAAAGTTTGTGTCTTACCAAATATTTCAAAATTTTTAAGCGGGGGTCCCTCTTACAACTAAGTGGCCCTTAACCTTTTTTTTAGTTTATGGTTGTCGAGTAGGGTATCAAATAAAAGGTCTTGATTAGAATTTTTAGAATCTGAATTTAAAAAGTTATTTTGAGCTTCAGGGGGTCCAGGGGGAGGCAAAATGTACCAAAACCAAAATCCTAGGGTGGTTACAAAGACCTTCTGGTAGGAGCACTCTCCTACTTACTCAACTTGTTACTTACCACTTCTGAAGCGCATTGCTCAACTTTTTCATTTCTTACCTTTGCTTGTAATTCTGCTACTTCAGGATTGTTCCCCTTGATCTCCCCTGTCTACGGCACTGGTAAGTGCGCATTTTATTCACAATCGTCAAAGCATATTGAACGGGGATAAATAATTATTGAAAATTCGAAAAATCGACAGCTTTTAAAATAAAATAAATAAATAAAAAATTAAAATTTTTCTTTTAAATGAATCGAAATATCATACTTTGGTTGTTTACAGAATGAAGTTGCTGCTGCATTGGCTGAAGCAGGTTATCCGATATTCGCATGGCGTGGTGAGACCGAAGAAGATTTTTGGTGGTGCATCGATAAATGTGTAAATGCTGAAAACTGGCAACCAAATATGATTTTGGATGATGGAGGCGATGCAACACATTTAATGTTGAAGAAATATCCAGCCATGTTTAAAATGGTTAAAGGTATTGTAGAGGAAAGTGTCACTGGAGTACATAGACTGTACCAGCTATCAAAATCTGGAAAGTTAACAGTCCCAGCAATGAATGTAAATGATTCCGTCACTAAAACAAAATTTGATAATTTGTATAGCTGCAAAGAGTCTATTATTGATAGGTAAGTCTGATGTTATTATATTTTGAACAAAGCTAGACATAAAAACATGTTTTTTTTTTTTTATAAAAGTTTAAAGCGCTCGACAGACGTTATGTTTGGTGGAAAACAGGTAGTCATTTGCGGATATGGTGAAGTTGGAAAAGGATGCGCACAAGCATTGAAAGGGTTGGGATGCATCGTGTATATTACTGAAATTGATCCTATCTGCGCTCTTCAGGCCAGGTGAGATCGCGTTCCCTAAACTTTTCTTTACCGCTGAAACCAAATTTGTAATGAAACCTTTCCTGTTTTGACAGCATGGACGGTTTTCGCGTGGTGAAACTTAATGAAGTTATTCGAAATGTAGACATTGTTGTTACCGCCACCGGTAATAAAAATGTTGTAATTCGTGATCATATGGACAAAATGAAGAATGGGTGTATAGTCTGCAACATGGGGCACTCGAATACCGAAATCGATGTGGTAAGGCTTTGTATAGAATAAAGGATCTATCTTTCGTCTTCACCATTTATTTTATTACTTTAGAATAGTTTACGGACTCCAGATTTGACGTGGGAAAAAGTTCGATCGCAAGTAGATCACATTGTTTGGCCGGATGGTAAACGAATCATCTTGTTGGCTGAAGGACGATTGGTAAATTTATCGTGCTCAAGTATACCGTCGTTCGTTGTTTCGGTAACATCTGCTACACAGGCTCTGGCATTGATAGAATTATTCAATGCCCCACAAGGACGATATAAATCCGATGTTTATTTGTTGCCGAAAAAGATGGGTATGTATTTGAAAGTAGTCCTCTAAGATGACGGTTTGAACTTTACTTTATTCTATCGCTCTTCAGATGAATACGTAGCAAGCTTACATCTTCCCACATTCGATGCTCATCTAACGGAGCTGACCGATGAGCAAGCCAAATATATGGGCTTAAATAAAGCTGGACCTTTCAAGCCTAATTATTATAGGTAAGAAATTTATCCTTTTTTATTTTTGTTTCATTTCATGCTTGGGTTGTATACTTCCTATTGACGTTAATATTAAATCAATTATTTTAACATTGCCGCATCAATTCAGCTAAACAATGTTCGCATGCAAGATTTTCCAGAGTCCTTACTACTGAAACACTTTTTCTTTATGCACATACAATCCTTCCACTGTATTTTCACGCTTAATGAACGAAATCAGCTTAACACATTATATCATTTTAACCATTAATTATAATTACCGTTTAGTCGCTTTTGTATGAGCTGGAGAATAAATTAAAATATACATGTTCAACTCTATTTCATTCTTTTTCTCCTTTAGGTATTAGAAATGATGTCATTTTCGACAACAGCTGAAATCCAGGCCTTAGTTAATGTTATCAGCTAAAGAAAATAATCAATCTAAAAAATAAAAAAAAAATAAAAACAAATAAAAACAAATAAAAAAATTCAAAAAAAAAAAAAATAAAGCAAACGCAAAGAAAGTCAAAATAATAATCGTTACTTTAATATGGACGTACGCATAATTTCTATGGAGAATTACACAGGAAAATAAACGGAAAAAGAAATATCTGCGCGGATAGCAGATACAGACGATCAAGCAGGAGTATAAAACCATGTGCTGCCCAACGTAAAATATTCAAAGGAGAAAAGAATGTATTCAGTATTTTCCGTACGGGAAATCTCTTAAGATTATTTTGTAATACTTTAGTCGACGCATTTTATTTTATTTTCACACTCTAAAGGTTTCTATTGGAAGGAATTAACTATTAGCAGGTCTATGTCTGCTGTACTTTTTTTGTTTTGTAAATTTATGGTTAACAAGATATATTTCTTAATTATCTCATCATCATAAGTTCCTGTCAGCAGGACGTTCGTGCTCATACTTCTTGAGCTTAAATTCGGTGAAATTTTTACTTTCCATGTTCTCTGCTTTTCAGAATGCATTTATTTTTGCTTAAACACTGAACTAGCAAAACCCCGGCATTAATTTTTGCATCATTTGATTTTATTGACAAATAATCATTAAAAATGACATATTTTTTGAAGCGAGTTTATGTATAAATTGAAGAAGAAAAAGAAGTTAGTAAAATAAAACTTAAAGTATTTTTGTAGTTGGATTTGTTGTCTCTCGTTCTCTTGTCATTAGAATGTCTTCGTTTTCCACTACAAAACAATTTCACATGTATTGTTAAGTGAGTGAACTATTCAGATGTTCATTCTTGGTCAATTTTTTTCTATAATATTCTTAGTTACTCATTTGTTCATTTCTCAATTTGAAATGTATTTTCAGGAAGAGAACGTTAAATTTTTTTATGTATATTTTTGTAAAATAAAGTAAGTTCCAAGTAAAGCAATCAATAAACCGTGATAGTTGTAATTAATTTTTATTTGGAAATGAAAATAAAGATATTCTTGAAAAGCAGAAATTTTTATTAGCAAAGCGGAAGTGTGTCAGATCAAAACAAAAAAAAATGCTTCCTAATATTCATTACAGTCTGATTTAGGTTTGCCGTTATAGAAAGGAAATCCAGAGGAAGAAGATGCTGAATTCGTTCTTGGGCTATTGTCAAATGCCCATGTCAGATTTATTGTTCCTATTCGGAAACATTGCCGAAAATATTAATATATAGGATTTTCCATTATGGACATAACAATTTCGCATCTTTATATGAACGTCAACATTTTCATCATGGTAAAGTTTACGAACGTTTGCAAATTATTTGAAAAATTATTATAAATTACTACCAAAACTCTGAATCGGTGGTCGCAACTTTAGGAGCGCTTACTCCAATTTTCGGCCGTAATAATTGTTCCCGCCCAATAGGCTGTGCGTGCTCTTGTGGATAAATTCGAGTCCAAATTGTCACCATTGGACATTCTGGTGCCAAAAAGACGTCTTACCGCTCGAAGCGAAGAAAATACCACAGCTTTAAGTGCATCGATTCAAAATAAGCCAAATCAATCGATTCCACGTCGTACTCATGAATTGGGCATCGCTCAAACAACACTGTGGCGTATTTTGAAAAGATCTTGTCCTACATGGTATCAAAATAAAATTGACTCAAGAACTAAAGCCACTTAATCATTCGAAACGCCGAAACTTCTCCAATTGGGCTCTGGCATAGCTCTCATTTCTGGCTCGATGGCTTTGTTATTAAGCAAAATATAAGTTATTGGTCAGCAACAAACCCACATGTGCTTCTTGAGACACCGTTGCATCCACAATATGTTATTGTTTAGTGCGGTTTTCATGCCGGAGCACAATTGTTCCCAATACCTCAAAACCTAGTAAAAAGTCCAAAATTGATTCATCTTCTACGTTAATGGTTTTTCCTAGAATCGGTACCTGATACCTGTGTGCACGTGCTCGTTGAGGATTAGGCTAGTAGTGCATAATCATATATTTGTAGCATCACTTCAAAGTTTATATTCTGCAAGAGCGCTTGTGTGCGCGTGAAAAAATGGTGTACTTTGCGTTGGTGTATTTAGTGCATGTGAAATTTTTAAGCTTGATTTATTATAGATGCAGTACCCACAGGTATGTTTATTCAATATATATTTTATGTCATTGAATTTCGTATGGTGATTAAAAACGACGAGGGATTTTTTTTATATACTTGTATAATTTTTACCGTTAACTGGAAAATCTTATAGAAATATTAGATAGTCTAAAAAGTATTTTGCCCCTTTTTGTCACTAGATGGCGTTCGTTGTCATATATCAGGCAATACTAATCAGATTGAGTTAAACTGACATGCGTTTGAAAGGTGACATTCCAGTCTACAATTTCCATATGGATTGTTTTGTCTTTCGCCATTTGTGTCAAAAGTTGTATTCATTTGAAATTTCTGAATAAATTCGTTTATTTTACAATATCACTACGATCAAGGTGAGAATGCATCGCAGGCTCGTGAAAAAATTTGTAATGTCTACGGTCAAGATACTTGATCAAAAGCCACAGCCAAGAGATGGCTTGCTCGCTTTCGCTCTGGAAATTTTGATGTCAAAGATGCACCTCGCTCAGGTCGACCAATCACTGAAAAAGTCGATGAAATCTTACAAAAAATTGAAGAAGACCGACACATAAGCCATGAGGAACTGAATATCCATCACCAAACACTTTTGAACCATTTGCGTAAGGCTGGATAAACAAAGAAGCTCGACGTTTGGGTGCCGCATGAATTAACACAAAAAAATTTGCTCGACCGCATCTATTTGCTAAATGCTAATAAAACGCAAAGAAATCGAGCCATTTTTGAAGCAAATCATTACGGGTGATGAAAAATGGGTTAAATACGAGAATTTCGTTCGAAAAAAACCATGGTCAAAAAAGGTGAATCATCACAAACGACTTCGAAGTCAGTATTGACACCAAATAAGGTTATGCTGTGTGTATGGTGGGATTAGTAGGGAATCGTTTATCATGAGGTGCTAGAACCTGTCCAAACACTCAATTCGGCTCTGCACTTTCAGCAATTAACCAGATTGTAACAAGCAATTCTAAAGAACCGGCCAGAATTGATCAATAAAAAGGGCGTTGCCTTCCATCATGACAATGCCAGACCGCATACATCTTTGATGATCCGGCAGAAATTGACAGAGCTTGGCTGGGAAGCTATGATGCATCCACCATATAGTCCAGACCTTGCACCATCAGACTACTATTGTTTCGGTCTCTTCAAAACTTCTTTAATGAAAAGAAATTCGCTTCAAAAAGGAACTGTGAAAATCACTTGGCCAAGTTTTCACAGATGGAATAATGGCTCTACCCAAAAAATGGCAAAAGGTCATAGATAATAATGGACAATACGAGGTGTGCCAATTAAGTAACGAGACTGATTCCATGAAAACCGTATAATTAACAATTATTCTACAACTCTGCCATCCCCTTCAAAGCAGTCCCCTTGGGCAGCTATACAACGATTCCAGCACGTTTTCCATGCTTCGTAACATTTCTGGAACGCTTCGACTGGGATGTCCGCGAGTTCCTTTGACCACCGATTATTTTCTAGGGAACAAAAAAAAGTCACAGGGTGACATATCGGGCGAATAAGGCGGCGGTTGTAACATGGCAATTCCTTTAGAGGCCAAATACTGGGACACGCTGAGGGCGGTTTGGTTCTTTGGAACGATCTTCGTGCATAACTTTTCATCCCAAAATCGTCGGTTAAAATTTGTCTGACTGTTTCACGGTTCATACCCAGTTCCGAGGCCAACATTGGAACTGTTACACGCCGATCTTCATGGATTAGGGCGCGCACGCGCTGCGAATTCGCGTCAGTCCGCACCTCGACTGGTCTCTCGCTCTGCGCCTCGTCTTCCAAGCTTTCACGCCCCTCCTTAAACTCTTTATGGCATCGAAACATCTGGGCACGACTAAGAGCACTATCACCATGCACTTTTACAATTTTAGCGTACGTTTCCGAAGCTGTTTCGCCCATTCGGGTGCAAAATTTTATCGCGACGCGTTGCTCTTGATTTCGTTTCTCCCTTTTCGTAACGAGCACCACCAACACACGTCTACTCAACATGACACAGCAGGCGAACTATACAAGCTAGAGCGATGGTAAATATATCAATGGAGAGGGGAAGGATGCTGAGAAAAGGGAAGCGAATTTCAAGGTTACAGGTTTACCACAAGCGTGGCAATAAAATCAGTCTCATTACTTAATTGTCACCATCCAAATCCATTTTAAAGAAAAGAAATATTCGATCAAAAAATGACAAAAAAATTAAAAAAAAAAATACTTTTCAGACTTACGAATATATACTTTTATTATTAACATATATATATTTCGGGAGTAAGTTGCTCCTTTCTTCAGTGTCAGTTACTTGTATTTTGTTGAATATGCCCGGATGAGGCTATGTATGCATCTCTGAAGTTGAAGAATGTATGTTTCTGTGGCACAAAAGAATGAGACATCTTAATTTCAACAGTTAAAACAAAATGACCGGAAACAATGACAATATAATTTTCCCAAAAAAAAAAAACAGAAAATCTTACATGGGCCACCTGTAAGGAAGCTAAGCGGACACAATTACGTTTCAAAAGTGAAGGCGTGAAATCACAGAGTCTTCTTCAAGTGGTCGGCTCAGATAGATGTGGCCCCACGCAAACCTAATTACTAGGGGGTGTCAAATACTTTTTGACGTTTCTTGACGACTACTCAAAGAAAATGAGTGTATATTTTCTCCGTAACAAGCTAGATGAATTAGAAAAATTAAAAAAAATTTAAACATGAAGTGGAAAATCAACTTGATGCTTATATAAAAATTCTCCTAACAGATAATGGCTTGGAATATGTCAGCAAGAATTTCTTTGATTACCTCAAAAGGGCCGGTATTATACATCAGACCTATACACACGGCAGCTTATGTAATAAATCGCTTTTCAACCATGTCCTTGTCATTCAAAACACCGGAAGAATTGTGGTCTGGATAGAAACATAATGTGTAACCAAAACTGACGATAGATACAAGCCATATGGTAGCAATTTGCATATGTATTAGTCGGCCTACTATGGACAAGCTTCCGGTAGCTGTCACCCAACTGCGGCATTAGCAAATGCTTATATTTCGTCATATATACTATTTTCCGAACAAAAAACGTGCCGAACGCATTCCGTGCATGCTATAAATTCACCTTGTATAGCCCATTGTGCTCCTAAACTTTCCAAGACGAGCAAATGAAGCACACGTTTTGCACCTTCGACTGATAGCTCAGCGTTGAGATGTAAACAAACTCCTATAAATTCACTTTGGAAGGCGATAAAAACTAAACGGGTATAAGAACTGAAATAATTTTCACTTCACTAGGAGCGCTATTGTGTTCTCCACGGATCATCTGGATTTCACTGTAAAAATCCGTCTCTAAACCGTACAAAACCTCGAATTTTTGTTGGCACCTCCACAACTCTTCATATAACGCCATGTAAGTTAGCCAGCAAAGTCGGCCTACTAATGGTCATGTGTGTGTGGTAGTAAGCGCTGCTGCCATATGGCTTGTATCTATCGTCAGTTTTGTGTGTAACACATGAGAATCGCAAAAAGTGGGACCCAAAGGCACAGAAGATTGGTTATAGTGATCACAGCAAAGGTTATAGATTCATACTACCGAGCTACAGAAAAGTGATAAAAAGCAGGAGTGCTACATTTCTTGAATCTACAGTTAAACGAGACTTTGTTCCAGCACAACTGTCAGAGAAGAATCGAAAAAATGACGTCACTAAAGAAAATGAAGTTACTGAAACAGGCGATAACTCAATTTCAACAAGTTCATATATTACTTTATGTGCAAAATCTACAGACAGTGAATATGTTCTTTCTACAAGAGATCCTAATCAATTTTTATTATCTTTAGAAATTTTCTATTATGTGTCAGTAAAGCTACATACTCTCCAGTAATTCAAAATTTTTGTCGTGTTAAAGTTAGCGGTTACGGAGGCTGGAGGTGAACTTAAACATTGTACAAAAAGTAATCGTTACATTCCCTGAAGAAGGTCGCTGCATTACAAGGGGAATATCAAATCGGAAGACGTTAAGGTGGCTTAAGTGAACCAGTCATCCCTGCTTAAATGATGGAAATTTTACGGGCTTAGTTAAATATAACTGGTAAAACTACAAACTAAGCGGTTTCGATGGGGTGACCAGCAGCCACTTTTGATCATCACGGGGCTGCTCGACTGCTTAAGTTTAGGAGATTCTCTTCGATGCCGATCCAAGCGTAGAGAGACTGAAGCATTTCGCTGAAAAATCAATTGTTTCCACATATAGAAGGTGGTCGTTCTATATTTAGGCCCTTTCTCCCTCAATACAAGTATGCCAATACAAACCACTAACCAACCAAAAAAACAATTTCGGGTGTCATTCAGGATTGTTTGATGATGCGGATTTTATCACTAGCTGTCATCAGATTAGCACCCAGCCAAAACTGTCGGAATCCCTAGCAGTGCATTTGAAGATCCAATGCACCATGCTTTTATTCGAAATTAGAACTGTCCGACTTTAAACTGTACAAAAATTTGCAAATCTTTCTTCTCGCAACATTCAGGGATTTAATGCTCTGTAACATCAGTGGCATGTTCAAGTGGCCTACCCACCAGGAAGAATTCCAAAAGATGTTATAGACCTCACTATCCAAAAGAGGAAAAAAAACACAGCACCAGAAGAAAGTTTATTGGTTTTTCTATCTTTGTTTTGCTGGACCCTCCAAACTGTGCTTAATATCCAATGGTGAGGGCAATAATACAAAATTGAATCGGTCCGTCTGCCAACATCAAAATTAAAAATGTGAGAACTTGAAGGAGAATGATGTTGTCTATTAGAGAGAAAGGAGGGAAAAGTTGAGTAATTGAATAAGATACAACGCGCTCATAAGAAAATTAAAATAACTTTTTCCAATTGCTACCAGTTATTATATAAGATTGATGTGGTGACAAGGGCCCGAACAATATGAATCATTTGATATAAGCCACACATAATACTCACAGACAATAATGACATGCAATTTATATAGAGACATGGCCAAAATATACGTGGTTCGGCACTCACTACTCAACCGACTGAATGAGACCGTTTTTCACTATAGTCTAGATCGAAGACGTTCAGACTCTGCACAATGATACAGTCTGGGCCAAATTTGCTCGCATGCTTGGCTATAGTCTCCTTCACTTATTGTAAGGAACTGGACACATGTTGAAGACATAGTCCCTGAGATATGCAATCTTCTATCGGTTTCTGGTAGACCTGGGTGATGGAGTCGCAAACGGACCAGGCTGAACAAGCCTTGTGTGTCGGATTGTGTACCTGGACGATTTCCATGTGTCGAAGTTGGCACTCGTGGTGGCTGTCAGTTTTTTGGCACCCTGCAGTTGCTGTTGAGGATGGCACACCCATTCTGAGCTGCAGAATTGAAGAAGTGAAGGAGATTTGTTTCTTCGGAACCAAGGTGGCAGCCAACTGATGAATGTGGCGTTTTAGAGTACGGCCGGTGTTCAATTTGACCATATAATGGTACTGGCGAAGTTTCCTCTTAATGGTGTCAAATTACTCAACGTCTTGATTTCCCAAATGAATATTTGCTTGCACTCTTTTTCCCACTTAGAGACTACGAACGTGCAAGAGGGTAGGTGCTGTTGGGGAGCTTCTCTTCAGGTACAGCTCTAAAGGAGACAGACCTGATGCTAAAGGTGTTGCTCTATAGCAGCAGCAGCAGCCCTGAGCCTTCTGTTCAACGTCTGGGTGCTGCGTTCTATGAGACCATTCGTGGCTGGATGATTCGGCGCGCTGAACTTTTGGAATACTCCACGCTCTTTACAATATCTTTGGAATTGTTCGCCTTTAAAAATGCGTTGTCTGAAACCATCACCTAGAGGTAACAATGCACCAAAAACATGCCTTCAAGCAGAGAGACGAACCAGAAGACGGAGCATCACGTGTTATGTGAATCTCTGCCCACTTCAACTTTGCATCCATGCACATAAAAAAGATATGTCCATCTAAAGGGCCCGCCTAGTCGATATGCACTCTCTCCAAATTTTCATCAGGCTGATTCCATCGATGAATGGGCACTTTTTGTGGACTGTACCGAACTTTGGCACATGATTCACAGCTCTTCCCAAGAAACTCTATGTCCTTGTCCAAGTCTTCCCAGTAAATGGATCTCCTGGCGAGTTGCTTCATCTTCGTGATTCCCGCATATGTCACATGAAGCTCTGGTAGAATTGGTATTCAGAGGGACTTTGGTAACACTGCCCCCTTGGAGTGGAATAGCATATTTCCAGAGGCAGTGTACAAGCTATCCTTGCGGCTAGTTTGAGCTCCTGTAGTAATGCTTGCAACTTCGGGTCTTTTGCAGTTTTCTCGGCGACTGCCTTTGCGGCAATTGACAAACTGGAGACAGATAGGCGACATTTTCGTTTTCTTTTACCTTCTTGCATTGAACTGGGGACTCGATCCCACTGAGGAAAGAGGTGTACGTCAGCATACGCGAAGAGGTCATCGGTGACAGTGCATGCGTATACGATAGCCAGGGCTTCTCTGTCTAACTGATTGTAATTTGATCAGCTTGCGTCAGAAGTCACGAGGCCTAGCCGATTGGATGCTCGTGACCATCAATTTCGTGGCTAAGTACTGTGGTTCCGGTTGTGAGTATCACTTGTATTGAGGGATCAAATGGAATGAGCACTCTATCTGAGCACAGTTTTGTCTTGAGATTCACGAAGGAGGCCTTAGTAGTTGCAGATCAAAAGAAACGTTCACCCGTACTAAAAAAGTGGTGTAGTGGGTAGCTCTTTGAAGAGAAGTCTGGAATAAATTTGGCATAATATGTGACTAAGCCAAGGAACCCTTCAATTCATCCGCATTCTTCAGTTGCGGCATCCGTGAAACCGCTTGAACTTTAGCTGGGCACTTCTGAATCTGATTGCTTGACACTACCAAATTAGTTTATGCTTTCGTTGAAGAATGAGCATTTAGCACGATTGAGGCGGAGATAATTTTCTTTTAGACATTCCAGGCATGTACCGAGACTCCTTGAGACTCCAGTGTGGCTAACTCTTCCTCCACTCGGTCACGCAATGCAAAGGGAACATCGTGTTCACGTATGAAAACTAGTTTCACGCTTTCTCTGATTTGAAGCTTAACTTCTACGTTCGGGACACACCCAATCCCTTCTTTGAAAATGAAGTGGTGTTTCTTGAAGATTCCTTTGGAGGAAGTGACTACGTTAATGTTGAGCGGACGGAGAGCTGAGTTTTTGTGGCTATCTATCTCGTTGAGGCAGATTCAGAGACTACGACTCCACATGCGTCCGTGCAAAGCGTCACACGGCTTTGATCGAATTCCCTTTGTAGACGACTGAGATGGTGACTTTACCTTGATGACGTGATCTGAGTAAGGACGGAAGGAGAATGAAGTCACTTACAGCGGTACTTTGAGTCCCACTTTGTTGAAAGCAGTTTCTCAGAGCAAAAAAAACGTGCGCCTGAGTCTGATTCGTATGCTTGCGGCTTGTTGGTCAGTGTGACCCCGACAATGTGTTTATCAATGTCTGGTCCAACCTCGTGCAAATCCTCGGTGTTTTCAATACGATGATCTTCTTCTTCTTAAGGAGATGTTCGATTTTTGGGGCTGGATGGTGACGCAGCCTTTGGTGGCATGACCGATTATTGCACAAGAGGTACAATTCATGGATTTACGACCTGTTCTGCAGTCACCCGATTTACGGTTAGCGCAGCCACAGTTGAGACAAAGACTATTGACACCTAATTACCGATAATCCACACGGCTTCTAGAACTGTGTGACTGAGAACGATAACGCGGATGAGAACTGGACTGACGACGATTGTCTTCAGACTCGGAATGCTGGCGACTACGACGATTTCTTTCTTGACGAAAATCGATTTTCTTTGCAGCTGCCACTTGTTCCAGTGGCTTCTCCAAAGGCTTACTCAGTTGACTTGACTGAAACCCATCCAGTGCTGTGGCTTTCGTTGGAAATCCATCAAAATCATTGAGGTTTGTGTCTTGCAGGATCTGTTCGCGCATCCAGCTGTCCTTCAAGCCTCTGCTGAAGTGGGCACGAGGGAGTATATCAGCTATGGAGAGCCTCTTTTTACAGGTGGCATTAGGACAGATAGTGTAGAAATCAAAGTCTTTCAGAGATGCGACGAAATCCAAGATTGACTGATGTGGCAGCTGAGTGATGCTGAGAAAGTAGTACCGAGAAACGACAGTTGTTCCGGGTTTTGAATTCGATTTCTCTTATAGGACTATCAGGTCCTAGAAATGCAGTTAGATTGTAGCATCACTAGCACATTACGGTCAAACCTTCTCGTAGCTCTAGGTATTAACAACTTAGAATAATTTCATTTTTGCCAACATGTAAAAATAAAAGTATATCATAACACACAATTGCAAGTATGGTGGCAACACAATCACACAAAGTAAAAATAACAGTTACAGTTCTTCACTAGACAGATTATCGTGCGGTTGTAATTATTTTGCTATAGTCGAATAATTATTGTTAGTTTTTTAGATTAATGTGAAATAAAGTAGGAAAGATATTTCCAAGTGTTTCATTAACAAAATAACAATTTCGTATAGCCGTCGCGATACAGAAAAGTCAAAGATTGTTATAATGATCTTTCCCAAACGATGAATGCAAGAGTTGAGCTTTCTTTTGATGATCATGAACGTTTTTAAGATCACAATAGTTGTCAAAATGCTCCAAGTAGTACGAAACCTTTTCATTTTTGACGTTACCGCTTTCAAAAGGTGTTGATGGTACGATTTCCTGACTTCCTTGAGCAAATATCAAAACTGATAAGAACCTTTGAAACTGCCCTGAATTCATTGTCTTCGATTCAGAATTGCTCACCAATTCTGAGTGGGCCCAAAATGTGTAAATTATCTCAGAACTAATTTAAAATGCCAAAACAGCGTTCAGTTGATGAAAACAAGAAAATTGGAGTGGAACACAATTTTTTAGCGGCTACTGGAACAGGTGTGACTTGGAACCGTGACAGAGCTCAAATACAAAAAATCGACGAGCTGGGTGCAATGGCGACTTTTCACAATGTTTTACAGTTTTTTTTCATCCTCGTCGCCAACTTGTTGTGACAAGGGGCCGAATAATATGCACCATTTGAAATCAGCTAATACTCTTTATCGTGACAATAATGATATGCAATTTACATAGAGACATGGTCGAAAGACACGTGGCTTGGTACTCACTCCTCAGCCGACTGCACGGGACAGTTCTTCTCTATCGTCTAGATCGAACACAATCGTGTTTTATACAATAACACAGTCTACGTCGAATATGCACGCACGCTTCACTACAACCTACCACGGATATATTCATTTTTTTTAAACATATTGTCGCGTGTTTTGGTTCGCGGCCAATAATTTAATGTTCCGGGTAAGTGAAAACGCAATGTCTTTTAAATTAAATTAAAATGGTTTATCTAATTTGTCGAAAATGCACAATTACTTCACTAACAATTTAACAGCTTTAATTTTCACTATTAAAATTCGACCTTCTACTTGTCCATAAATTTCTATCGCAATTGTCTACTAAAATCACTTCACACTCAAACAATCAATATCACCTGTACTTCGCGTATCGCAGTTTTCTATCGCGGTTGTAATGAATGATCCCCCATTCATTCACCTCGCCTTTATATAGTGTCTCTAATCATTCAACTCAGTTCTGTTACATTGATGAATAAGCGGGAACATTCCAGCAGCGTAATGAATGGGCAGTGACTCACTTTCAGATGTTGATAATACTTGTTGGGTTCTCGTGGTTTCGAGTAAATTCATTTGTTGATGTTCTTAATGATTGTGAAAACAATTGCGACAGTAGCTCGCAGAATTATTCGTACATGAAACACTGCCCCCACCTCAGTTCTTTTCGCCCCGAAAAGATGTGTCACCAGTTGTAGTCAATTCTCCCTGGGTGTAATATGGGGCAAGACGGTCCAGATGCACGATTTTCATTTTGGCTCTCGGTTTACAGTGTTCCTGTATGCGATATACGACGTCGTTAATTCGCTTTGTGACCCGGTATGGTCCCTCCCAATTATGTTGCAACTTTGGAGACCAACCTACTGCCGTTGCGGGTTATATAGCCACACCAAGTCATCTTGCTGGAAGCCAGTAGAATTTCCTTGAGATCATACCTGGTCTTCATGCGGTCAGTAGCCGATTCGAGGTGATTTCGCACTGTCCGATGTATCTGGTTCAACCGTTGCCTTAGATCACTTGCGTACTCCAAGATCGTTTGGGGTTTCTCAGGGGGTGTTCCGAACTTTATATCAGCTGGCAGACGAATAGTCTTTCCAAAAAGGACTTTGGCTGGGGCTTGGCCCGTCGATGCATGTTCAGCAGCTCTATACGCCATCAAAAATAGTGGGATATGTCAGTCCCAGTCCCTTTGGTTCTCGTCGACCATCTTGGCCAGATGTTTATTTAGCGTGCCGTTGAACCGTTCGACCATTCCATCGGATTGGGGATGCAGCGGTGTTGTCCTCGTTTTCCGTATTCCCAGTAGTGCACACATTTCGCTAAAAACTAGTGACTTAAAGTTTCGGCCTTGATCTGAATGTAATTCGCAAGGTACGCCGTACCTACTGACCCAATTTAACACTAGCTGTTCAGCTACGGTAGTTGCTTCCTGGTTGGGAATGGGGTAGACCTCGGGCCACTTGCTGAAATAATCGGCTACAACCAGCGTATATCGATTTCCCCAATCGGATTCAGGAAAGGGTCCTGCGATGTCAACAGCAATCCTTTCGAAGGGCACGCCCACGTTATAGGTTTGCATTTGTCCTCTCAGTCGTCGCTTTGGGCCTTTGTCGGAAGCGCAAATTGTGCATCTGTGGCACCAGTCCTCTACGTCTTCTCGAGCGTGGAGCCAGTAGAACCTTTCCCGCAATTTCGCTAAGGTCTTGTTAACACCAAGGTGGCCCCCCGAGGATCCTTCATGCATTTCCTTAATCACATCGTGGATTCGGCTTTTGGGTAGTATAGTTTGCATCCTATAGGAGCTACCGTCCGCCGTTTCCCATTTCCGCTTGAGTACGCCACCCTCCACCTGAAGGGAGTTCCATTGTGCCCAATAGCTTTTCAGAGTTGCGCCCTGCATTGAAACGTCTTTCCACTCAGTTCGCCCAGGCGGCTCCTTCCATACGAGCAATGGTCCGATGTCTTCATCGGCTAACTGGGCGTTTCGAATCTCCTCCGATGACCAACCTTCATCGGATTCGGTCGTTATCAATCGCAGATCAACGGTCGGTTCCGTTTCCTCAATCCGTCGGCAATGCTTGCAGTTAGCTGGACATGGACGGCGCGATACGGTGTCAGCATTTCCATGAACTCCGCCCTTCCGATGAACAATTTCGTAGTCATATGACTGCAATCTTTCGATCCATCTCGCAACTTGTCCCTCGGGGTTTTTGAAGTTAAGTAACCATCTCAGCGATGCATGGTCCGTTCGAAGAACAAATTTTTGGCCATATAGGTGCTTGTGGAACTGCTTGGTGGTCTCTATTATAGCCAATAGCTCCTTTCTGGTCACGCAGCAGTTCCTCTCACTTTTTTAGAGAACTCGACTGTAATACGAGAGGATTCTTTCTTCGCCATCGATCTGCTGGGAGAGCACAGCTCCAATGCCGCCGTTGCTCGCATCGGTGTCAACTACAAACATTTTTCCGGGTTTCGGATATGCCAGCACGCGTGATTCACATAGCTTCTCCTTCAAGGTCTCAAAGGCTACCTGGCATTGTTCATTCCAGACATACGGACGATTTTTCTCGGTTAACTGATGGAGACACTTGGCTATTTTGGCAAAGTCTTTGACAAATCTTCGATAGTAGGTCGCCAGATCCAGAAAACTTCGTAGTTGGCGCTTGTTGTTTTGTGTTGGCCAGCTTTTCCCGGCTTCAATTTTCTCAGGGTCTGTTTTGACCCCTTCTGCTGATATGACATGTCCTAGGTATTTTACTTCAGCCGCGAAAAGGGTACACTTGTCGGGACTAAGTTTCAAATTAGCCAGTCGCAATCGGGAGAAAACCTCTTCTAAGTTCCGCACATGCTTTTCGAACGTTCTCCCTATGACAATGATGTCATGTAGGTACACCAAGCAAGTTTTCCAGGTGAGGCCACGTAGCACGTACTCCATCAGGCGTTCGAAGGTGGCTGGAGCATTACAAAGCCCAAATGGCATCACCACAAATTGCCACAATCCGGTCCCAACTAAAAATGCGGTCTTCTCTTGGTCCTTCTTGTCGATTTCTACCTGCCAGTGCCACTCTTGAGATCGAGTGTAGAAAACCATTTTGCGTCGGCTAAAGTGTCCATGATGTCATCGATGCGTGGGAGCGGGTAACTATCTTTCTTAGTGACGTCTATAAGCTGCCCATAGTCGACACAAAAACGAGTGCTACCATCCTTTTTCTTTACTAGAACTACAGGCGCTGCCCATGGACTGACAGAAGGCTCGATAACGCCTTGTTTTTCCATGTCCGAGATCAGCGCGCTCACTTCTCCTTGTTTGGCTATAGGGAGACATCTCGGTGCTTGTCGAATCGGTTTGGCCCCCTGTGTACCTATGACGTGAGTTACCATACTCGTTCGGCCTTGGTCATCCGGGCTTGTTGAGAAGATGTCACTGTACTTGGTGACCAGATCAGAGGCTCGTTTGAAAAGCTGCACTGGCAATTTGACCTGCTTCAATATTGCAGACGTGGATTCCTGGGCTTTGTCTGTGTCTTGCCTCCTACTCCAATGGTGGTCGTGAGTAGCTTCCCAAGAGGTGATGGTGGAAATAGGCTGGCAGCTGCCGATAACTTCTCCCGCTTTGATGCTCGTGGTTGAGTCTGTGGTGTTAAGGACTCTAACCGGCACGTATCCGTTCCTTAAAGATCTTACAAGGCTTCGTCCTACAATCAAACTGCGCAATGCAGACGTCTTCGTTGGCTCTATCAGATAAGATCGGTGGTCCCCAGAATCACCATCAAGCTTGGCCCATACAATGCTTTCGGAAGAATTCGGTACATCAGTGTCAGTACATATCACTACATTCATCTTGGGAATTTGGACGCTGGGATCCTCCATCAGTACTTCGACATTCCGCCATTTCAATAACCGTTTGCCCAAATCCAACGTGATTCCATGTGGTGGCAGAAAATCCATTCCGAGAACGCAGTCATCCATAATGTTCGCGACCAGAAAATTATGTCGGAACACAAGGTCTCCCAACTGTATCTGGAGGTTGACCCCTCCATGAACAGGTGCAGTTTCTCCCGTATCTGTCCGTAGTGAGAAAATTCTGCCCTTGTGAAGTTGTTGCTGTCTAACTATGTCTGGTCGGATAATCGATCGGGTTGCACCAGCGTCGATTGTTATGGTGCAGTGTTCTCCGTCAACTTGATCCGGAAGGCATAAGTCCGCTTCTCCACGATGTAGTCTTGACACGGTGATGGTGGTGCTGGGGACGTCGATCCTCCTAGACAACCTCTGCCCCACGAAGTTGGCTCTTACATGTTCCCCGACCCCTCTGTTTGAAGGGCGTCCATTCTGGGCTCCTGACTCGGTCTGGACCTCCTCCTAGCTGCACACCCAGGACAATAGCTCGGTTTTCTTCGCTTCTTGCAGTCTCTTTGCAGGAGCCCCTTCTCTCCGCGATTCCAGCATCTAGGCGCACCATTTACATGCGGGTCTCGCTCAATTTCCACGCGCTCACACCTGCACTCGTCTGTCACTACCTCACGAACCCGGGCAGTGGTACGAGTCACATTATTCGCTGCCTCAAAGTTCAGACTGTAAGCCAATGCGTCCTTAACCGTTTGCTTCTGAGCTAAACGCACGACTTGTTGCTATTCCGGGTCCTTTAGTGCGCTGATGAATGTTTCTGTCGCCGCATCATCTCGATTTTCTGGGTCGTAGGCTGGGTAAGCCAAAAGTGCTAGTCGCTCAATGTCTTGGGCTAGCTGCTGTAGGGTTTTGCCAGACTTCTGCACCCGACGCCTTAGCTGTGACCGATAAATCTGCTTTAGATGATCGTCTCCATAACGCATGTCGAGCGCATTCATTATAGCATTCGGGTTTGAGTGCAATTCAACGGGGATTGTTTGCAAAAGCTCGGCAGCTGGGCCTCTTAGAACAAGAATTAGTGCAGTTGCTCGTTCCTGCTCATTCCAGTGATTTGCCCTTGCGGCAGCTTCAAACTGGGTCTTGTAAATACTCCAGACCGTTTGCCCATCGAATATTGGTGCTTTCACATTTCTGGATGTGCTTTGCGCTGCGGTTACAAGTGGGGCTGGTGAGGTGGTTAGTACTGCCTTCGCGGCTTCCAATTCTTTTTTCACTTTTTCCATCTCATGGTTCATTCTCTCTTCGACCTGGCTGATCTCATAGTTGATTCTCTCCTCAACCTGGCTGACCTTCTCCTCGACTTGGTAAACCTTTCCCTCGACGCATTTAATTTGATTGTTCAGGCTACCGAGCTCCGCTTTTATTTCGGTTGACTGTTTTTGCACTTCCTTTATTTTGATCGCTTGTTGGTCCAGCTTCACTGATTGTTTATTAATTTCGCTGCTTGTTCATCTAGCTTCGCAGTTAAAGTGGATGACTGTTGTCGCTGCTCTTGCTGCATCAGCACTAACATTTGCATCAGCGCATTTTCTGGTTCCTTTGATTTTGTTGTTTCTATTTCTCCACCTTCTGCACCTTTTTCCGCATCTGAAAGCTCACCCGAATCCAGATTCATGCCTTCCGACTCGATCGCGTCACGCAAGCGTGCAATCAGTATGGCCTTTGTACCTTGTGCGGCCAGGTTTCGTTGTTCCAATCCCTCTTTGAGCTCCGATATGCTCAATTGATTAATTTTTAAATGTAAACTTCCTGGCATTTTTATTGTTTTGGCTATTTTTCCACCAGTTTCCACGTTAATTCTCACTATTGTGCACTTCAAAAATGTTTAATCGTTTTCACTTCCAAAATTTTCTTTCTTACTTCTTGACACCACTGTCGCGTGTTTTGGTTCGCGGCCAATAATTTAATGTTCCGGGAAAGTGAAAACGCAATGACTTTAAAATTAAATTAAAAGAGTTTATTTAATTTGTCAAAAATGCACAATCACTTCACTAACTATTTAACAACTTTAATTTTCACTATTAAAATTCGACCTTCTACTTGTCCATAAATTTCTATCGCAATTGCCTACTAAAATCACTTTACACTCAAACAATCAATATTGCCTGTACTTCGCGTATTGCAGTTTTCTATCGCGGTTGTAATGAATGATCCCCCCATTCATTCAGCTCGCCTTTTTATAGGGTCTCTAATCATTCAACTCAGTTCTCGTACATTGATGAATAAGCGGGAACATTCCAGCAGCGTATTGAATGGGCAGTGACTCACTTTTAGATGTTGATAATGCTTGTTGGGTTCTCGTGGTTTCGAGTAAATTCATTTGTTGATGTTCTTAATGGTTGTGAAAACAATTGCGACAGTAGCTCGCAGAATTATTTGTACATGTAACAATATTAATATACAATATTTGCAACATATTGTATATTGTATATTATAGCTCAGCCATCATATCGGTAAGGCGTATATTCTTTCTTTCAGTGTAGCCAGAGTTAAATGTTTTGTTCATCCATTGCCATTACGAGTATTTAGGAATACAAGTTGCTCCAATAAATGCTCTTTTTAATGTTTCATAAATCACTCGACGCATTAGGTCCATATATGCATTCTAACTAGCAAAATCAAGGAGCTGTCAGAATGAAAAGAGAGGTCAAAGCGCGTGTATAATGTGGATTGAATTTTACTCTGTGTTAGTTCGATTGCTTGTAAATTCAAGCTTTTGTTTGCAACACATATGCAATTTGAATCCATTTGACCCTACTCTATAAGTCCCAAAATAAATAAAATTTGTTCTAACCTTAGCTGCTATTCAGTAGACATGCTCTGCCATGGATGTAACTGTTGAAGAGGTTGTCCAATTATTTTTTGATAGCTTAATCAAAGGTGTACATACTTTTTAGGTTACTTTTGCCTTGCAATCACGCTATGTGGGACTCTGTTTTTTGTTCTTCGACTGTTGGTGTCAACACAGAATTTCATGAAGTTTACTAAATATCACAAAAATCAAGGGTTATTAAATTTTTTCATATTTCTTGATACATTAAATTTTAAAGGTTGAATGATACCAATCACAAATGCCTGATTTATTTAGCTACATATATTGAATTGCCATCAGGAAACGTTTGCAAATACTTTATTGGATTAGTAAATAAAATCAATTGAATACTTCAAGCTCTACTATCAAATATCTCAATCTATTCTATAATCATTTCTTAACTATATTAACCACGGTCGCAAACCATTTTTTTTATAACGGCTCAGTGCCCATCAGGTGAGGTCATGCAATTTTTTTAGCACCAGTCTTGAGTGTGCATCCTGTGTTATCGATTTGATCTAGATGCTTATTAAAATTGCTTTCGTCTCAATTCAGGATTAGGAGAATATTAAAAATTTAAACTAATGTATCTTGAAGCCCGCATAGAGCTTTGATAGTTAATTCCTCAAAATCTATCTTACTATCTATAAAGCCTTTCACAAGTATGTGGTTCTAGATATTGTGGAAAGAACTAAATTGCGCAGGATTCAAATAAAAAAGCTTACACATCGACTACGTGCTGCACCTTCTAGGATTTCGTGAGTGCTTGTAAGTTTGTTGGATACGCTAAAGAAGCTGAAATAAATTGCACATGCTGCACATAGTATGAAATGAAGTTATTCTTATAACCCGAGATAGGTTGAAGTCTTTGGTCATTCCAATAAAAGCTTACAGTATTGGTAAGCCAAAGCATGATGGACAGAAAAGCTCAACATTTCAAGGGAGCTTTGCAAGCACAGCATAAACTAGATGGCGCCTCAATTCATATATTTGGATTAATTGCTAGTTAATATCGGCGTATTGTTTTGTTATTCTTCTAAAAGTGAAACAACCTACTAATAACTTGATAATAATTTCAAACTGATCCATTCGTAAATTTTAAGGACTTTCAGCTCATATTTAAAATAATCATGTTGAAAGCTGACATGCAATGTACCCATTGTAATAGGCTCTAATTTGTTTTTATTTGACGATGCGGATTAAGTGTTTCAGAAAACGGACAGTATACAGTTGGGAAGAGAATGTTATGGACACGGTATGCACCATAGACGCAGACGTTATACATATACGCCAAAGGTCTTTAGTTCCTTGGCGGACTATGAGCTCGATAGAGCTCGGCCATGTCGCGATCCTTAAGGGAAGACCTCTGCCCACGCTTGGCCACCTTACACAGATAGAGATGCGGAGGAACGTTCAGAGAAATGAATGATAACTATTACACTTCTCCTGGATTGACTGCTCATTTAGCAAAATCAGGTATATACACTCTAGGTACTATAAACAGAGGCCGCTTAGGAACAAATATTCAAATACCATCTCAGAAGGAGCTATTGAAAGCCAAAACTCCACGCGGATATTCCGAAGAATGGCAGGCTATTGTAGAGGGTATACCAGTAGTTGCAGTTATGTAGTTAGACAAAAAGCAGTGACACTAGCATCTTCTCTTGTCGGCGAACGACGTAAAGAGAAAGTAAAGAGATTTTGTAAGAAGAGCAAGCAGTACATCGAGGTTGATTGTCCTAGCATTATTTGCCAATAAAATCGACACATGGGTGGTGTAGACTTACTTGACTCATACATCGGAAAACATAAAATAAAAATGCGCACCAGAAAGTGGTACATGCGATTATTTAACCTTTATAAGAGGGTTGAGAAGCAACGAGAAGATAATTCATGTGTGGTGAGCTTGCGTGAATTTCGACTGGAAGTGGCAAAAGCTCTATGTCTTTCTGGAAGCTCACTAACACGCAAAAGAGGACGACGGTCGTCTTCGATTTCTGACCTGCTGGATGAAACAAAGAAGAAAAGGCCAAATGCCATTGTACCACCCAAAGACGCTAGGACTGATGGCATCGAACATTTTCCATTTTTGGTCGTCAAATAGACAGCGTTGTAAGATGCCAGCTTGTAAGGGCAAGCCTTTTGTTATTTGCGGGAAATGTAACGTGACACTGTGTCTAAATAAAGATGAAAATTGTTTTTCATTATTCCATAAGTAAAAATATATAAAATTATTTTCAAACAAGAAAAAATTTCATTATGTTGCTCTGAATAAGTTCCTGTTTTTAATTTTTTATACTGTGTTATTGTAATACTTTTTTTTTTGTGGTAGGGAGGTGAATGCTATTTATGCACAGAGTGTGGGACTCCCATAGCCGACTGTACTACCCACTAAACACATCCCCTGTCAACCTGAGAACCCAGCCTGGAACCGTATGACACATTACTTCGGGCCAGGTCTCGTTTTGTTACGCCGTGGGGCGCCTTCAAGCTGGGGAGTCCCTTTCCTAGCGGGAGGTGAGAGGGGGAGGGGAAATGCCAGAAGAGCGATCCCCAGTCCCAGCGCCCCCGGCTGCTGTGAGTCCCTTTTATATTTTAGGACTGCCCGAGCATAATGTGCCACCTGGTTCCATTTGTCAACCGATTCGAGCATCACCGCAACTATATTATCCGGGGTGAGCTCTCCCGTCTCCCTGTAGAGTTCCCTTCGCAGCCTGACCCATTTTGTACACGCAAAAAATGTGTGATAGGCATTGTCCTCCTCTCCTGGGCATAACCGACAATCAAGAGACCGTGACTTACCGATCTTGTGCAGGTAAGACTGAAAATACCCGTGCCCGCTCAAAAGCTGGGTCAGATAGAAGTCAGTCTCACCACGCCTTCGATTTCGCCATGGTATCACATCCGGGATGAGGCGCGCAGTCCACCTTCCCTTCGTGCAATTCACCCAAGACTGCTACCAATCGTTGAGCGAGCGTTGTCTCTCCTCGCGGACAATTCTCTCCCTCGCATCCTCGTTTCGGTGCATGTAAATAGCGCGGCGCTCTCTAGCAAGGAGGGCGACAGGTATCACGCCTGCAATCACTCTCACCGTGGAGTCAGAGACTGTTGGATACGAAGATGCAATTCTCAGTGCTCCTCTTCTCTGTACCTGTGCCAAAAGTTTTTGGTATACCTCTTTGCTGACGGCGTCGCTCCATACCTCTGCCCCGTACAGTAGCACTGACCCTACAGCACTCATCAAGAGGCGTCTTCTTGATGGGCTGGGGGGCGTCTTCTTGATGGGTTGGCCACAAGTCGACTCAGAGCCGATATTCCCGAAAAAGCCTTCTCAGCCGTTGCCCTGATTTGCTCAGAGAAACTCATCTTCGAGTCGATCAGTAGCCCCAGGTACTTCACCGCTGGCTTCGATTCGATCTGTATATCTCCAATACTGATCATCCTTACTCTAGGGATTCTCTTTTTTGTCAAGATGACCACTTAGGTTTTCTCCAGTGCTAAACTGAGCCCGCAAGCAGTCATCCAGTCCCTCACTCGGCGCATTAGCATACCTAGCCTAAGTTGCGCTTGTTCAACGGTACGTCCAGCGACCAGAGCCGCAACATCATCCGCATAGCCGACCAAGCGCGACTCATCTGGCATCTCAAGTCTCAGTTGCCCGTCGTAAGACACGTTCCACAGGTCCGGACCAAGGATAGATCCCTGGGCAACACCCGATGTAATTTCCATCCTTCGTTGGCCCTGTGTCGTGTCGTAAAGCAGGCTTCGGTCCTTTAGGTTGTTCCTCAAAAGCCGCATTAGATATTCTGGAACTTGAAAAGAGTTTTCCAGCGTGTCCAGAATATCCACCCATCTAGCGGAGTTGAAGGCATTCCTGACGTCGAGTATCACCAACAGGACGATCCGTCGCTTGGTGCGGCTATATGCCTCTGCCTTTTGGAACGCGTTCACCACCTCTGCAATCGCATCAATGGTAGAACGTCCTGCACTAAAGTCGTACTGCCGAGGAGATAGGTCCCCAGCAGCACGAATCGCGTCAGTGAGTCTTCCCTTGATGAGTTTCTCTAGCACTTTCCCAGCCGTGTCTAGCATGCATAACGGGCGGTATGCAGACGGCGATTCGGGATTTCCCTTCCCCTTGCTGATCAGCACGAGCCTTGACACCTTCCATCGTACCGGGAAAACCCCGTCCCGTAGGCAGGAGTTGAATATGCTGAGCAGCAAGTCAGGACAATGGTGATAGACGAGCTGCAACACCTCAGCTGGAACACCATCTGGACCTGGAGCCTTCCTCGCTTTCAAGGAGAGGACTGCCTCCTCCAGTTCCAGTTGTGTGAAGAGTAGGCACTCGACTGCTGCTTCACCATGGACAGCGTCAACACGGACGGGATGGGTGGGGAAGAGACCCCGCACTATCGCGTCCATCTTTTCCGCGTCATGTATACAAGGCTTCCGTAGGTAACCAAGTTTCCCCATGACCAGCTTGTAGCCAAGGCCCCACGGATCTTTGTTCACATTGTCCACTAGGTCTTGCCAGTAGCGAGCCTTGCTACTGTTGATCAGTTTGCGAAGGCATTTCCTGGCCGACTTATATGCTGCCACCTGGTTGCATGCCTCGTCACGGCTCCGCGCCCGTTGAGCCTCACGCCGAAGCTTGTGACACTCCCTCCGCTTTTCAGCGATTTCAGTAGACAGACAGTACACTGGAGGCTTGCCGTGCCGGGGTCTTCGAAGCGGCATAGAAGCGCAGCAATCAGTCGTAATGATGCTCATAGTAGAGTTCACCACGTCTTGAGCTGCCAGTTCTTCCGTCCCCTCCGAAGCTCCCTGCAGCGGCTCACCTGTTACGAGAACCTTGACGAACCTCTTGACGTGCAGTCTTCCAATGTTCCATCCAGTTGTAGAAGGCCGAGAGCACGGACGTTGGGAGACAGCATCACTGATCTCAAGCAGAATCCACTGATGATCACTGGTTGAGTAGTCCTCTAATACTTTCCAGTTGGGTATCCTCCTTACTAAGGACTCCGAGGCAAAGGTCACGTCCGGTATGGTTCCGTCACAGCCAATACGGTGGAAAGTAAGCGTGTTTCCGGAGTTTAGTACAACGAGGGCCGTCCTGGCCGCCATTTCTAGGATTCGTTTTCCCCGCGGATCCGTCTGAGGCATGCCCCATTCGATTGCTTTAGCATTGAAGTCGCCCTCAACGAGCACTTTACCCTCTGCGTTCGAGGCAGTGCCTTGCAAAGCATTAAGCTTGGCTTGGAAAGATGATATTGACTCGTTAGGCGTTAGGTACACACTAAAGAAGGTGATCCCTGAGCACCGAACCCACACGAAATCATCCCCCCGTCCACAACTCTCCGCTTGAAAGTCACTGTTCCGAACCCAGATGGCGGCAGTACCAGTTTCATCAGAGTCCCATGATGGAGGACTTTTATTATGGTGTTGCTCACTCAGCAGCAAGAAGTCGGCTTTCATGTCCCTCGCAAACTGCTCAAGCTGATTTTGGGCGTTTAAACTGCGGTGTAGGTTTAGCTGCAGGATGCGGGTCATCGAAGCTCTGATTTTGCCTTGGCTAGGGCTTCCCGGAACACCCGGCATTTTCCTGATCCCAAGACGTGTCCAAAATCAAGTTTTGGATCAGCATCCTTGCAAAGAATACAGTGTGCCTCCTTCGTACATTCTTTTCTTTTATGTCCCATTTCACCGCATTTGTAACATAGGGAACTCTTATCGGGTCCTTTGCATACTTGTGTGGTGTGACCATAACCAAGGCATTTGAAACATTGAAGAGGCGTTGCTCTTTGCCGTATCCTACAGACAACCCACCGAATTCGTACTTTGCCCTTGTTCAGGAATTGTTCGGCGTCCTTTTCGGTCAAGTCAACTACGGCCATGCGTTGTCCCCTGTTGTTTTCTGGTGTCACGCTAGGGAACTCCTTTTTGATGGCCTCTTCCACCTCGGCCAGATCCGTCACGCAGTCTATGTCTCGTATTTCGATCGTTGCCATCGGCTCGAGCGGGGCTATAGTTGCGCTTTTGCCGAGGAGTTTCTTTACTGCGTCACAGAATGCATCTTTATTCCCGGCCTCCCGGCCAGAGGCCACAAACAAAGATGCATTCCGTGACGCGATTCAAAAGGTTCTTGGAGATGCGGCAACGGTTGCCTCGCTCGAACCAATGGCCACCCTGGAAATCAGGATCCTCGACTGCGTCACGGACAAAGCTGAAGTAGAGGATGCCATTAGGAGGGAGTTCCCCAGCTTAAGTGAAGTCAAGGCAAGATTGACACGTGAAAACACAAGGGGGCAACGCATGGCTATTGTCGAACTAGCTGATAAAGACGCCCAGCAAATCCTGGCGAAGGGCAAAATTAAGATAGGTTGGGTGATCTGCAGGATACGGAGAAGAGCGATCCCTATCCGCTGCTTCAGATGCTTCGAATACGGACACACCGCGTATGGCTGTAGGGGACCCGACAGGAGATCTCTGTGCTACAAATGTGGTGAAACGGGGCACAAAAGGAAGGAGTGCACGAACGAGGCAAAATGCATTCTTTGCAAGGATGCTAAGCTAGCACCCGGCGACCTCAAACATGAGCCGGGGACAGGGAGATGCTGGGTTTTCAAGGAGGCCCTAAATGAAGCCAAATCGATACTCAAATGATCCGTATCCTGCAGGTCAATTTGCACCAAAGCACAAACGCCTAGGACCTGCAAACGCCCAGGACCTACCAGCGCTCGCCTTCAGGTGCAGGGCCAAGGACGCGGGGATGGTTTTGTGTAGGTGCGGTGTTCAGGGATAACATATTTCAGTGTTTATCTGACGCCTAACGAGGCAATGCGATCTTTTCGAACCAATCTCGATGCCCTGGAGGACGCTGTCTCGAACACAGAGGGCCACATGCTGGTCGGGGGAGACTTCAACGCTAGAGCCATTGAATGGGGTATGCCACAATCCGACACAAGGGGAAAGCAAATCTTGGACATGGCGGCCAGAACATCGCTTTTTGTCCTAAATACTGGTAACACCCCTACTTTTCACCACTGGGGTTGCGTAGGAACCATACCCGATGTGACACTCGCTTCGGAGTCCCTGGTACCTAGAGTACACAACGATAGTGCGGGAACTCTTCCCCGCCCATCCCGTCCGTGTTGACGCTGTCCATGATGAAACAGCGGTCGAGTGCCTACTCTTCACACAGCTGGAACTGGAGGAGGCAGTCCTCTCCCTGAAAGCGAGGAAGGCTCCAGGTCCAGATGGTGTTCCAGCTGAGGTTTTGCAGCTCGTCTATCACCATTGTCTTGACTTGCTGCTCAGCATATTCAACGCTTGCCTACGGGACGGGGTTTTCCCGGTACGATGGAAGGTGGCGAGGCTCGTGCTGGTCAGCAAGGGGAAGAGAAATCCCGAATCGCCGACTGCATACCGCCCGTTATGCATGCTAGACACGGCTGGGAAAGTACTAGAAAAACTCATCAAGGGAAGACTCACTGACGCGATTCGTGCCGCTGGGGACCTATCTCCTCGGCAGTACGGCCTTAGAGCAGGACGTTCTACCATTGATGCGATTGCAGAAGTGGTGAACGCGGTCCAAAAGGCAGAGGCATATAGTCGCACCAAGCGACGGATCGTCCTGTTGGTGACACTCGACGTCAGGAATGCCTTCAACTCCGCTAGATGGGTGGATATTCTGGACACGCTGGAAAACTCTTTTCAAGTTCCAGAATATCTAATGCGGCTTTTGAGGAACTACCTAAAGGACCGAAGCCTGCTCTACGACACGACACAGGGCCAACGAAGGATGGAAATTACATCGGGTGTTGCCCAGGGATCTATCCTTGGTCCGGACCTGTGGAACGTGTCTTACGACGGGCTACTGAGACTTGAGATGCCAGATGAGTCACGCTTGGTCGGCTATGCGGATGATGTTGCGGCTCTGGTCGCCAGACGCACCGTTGAACAAGCGCAACTTAGGCTAGGTATGCTAATGCGCCGAGTGAGGGACTGGATGACTGCTTGCGGGCTCAGTTTAGCACTGGAGAAAACCGAAGTGGTCATCTTGACAAAAAAGAGAATCCCTAGAGTAAGGATGATCAGTATTGGAGATGTACAAATCGAATTGAAGCCAGCGGTGAAGTACCTGGGGCTACTGATCGACTCGAAGATGGGTTTCTCTGAGCAAATCAGGGCAACGGCTGAGAAGGCTGCTTCGGGAATATCGGCCCTGAGTCGACTTATGGCCAACGTAGGGGACCCAGCCCATCAAGAAGACGCCTCTTGATGAGTGCTGTAGGGTCAGTGCTACTGTACGGAGCAGAGGTATGGGGAGACGCTCTCAGCAAGGAGGTATACCGAAAACGATTGGCACAGGTACAGAGAAGAGGAGCACTGAGAATAGCATCTTCGTATCCAACAGTCTCCGACTCGGCGGTGAGAGTGATTGCAGGCGTGATACCTGTCGCTCTCCTTGCTAGAGAGCGCCACGCTATTTACCTGCGCCGAAACGAGGATGCGAGGGAGATAGTTGTCCGCGAGGAGAGACAACGCTCGCTCAGCGATTGGCAGTAGTCTTGGGTGAATTACACGAAGGGAAGGTGGACTGCGCGCCTCATCCCGGATGTGAGACCGTGGCTAAATCGAAGGCATGGTGAGACTGACTTCTATCTGACCCAACTTTTGAGCGGGCACGGGTGTTTTCAGTCTTACCTGCACAAGATCGGTAAGTCACGGTCTCTTGATTGTCGGTTATGCCCAGGAGAGGAGGACAATGCCTGTCACACATTTTTTGCGTGTACAAAATGGGCCAGGCTGCGAAGGGAACTCTACAGGGAGACGGGAGAGCTCACCCCGGATAATATAGTCGCGGTGATGCTCGAATCGGTTGACAAATGGAACCAGGTGGCACATTATGCTCGGGCAGTCCTAAAAGATAAAAGGGACTCACAGCAGCCGGAGGCACTGGGGCTGGGGGATCACTCTTCTGGCATTACTCTTGCCCTCTCCCCTCCCGCTAGGAAAGGGACTCCCCAGCTTGAAGGCGCCCCACGGCGTAACAAAACGAGACCTGGCCCGAAGTAATGTGTCAAACGGTTCCAGGCTGGGTTCTCAGATTGACAGGGGAGGTGTTTAGTGGGTAGCCCAAGGGTATCCTCCATGGGAGTCCCACACTGCCAGACTCGGCGGGCGTAAATGCCGTCACCTCCCTACCACAAAAAAAAAAAAAAAAAAAAAATTCCCGGCCTCTGCTCCGAATTCGATCAGTATTTGGCCCAACCGCGTTGGTGGTACTACTTTAATGGTAGTATTGGTGTCTTCGAGCCTTACGTTTCCCCTGATGTCCCGCAGTACTTCCGCGTGGGATCGGCCATCTTGGGGCTTTACGAGCAGTGCCTGCTGCCGGGGTCTTCGTCGGGGCTTTTGCCTCTCCTGCTTTGCATCAGGTTCTTTTTGTAATTGGGCGTCCGTACGAACTTTACTTTCTGGCTTTTTTTGAAGGAGTTTCTTTGCAGCTTTCTTCGCTCATTTTGTAAGCACTGTCTGGAAGCCCTGATCTGGTGCTCCACGCCCATCAAGTGCCTCTTTCTTCCTTCTTTTATCCCGATCTCCTTCGATTGGGCTAGACGCCATTCTTTTATTGACGTTTAATGGTGGAGCTTTCTGCGTGTCGCCTTTAGATTTTGCCCCAAGCGCCCCTTTAGCCTTCTCTTCGTCTTCGGCCCTTAACCAGCTTCTCCGATAGTGCCCTATGGGATCTAGGAGCTCCTCTAGTTCAAGGAGCCCTGCTTTTGCTGCTTTGCTGATTTTTGGGGAGTCGTATGTAGCTTGTATTCTTTTCAGAACATCTCCCGCTTTTCGGAGAAGTCTTTCATCTTCGTATCGCTGGGACGCAATTGTACCTTGCAACCATCCTTGGGAGAGGTTATCGCGTTCCGTTTCTGAGTGCAGTACTTCCGCCACATTTTCAACTTTGGCGATGCATTCACGTGGTGACTGGTCACTCTTTGATTTTAGTGCCGTAATCTCCTCGTTGGCTTCTGGGTTTTTCGTTGCAATGTCGGGATTTGCGACCCTTACATCGTTCGCTGTGGTAACGATCGCAGCAGTGACAATCGAACTTTCGGTGCTCTTTATGTTATCTCCCACCGCTCGAACACCTGAAGTGTCCTGCAGAGTTTCCCGTTTCTCCTTAATAGGACGCTCTGGCAGTCGCATCATTTTTTTGCTGCGCCCGAACGCCACAGGAATCTCAGTCTGTATTCTCCGTTTTTCGTCCGTCTTCACTGTCGTTGTGTTAGTCTTCGTTTTTGTCGTTGTTAGTACCGCTCGCGATGTACTGTTGACATCGTGGCTGCAACCGCTGGTTGCGTCGTCGTTGTTATTCTTCGTTTCTTTTTCTGGGTATTTGTTGTCTTTTGATTTTGTTTGCTCCAGTTTTGTTGGGTCCCCCCTCGGAGCCGCTATCTCCGTTCGTCTGTGTAGTCGCCTTTTTGGTCCCATGGTTATCTTTGCAGAGCAGGGAGGCCATGCGAGGGTTGGCACAAGCCCTTATGGGGACAAGTGCTCAGAGCCAGACCAGCGCTAATCGGGAGTCCGTCTCAACCGAACATACACCACCAACCCAATGGTGCGAACTTCGAACATACTCCAAGGCCTGCCAAGGTTTTACCGGGACGGAGACGGTATGATAGTTGAATTGGAGCCGTTCACACACGAGTTTCACCTCGGCGCTACTGTGCAAAGCAACGAGGTCCAAACCATCACATCCGCCAGCCCAAATATCAATTCCAGTTCGTTGTCCAAAGCGTAGTCCAGATCCAATCAGAATCGTTACCTGTCATCCCAGGAGGGAACCCCACGGCGCCCCGCATATCCTCGCGTCCGTGGGGGCGGCGATCCCCAAAGAATGCTAGCTTCTAAGAGTGCTCTTGTCGACCGGCATTCCCCCTGCGGTGATTGTAATACCTTAAGTTTGTCAGAATGATTATTTTATTTCTCATTAAAATATAATAAAAAAACTTTTAGAAAAAAAGAAAACCGACTTCAAACTGCCCTAAAAAGGATGTTATAAATTTCATGGAAGCGGTGCCATATCATATTTTCCCCATTCTTTTGCCATATCATATTTTCCCCATTCTTTTTTGAAATGGGGAAATTGATTTGGCACCGCTTCAATCAAATTTATTTCATCCTTTTTAGGGCAGTTTGAAGTTGGTTTTCTTTTTTTTCTTAAAGTTTTTTATTTCACCCTTTTTAGTGGCAAATTTTTTCATTTTAAAACTTTCAAAACTCAGTTTCTTGAATACATTGTATCATGTACTCGTATATTAAAATATAATTTTTTACTGCAACGAAAGAACCACTACGGCTAAAATCTGCAGCGTTCATTGCAATCGAATTTATTTCTGGTACATTTAATACATGATCTCATCAACGTCTACCTTGATTTTAGGCTTCATAAAAATCCAATATGGATTATAGGTTTGAACAATTTTCGAATTTCGAACTTTCCCCAGACGCCATTTTTATATTCTGACTTGACTCTGAAGTGCTTTTTTATTATTCAACTTTTTTCGACCATTTTGTTTCAAATTGTTCCACTTTGGATTTTTTATTGTGAGCTTTATCACACAATTGAATAAATTCTTGTACCAATTTTGGTACAATCCGAAGCTATACTATGGTCAGAACAGAAATATTTCTGAAAATTTGGCGAAAATCGAAGTAAAGTGGCGACCTTCAGGCACACATTTTTTATATCCTATCTACATATAACCAACCACACACACAGACACATCTTTATATATATATACATATATATATATATATATATATATATATATATATATATATATATATATATATATATATATATATATATATATATGTCTATATATCTATATCTATATATATACATATATATATATATATATATATATATATATATATATATATATATATATATATATATATATATATATATGTATCGACATATCTATTTATACAGAGGTGGCCAAAAGTGATCGGACAATACAAGAAACAAGCAATAAAATACTTTTACGAGCATAAGCTTTGAAATGAAATAAAAATTTATCCCTTATATAAAAGTTACTTGTATTCTCAATTAATTGCACAAAAAAATAAAACAGAAATAAAAAGATTTTCACAAGAAAATTAACATTAATTCAAATTCACATTGCATCAAGTGGACAAAAGTAATCGGACGTTCAATTGTAATACTTTTCTTTCTGATGATTCCATTAGAACATAGGCTTTTAATATCTAGTTGCGTATCCTTTTTGTTTTATAACTTCTGTTAACCTATTGGGCATAGACTGTACCAACTTACGGGTAACGTCCGGAGTAATGTTGTCCCATTCTTCTAATAACACCGTCTTCAGTTGACTTTTATTAGTAATGTGATGGTTCCTTATGTTTTTATCCAGATGATCCCAAAGATGTTCGATGGGATTTAGGTCTGGGGATTGCGGTGGTGTTTTTAATTGACCAGGAGTGTTGAAAAGGAGCCACATACGAACATCATGAGCTGTATGCTTTGGGTCATTATCTTGCTGGAACAAATAATGACCATCAAGACCCAATTTTTGTGCACTTTTTTTCAAATTTTCTTTCAAAATCGGCAAGTAACCTAGTTTGTCCATAGGTTCGTCAATGAAAACAAGTTCTCCTACACCGTTGGCAGCCATGCAACCCCAGACCATTACACAGCCACCTCCATGTTTTACTGTATGTTGAATGTTTTTGGGATGAAGCTCACTATTTTGAGTTCTCCACACCAACAACCTGCCGCCGGAGTGGTAGATATTAAACTTACTCTCATCAGAGAATATTATACGAGTCCAAAAGTCGAGCGGCTTGCTTTTAAATTCTTTTGCAAAGCATAATCTTTTCTTCTTATTAACATTGCTAATTAGTGGTTTCTTTCTACGAATAGTCCGGGCACTAACATTGGTACCATTTACATCTGCTAATTGATCCCTAATACTTCTGGACGTTGTAGTCGGATTCTTTTTAACAATTCTTAAGATTTTTCGTGCGTCTGTCTCTGTTAGTTGACATGGTCGACCACTCCTAATTTCGTTTTCCACCTGATTATTTTTTCTGAACCGTTTCACGATATCGAAAACTGTCGAACGACTTCTTCCAATTATTTTTGATATTTCAGAAAAGGATTTATTCTCTTTATACAACTTTATTATAACTTTTCTTTCATGCATACCGGTTTCTTTGCGATTCTTAGCCATGTTTAACTTTCTTCACTTAAAACTGACAAGTAAATGACTGATATCAGAAAAACACATATCAACATATAATTAGGGGAATCCCTTGTAAACTCGGAAATGAAAAGAAAAGAATTGCTCCAAACTTCAATGACTAATTTCACACTTTTCAAAATGTCCGATTACTTTTGTCCACTTGATGCAATGTGAATTTGAATTAGTTGTTAATTTTCTTGTGAAAATCTTTTTATTTCTGTTTTATTTTTTTGTGCAATTAATTGAGAATACAAGTAACTTTTATATAAGGGAAAAATTTTTATTTCATTTCAAAGCTTATGCTCGTAAAAGTATTTTATTGCTTGTTTCTTGTATTGTCCGATCACTTTTGGCCACCTCTGTATATGTGAACATAAAGTTTGCTCCGGAATCAATCTCAAGAAATTTACTTAAAAAGATCCTTCTTAACCGTATCACTCGTTTACTTTTATTTGAAGCCCATCGCCTTCGTTTTCAGTTAACTATGGCACCTAATTTACATGAAATTATATCCTATAGCTCAATGAAAAATCGGCTATGCATTTTCATCTTCATATGTAAAGTTATGATCAGTTGTAGAAGGAAAAGTATCTCTTTTTAGGTTGCGATTCTCGCCGGTCTTTAGTATGGAAATTACTAATTTTAAATTTCTAGGCATATGTTATAATGTATAATATTAACTGGAAAGTAACGAATCAACTCTATGATTTGAAATCACTCAGTCTTTATTATTTCTTCGGGGAGTTTTATAAATACTATGTGTAACGTTTAAATCTAAGGATGTAAGAAGGATCCTTTACTAAGTTCATCGGTAAGCAAAGGATGACTTCGGAAGAGAAAAGTATCCTGAAATGTTCCCTCTAACTATTGTTGAATTGTATTTATGCCACATTTAGAAGTAATTTATTGGTTATTTCCGGTAGAAATGATTGAATAAAATGTACCGTTTTTGCAGAAAATTAAGCATACTGATAATTTTTATCATTCGCCACCAAAGGACTCGGTATTTCCATCAAATCCTTGAACAGTGTTCAATGAAACCTTCGAAAACTGTGTTGCGTGTTAGTTTGTTTGTTGTATCTAGCACTTGAACTAGTACAACCTAACACAGATTGAGAAGTTGCAACTGGCACTTTAACCAGCACAACCAAAAATAATCCTGAAAATGTCGTAACTAGCACTTCAACTAGTACAACTAAATTTCCGACTGTCCCTTTCGAAATGACTGACTTGACGTTCTGATCAACAATGATAAATTTATGTACATGCTACAAAATATATATACATTAAATTTGCTTACTTCTAAATTCCTAAATCTACGTAATTCCCACAGTATGTCCGACTCGAAGTTGGTGGCGTCAGATTCCAGTGATGAAGATGCTCGCTGGCATGTCTGTTTGTGGAGCGTCAGATTCCAGCGATGAAGATGCTCGCTGGCATGTCTGTTTGTGGAGCGGCTCGCGTTGCTTCGCGGTGTCTGGTGCAGACGTGGCATATTGTTCTTCATGGGAATGAGTTGGTTTGTTGTCCTTCACATTCCGTGGGAACGTGTATTTTTGATTTGTTCTTAACATTCTCCCCCCGTTGAATGTCTATTCAACTTGGCCTATATTTCCACGGTAAATTCCGAAGGACGTACTTGACGAGGAGCGGGTGTTGGTTTTCGCATGCATTTCCCATAGAAATGCTGAAATATGAGGTACACCAGTATGCAGATTCCAATTAAAAATGCCACATAGCTTATACTGAATTGGTGAATGCTATGTTGTTGATAGTTATTTGGTAAATCCAAAATCGAGTGGTTATAGAGCAACTCCTGAATTTTGTACAATTGCTGTAGTGATGTGTTGTAGGGAATGAGGCTGGGACTCTGCAATTTCCTTGGTTCTTGTTTAATGGGCATTTTTAGAACACCCAGTGTTGAATAAGACGTCGTTCGATTCGTCTTCAAGGAATGGTGTCCTTGGATGGTACCTGATTTAAATTTTACCATGCAGCTAGGATTGACCGTTAATAGCCCAGAGCCTTCCACAGCTAGTTGAAGAATTTGTTTACCGCAAACTGCAGTAAGATGTATTTTTGCAAATACGCTGTAAATTCATTTGTTGGAGTCATGTAGCTGTATCCAGATAGTATTAGAATTTTTCTGGTCTAATTGGCACTCATGATGTGTTATATTATTTAGCAGGTTTATTTCACAGCTGCAAAAGGCTGCTTCTTTGCGGTATATGGGTCCCTTCAGCTTACACAAATATTTACCTTCATTCAGAGTTTTTCCTAACGTGCTTATTTTGGTATCTGTGGCCTTGTCAAAATCGACTTCCTCTTCCTGATCTTCCAGTGGAATTGATTGCAGAAGTTGTGGATGGTTACCACACCACTTCCTTAGTTTGAAGCCAGCAGTATTTAGTAAGGCGATAAGTTCCCTTTGCATTTCCTTTGCTTCATAAAGGCTGTCAGCGCCTGCCATAGCGTCGTCCATGTAGAAATGATTACTGAGTGCTTGAGCGCCCATGGGATATTTTGATGTACCTTCTTTAGCGAGTGTCTGCAAGCATTTGATTGCTAGATATGGTGCGGATCTAGTGCCATATGTGACGGTATTGAGTCGATACGTCTTCAATGCTTCATCAGGCATATTCCTCCAAAAAATTAACTGGAATGCTCGATCAGATGGATGTACTAGAATCTGACGGTACATTTTCTCTATATCGGAGGTGAAAACGTATCGCTGCAGGCGAAAGTGGAGTAAAATTGTAAATAAGTCACCCTGTAACACAGGACCCGTATGTAAAATATCATTCAATGAGTATCCTGAAGAGGTTTTGCAGGAGGCATCAAACACCACGCGTAACTTTGTAGTGCTACTTTCTGGCTTGAGCACGTAGTGATGCGGAAGGTAATAATGTGGTGATTGGAGTTCACCTTGTCTCACCTCTTCCATATGTCCCAGTCGCAAATATTCTTCCATAAACTGTGTGTATTGCAGCTTCAGTTCCAGATTCTTTGGGAGCCTTCTTTCCATGGCGTGGAATCGATTCAAAGCAGTCTGTCGCGATTCGCCCAGGATCATTGGGTCAGCATTGAAGGGTAGCGTGACAATATAACGTGTTGACTTATCTCTTGCGGTAGTGTCCGCGAAACGCGCTTCACAATCCTTTTCGGCACGTGTCATTGTATTTGTTGCATTCTCAAGCTCTTCTAGCTTCCAGAACCTTTCGATGAGACTTGATACGTTATCTTCATCTTCGCTACAGATGCCACATGAAGCTGATGCTGATTCTAGTGCTTCGATCTTTCCGGTCACCAACCAACCGAACACTGAATTTTGCAAAATTGGTAGTTCCTTTCCTAATTTGACCTGTCCCGATTTCATTAGTTGATGATAAAATTCGGCTCCCAAGAGCAGATCTATCTTTGCTAGCTTGTTGAAGCTTGGGTTGGCCAACTCTACATTTTCTGGAATGTTCCACTTTGACGGGTCGATATATTGTGTTGGTTGTGGTGTCACGATCTTTGGAAGGACGTAAATCTCAGCACGCGTAGCGAAATTATTCAATCTGGATTTTAGTAAAAGATTGATTCGTTTTTTGGATATATTCCTGCCTCCTCCAATACCAGTTATAGACAAAGTTTCTGGCTGGCCTTTAAGATTCAATCTGTTTGCAGCTCGTTCAGTTATCAGATTAACCTGTGAACCTGAATCAAGGAGTGCACGGCATTCAATCTCTCCTCCATCGTCGGATGTGATCCTTACAACTGCTGTACCCAAAAGGACGTACGACTTCCCCTTCGGAGTGTCAAATGCTGCAAGCGTGGCTGGCGACTTGCCCACGGAAACCCCTTTTTCACTGTCAGCTGAACTCTTGTTAGTTGCATTAACTTGATGCATATTAATTTGGACAGCCTTCTCCGTGTGCAGTAGAGTGTTATGCTGCTTATTGCATTTCAAACACTTCCGTGAAATGCATGTCTTGGATAGATGTCCTGACTTCAAACAGTTGAAGCACAGGTTGTTGTTTCGCACGTGCTGTGTTCGCTCGGTTGGATTTAGTTGCAAGAATGATTTGCAGGCAAATATTGGGTGGTTACTCTTGCAGAGGGCGCACGATTTTCCTTCCTGACTCGTAGTTGCTGAAGAAGCTGCGGCCTTCGCGACACGTGTCGTCTTTACGCTGATGCCCTTGGTGTTCGAAGCTTCCAGTGATTGAAAGCGCCGTTCCAAAAACTTAAGGCAGTCATCCATAGATTGTAAATCCTTGGGATTCTGAAGTGATTGTTCATACAGCTCACGTGTCTCCCTGCTCAACTTCTTCAGCAAGATATGTATTAATATGGTGTCCCAGGTGGCCGTATTGATTCTATAGTTTTGTAGTGCCATACAACATTCCCGTGTTGTATCGTAGATACGCTGACCTTCCAGTGCGGAATCAATTGAGATTATGGGCTGATTGGTCAATCTATCGAGGATTCGAGACACCGCTAACCGTTTATTGTTGTACCTATCATTCAGTAAGCACCATGCTGAGTCATAATTTTCGCCTGTAGCTGATAGATGTCGAATGAGGCGTTCGACTTCACCCCGAAGATTCGTTTTCAGGAACCACATCTTCTCCACATTGCTTAATGGTTGGTTGTGGATCATTTGCATGAATAGATCATGAAACTGAGGCCACTCCATATAATCGCCATCGAAAGTTGGTACTGAAACCCTTGGCAGTTTCAGTTTTGATGGTTGCATTACCTCTTGTTGTGCTACTCCTTGAAGTCTCATTTGTAACTCGATCAAGGTAGATTGAACGCAATCTTCTACCTCGGCGTAGGCATCCATATTCCAAACATCCTTCAATGCTGTCTCAATAATATGTTCCTGGTGCTGTTTAATTTCTTGCCAGTATTGTTGCAAGATAACCAGTTTCACCTCATAGAATTGCCTGGGTTGCTTGGTATCGTGCAACTCAATGTTGTCTATGATACGGTTAATAGCCTGAATTTTGAACGCTTGCTGTTGAAGGTGCTTCGATGCATTGTCCTCGCCTCGGGTGTCCAACTGACTTGATCCATTGGAAGCATTCGCAGCAGCTTCCTCCGCAACAGTTTCCTCCGTAGCAACTTCACCCGTAGCAGCTTTCTCCATAGCAGCTTCCCTTGCAGCTGTTTCTTGCTTCGCAGTTAATAACTTTTCGATCGCCACAATAACTCTCGAAAATTCCACGTTCACCGACTGGAAATACTCTTTGGTGAAATATTCGTGGTCCGGGTGAGCTTCTTGTTGTGCAGAAATTTCCTGGTCAAGCGCTTCGAATTGCTCCCATCAATTGATCAAGTCCCTTTTTCTTGACTGAAGATAGGCTTCCGATTTTCGCTCTAGAGAATCCTTCTTGAAATTCCTGATAATGTTGATTATCTGCCTTCCAGCCTCTGCCTGTCGTTGCACTAAAAGAAGCCATTCTGCGTCCATGATTATGCGTGTATTAGTGTTACACCAATCACGTCGGGGTCACCAATATTTATGTTCAATGAAACCTTCGAAAACTATGTTGCGTGTTAGTTTGTTTGTTGTATCTAGCACTTGAACTAGTACAACCTAACACAGATTGAGAAGTTGCAATTGGCACTTTAACCAGCACAACCAGAAATAATCCTGGAAATGTCGTAACTAGCACTTCAACTAGTACAACTAAATTTCCGACTGTCCCTTTCGAAATGACTGACTTGACGTTCTGATCAACAATGATAAATTTATGTACATGCTACAAAATATATATACATTAAATTTGCTTACTTCTAAATTCCTAAATCTACGTAATTCCCACAGTATGTCCGACTCGAAGTTGGTGGCGTCAGATTCCAGTGATGAAGATGCTCGCTGGCATGTCTGTTTGTGGAGCGTCAGATTCCAGCGATGAAGATGCTCGCTGGCATGTCTGTTTGTGGAGCGGCTCGCGTTACTTCGCGGTGTCTGGTGCAGACGTGGCATATTGTTCTTCATGGGAATGAGTTGGTTTGTTGTCCTTCACATTCCGTGGGAACGTGTATTTTTGATTTGTTCTTAACAAACAGTGCCAACTAATTGGCACTTTTCGCGCGAAAAATTATTTAAACACAATTTCTCGACACCAATGTATCATATTGAACTGTTAGTATCTAGAGAGTCCTTGGAAGGATTACAATTCTGTTCTGATACATTTTAGACCAATATGTTACCCATCATTTGAAACCTCTACAATCAAAATCCCTACACCCGTCGATCAGTTATGCAGAAAAATACGGGTGAAAGTCGGAAATTTTTTAGTTTTAAGGATAAAAGTCCTTTACCATGACTCTAATTTCTTAGCCTTTAAACGGGACCTAACTGGAAGAAAGACGTATCATTTGCCAAAAACAGGACTCTTCTATCTATCTCCGTTTAAAAGTTATGCGTGAACATACAAAAAAAAAAGCAAAAAAAAATATACGCGATGAATTGATAACCTTCTTTCTTTTGGAAGTCGGTTAAAGAGTGTTTTCTTTCATTTCCGCTGAAGCCTATTCGGCACTTTTTACAACCTAAATGCATTTTGTGACATATCTGGCACATACCAAATTAATCATATTTCAAGAAATATTGAGCACCGATTTTTTTAAATATTTTTCCCTTAAATAACGATTAAATTTTAACGTATATAATTTTCTTCCTTGCAAAAAATATCGTGCACTGTAGGGTTAATACTGCAAGTGTAACGATAAACCGAGATGTAAACAGATCTAGCATAATCCTTCCACAACTTCATCAATCTGTGTCACAAATCAACGACTTACTGGCTCAGCTTAGCTCGGATAGGCATAAAAGGTGCATCAATTGGTTGGGATCCGCATGGAAATGGATCGCGGGTAGCCCAGATGCAACGGATTAGGACAGTATCCTCAGAAGTCAAAACAGCCTAATCAATAACAACAACAAACAATACAAAATTAATCAACATTTAACACACCTTTCGACAAAACTTATCGATAACTAGAACAGAATAGTCTTAGACATTGATAACCGTAATAACGACAAATTTGAACAGTTACTTTTTAACCGATTAAATTTTCTAAAGGACGAAATAAAAGAAATTGTCCGGGCTTGTCAGCTTGCAAAGCGTGGTATTGTAAATTCAATTCTCCTGAATAAATCAGAGCTCCAAGAGCTCATTTCTCGAGTCGGCATCCTGCCGTACGAAAATGAGGTACAGGCTATTGAATATGCATAACCCCTTGTTCTGATTAAAAAATCCCTACGCCTTTACGTAATATGCCTCGCAACAACCGGAAATACTACGTTCAATAATATATTGGTTCGGCCTACAATCTCTCAAAATAGATCTATTCTTCTTAACTACTCCAACTTATTTGTGACAGATAATTAGCGGTATGGAGTAAAATCAGGTTGTTCGAAAATGCAGAATGTTACAATCTGCAACAGGAATCAAATTCAACAATTAGACAAAGATGATTGCATCTCACAGATCTTAGACGGATCGCATGCCTTTTGCACTTACCAATACCACGAAAAACAGATTGTGGAAGTCATAGGGGATAACGCATTATTTGTCTGCAACTTCATTGGTAGGCTACAGTCTCCAAACAAAACACAAATCTTTAACGGATCGTTTGTAATTATTTTTCAAAATGAAACCATTCAATTAAACAATGTAACATATCAGAGCCGTTCCATCGAAACCTTCCATCTTTTGCCCGAAATATTCTTGGGGAACTGTTACGCGCATGCAATTGCTTGCAAGTAACAAGTTTTGCCACGTGACACCGTGTCCATGAACCAAGCATTTTGCTAACATTTTAATTTTGCTTGGGAACATTTCCATTCACACGAAATATTCCCAAGTCTTGCAAATTCCATCTCGTCTTGCAACGCAAGCAATCCGAGATAATAAAATTACCTGAGCCGTGGCAAAACGTTGCTATTCGAATAATAGAAGTTAATCTAATCATACGGGATCTTTTGAAATTATACGAGTAAGAATAAAATAAAGTTTTAGTGATTATAAAACTTTCGTTTTTATTATTTTTTTTTTAATAAAGAGTTCACACATAACAAAAATTCTGGTGGCAGCGGTGGGATAGCCATTTAGTGATAGAAAGAATTATCGTGGCTATCTAATTTAAAAGTTAAAGTGACTCTAAAAAAAAAAAAATATAGGAACGTGAAAGTGAAAGTGACTATCACTAAGATACTCGTGCTAGTGGCATAATTATTAATAAAAAGGACGGAAAAAATAGTATCTTTAAGATACAGTCCTCAACGAGGGAAACAAAAAGGATACGTTGTTCTCCTAGGGCGAGGGCAACCAACGTTGAGTAGTTCAACTATAGTCTGCGTGAAGCAGAAACTACTCCATCGAAGGATAATTTGCAAGGAATTCGACCAAAATTACAATAGGAAATTGGAATCATCGAGGGAAGAAAGTGCAAACGCAGGAGCAACTGTAATCAACGCAACGAAATTGGGACAGGATGCATCAGTAAGTTTTTCATTGTGTCTTGCATTTATTATTTTGAATAAGCCCTTAGCCTTAAAATTTCCCTGGCTAAGTATAAGGGAATTAAAGTTGAAGAACGAAAGGCAATCAATATGAAATAAGGAGTGTAGAAAATGTGATAGAATTTGGAAAAATTTAAAAAAAGAAAGGGAATAAATGTGAAATAAGGAGTGTAGGATTTGGAAAAGTATGATACGATTTGGAAAGTGATAGGATTCGGAAAAATTTAAATTTAAAATAACAAAATTGTGAGTGTCGAAATCCAATTTAGGAAAATTTGTTTTAAATTGTTCAAGATAATAGATGAATGATACCTATCGTGTAAAAATCGGTGAAAAGAAAGTTCGGTTAACTGTAAGCGAAATATTAAGAAATCGATATCGCGAAAATTTTCAAATCCGTTTTAAAAAGGAGTATCTCGATTTCAGGTCTTTTTGGGAATATTTAGGAACGTATTCCGTCGGGCAAGTAAAAAGTAGTAGTGAGTCGTCAATTGAAAGTGCATGTGAAAGTGATAGTTTTGAAATTACCGGTGGTGAATGTGTCGCATTTAGTGAAAGTAAAAATCTTGCGGAAAGTTTTCAAAGTCTTTTTGAAGAATCGGAATTTGATTCTAGTGGTTTAAGAGAAAGTGGGCCTAACTCAACAATAATGAGTTTGGAAAACGGTGGAACAAATGTAATTAGTAGTGCCGTAGACGGGAATTCAAGACCGCCTTTCTCGATAAGTTTTTCGGACTTGAAAAGCTTCATCCCAGTGTTCGAAGGACGAGCTGAGGATGCGTTTAATTTCATATACGCATGTGAAGAGGCAATGAAATTGGCTCAAGGTCCAATTCGATCCATTATTTTTAAGTACATTTGTATGCAGCTCCGAGGAAATGCACAAACAATTATACTTAATGAAGAATTCGAAGATTGGAATGCGTTGAAAGTGAAATTAAAACAGGTTTATGCTGAACCACATTCTATGTTACATCTTCAACGTGAACTTTTCTCATTTAAACAGGAAAAAGAAGAAACGGTTATACAATATCACCAAAGGCTTCTCAGTCTTCATCGAAGGATATTGAAAGTGCGATCAGGACAGTCATCGATTGGTGAAAATGCTTTCATCGAGGAACAAGTTAAAACAGTGTTCATCAATGGATTAAAAGAAGTTTCAACTATGTACGTCATCACGCAGAAGCCAAAAAATCTGGAGGAGGCAAGTCGTCTAGCACAGGAAGAAGAACAGAGACAAGGATTAGTGAAAGTATCAACGAAAAAGGATTTTACGGATCGAAATGTTCTACCTCGTGTTCACAAAATTCATTCGGATAAGAAATGTTTTGCTTGGACATATCAAACGAAATCGCAGAACAAAACGCTTTGATAAAAATCGAACAACGGAAGACACTTCAACTGAAGGAAGCTCCTCGAAGAAGGAAGGATCTTCGTCAGTTTAAAAATTTAAATCTTCGAAAAATACGTATCATAAGACTGATGAAAATGTAAATGAGTTTAGAATAAATGCTTTAGATATTGAAGAAAGTCCTTATGTTTTTCTAAAATTCGAAAATCAATATTTAAAATTTTTAGTGGATACGGGAAGCTCACTAAACTTAATTCCAGCAAAATATGTCTTTAAAAAAGATGTCGAAAAGTCGAAAGGAATTAAATATCGTTGCATTAATGCAATAGATGCAAAGACATTTGGGCTCACAAAATTGCAATTAAGTTATGGTTGTATTGAATTCGACATCCAATTTCAAGTTGCAACCAATAGACTATTCGACAAATTCGATGGTATTCTTGGATCTCCTTTTCTTGTAGAAAATGAAACCATAGTAAATTTGAAAGATCAAATTTTAGAAATTGGCCAGAGCAAAATTAATTTATGCAAGAAAAATCTTCTTGCAAGGCCAAGATCAGAAACTATTCGTTACTTGCATTTCAGTGGAAAACCAGGAGAAAACCTCCTTGTAATGGGAATGCAAGAGGGCAAATTGAAAGTGGCGAATTCTCTTGTCGAAGTTAATGATAGTGGGGAAATTCCAATTGTTATCTTGAATGAAGATGAAGAAGAACTAAAAATAAATTCAGATCTTATCAACGTGTGCAAAGTTGATACTGAGGAACTCAAAGAAAGTCTAAAAGAAATAGTCATTCGAGATGAACATATGAATGCAGAAGAAAAGAAAGGTTTATGGGATATTTTGAATAATTATCGGTGTCTGTTTACAGAAATAGATCCACAAAATTTAACAAAGGCAGCAGAACATTCTATTGATTTGTTGCCAGGAACAAAACCAATTTATACAAAAATCTACAGGTTTCCCAAAATTCATGAAGTGGAAGTGAAAACACAAATTGAAAAATTATTAAAGGATGGTACCTTAAGGGAAAGTAGCAGTCCTTGGAATTCACCCCTGTGGGTGGTACCGAAAAAGATTGATGCAAGTGGTAATCTAAAATGGCGCATAGTAATAGACTACCGTAAGTTAAATGAGGTAACTATTGCAGATAATTACCCATTGCCAAATATTTCTGACATTCTCGATCAATTAGGCAAAGCAAAATATTTTTCTACGATTGATTTGACTAGTGGGTTTCATCAGATTCCCGTGAAGCAAGAGGATCAGTGCAAAACAGCCTTCAGTACTCCGTATGGGCATTATGAGTATACTCGTATGCCCTTTGGCCTGAAAAATGCACCCGCTTGCTTCCAGCGTATGATGAATACGGTTTTGTCAGGTTTACAAGGGTCGAAATGCTTTGTTTACTTGGACGATATCGTCATTTACGGAGATTCTTTGCAAGATCATAACGAGAAATTAATCGCAGTTTTTGAACGTCTTAAGCGAAATAACTTAAGAGTTCAACCGGACAAATGTGAATTCCTTAGAAAGGAAGTAACATACCTTGGACACATCATTTCCGATAATGGAGTGAGCATGGATCCTAAGAAGCTTGAAGCTGTTGATAGGTTGCAAGTACCTAAAAATCCAAAAGAAATTAAATCTTTTTTGGGTTTTACAGGTTATTACCGCCGCTTTGTAAGGAACTATGCGAAAATCGTTGAGCCTATGAACAAACTTTTGCGGAAAAATGAAGAATTTCGTTGGACATTGGAATGCCAAGCGGCATTCGAGAATATCAAGCAAACATTGAAAGAAAATGTAACTTTGATGTACCCAGATTTTGATAAGAAGTTCATACTAACGACAGACGCAAGTAACAGTGGAATTGGAGCTGTATTATCGCAGGAAGATGATGAAAAACGTGAACGACCAATAATGTTCCTAAGCAGGACATTGAATAATGCTGAAAGAAACTATTCAACGACTGAAAAAGAATGTTTAGCAATAGTTTGGTCTGTGAAGCAATGTCGACCGTATCTATATGGGAAAGATTTTATTATTCGAACTGATCATAGACCACTGCTGTGGCTCTTTAGTGTCAAAGACCCAGGAAGTAGATTGGTACGTTGGAGGTTGAAATTAGAAGAATATCAATATACAATGGAATACACTCCGGGAAAAAATAATAAAGTAGCAGACGAACTAAGTCGAAACCTTCCTGTCAATGCAATTGTGCCTGCTGATAACGGCAAATATAAAGAAACCATAGGAGAACATAAAAACGATGTTTCTGAAAGTGTCTTAGGTTATAAACATACCAAGCTCATTGAGGATATAACATTCAACAAGCATGGCGAAATAATAGTTAGACAAGGAGATAAAATTGTAAGAATTTTTAAAGATGGACAAATTAAAGAAATTTCTCTAGACGAAATGGATAACTCCTGTGAAAATGAAATCGAGGACGATTTCAAGACTATAGAAGGGGAGGAGGCAAGAAGTGAAGCTTTAATTGACCAACAACAAAACGAAACAAATGCAGCGAATTCAGATATAATCGAAATAACTGACATGAATGAGAAAAAGAAACTCTTGGAAAAGTATCATAAAGGTATAATTGGAGGTCACAGAGGGGTCAATAATTTGGAAGAGTTCCTTAGACGTAGCTATCACTGGAAAGGAATGCGAAAGGACATTCGAAAGTATGTCAAAAATTGCGACGAATGCCAGAGGCAAAAGATAGTAAGACGGAATTTGAAAGCACCTATGACCATAGAAAAACTAAAAGAGCAGCCATTTGATAGAATTTCAATGGACGTGGTGTCATTCAAATGGAAAGATGGAGAGCACAAAGCTCTAACAATACAGGACAACTTAACAAGGTACATAAAATTTGTTTATATAAAAAGTGAGAATGCTAAAAATGTATCTAATGCAATCATTAACGAATGGATTGCTTACTTTGGAATACCAAAAGAGATCCTCTCCGATAATAGCGTCGTTTTAACTGGCAAATATGTAACTGACTTATGTAAGCGACTAGGAATTGAACAAATTCCAATAAGTTCTCGTCATCCACAGTCAAATGGAGCAGTGGAGAGATCACACGCCAGAATGAAAGAATTCTTAAGAAGCGTGACTAAAGAAACAAATCTTTCACCAAAAGAAGCACTTGGAATGGCAAGTCTTTGTTTCAACCAATGCATAAGTCAGGGAACAGGCAAATCAGCAGAAGAACTTTTGTTTGGTAAAATAACTCTACCTTCTAACGAAATACCTGCTGAGAGAGAACAAAATGAATCTGAGCTTAATACCACACTCCGTAAAAGACTAAACGATTTACAAGTAATGCGAGAAAGCGCCAGAGAATTCAACTGGAATATCAAAAAGAAACAAAAAGAGAGGTATGACAGCCAATTAGATAAAAGAGGCGCTGTATATAACTATAAATTAGGCGATAAGGTTTTAATAAGACAAAAGAAAAACAAAGATACTGAGAACCAATGGACAGGCCCATACGAAATCCTCTGTGTTAAAAAATATTCTATCCAAATAAATAATAAACTCAATAGTTGGTTCAATGTTTGTGACGCAAAACCATATTTTTCAGGGTCACATTCATCATTTTCCTTACCGCAGGACTCAGGACAACCATGAGTGATGTTTCTATAAGAGGAATAGAGTATCCTGGGGCGTATTTTAAGCATATATCCGACGCTAAATTTATTGATAAGAAAATTCAGTTAGTTAAAGTAATAGACTTAGCGGAAATCGAAATTAAAATAGAAAACGTGAAATTATTAACGCGTAGTATCAATGATTTATGTATAAATAGCATTCCTGCTTGTAAAAATTTAAAGTTAAATGGAGAGTTGCAAGCTAGTCGATTAAAACATAATCTGAATACGGTATATGGTCTTTTAGGTTTTACTTCTAACATCAGGTTGCGACGAGGCTTAGCAGATTGGGTTGGAAGCTCATTGAAAATGTTGTTTGGAACTATGGATTCATACGACTTTGATAACATCAAAGACGCTATAGATTCCATCGAAAGAAATGAATTTAATATCAGCAAGGGTATGATGAAGAATACTTACTTAATGAATGAAATTAATAAACAAGCGAAAGTCCTTTCCACCGAACAAAATTCCATCCGTGTTAAAATTGATGAAATTGTTGATGAGCTAATGAAAATTAATAATATTACAAATGAGCAAGAGAAACATTTAAGCCTACAAATTTATTATGAAGAGGTTTATTCGAAAATTTACCATAAAATTGAAGTTATTGACTTACAAATCGAAATACTCCGTGATAGTTTGTTGTTTATCTAATCAGGAATCTTACATCCTTTTATCTTAGAACCGGGACAACTAATCAATGAATTGAATAAGATAAAAGATAAGGAGCATTTAGCAGTAACTCCCTTAATTGAAAATTACAAGGATTTAACAAAAGACTTACAGTTGACTGCTTTCGTCAAAAATAAGAATATATTTATCATAATTTCACTCGATAAAGTAACTAGCGATAATCTTGAAATATACGAAGTTATTGGATTTCCATACATTAAGAAAAATATATGTAGCTATTATGATAAGCGATTTAAAGAAATACTTCGTTGTAAATAAAAACAGAGAACAGTTTATTACGACAAATGAAATTGATTGTAAAGATATTAATAAATTAAAAATATGTAAACCGTTACCCCTTAAAGGCGTCTATTCACAATCATGTGGAACAAGTTTGTTCTTTAAACAATCGGATAAACATTGTGAATTCCGACAATTAAGTAATGAATTAGATATCATGCATAAAATAAATAATCTTCAACTGTTGATAATAAACTCTTTGGAAACTAGATATGAATTTAATTGCAATATGACAAAACAAGAAAAAATCATTGGAAGTAATATTGTTAACTTGACAAATGACTGTAGCATTCATAGTGCCACTCACGATTATTTTCCTGAGAGGAATTTTGTTGAATATTTTGTCCCAAAAGATAAAGTAGTAGAAATTGAAGAATGTTGTAATCATTTTGAACTAAATGAAATTAAAAGCTATAAATTACGTTTTGGTAAATTTACAAGCACAAATATTCATGGACTAAAGGATCTTACTTCTGATTTAGTAGAACAGGCTACTTTTTGGGATAAAGCGATTGTACCAATACCAAAGCTAATTCGAGAAAATTCTACTATTTCCTTGATACTTTCATTAGTGCTCATACTAGTTTTTGTGTATTTTGTCTATAAATGTATGAATGGAAAATTATCCATAGTAATTTTTAGAGGATGTTTTAATAGAAAGAGATTGAGCAATTCACATGGATTAAGAGATGCAAGAGTTGTTTTTAGAAATTCGGAAAGCGATGAAAATATTTTAGAAAATAGAAGTCAATCAATTGAATCTGAAAATAGACGCATTAGAACTAGATACTTGTAAAAGGTTGAGGTCAACCTTAATCTAAGGGGGAAGGTGTTACGCGCATGCAATTGCTTGCAAGTAACACGTTTTGCCACGTGACACCGTGTCCATGAACCAAGCATTTTGCTAACATTTTAATTTTGCTTGGGAACATTTCCATTCACACGAAATATTCCCAAGTCTTGCAAATTCCATCTCGTCTTGCAACGCAAGCAATCCGAGATAATAAAATTACCTGAGCCGTGGCAAAACGTTGCTATTCGAATAATAGAAGTTAATCTAATCATACGGGATCTTTTGAAATTATACGAGTAAGAATAAAATAAAGTTTTAGTGATTATAAAACTTTCGTTTTTATTATTTTTTTTTTAATAAAGAGTTCGCACATAACAGAACCTTACCGAAAAGGAAATCCAGCTTGACTTCCATTACCTACATAAATTCCATCTAGACAATGTAAAAACACTAGAAAATTTTTTTTAACAGTGGACAGTGGAATCAGATTGGATACTGAGCTTCTTCAGAAAGAACCAGTGATACACTTATTCATTTCATCTTTTTCATATCGTCTTTCATCATATTCCGAAAGGGGAAAGGATATGGATTGGTACCGTAACCACAATCACAATACAAATATTCAAATTAATTATTATAATTTTTTTTTTCATTTTTATATATTTTTTAATTTTGTTAGTAATATTATTATTAACAATGATCAAGACACATAATCTAACTATTGGATTGTAGGATAGCATACACATATAACCAATTAGAGGATATGTGACGTTAGTAACTAAAAACAAGAACAAAAAAAGAAGAAGAAGAAGCTCTTTTCATATTAATTTCAAAATTTTCCAACAATTTTACTCTTCTATCAAATTTTGCAACTTCCGAGTCAGCAACTGAAGGCTGCCGGTGTAAGGGAAGTTATTTAATGTTCAGAATGAGTTTTGCGATCTTTAATCAGGATCGCAAAACATGACTTCTCAGATTCTCCAAACCTCAACAGTGTGTTCCCTAAGTAGCTTCTTAAATATTGGAAAGACTTTAACCTTTTTTAACTCAGTTGGTAATGAGTTATATACTTCCATTGCTAATCTAACAGGGTCGCTATGTTTTCTTTTAGTTCGAGCAAACGACTGGACGACGATTAGCTGGACACCCGATTTCATTTCAGAATTAAGTATTCTGAAAATAAATTTAGCTTTTTCCATATACGAGTATATCATCTGCCTGATACTAAATTTCTTCGTTAGTGGATAAAGGGTTATACTAGGAGTCAGGCTATCCAAGCCATGCATAGCCTTGACAATCTTATTCAGCATTCTATGAATTGAATCAATGTTCGATTCCGAAGTAATCAAAGGCAAAACATGAGCATTATAAATTAAGTTTTTGAGACCAATATCTAAGTAATTTTTACACCTAAACACCCTAATCCAAAAAACCAATTTCGATTTCAGACTACCAATCTGTTGAGTCCATGACAATCTATCATCTATGATAAGACCTAGGTATTTCCACGATGCTACACGCTCAATACTTTCATTGAACATTTTAATGTCCAACACAATATCTGCTTTGTTTAGTTGTTTAAATAGCATAAACTTGGACTTTTTAATGCTTATAGTTAACTTATTCCCTTACAACCATGACCCGTACTCCTTTAAATCGTCATTTACTTTTCGTTCTAATGCACTAGGAGAGAAATCCGAATATAATAGCAATGTATCATCCGCATTGACAATATATTTGCCCTTCAAATTAGAAAAATAAATATTATAAATGCATAAAATAAACAAAGTTGGATCCAATATGGAGCCCTGCGGAACGCCTATGTTGATTTTATATTTATCAGTTATTTTCTGATTCAAGCAAACAGCAATTGTTCTGTCCTTCAGGAAGCTTTCAAAGAATTTCAAAGGAGTGCCTCTTATTCCTAGTTCACTTAAGCATTGAAGCAGAATCGAGTGATCAACAGTGTCGAAGGCCTTCGCTAGGTCAACAAATATTGCTGCAACATATTTACCTACATCTAGTTCGTTGTTGATGAACTGTAAGGCATCAGTAAAAGCAGATGTTGTGCTACCTTTCTCAATAAAGCCATATTGGTTTACATCAAATCCCAATGAAACTTCAATAAACCGAATCAGACGTTTTTTAATTATTTTTTCAAATACCTTACTCAAAGTACTAGTTAAACTAATAGGTCTATAGTTATTAGGGTCATTTACATTGCCTGATTTGAAAACTGGCACAACTATAATATCCTTAAAGTCTGTAGGAAAGATCCCATTAGACATGAAATTATTAAAGTCGGATACCACATGTAGAGCTATTATATCACTGACGAGTTTTAGATGTTTTGCCGAAATACCATCACTACCAGCCGAAGAGTTCTTTAAAGAGTTAATGCATAACACTACTTCTTTAGTATTGGTAGGCTCAAGGAATATAGACTTAGAGTTATAAGGAATTTGCTTTCTATCAAAATTTAAAAGATTGAATTTTTGGTCAAGTTCTTCCGCTAATTTTTTTTTGCAACAGATCCGAAGTGGGGTCCAAGTGAATCAACAGAAATATCCGAAATTTGATTCTTAGTCCTGTCAGAGGAGAATAATTCTTTATTTAGAATCTGTCATATTTTTCTTGAATTTCCCTCAGCAGCATTTATCTGGTTGTTTAATACATTTTTTTTAGCTGATCTAATCAAAGAGTTAACCCTATTCTTTTGTTCCTTGTATTTCTGGTTCAATATAGGATCATCCTGGCAATTTTTTAAGTCGATTAAATAAATCTTTCTTCCTCCTAATTTCCCTAAGAATATCACCAGTTAAACAATTATTACTCCTAGTTCGAATCATTCTGATGGAAGTAGCTGCTTCTTTTGCATTTCGCATTATTTTTATTATTTCAGAAATAGATAAATAATCATTATAGGCCGTACATTTGCTTCTAACCAATTCAATGAATTTAATTTTATCAAAACTATAAATTTTCTTCTTAACCACAGGAGATAACAATTTTTTAATTCCTTCCAAAGTAATAAATAAAGTGCTATGGTCAAGTTCCGGCCAATCATTATATTTAATACTGTTACATGTACAAATAATTACATGTACAAATAATTCTGCGAGCTACTGTCGCAATTGTTCTCATCATCATTAAGAACGTCAACAACTGAATTTACTCGAACCCACGAACATTGGTGTCGAGAAGTGAGAAAGAAAATTTTGAAAGTGAAAAACGTTTAAACATAAAAAAAAGAACAATGCACAATAGTGAAATGTAACGTGGAAACTGGTGAAAAAATTAATAAAAGCCGAAATAATAACAATAACCACGAAGCTAACATTTGAAAATAAATGAATTGACCATGGCGGAGCTTAAGGGAGACGCAGAAACGCCAAAATCAAAGGAGCCAGAAAATGCGATAATGCAAATGTTAATGCTGTTGTCATCCAGTCTAACTGCGAAGCTAGATGAACAATCATCGAAGTTAAATGAACAATCAGTGAAGCTCGACCAACAGGCGATCGAAATCAAGGCAGACATCACACAGAAGCTGGAGAAACAGTCAACCGAAATAAAAGCGGAGCTCGGTCCTCTGAACAAACAAATTAAACGCGTTGAGGAAAAGGTTGACCAGGTCGAGGAAAAGGTTTATCAGGTCGAGGAGAGAATAAACCATGAGATCAGCCAGGTCGAGGAGAGAATAAACCATGATATCAGGCAGGTAGAGGAGAGAATCAACCATGAGATGGGAAACATGAAAAAGGAATTGGAAGCAGCAAAGGCAATAGCAACCACCTCACCAGCCTCGCTTATAACCGCAGCGCAAACCACATCCAGAAATGTAAAAGCACCAATATTCGGTAGGCAAACGGTCTGGAGTATTTACAAGATCCAGTTTGAAGCTGCCGCAAGGGCAAATCACTGGAATGAGCAGAAACGAGCAACTGCACTGATTCTTGCTCTAAGAGGCCCAGCTGCCGAGCTTTTGCAGACGATCCCCGTTGAATTGCACTCAAACCCGAATGCTATAATGAATGCACTCGACATGCGTTATGGAGGCGCCCATCTGAAGCAAATTTATCGGGCACAGCTACGGAATCGGATGCAGAAGTCTGGCGAAACCTTACAGCAGCTAGCCCAAGACATTGAGCGACTGGCACTTTTGGCTTACCCAGCGTATGACCAGGAACATCGAGATGACGCAGCAACAGAAGCATTCATTAGCGCCTTAGAGGACCAGGAATTTTAGCAAGCTGTGCGTTTAGCTCAAAAGCAAACAGTCAAGGATGCATTGGCTTATATTTTAAATTTTGAGGCAGCGAAAAATGTGACCTGTACCTCTGCCCGGGTTCGCGAGGTAGTGGCGGATGATTGCAGGTGTAAGCGCGTGGGAATTGAGCGAGAGCTGCAGGTGAATGGTGCGCCTAGATGCTGGAATTGCGGGGAAAAAGGGCCCCTGCAAAGAGACTGCAAGAAGGAAAGAAGACGGAGCTATTGTCCAGGATGGTGGAGATCCAGACCGATTGAGGAACTTAGAATGGAAGCCCATCAAACCGAAGGGGCCAACTTCGTCGGGCGGACGTTGGTTAGGAGGATCGACGTCCCTAGCACCCCCGTCGCCATGTCAAGACTGCATCGCGGAGAAGCAGACTTATGCCGTCCGGGTCAAGTTGACGATGAACATTGCACCATAACAAGCGATAGTAGTGCAACCCGATCGATCAACTAACCACACCTAGTGAGACATCAACTACTTCACAAGGCCAGAGTTCATGGAAATGCTGACGCCCTACCTCGTCATCCATGTCCAGCTAACAGCAAGCATTGCCGACGGATTGAAGAAAAGGAGCCGATCGTTGATCTGCAAGTGATAACGGCCGAATTTGATGAAGGTTGGTCATCGGAGGAGATTCGAAATGCCCAGCTAGCCGATGAAGACATCAGACCATTGCTCGTATGGAAGGAGACAACTGGGCGACCTGAGTGGAAAGACGTTTCAATGCATGGTGCTACCATGAAAAGCTATTGGGCACAATGGAACTCTCTTCAGGTGGAGGGTGGCATACTCAAGCGGAAATGGGAAACGGCAGATGGCATCTCCTATAGGATGCAAACTATACTTCCCAAAAGCCGAATCCAGGAGATGCACGAAGGATCCTCGGAAGGCCACCTTGGTGTTAACAAGACCTTAGCGAAATTGCGGGAAAGGTTCTACTGGCTCCACGCTCGAGAAGACGTAGAGGACTGGTGCCGCAGATGCACAATCTTCACTTCCCTCAAAGGTCCAAATCGACGACTGAGGAGACAAATGCAAACCTACAACATGGGTGTACCGTTTGAAAGGATTGCTGTTGACATCGCTGGACCCTTTCCTAAATCCGAATGGGGAAATCGATACACGCTGGTTGTGGCCGATTATTTCAGCAAGTGGCCCGAGGTCTACCCCATTCCCAACCAGGAAGCAACTACTGTAGCCGAACAACTAGTGTTTAATTGGGTCAGTAGGTACGTCATACTGTGTGAACTACATTCAGATCAAGGTCGGAACTTCGAATCACTAGTTTTTAGCGAAATGTGCGAGCTGCTGGAAATACAGAAAACGAGGACAACACCACTGCATCCCCAATCCGATGGAATGGTCGAACGGTTCAACGGCACTCTCAATAAACACCTGGCCAAAATGGTTGACGAGAACCAAAGGGACTGGGACCGACACATTCCACTATTTTTGATGGCGTACAGAGCTGCCGAACATGCATCGACGGGCCAAGCCCCAGCCAAAGTCATTTTTGGAAAGACTATCCGTCTGCCAGCTGATATAAAGTTCGGAACACCCCCCGAGAAACCCCAAACTATCTCGGAGTACGCAAGTGAGCTAAGACAACGGTTGAACCAGATACATCGGACAGTGCGAAAACACCTCGAATCGGCTACTGACCGCATGAAGACCAGGTATGATCTCAAGGCAAATTCTACTGGCTTCCAGCAAGATGACTTGGTGTGGCTATATAACCCGCACTGGCGGAAGGGTAGGTCTCCAAAGTTGCAACATATTTGGGAGGGACCATACCGGGTCACAAAGCGAATCAACGACGTGGTATATCGCATACAGGAACACCGTAAGCCGAGAGCCAAAATGAAAATCGTGCATCTGGACCGTCTTGCCCCATATTACACCCAGGGGGAATTGACTACAAATAGCGACACATCTTTTCGGGGCGAAAAGAACTGGGGTGGGGGCAGTGTTACATGTACAAATAATTCTGCGAGCTACTGTCGCAATTGTTTTCACAACAATTAAAAACATCAACAAAACGAATTTACTCGAAACCACGAGAACCCAACAAGCATTATCAACATCTGAAAGTGAGTCACTGCTCCATTCATTCACTGCTGGAATGTTCCCGCTAATTCACCAATGTACGAGAACTGAGTTGAATGATTAGAGACACTATATAAAGGCGAACTGAATGAATGGGGGGATCATTCATTACAACCGCAATAGAAAACTGCGATACGCGAAGTACAGGCGATATTGATTGTTTGAGTGTGAAGTGATTTTAGTAGACAATTCCGATAGAAATTTATGGACAAGTGGAAGGTCGAATTTTAATAGTGAAAATTAAAGTTGTTAAATTGTTAGTGAAGTGATTGTGCATTTTTGACAAATTAAATAAACTCTTTTAATTTAATTTAAAAGACATTGCGTTTTCACTTTCCCGGAACATTAAATTATTGGCCGCGAACCAAAAACACGCGACAATATACTTAAATTGGTGGCAATTCGCATATTTCAGATAAGTAGTTAATCTTCCTCTGGAAAGTTTTAACAGCCTTGAGGTGCTCAGGACAATCTTTATGAAAAGCTGGATGCGAAACATTCTTATTATTCACCAGCAGACAATTCGAGCATTTCGAAACCTGAGATTTACAATCTTCTGTGCTATGGTGTTCCGCACAATTGGCACAAACCTCTGTTTGACTTTTACATCTGAGAGCAGCATGACCGAACTTCTGGATTTGACAGCCACATGGAGTGAAGTGTGCACGTAGTGGCCGCCACCCAAGAAGAACTTTTAGCTGATACACCCTCGCCCCCTGCATCGCCTAAATCGATATTTTATTTACATTTTCGGAAGCATCTTCACGAGGAGGCAGTGCATTTATCTCATCAAATCAATCCAACGTATCGACCGATAGATGAGGGTATTGCTGAACTGGACACCTCGCAACATCCCAACAGATGCCTGGTCGAGGAAGGTGACATAGTTATGGATAAATATATAGACGGATATTTGGAGGTTAGCAAGTGAGTTTTATGTTGAAATATCGGTAGTGCCCGCCTCATTCATTTGATGGAATAAGTTCCGGGCAACAATATGTGAATCGCTGCCATAGTGGAGTTTAGGCGCAGAGTTTCTGATACAACGAAACCTTGGTAATTAAGTATCTGATGCAACATTGCTCACTATGAAAATTTCTCACCTAAATGCATCTCATCAACTCTGAAGGCGAGTAAAGTAGACAAATTAGTTAGATCGCCGAAAATATGTTTGCCCGCGGTTTGTTTTGTATGCAATGCCGAGGTTGAGAGCAGGTGACAAATATTGGGGATCATAATATGATTAACGCAATTAGTACATGATCGATTTAGAAACATCTCAATAACGAAGAATTATTGTAATTGAGTTTATTTGAGAAGATAATTATTGATTAGTGTTCCCGATGTTTTTGATACGTAAAATTATTTGCAAGAATTTAATTTCTATCGAAATATTCAATGCCTAGTTCAAGCTAATAATATAGGTCAGTTTACTATATATTATTTTTTTAAATGTTAGGATTTTATTTTGTTTTTTAATGTTTCAATAGCAATTAATCCAAACAACATTATTTTGAAGAGCATGTGAAATTATTTGACCTGCGAGGAAATGACATTTAGAGTACTTAAGTATTTTGAAATGTCAAAATATGTTCAGCTCCAAATTTTAAGGACTAATCAATTCACCATCATTACTTTCAAGTAGAAAAATTAAAAGGCCTTTTAAATTTTTCTAAATTAAATCTACACTATTAATTCTGTAATGCGGAAGTCTACAGAAGATTCATCCTCGCTCAATATGAAAATTGTTTTACAGATCTAGCTTCGTGAAAATGTCCACGAAGCTAGATCTGTAAAACAATTTTCATATTGAGCGAGGATGAATCTTCTGTAGACTTCCGCATTACAGAATTAATAGTGTAGATTTAATTTAGAAAAATTTAAAAGGCCTTTTAATTTTTCTTTTCTTTCTATAAAAAAAATTTGAATTATATATTTGAAACCATATTTTGCATGCTCAGGAGTGTTTAACAAAATGAAATAGCAACAAAATCCCCAGAATCAATTTCGTGGTAATTTTAGAGGTGGTAATAATTGGTAATCAAATGTAATTAAAAACAAAGTGAAATTGAAACAAACCAAGGCCGAGTTTTGAAAGAACATAATTATAGAATGTTTTTAGATTGCATTGAAGCGAGTAGAAAATTACTAACAAAAAAATGCGATATTTGTGTACAAATGAACTAGCGTGTGGATGCGAGAGTGCGCGGTTGAATTTTTAGATAAATACGAGTATAAGTAATGTAAAATCTCTGAGAATAAAATGAATATTTTGTTCGTAAAAAGAAAGTTATTATTGAACATAATCGAGGTTTCTATAATTGACTTCGGATGAAATCTCACGAAAAACAAAGTATATATAACTGTGTATTTAGTTTATGAGTGTGAAATGATTGTAGTAATCGAGGAGTTATGGCTCAAAATGCCAGCGCAGCAAACACAAGAACTGTTCCCACCGCAATTGAGGATGCGATGCTATGTTCGATAAACAAACAAATCGACACAGAGGGTTCGGATTTAGGACGTTTCAAAGTGAAGATGTCGTAGATAAAGTTTGTGAAATTCACATTCACGAAATCAATAAAAAAATGGTGGAATGTAAAAAGGCGCAACCCAAAGAAGTGATGCTTTCGGCAAACCTAGCAAAAACTCGTGCCGCAGGACGAACAGCATACGATAATATTATGTGGGGGCTGGGACACTGCCAGATGGTTTCCCAGCAGCAGCGTATGCTGCATATGCGGCTGGTCGCGGTTATTCGGGATATACCAGTTTTGGATTACCCTACCCTACAGTGGATTTAACAAACGGTCAACTAGTAATTACTAGTGGAACAATTTATTCGATGGTCATCGGCTTTGTTTATCTGATCCGAATAAACGATAAGGGGCTGAGAGTTGAGTTACGGGTTTTGAAGTGGATTTGATACTAACCCGGCGTGTCCGAGAGAAAGGAGGATATTGTTTTTTTGTTTTTTTTGTAGTTTTTTGTGAAAACAACCTAGATAACTTTTGAACTAGAGAGCATTAATGATAATTTCAGTGGACCCCCGCCTGTGTCATCGAGCGCTCGAGGAACCCTGCGGGTAAGTGTCTTTTTTGGTTACCCTTTTAATATATATATATATATATATATATATATATATATATATATATATATATATATATATATATATATATTTTTTATTTTTTTATTATTGCATGTGAAATTTGTTCACCCAAAAGATAGAGGTAGTTTTCGTTAAAGTTAATTGATCTTATACAAGAGAATGACTCCATTACTTGTCTAAATTCTGATGAACACTGAAATAGTAACGTAACGTAAAGAAGAATTTGAAATTGTCGAAAGATGTTAATTGAAATTTTTGTTGAAATAATAATGTTGGTGTAAAGTAACGCAAATTGGTCTTTCTTTTCCTCCAATTCTAACCGGGTATAGGACCCGGTACGGTGGCAGGCTTCCACCTTAAAACATGAGCCAGCCACCGGGTACTTAATAATCCTTCTTGTTTCAGGTGACGTCGTGGGTTGAGTGGCCCAAGCAGAGTGCCTCTTTATGGCATAGAGTTATGCAATCAGATTGTATAATTCTATGGCATAAATTGGTCACCGGGGTACTCCCCATCTGATGGGAAGGTTCATACAATTCAAGTTGTATGAGTTTTCCACTCAGAAGAGGAATACCTGGCCACTTCAACAAGATATCTATGGATTTATTCCGGTTGGGTGGGTACGAAGGGGCCCCACCACCACTCGTTTGCCCCTCTTTCATTTGGGGGCCATGAACTTCGTCGGGTAATGACGAGGTCACCCCAAGTTCGCCTTTCTTTTCAGGTTCCCCTTGTTCTCATGACAAGCTCTAATTTCCTCGGTGTAGTTATCTACACTTTTTGCGACTTTGGTCGCCTCTTGATCTGAAATCAAATTCGTGAGTGCGAAATTTTTTTGTAGTGGGTCCTCGTGCTGGGGAAATGAACCCGCCCCACGACACCGCAATGCTAGCCTGCCAGCGCATTCACGCGTCTCCAGACGAGGGCATTCTCGGCAGATACCGACACCTTCTTCTGCCGAGGCAGCAGACCATCGCTGCAGTCCTTCACGGACTTTTTTTGAACCTACTATTCACTACAAATGGCGCGCAACGTGGGGCCTGAAAAAGCCCGGCTGTATCATCAGTCGTGAGCACGAGACAGTCCATCGTCTCTAGGTGTCCCTACAAGGTGTTAGTATTTTTGGCGGATAGATAACTCCCGAGGTTAATTGCACTGATCGTGCCCCAGCAAATAATAACTGCCGGACGGGTGTTGTCTTTGGACATCAATATCGTTTGGTCCTGCTTTTGATTTATACTTTGGCGGTTTACCACCATTGTATAACTAGTAAGGCCAAATGATATGAGAGTCCCTTTTTGTGTTCGGAAGTTATTATCCCAACAACTATTGCGCGGAGGATTCTGATCCGCTCCCCAAACCAGCGGTGCCTAGGTGTCTTAAATTACATGGATTTTGATTTCATGCAATTGGCTGATTAGCTAATCCATGACTATCCATGACAAGACACGCGCTGCTTGTGGATTAGAATCCAACCCTGGGCTGACAAGTTGTAACTTGAGAAAATTTGCGGATTAGGGATCACTTCTGAACCCTGATTTTCATGGTGCCACAAGAGAGTGCCCCTGAAATGCTATAGAAGGATTGTGCCATTGGTGTCCATACTTGGGAGGAAGGACGGAAAGGAAAGACCGGTTATTTTTTTTTTAGATATTTCGATCGCAACTAAACTTTTTCATACACTTTGTTTTTTTTGAGGTTCGAGTATAGTTCGCCACTGACGGCCACATAAAAGTTATATATTTGTCATTATTTTTTTTCACATTTTTTTCATTATTTATATATATATATATATATATATATATATATATATATATATATATATATATATATATATATATATACACTCATTTAGGTATTTATTGGAAAAAAAAATATAAATTTTTTAGGATGTCGACCAAACGCACGCCAGACAAACGCAGGTTGCGTTCGGAAGCAGGGCCCACAGCATTGTGTGTCATCTGTCAGCAAGCACGAAATGATGGAACGTCCGTACAAACGTTGGCGTGCGGACATGAGTTCCATGAAGCCTGCGTGACTCAGCATTTACTAGTCAGCCGGACTTGCCCTCTATGCCGACAACCAGCCACCTCAGCGGGGCGACCTTCCAGTCACCTAGAGCTTCCAGCTGCTCAAGGGGCGGTGCCCAAAACAAAGGACCGGCGGGAGCAGGTTCGAACAGCGGCTGATGAGCCTGACCTAATGGGCCGAGCCGAAGCAGTTCCGCCTGCGGAAGAGGCGAGACCCACTGTGGCTGTGGAGGCGACAGTTTTACAAGACTTAATGGCGCTCATGCAGGACCTGACCACCCGGGTAGCCTCGCTGGAAAGCCAGAAGGAGAATCCAGTGCCACCTCGGCCAAGAACGCCTCCGATGTGGGATTCGGACCCAAATCCGTGGGATTTTCCGATAGACTCGCGGCGCGATCACGAACGAATCCGGCCCGGTGCGGCAATGAATCCGTTGGCTCCAGTGTACCGGCCCCGACTGAGCCAAGCACCGCCACCAAATCAGGCTCCAGTGATTCCGCCGGATCAACGCATCCATCCACACGCTACGTATCGGCTGAAGCCGACGCAGATTCCCAGCATCATCCAGGGCTGGAATCTGCATTTCAGCGGGGAACCCAACACTATAACGGTGGAAGTCTTCATAAGTCGGGTGGAGTCGCTGATTGAGCAGATGCTAGCAGGAGACCACACGGCGCTCGCAGGATACTTGCCAATGCTGCTTAGGGGAGCAGCACTTGAGTCATATTGGCGAATACATTCGGCCCCACCATCAATACGCTGGTCACGGTTGAAGGAGGTACTCCGCATGGAATACCCTACGGTAGACATGGATGAATTAGTACTGGACAAGATGAATGCTAGATGGCAGCGTCCGGACGAGTCTTTCCATCAATATCGAGCCGATATCCTGCGGCTGAATGACCAGTTGTCAGAGCCGATGTCTTCTACCCGATTGCTGCGTCTGCTGAAGCGCAATCTAAGGCCGGAGCTTCGTCGCCATATCGTGAACTCCGATCCACAGAGTATGGAGGCACTGCTGAGAACTGTGCGTCGCCTAGAAAGGTTTGAGGAAGATCTCCGGGACTGGCCATACTTACTAGCTAGGACGGGTCCTCGACGAGGAATCGCGGAATCGGCCCCAGATTATACCACCATGGATCTGGAGGAAGATTTGGACCAGGACCAGCTTGCTGTAGCAGCAGTGGGAAGTCTTACGACCTGCTGGAATTGCCATCAAATCGGACACCAGTTCATTTCATGCCGAGCAGAGCGTAAGGTTTTCTGCTACGGATGCGGCAAGCCGGACACTTACTTCCCGGACTGTTCTGAATGTGCCGCGCGAAAAAACGGCCAAAAGAGTACCCGACCACCTCAGCGGTACTCGAAGCCCCCGCAGTAGCTCCTCAGCCAGCTGCTCACCCCAACAAACCTGACGTTAACCCACCAGCCATGACCACTATGACTACGGATGTTCACTCTCTTCCGGAGACCTCGCCAACGACAATATTGAAGCGACCATCGCAGTCACTGCCAGAAGAACCCCGGCAGCCTCAAATACGCACTCTAAAACCTTATCATATTCGACTGCAGGAATATCGGGTGGCTCGAGAGCGAATATTTGCTTCCGAAGTAGTCACTTCCCGCCCGCGCACGACAAAATGGTCAACCCGTCGTTGGCGGAATTTCTGCAAGAGAGTGCGCACCTGCCGTCAAACCTTAAACTCGTGTAACATCTCGGAGGCTGCTGAGAATGAGGTCAGGCCTTATCATCCAATTAAAGTGTTGGGCGAGACCTGGTTTGCATTGATCGACACGGGTGCCAGTATCAGTTGTCTTGCCTCGAGCTTTGGCTCGAAGGTGCTCCAAGACTATCCGAACTTGATTAAATCCTGGCGCACTGAGATCAGTACAGCTGATGGCACCAAACACCCTATACGAGGTAAACTAACCACACCCGTGACGTTCAGGGATCAGACGAAGGATATTACTTTCTACATTATCCCGTCTTTGACTCAGAATGTGTACCTTGGCGTCGATTTCGTCCTTCGCTTTGGACTGGCCTCCGATTTATTCACAGATTTGTCCTTAAAAACCAGATATGTCAACGAAATCACTTCTATTCCCGATAGACATGACCTGACGCTGCTTTCTCATCTTACGCTACCCAAGGTCTTGGCCGCACCACCCTAGTCTCACACGCCATCAACGTTGGCGATAGTAAACCGATTAAACAGAGACACTACGCCATCTCACCGGCCATGGAGAAATTGGTGTATGCGGAGCTGGATAGGATGCTCGAGTTGGGGGTCATAGAGGAGTCCCAAAGTGCCTGGTCATCACCGGTAACCCTGGTGGTGAAGCCAGGTAAAGTCCGCCTCTGTCTTGATGCCCGTAAGGTAAACGCGGTTACCATCAAGGACGCGTACCCTCTTCCACTCATCGATGGAATACTGGGGAGACTGCCGAAAGCCAATTATATCACCAGTCTCGACCTAAAAGACGCCTTCTGGCAAATTCCACTCGATGAGGGGTCGAGGGACAAGACCGCCTTCACAGTGCCTGGACGACCATTATATCAGTTCGTCACAATGCCCTTTGGCCTGTGTAACGCGCCGCAAACGATGACTCGGTTGATGGACAAGGTCATCCCACCTCACCTGAAACACCAAGTGTTCGTGTACCTTGATGATCTGTTACTCATCACGGAAACGTTCGATCAACACCTCCTACTTCTACAAGAAGTAGCCCTGCACATCAGTAAGGCGGGACTCACCATCAACGTACAGAAAAGTAAGTTTGTCATGAAAGAAGTCCGATACCTAGGACATGTCATAGGACATGGCACTATCAAAACGGATCCAGACAAAACGCGTGCGATTGATGAGTTCCCCTTACCGAAAACAGTGAAGCAGCTACGACGTTTCCTTGGTGTGTGCGGGTGGTACCGAAGGTTTGTTCGGAATTATGCAACAGTTTCAGTGCCCTTGTCAGACATGTTGCGGAAAGGGAAGTTCGTTTGGACCGAGCTCAGCCGAAAGGCATTTGAAGAGCTAAAACAAGCCCTCACATCAGCTCCTGTCTTGCACAGCCCCGACTTCAGTAAGCCCTTCTCCATTCATTGTGACGCAAGTCAACATGGAGTAGGAGCCGTGCTGGTGCAATTGACCGATGAAGGAGAGGAAGCTCCCATTGCCTTCATGTCCAATAAGCTGAACTCGGCCCAAAGAAACTATACTGTGTCCGAGCAGGAATGTTTGGCAACGGTAATGGCTGTGAAGAAATTCCGAGCTTATATCAAGGGCCACCAATTCGAGATCATCACGGACCACGCGTCACTACAATGGTTTATGAACCAGGCAGATTTAAACGGACGCCTAGCAAGATGAGCTCTTAAGCTGCAAGGGTTCAAGTTTTCCATCAAACATCGGAAGGGGACCCAGAACATCGTACCCGACACTCTGTCACGGATGTTTTCCCCAGAGGGAGCCGAATTGACAATAAATGACGAGGACCCCATCGAAATAGATTTGGACAGCCCACATTTCGAATCAGACAGCTACAAAGAGTTGAGGCAAACCATAGCAACCCAACAATCACAGCTGCCTGATTTGAAGGTAATAGACGGCTACGTGTATAGACGAAATGAATACGCCACTGGTGATCCATGGCAGGAAGAAGAGTCCTGGAAACTCTGGGTACCAGAGGAAATGACACAACATCTGATTCTCCGCGCACATGACCATCCTTTAAGTGCCCACGGAGGTTACGGTCGGACGTTACGGTGACTCAAGAAATACTTCTTTTGGCCTAAAATGGCATCGCAGGTCAAAGACTACGTGAGCGCCTGTGAGACCTGTAAAGACACCAAAGCGCCCAACCAGCGACTTCGACCTCCTATGGGTCAACTCAACGTCACAGAACGCGTATTCCAACGTCTATACATCGATCTACTCGGTCCATATCCTCGGTCTTCCATGGGACACATCGGAGCTATAGTCGTTCTAGACCAGCTTTCAAAGTTCCCACTGGTGGAACCTATCCGTAAATTCACAACTCCATCGATCGTGAAATTCTTAGAGAACCGGGTATTCCATGTGTTCGGGGTTCCAGAGAGTGTGTACTCAGACAACGGAGTACAGTTCCGGTCTCGGCAGTTTAAGAGCCTACTCGAGCAGTATGGCGTTGAACACCAACTGACGCCCATATACTCTCCTCAGTCTAACGCATCAGAACGGTTGAACCACACCCTATTGGCCGCGATCCGTTCCTACGTCCACCCATCTCAAAAGGATTGGGATCGGCGATTGTCTGCCATCACATGCGCCCTGCGATCCTCGTATCATTCCGTCACCGGTGTCGCCCCTTACTTTGCCGCCTTTGGACAGCACATGATTTGCCACGGTAAATCATACCGGCTGTTACGGCAATTGAAGTGTTTGGGAGACCCCGTTGTTGTGCTGGAGCCCCACGAACGTTTAGGAGACCTCCACCAACAAATCGGACGGAAGATTAAGGCCGCAGGAAGTGCAAATGAAGCGCAGTACAATCTCAGGTCACGATCTGCTAATTTCAAAGAAGGAGATGAAGTTTTCCGGCGAAACTTCCGCCAACGTGACGCCGCGGGGCATTACAACGCCAAGCTGGACAGGCGATTCTTGAAAAGCCGCATAAAGAAGGTAATGGGACCTAACCGTTACCTGATAACGGATCCATCGGGAAAAGAAGTGGGAATATACCACGCGAAAGACCTGCGCCGATAGAAAATTAGTCACGTCTGTTTGTCCGTCCGCATATATTTTCAAAAACGCGCAAGGGTTGTATACTTCTGGCGAACATAAACATAGGTCAGTCCGTCCGTCTGTCAATTGTGTTTTTCTTTTATTGTTCGTCATTTCTAGTCCCGACGCCGAAGCAACCCATGGTACACAGAAAGATCCTTCAGCTCCTTTTTCGCAATCCGCATCGCCTTGGGATCGCGAGAAAATTAGCTGCCCTGTAGTAATCGAGGAGTTATGGCTCAAAATGCCAGCGCAGCAACCACAAGAACTGTTCCCACCGCAATTGAGGATGCGATGCTGTGTTCGATAAACAAACAAATCGACACAGAGGGTTCGGATTTGTGACGTTTCAAAGTGAAGATGTCGTAGATAAAGTTTGTGAAATTCACTTTCACGAAATCAATAACAAAATGGTGGAATGTAAAAAGGCGCAACCTAAAGAAGTGATGCTTCCGGCAAACCTAGCAAAAACTCGTGCCGCAGGACGAACAGCATACGATAATATTATGTGGGGGCTGGGACACTGCCAGATGGTTTCCCAGCAGCAGCGTATGCTGCATATGCGGCTGGTCGCGGTTATTGGGGATATCCCAGTTTTGGATTACCCTACCCTACAGTGGATTTAACAAACGGTCAACTCACACCCAATAAAAATACACCACTTTTGACACAAGCATTATCAGTCATGAACAATTATTAAGCAGCAGCGGCAGCAGCTCAAGGATTCGGACCGCCAGCATCTCCCCACAGAACAACCACACGACCAGGCTTTCCATCAACAAATTCACTTGGACCAACAATCGATATGTACAATTCAAGTGGAGCAGATAGTGTTGGATATGTACAAGCAGCGAGCCCCAGCCGTCGGGATTTCCAGTAATTGCTGTCAGTCGGGCCCCGTTGAACTACAGTCCGGGGCCACTAATTCCAGCAGCGTTTACAAATGGACATCATTAAATAAATCAGAAAATGCTCGTTTTAATTATCTTTCACAACAAACTTCACCATTGCGATCAGCAGCAGTAGCTCTGCCAAAAATAAAGTTCATCTGATCGAGTCGACTTATTTGGGGTACTTTAAATAAAACACAAAAAACTAAGCAAAAAAAAAAAAACTTGTAAAACTCATTTCGAATGGAAATAAAAGCTGAATTGTAATAAATAAGAAATTCACCTGAAACAAACCATAAACAAATGATATGAGATAATGCATGGAAATAGTTATTAAAAATTTTAACTTGGACAAAGTGGATATCGTTGGAAGAAAATAGGAAGAAATGTGCAAATTTTAATGAGATAAAAAAATAAAAGAATGTTTGTCTTCTGTTAAAAAGATACATATTCAAATTTATTTGTCTCGTGTTTTGGTAGACAAAAATTTCGTCGCATGAAAATATTGTGAATGGGAAACAAAAATTTCAAGCACAACCTATTTCAAATTAATTGGGAGTCGCGAAGAAACCTTCATGTCGAGGCGACGAGTCTTGTGTGAGATACATACGTTCGCGGATATTTTTGTTGTTGATCGCAAAACGTCGTTTACTGAGTTCACCGTCACGGAAAATGGTGTGAAATGCGCGAGAACATTGGCTTTGCCCATATACGAGTAGTTCGCGTAACCTTTTCCGCTAGCCCCATTTTCGTTATTTGAACTGTCGCCACACAGCGGATCAAAAGCATCTCGCTATTAATGAATAGACGACACTGGTGTGGATAAATCGCCAGGTGCGCATTCACTCATAAAGTGCACTTTGTCAACTCCAGTCCACACGAAAGGCATCGGTAGCGGCACAGAAGCGTTTGTAGCAGTGCGAGTGTAAGGAGTACGATTGGAGCGTAAACCATACATTAGCGGGCTCCACGTCTGCTTTAAATGACAGGAGTTGGCCATTGCTAACCCGATTGGACACCCAAGATTTCCTATCTGCTACCAACACTAGCATGCGGTGTCGCTCCACTAGCAACGCATTTTTGTTAGTAGCGATGATTTCGCGTGATCTGGGCCCGCGCAATCAGATAGAACAGTTCTGCTCACTTGTACCTCGCGCTACACTTGAAATTGTAAAGCAATACTAACGATTGCCTAGCGGTCGTTTTGAAACAATACGTGGGTAAATTCGCTTTTAACCTCGCACATGCACTTATACGTGAAACATTCCTACTCAATTTTACGTTAAACTAGAGGAGAACAAGTTGAGTACGGGGAGTCTGCGATTGACTTTGACAGCGGTCACTTCGGACGCGAATGTGAAGAAAGTTTTTTGGTTTTTGGGAATGAGAGCTGGTGACACGAGGTCCGCGCGATACGGGAAAATTCAATTTTGTTTAGCGAAAAATTAGGTTGGGGTCGTCGTCAAAAAAGGGGAGTAGTGGAAAGGGCAGAATTGAGTCGGGGCTCGAGTAAACATCGATGATTTTTCCCTTTTTCCGTGCTTCGTGAGGGCACTACCAAACTATAAGTAACGGAAGTGCTAACGTAATCTGATGTGCAAACTTGAATTGAAACGGGTGTTTCCGAGTGACCAAGGTGGGAGAAAGTAAATTTCTGTGCGGAAAAACGTTATATAACGCGACCATATGTCACGCTTCGTCGGGAAATAAGATAAAAAGTAAATAAAATAAAGAAAAGGAAGTGCTTGAATGTTTGTTGTAAATGTATTGCGGAATGAGATATTGGCAAGCGACGTGGAAATTATTGTGAATAACGGCCCGAGTGCAAGACTGGTGATTGGAATAAAACAAAAATGTTTTAAGAATAAAATATGAAGTACAAGAGTGATATGAAATTTTATTGCGGTCTGATTTGAGTTCAATTTTGAATGTTTCTAATAAAACAAGTGTTGACCATTGTCATCGAGATTTCTTGTGACAGTGAATATAACAGTGTGCCACTGCGGTTGATATCTATCTTAACTCAAAGTTAAACGTTTCCCTTCCCCGCCTGCTCAATGTTTGCGGGAAATTCGCAATACCTTTAGGGAGGTTTTGAAAAATGATGACACCGCGGGGAACCGAATCCCATGGCTGGTATACGGAATTTATTCCCCAATTTCAGTAATGCTTATACGAATCGCAGTGCGATCGTCAAACGCTAACCGCCAGGTTCTATAGAACGGAACTGTCAAAACTACATCCTTCCGCTACAACAGCGGTAATTACTAGTGGAACAATTTATTCGATGGTCATCGGCTTTGTTCATCTGATCCGAATAAACGATAAGGGGCTGAGAGTTGAGTTACGGGTTTTGAAGTGGATTTGATACTAACCCGGCGTGTCCGAGAGAAAGGAGGATATTGTTTTTTTCTTTTTTTTGTAGTTTTTTGTGAAAACAACCTAGATAACTTTTGAACTAGAGAGCATTAATGATAATTTCAGTGGACCCCCGCCTGTGTCCTCGAGCGCTCGAGGAACCCTGCGGGTAAGTGTCTTTTTTGGTTACCCTTTTAATATATATATATATATATATATATATATATATATATATATATATATATATATATATATATATATTTTTTTTTATTATTGCATGTGAAATTTGTTCACCCAAAAGATAGAGGTAGTTTTCGTTAAAGTTAATTGATCTTATACAAGAGAATGACTCCATTACTTATCTAAATTCTGATGAACACTGAAATAGTAACGTAACGTAAAGAAGAATTTGAAATTGTCGAAAGATGTTAATTGAAATTTTTGTTGAAATAATAATGTTGGTGTAAAGTAACGCAAATTGGTCTTTCTTTTCCTCCAATTCTAACCGGGTATAGGACCCGGTACGGTGGCAGGCTTCCACCTCAAAACATGAGCCAGCCACCGGGTACTTATTAATCCTTCTTGTTTCAGGTGACGTCGTGGGTTGAGTGGCCCAAGCAGAGTGCCTCTTTATGGCATAGAGTTATGCAATCAGATTGTATAATTCTATGGCATAAATTGGTCACCGGGGTACTCCCCTTCTGATGGGAAGGTTCATACAATTCAAGTTGTATGAGTTTTCCACTCAGAAGAGGAATACCTGGCCACTTCAACAAGATATCTATGGATTTATTCCGGTTGGGTGGATACGAAGGGGCCCCACCACCACTCGTTTGCCCCTCTTTCATTTGGGGGCCATGAACTTCGTCGGGTAATGACGAGGTCACCCCAAGTGACAAGCTCTAATTCCCTCGGTGTAGTTATCTACACTTTTTGCGACTTTGGTCGCCTCTTGATCTGAAATCAAATTCGTGAGTGCGAAATTTTTTTGTAGTGAGTCCTCGTGCTGGGGAAATGAACCCGCCCCACGACACCGCAATGCTAGCCTGCCAGCGCATTCACGCGTCTCCAGACGAGGGCATTCTCGGCAGATACCGACACCTTCTTCTGCCGAGGCAGCAGACCATCGCTGCAGTCCTTTACGGACTTTTTTTGAACCTACTATTCACTATATGATAATTGAGTTGTTTTCACTATTTTCAGAAATGAAGAAAAAAAAATGTTTTTATAAGACTTAACTATGTCCAGAAGTAATTGATTAGTAATATTTAGTCTTTAAACTGATGCGAGTGTTGATATTGTGTGTAAATAGTATTTGAAATTTTCGTTCCTTCAATGAAGTTTAATCTAAGATTTTAATACATTCATTCATTCCTTATTGATGAACGGTAGTGGAGAGAAAATACTTACGAGAATTGTAAAAAAGTTATGAATCCTTATTGATAAGATGTTATTTCTTCATTTATCCAAGAGCTTGATTATTCATCAAATGATAAAAAGGAAATCACTTGAAACTAATATGCGAATAGTTTTATTGTATTGGAATTACATAGTAAGTCAAGTAATACAGGGCATTTAGGGATTTTAATTTTAAAATTGACATTCATCTATAAGACTTTGAGAGATCGGAATAATATTCAGACTATTCAAGAGCAAAACCTCTTGCTCACTTTAAAGTTTAAAGTAGCTTCTAATTTCAGATCAAAAAAGCAATGTTTGCAAGCAAATATCAATATTTCTCTTTTCCTTTTCCTTATATCGGCTCTTAAATTAAAAGTCTGTTTTTGTTTTGCTTGAACTAAAGCATTGGTTCATCTAGGAAATCATCTTTTTAACTTGATTTTAAGGTTTAGGGTTCGTGTGAATGGATTTTATTTCCAAAATGTTCATATGAACTTGCGCTCTTTTAAGACTTATAAACAATAAACAGCTAGAGTGATAGTTCTAATAACCTGCTTGTTTGCACCGGGAGATATAGGATAGTTCCCCCCAAAATTTCATATAGCATAAAACATATTACTGCATAAGAATTTTAGTTCAGTAGAATGCATAAATTGCTGTAATACCCACTAATCAAACATGAACGTACATATATGACTGGTTATTAAAAATAATATGGTTCTCGATAGCTTGCTATTTCATTTTTCTTTTGAGGTTTCATTGTTTTCCTTTTAGAAATAGTTTTAAGATATATATTCAGTAATACTGCATTCATCATTGTGACGCGATTATTTGCAAATTGTATTAAAAGGTGCGTTATTCTCTTTTTGTGTGTTGCATTCTAGCGCAAACAGATATATTAAGGATTTCTCTGTATAATTATAACCAACGCAAATTTAAATTGAAAATAAGATGAATTGCTAATTAAAAACACGGCTTTCCTTTCCAGTGGTTCTCTCTTTCAGCGGGAAAAAGAGTGCAGGGTAAGTATGCCGTCGCGAGGGTAGGGTTTGAGAAAATCCGCTGAGGTCGGTTTCGCGTTGCGCGCGGTACGCGGTACCTTTGTTGTTTTGCCTCTTTATTAGCGTAGCTTTCGTCGGGTTGAGTTAGCGTAGCATATTTTTCGGTACCGCGTCGGAAATTCGGGAACGCGAAGTAAAAATTAAATTTTTTTCCTTGACTGATTAAATGAAGAAATACGGAGTAACGTAAAGTAGGTTTCCTCTCCGTATGGTTTTGTTTTTTGACGCGTTTGAAAACGGGCATGTATTGATGGCTGAAGATTGTAGATGAGCGTAATCCATTCGGAGACCCGCGACCGAAATCCTCTCCGATCTAGCTGGCCGACAAGCAGCCACCGCGTGAATGGATTACGGTGCACGGATTGGTTGACCGGTTTGTACCATCCGTTGGCACTACTCAGACTTAACGTCTAGAACCGATGAGAGGTCGGTTCCTCGTTCGGTCGTAGACTTTCAAATTCATTACACCTAGGGTTCAACTCCTTAGTACGCTCCACATAGTACGACTCACCCAGACATTCCTGCAAAGAACCGACAAGATCCTCTAAATTGATTGAGCTCTCAGTCTTGAGAATAATTCCCCCATCTGACAATTCCTTCTTATATGTGATAGGAATTTTAGCAGCTGCAGGTTTACGGGACTTCTTAATTTGCTGCATTGTATGATCAGCAGATTGTTTAGATTTTGGACGGACTATTACTCCTCCGTTGAATTTGGGCGATCTTTCTGCCGGAGGGTTAGTCAAAGCAGCTGAATACGACACTGGCAGAGACGGGCTCTTTTCTGAAATTTGCTTTTGCAAATCAATAATTCTGTGGTTTAGTGAGGAATTGGAATCGACTAATTCGGCAATTTTCTCAACAATATCACTATTGCCTTCTTTCGCAAGAGGAACTTTGCATTTTATTGCCTTTGCCGCAGAGGCCTTATCACTGGGACAGACCCAGAACACCAACTTGGTAACATTTTTCACGGCATCATAGATTTCAACAGGCATCTGAATGCAGCTGGTACGAAACAACTTGCCACACACTCCATCACACTTCATCGTAGGATCGTTGTTCCGCACCACTTTACCACATGAGCCGCACTTGCTGGACATTTCAAGTGTCAATAAATTTCAAGTGAAAATAAATATTATAAGGGAACGAAATCAATAATTTTTCACACACCTGTTGAGGTTATGAAAATCAAAATTCAATAAAATCCGAAATAGTATACTCAGTTTTCAATTCCTTCTATAGGATACTAATCCACTTTCACAGAAAATCCACTTTTCACAAGAATAATTATTAAAATTTCTTCAAAAATGCTTAAAAATTGGATTTTACTTTCGATGTAAACAAAGTAGCACTTTGACACTTGACTTCTTCTTCTTTTGCAACCCACAGTACCATATCTTCAACATCTGACCTAGCCATTATAAGCTTAATAATTATTCTAATTTCGATATTTTTCTTTTGGCAATCGCATAAATTTAATGCAAAAACACAAACCCAGTTCACTTGTACCTACCCAAATTTCATAGAATTTCTACCAAAAAATATATAAATCAGCGGGACGCAGATTTTTAAGGAGGGAGGAGTTAACACACTTCGAACCCGATTACCTTCCCACATTCCCGACATTTCATCTTTCCCACGTCTAATTGTTTATGCTTGCAATTTTTGCATTCGCGGAATCCCATTTCATGTACATGTGTGAACTTTGTTCTGCTTTTCAGGAATATGTAAATCACGTTTTGCAGCATTAGCATTTCCATCAAATAAAAGGCTTTTGTAAACTAGAATAAGTTTCAGTTGATTGGAATTAATAAATGGATACGCAATTTTAAAACGTCGAATTTTTTTTTACCGGAGTAATTCGCAAGTTCCATAACTTAGATCATGTTATTGCTTAGGTAATGTAACATGCATAGGTAATTGCCCGAAAAAATGCACATACAAACATTTCCGGCAATGACCTACGCATGATAAAGTTGATTTACTTGCATAAGCAAGAAAATTGTATAAATTGTAATTAGAACATAATAAAATTGTCAGTTTATCAAGTACAGTTGTAGTGTTTAATTTTATCCACGCAAGTTTTAAGTTCTTTAAGTGAACATTTGATCATTTGATTAAGTGACCAAAGATATAGGATTAAGCTTAGTAGATTATTAAGCGGCCAGATCTCAAACACAAGTTACTTTATGTGCCCCATGAAAATTTTTTTCATGTTATAATAAGCATGCTCTGTACAATATTGCAATATTTTCTGGTTCAATAAATACATCCTGTTGTAGGTAAATACTCGTATACCGAAAGCAAGTTCTTGAATACAACAATTATCGAATAGGGAATATTGAAATATTTTTGAATTTAAAACAATATGGCGCCAAAGAGCCTCGCAACTCTTTTCTTAATAGCATTCGTTCGTCTCCTGGTCAGAAAGAAGTCAAGGAAAAAATCTTGTATCGAAATTTCGCATGTGAAAATCAACCCCATATTACGGTACTTGCGTCTAACTTCGATTGTGAGTGTACGATATAACGTGCGTGAACAATTATCATTAGACATTACGATTGACAAGTATAATTGCATGTAATTTCAAAGGACCTTGCTTTTTACAATGTACCCTCGAAACGATGATCTCCAATCCCTCCCCATGCGATAGTCTCTAGTCGCGCATACTAAAGAACGACAGCGACCGCTAAATTCGTCTGGATAAACAAAATCGGATGGAGTGCAAGGATATGTCGTATGAGGAAATGGCCAATCAGACGAGCCTGAAGTAGTTCATTTTGCTACAGCCTGAAGCTGTATAAATGCTGCTGCCACTCTAGGATTGGTTGAATTGCCACAACTGCAGCTATTAGCGCAACGGTCATAGTGCAGACGGTACTTGACGAAGCGTACGAGTGTATTCAAACATCCTGAATTAATTTTGCTCTTCGACAACACGCGCTTCTGCTTGGCTCATTATTGCAATAATTAAGCGTACGTGTACACATACTGGGAACTTGCACGCGAGTTCGATTGTTTTTTCAATTTTCTTCGCGCCTTTCCTTTTCCTTATCCACTTGTCATCACGTTAAAATTTAAAACAGCATTTTCGCGCCCTTTTGCTTGCATAGTCGCATCCTCTTGCATGCATTCAAACCAAACCGAACGGGACGGGAATCCGATTCGCCTTAGTACAATCCAACAGATCCACTGTTTGCGCTAAGCCTCTCGCCCGAGGACACTTAATGTTGCAATTTAGATTGAGTGCGACGTCAAGGACTTCTGTCTAGGAATATCCTCTTCCACTATCGTGTCACAATTCCAGCCGTTGCTTTCTGCTGGTGATTGCCACCCGTCGCCACCCCCTCCACCAGCCCGTTCGCCACCCAGCCATCTCGTGCTCAGCGACACCCACCCGTGTGTACTCAATTTGGTTGCTGGGTGGGCGAGAAGGCGCGCCATCCTCTGTGGCTCAGCTTTCCTCCAGGATCTCGGCTGTCGCGACGAACTCACCTCTCCGTGGTCGTGGAGTAGTGTGCTAATCCCTTGTTCACAAACGGTTGCCGGTTGTTTTGTTTCGTCATTTGATTGAAGACTGTAGACTGAAGCTCGGCCAGGGGGCGGGCGGGGAGGGGGTAAGGTGCTGAGTCGAGCTGAGCCGTAATACTCGTGGCCTGTGCCGTGCAGTGGGCTCACGGAGCGCTGTTTAGGCTGCTTGATTAATTGGCGGGTTTAGTGGCTCCACTTCCTCTCGGACATTTATAGTGGTTGACGATAAAGAGCTTAGAATTTAGTCTCGAGCAAGCAGGCAGGCGATGGATTCATGGATTCCATGCCCAGCACTAATGGCAGACTGTTTGTACAATAGCCTGTGAAGCCACAACTGCGAGGATTCCAGAGAAGTGATATATGCCTTGCATGAGAGCTGGGGGCTGGCAAGAACGTGCGTGGGGACTCGGACGGAGCCTCGATGAAGTCAGTGTGGTGCGTGTCGCTGCTCCTTGGCGAGGAGCTCCGGCTGCACAACTCCTTCCGCCGGGTCTGCCACGCTGCACAGCTGCAACAGAACGAGTTGATGGACCGCCGCACTTTCGCTCGCTAGCAGTTCACGCTCCGACGACTCGCGATTACCATTAAGCTTGGAGCTTGAAGGTTGGTGTGGTCTGTGGTGGCGAGGAGGTTAGTCGGCCGCCAAGCCGGCCTCTACAATCGAAAACTATCTGAGCCGAGTCAGGCCGCGCCAGCCAACCTCACCCCACTCCACTAGCGCCAGCCAGATAGTGAGAAGTTCCGGAACGGGAAAACTTACAAGGAATGATGATGGTGGCGAGATTGGACGACATGTTTGGCCAAGCCGTGCCGGCACTCGAAGGAAGTTTGGAGTTGGCGTGGAAATGTGGGAATTTCGGACGATGTGCCGGCACTGGGGAAGGGTAGCGAATGTGGCGAAATGTAGTGATGCCGCCTTGCTAGGCAGCAGCCAGCAGGCAAAAGACAGTCATGCCACCGAAATCTCCTCGTTCTTTTACTTTTGCAAATCGCTAACCACAAACACTTTTCAAATCTCATGCTCGTATGTACACATCGACCACACGAAGCGTCACCGTTCGCAGAAAACCAAATCGTAGCGAAAATAGTCGCGGATGTGAACGCGAGTACGAACGTGGTGGACGTGGACAGACGAGCGGAAAAGTCGGGAAATCCGAAACAGTCGGTATAGTCGTAGTCGCAGGTCGCGTGCAGTTATCGCTGTCTTGGTCGCAATCGTCACGGGTCGCGACTGCTGATCCGTACAGTGCTCGTTATTATTGTGCCGTGTTTTAGTCCTTGAATCGCACTTCCGTTACTTTATTGCGGTTTCCTCCGTTTGCTTGGTCGTAGTCAATATCGATGTCGCTGTCGTTAGCGTTCCCGTAATCGCTGTCGTTATCGCCAACATCGCCCTTGTGGTCCTTATCGCATCTTCTTGCAGTGTTAAGTGTCATAACTTGTGTTCATCTCAGGCTGATCGAAGCGTGACATGGCGTGACAGGACCTCCGATGTTTTTGAATACCTTACGCGACCACGGTTCGGCAGATACTCTAAAAAGTTTGGATTGAGTTTAAGGATACGGTGAATATTCAAAGACTGATTGTGCCATTCGATACCAAACCCTCTTTCTCACTTAAGTTAACCGTTACTAACAAGGTCCTTAAAACAAGCGTTGGCAAAATACGAGTAAACACAAGCTTAACCAAAAGATAGTTCGTTCTGTATGTTTTGAAGTAATCCTTCCCTTGTCGACGCCAATCACTCAGACCAAAGTGTGATCCTTCTCTAATTATGTTTTATTGGTTAATCCGGTCCTAAGGTTATCACTAACTTCTCCCGGCCCTTCAAAATCTCCTGAAATTCCCTAAATTACAAACGTACAATTAACGACTCATTAGTTTAGGCTGAAATCAAGTCTGGAGATTCCTTATAGCCATGGAATTTCGGTTAAACATTTCGCCTTTGCGGCTGCATATCCACTCCAAAAGTCCGTTTCTCCCTTCCATGCTAAATTCTTCGAAGGAGACAAATTCTCGTCTCTAGCATGAACGTTAAAAAAAGTGAAACGGGCAAAGTTTGTGAGTTTGTCTACCTCATCCTTTCCGACCATTATATCTATTGGGCAGTCTTTTCGAATCCCTAATCGAGTCTCCTTTGCTTTCACATATTCATGCTGCCGTTGCCCAATAATGTCTGCTGTCCCTTCTTACCATCACCATATGCTCCTGTTGCCCTCCAATTATTTTGGACCCGTTCTAGTTTTTCTTGCGATATACTCGTATATATGCGCTTCACTCCTTTTGCAGACATAGAGACATTTTGGAAGCAGTGAGCAGAGAAAAAATCTGATACCAACTGTAAAGATCAGATTGTATGTACGACAAATAGTATGTCGAAGAAAATAAAAAGGATGTTCAAGTGTCTTTGAAAAAAAAAATCGTGTGAGATTATAAGTTCTATTAAGAAGTTCAACTAAGAAATATTAAGTAAGTGCACTGGTTTTATTGGTTTACCTTGCTAACATTTTGACGTTTCGGGGTAACTTAAGTTCGCCTAATAGAACCTTTGATTTTTGGCTTTTCTTGCGATAGTCTTTTGCGTTTTGATTAGGGTATAATTCCGGTGAAAAGCAGTTTATTAAAGGAGAAGCATGCCGGTCTCTAGAAGTTGTTGTCATTTGTCGTTCGCTAGTTCTTCTTGCCGCACAATATTTTTGTATGATTTCGATTCGATACGTCATTCCTGTCTATACACAGGTGATAGACGAATTTCCCACCTGTAGGAGCTTAGTTTAGAACATTCAAACGAAGTTGTTTGACGAAAAAGAGACTTCATTACTCACCTGGAACTGAAAAACGACTTTGCGTTAGTTTTTTAAGATAGCTGTGCAATAGAAGACTGTTACTCGTTAGCAGGAACTGAACTTTACCATACGAGTAGCTTTAATTTTCTCCATCGATTAAAACCAATTACTATTTGGATATATCATCATTTTTCCGCGTGGCTTCCCAAATCATTCACATCACAAAATGTAGCCTCCTGTATTAAGGTCTTTAGTCCGATTTCTTCAGTTAATTGTCTTGTGCCACTAAATCATAGTTTGAGTTACTGGTTGGTTTTACAATCGCTTGCAAATTTGAAGATTATTTTAACAAGCTTTAATATTTTTGGTATTATCAAATTGGACTTGTTAGTTTTCAGTACAGCCCACAATCCTTATTTTTTTCGTCGAAAAAATGTCTAAGTCATACCCATTCTTTGAAATGAAAAGTATGGCCCCAAGAATTTCAAACGAAAGAGAAACATGTTGAGTATGATATCACAATTCGTAACAATTATATAGCTTCCACAGAGTTCTTACAGTGGAAACGCTTAGTTCGTCGAAGAATTAGTACAACCATGCATATCCTTCCCGTATTGCTCTAGTAAATTGTCTCACCAGAATCCCAAAATTCTCAAAACGCAATCAAAGGTGTTTGTCATATTCGCCCAGAATCACATTTTATCGGTCAAACTGCTTTCCCTCATTTAGATGATAGTTTTTCCATTCTCCATAATAAGTGCAACAAATCTTGCAAGTTCGAAATAGAACAACATCCATCATTTATGTTGAATGAATATGTCATTTTTGTCATCGGCATAGCACTATAGACCATTTTGGGATTGGCTTGGCGCCTTTAGTTCGTCGAGCGAGACACTGATTGGTGAGTTGGTCCAGTGTTTCATAGGGTTTCCAACTTGCCTTCTTCCCTATATTTTCTGACGATATTTTTTGTAAGACATATGAGTATATTTCGTGTAAATGGCCCAACCTTTTAAAAGTAAGCGGTCTTTATCAGCTTGTTAAATTCTTTTTACAGTTCACCGCTATATTGTCACCTTCTCATACGTTTCCTTTAATTTTTTGCCACCAAACTCTCCTCCCAGGGTGGTTCAATATAATTACAGATGCCTGAGTGAAGCATTCAAGTCTCACTAAGCAAAGTACAGTTTTTTCATTGATTTATTCATTTGCATTTTAAGATCACCAAAACTGAGTCCAAAGTACCCTGGAACACCGGCCTCAACACGTCACGGTAATGTGACCTTGTTTTCCAATTTCCAATTTCTAGCAATAATTGCCTGTCAGCTTCCATTGAGTCTTCTCAACGTTCCCTCATTTTATCAGTGTTTCCTCCCTTCTCAACCTTTCCTTTTTTAACCTTCATCTAGATTTTTGCTGTTCCACCACTTGAAGCCATCCTAATTTCGACAAACAGTAATAAAGAGCTTTAAAAAAAATGATTGAAAATAAAATTGATTAAAAATTCAACCTTTTGATTGAGCTGAGCTAGTTAAGGCTTTGTAAAATTATTTTTTAAAAACTGTACTAAAACTGCGACCTACCTATCCCTGAGTCACAGCATGCTTTTTAAGAAAATAAAACAGCAGCAAATATAAAATTTGTGGACATGTAAAAAGTGAAGATCCTCCAAATTTTTCATTAAAAAAATTTTTGGAAAAAAGATAATCGATGAGAGCTTGCAAGATCAGCTTTTAGAATTGCGATGATAAAGGAAAAGGTCTCGGGGGGCAGTCAAAAAATGCGCTTCCTGCAAATAGCGCCTCCAATTGTCTCGGTCCATTGACCACGTCCTCCAATTTCAAAATCCGAGCAGCGATACACTGTGTTCGTTGACCAAGTCAGACCAGCGTTTCTTCGGTTTCCCCACTGGTCTCCGGCCTTCAGTTCTTCCAACGATTGCCTTTTTGGGTATTCATGTGTCCAGCCCATTGCAGCTTCCACACTCTGACAATCGTTGGGACCTCCGGGTCATCAAAAATTTCATACAGCTCATGGTTGTATCGAATTCGCCATTGGTCTCCATCTAACTTTGCTCCAATGATTCGCCTCTGCACCCGTCGCTCAAAGGCGCTCAATATATTTGCGGATGCTTGAGTTAGGGTCCACGCTTCATATCCATAGCATAACGCAGGTCTTATCACAGATTTGTAAACTTGGAGCTTTGTTTTCCTCTGTATGCAGCTGGTCTTCAAGATCATCACAACTGAATAAAATATTTTATTAGCGAGCTGTATTCTTCGGTGTATTTCGTCTCTTTCGTTACTGGTTCTCGTCATTTTGGCGCCTAGATACACAAATTCGCCAACATTTTCGATACTGTATTCGCCAAGTGTGATATTTTGTGTACTTGAGGTATTTTTCCGCGACTTCGTCATGAGCTTTGTTTTATTTTCATTGACCTGTAGCTCTACTAGTTTTGCTTCACTATTGAGTTCTAGGAAGAGTTCTATGGCAGTTATTAATTGCCGTGACAAAATGTTGATGTCGTCCGTATAGGCTACTACTTGGCCCGACTTGTATAGTAATGTAACTCATGTATCGACAGGTAGCTTCCTTATGACGTCCTCCAGAGCCAAATTGAATAGCAATGGAGCCAGCCCATCTCCCTGCCTTAGTCCAATATTTGTGTCAAAGGCATCGGTAAGTTGGTTACTGATACGGACTTGGGAGGTCCTCAACGTGATTGTCATTTTGGTGAGACGAACTAATTTGTCTGGGATGTCAAAGCAGAGCATTATTAGTTACAGTACATTACGATCAGTACTGTCGTATGCTTGCTTAAAGTCAACGAAAATTTGGTGTACGTCTATGTTGAACTCCCAGCATTTCTCAAGTACCTGCTTGACTGTGAACAATTGGTCTATTGTTGATCTACCTGCTCTCAAACCACCTTGATACTCCCCAATAATACTGCTGGCGTACGATCCGATTTTATTTTCTAAGATCTTTGAAAATATTTTGTACGCCGTACAAATAGCTTTATGAACACTGCTGCCACCATATTTGATAAGCTCGACTGGAATCTCATCGATGCCCGGCGCCTTATTATTCTTTTGGGCTTTAATGATGGAACACGCTTGATTCAGAGTTGGGGGGGCTAATGAAAGCTTTCCGAAGACATCTATAGGCTCCGCTGTTTCGGAGCTGTGTGAAGGATGAAGGAGGTTCTTAAAATATGATGCCCATCTTTCCTTAATCTTTGTTCTATCAGCGACGATATTGCCGATGTCATCACGACAGAGCGTGGCTTTTGTCTGATAACCACGTTTCTGGCTTTTCTTGTGTTCTTGGTCGCTGGAATAACATTTTATTTCTCAATTGGGCGTTAGAGTATTTTCTTTTCTTGATTCTAATTATCTTAATCGCTACTCTTCTGAGATTTTCATAGTGTTCTCACTTCGTCCTGGTTTTCCTACCTATGTAGTCTTTGTATGCCTGATTCTTTTTGGCTAATGCATTCTGGCACTCATCATCGAACCAATTATTTCTCTTGTGCTGGGGTTAATGTTCGATCGTCTGTTCTGCCAGGCGATCGGACATCAGGCCGAATTCATTAGCTAATTGGAAACCGTAAGCAGGGATCTGTTGCCAGCGTGATTGAATTTTCCAGCCGTTTCCTCAGTTATCCAATTGGACGTTTTCCTTGCACTCTTCCCGCCAACGCTCGTGAGGAGAGCCTGTGATCTTCCACTCCTTCCACATGTCCTGCCCATTGCAGTTTGCATAGCTTTTCGCATGTGGATACAAGTGGGTCATTGTAAGGAGTATACAACTCGTCGTTGTAATGAAGTCTTGACTCTGCTCCATGCTTCACTAAGCCATATATCCTCCAGAGCACTTCGCGTTTCATCACGTTCAGGGCTATCTCCGAAGCAATCATTAGAGTCCAGGGCTTACATTCATACAGCAGCATAGGATTTGTTAGTGTCTTGTTTATACGAATCTTATTTTCCCTGTGAACAGCTTTGGATCTCAGCACAGGAAATATTGAGTCTTTGTCGGACTGGCCTGTCTTTCTTCGTTTGTGCCATTAATAAACCAGGAGTCTGACTTTTTTCGCTTCCAACTCCAGCCCTATGAATGCTTCCTTCACATCTGGAATTGATCTGGACATAATGATAACGTCGTCGGCATATGATATTAGTTATGTGAACTTGTCGAGTGGAATGCCCGTAGTGTCTGTTGGTTATTTCCTGACCACACGTTCCAAAGCAGTATTAAACAAAATTGCGGCAAGCCCATACCCTTTAGCTGAGATGTCAATGCCAAACAGCATTTGATCCAATACGTTTCTGTCAACACTGTCGTTTGGGTGCTTGAAGTCTAAGAATAGCGGAGGTACATCGATATTTTACTTTCGTCTGCTTCCTCTTCAAAGCACTACAGTCCTTCTTGGGCCTTCCCCCCTTTAGTTCTCCCAACGAGTACCTGCCTACAAACAGCACAACCAACCGTCTCAGTCCATCGACTGCGTCCTCCAGTTTCAAAATCCAAGTAGCGATAAACTGACTGCGTCAACTGAGTCAGACCAGCGTTTGCTTGGTTTCCCCATTGGCGTCCACCCTTCATTACTATCAACGAGTACCTTTTTCGGTATCCATTGTTTGCCCAAACGTGGCCAGCCCATTGCAGATTCCGGAGAATTAAAAACCTCCAACCTACCAAAAATTGCATGAAGCTTGTGGTTCCACATTATATTCCCAGCAATTTTCTAGCACCAGTTTTGTTGAAAATATCAGGTCAGTCATCAAAAACCATATTCATAATCTCCAATAATATTTTCATAAAAGGGCTTCAGTCTTCGTTTAAATGCTTTGAACAGAGCTTTGTATGATGCGCATAACAATGTCATTTCCCTGAAATTTTCATAGTGTAGCCTGTTTTCTTTTTGTGAATGGAGAATATGATGCTCTTTCACATCTATGGAAAGACACTGCAAGCCGGGCCTTGGCCTCCAGGATTAATATCATCCAATCATCATGGTTCGGTGATCTTGTCCAGCAGTTGTTCACTTCCAACAAGGATCTTCTGCCAGCTTCTATCGTGTCTTCCCATTGGGTCCTCTGTCTTCCTGCGGGACGTCTACCTCGTGCTCTACCCATTAATCTTCTTTTGAGTAGCTCGTTTTCTTCCATTCTTTCTATATGGCTCTCCCATTGCAATTTACGTAACTTTACGCAAGAGAAAACACGCGGTTCGTCAAAAAGCTTATAACGTAACGTAGTCTCCACTCTATTTCATGTTTCACTGGGCCGTAAATTTTCCGAAGCACTTTGCGTGCAAATATGTCCACTGTCTTTTCGGATTCGCTCGTCAGGGTTTCTGTTTCACTTTCATATAGCAGTACAGATTTGGTTAGTGTTTTGTAAATGTGGTTCTTATTTTGCCTGTGTACAACTCTGGGCCTTAGAATGGGAGGTACGGAGTGATAGGTTTTATTTGCGGTGTTCAATTTTGTCCTTTTTGGCGCCTCTTCTATTCAGTTATCCACACTTCCGAAGTTGAAGTCGCCGACGGTAAAATTTTGTCAAACTGGAGTTTTCTTCCTTGTTTGAGTCATAAATATAGTTTTAGTTTCATTAACACGTAGGCTTTTTTGGTTTGCTTCAGATTCTCAAAAATGCGTCTATGGCATCTGAGATTGAACGTATCATAATATTGACGTCATCAGCGTATGTTACCAATTGTGTAGACTTAAACATTAGTACACTCAAGGTTTCAGCTGATGTCTTCCTGATGAAGTATTCCAGCGTACTATTAAAGAGCATTGAGGAAAGCCCATCATTCCATTATGAAGCTGTCCATTAGTTCACTGTTTGCCTTGATCTGGGACTCTGTGTTTAGCATCGTGACCTTGACCATCCGGACAAATTTTGTTGGGATACCAAAGTCAAGCATTATTTTGTACAGCGCATTTCTTCCGAAACTATTGAATGCATTCTTGAAGTATATAAAGTGTTCGTGCACATCGATTATATTCCCAACGCATGTCGAGCACCTGCTTTACTGGAAATATTTAGTCTATTGTAGACCGTCCACTTCAAAAGCCTCCCTGATGCTTTCATAGTACTGTTTTAATTTTTTTTCTATGATTCTGGAGAGCAATTTTATAAGACATGCACAGTAGAGAGAAGCCTCTATAATTTTCACACCTTAATTTGTCCCCCTTTTTGCGTGCAGGATATATACTTTTCCGCCAGTCCTCTGGTAACTGCTTTTCTGACCATATACTGCATATCAGTCGATGCAGAAGATTATTTAGACGGCTACTCTCGCTCTGGAGTAGTTCTGCTGGTATTCCATCTATTCCAGGAGCCTTATATTTTCCGATGTCCCGTACAGCCTTGACTTCGTCTTTCGTTGGTGATGAGACTGTGACCTCTTGCTCCGCTTCTGGAATGTTAACAGTTCGAGTCGTTTTGGGGTCGTTGTGATCGCTTCTGAAAATATTAGAGCCATCTGTTTTTAATTTCGATTGGGTTGTATATGATTGCTCCTTGTGTACTTTTGCAAAGATTTGTTTGTGGGTTGAAGCCGTCTCTTAGATGTTTGATAGAGGCATGCGTCGTATTTTCGTTTATCTGTTGGATCTTGGTGTTGATGGTCAGTCGCTTCTTTGGGCACATTTTTGTAGCTTTTCGTTGAAGGGTTTAATATTGTTCTTCTTTGGCCCGAGTTGGTCGCTGGATGTATAGTGTGTGCTTGATTCCTTTTTTTTAAATCGCTTCCTTGCTTTCGTTGTCGTCCTAGTCGTTAATTCTTTATCTGGTGCCCCAACACCACTTCCGTCGCCTCAGTTTTTTTTATGGTTGGGTGGTGAATGCCATTCACGCACATGGTCACGCACTGAGTGTGGGGCTCCCATGCTCTTAAGCGTCAACCCGAGAACCCAGCCTGGAACTTGTTGACGTCTTACTTTAGACCAGGTCTCGTTTTGTTACCCCGTGATGCACCTTCGAGCTGGGAGATCCCTGTTCTAGCCCCAGGGTAGAGGGGAAGATGAATTGCCAGAGAAGCGGTCCTCGAGTCCCAACGTACCCGGCTGCTGTGAGTCCCTTTCATCATGTAAGACTGCTCGAACACAATATAACACCTGTTTCTATATGTCAACCGAATCAAGCATCATTGTGACTATACTATCCGGGGGGAGTTCTCCCGTCTCCCTGTAGGGGTCCCAACACAGCCCATCCCACTTTGCGCATGCAAAACTTGTTTGGCAGGCATCATGTTCCTCTCCTTGAAACTGACTATCGGGAGACCGTGACTATCCAATCTTGTGCAGGCAAGACTGAAAACACCTATGCTCGCTCAAAAGCTGGGTCAGATAGAAGTCAGCTTCACGATGCCTTCGATTTCGCCACGGTCTCACATCCGGAACGGAGCGCGTAGTCCACCTTCCCTTCATGTAATTCGCCCAAGACTGCTGCTAATCGTTGAGTGAGCGCTTTCTCTCCTCGCGGGCAACCGCAGGTTAATAGCGCAGCGCTCTGTAGCAAGGTGGGTAACAGGTATCACGCCCATTATAACTTTCAACGCGGAATCAGAGACTGTCGGATATGAAGATGCAACTTTCCGTGCTCCTCTTCTCTGTACCTGTGCCAAGCGCTTTCGGTATACCTCCTTCCTAAGAGTGACGCTCCATAATTCTGCTCCGTATCGTAGCAATGACCCTACAGCACTCATCAAGGGGCGCCATCTTGATGGGTTGGCTCCCCCTTTATTGGACAAAGGTCGACTCAGAGCTGCTACTCCTGAAGCAGCCTCCTCAGCCGTTGTTGCTTAGAAAAACTCATCTTCGAGTCAATTATTAGCCCCAGGTGGTTCACCGCTGGCTTTGATTCGATTCGTGTGTCTCCAATACTGATTATCCTTACTCTAGGGATTCTTTTTTTTGTCAAGGTGACCACTTTGGTTTTCTCCAGTGCTAGACTGAGCCCACGGACAAGCAGTCATCCAGTCTCTCACTCGGCGCATCAGCATACCTTGCCTAAGTTGCGCTTATTTAATGGTGCCTCTCGTGAGTAGAGCCGCAACATCATCCGTATAGCCAATCAAGCACGACTCATTTGTCATCTCCAGTCGCAGCAGCCCATTGTTAGACTCGTTCCACAGGTCTGGACCAAGGATAGATCTCTGGACAGCACCCGATGTAACCTCCATCCTTCGCTGCCCCTGTATCGTGTCGAAAAGCAGGCTTCGGTCATCAGGTAGTCCCTCTGAAGCCGCAGTAGATATTCTCGAATTCGAAAAGAATTTTCCAGCGTCTCCAGAATATCAACCCACCTAGCGGAGTTGAAGGCATTGCTAACGTCAAGTTTCACCAACAGAACGATCCGCCGATTGGTGCAGCTATGTGGTCTGCCGTTTGGACTGCGCTCACCACCTCTGCAATAGCATCAACGGTGAGAAGTCCTGCTCTAAAGCATACTTACTTAATTTTTGCTAATATTACTGATTTTATTTTCATTCACTCCACCATCACCATGCCTCTATCATATCGTTTTGTCCACTAGTTTTTCCACAGCTACTCGCCCAGTGAATGGGCGATGGTATCATGTCCTTTCTTGGAACCACCTTTCTTCTCCTGGGTTTTGTTTCAATCGATATTTGACTTAAACTTCTGCAGACACATCCTTGTTGTTTAGCACCCTTCTTCTCCTTTCATCTTTAGGGTCACATGTAGGCCCTAATCCTTTCACTGCAACGGAAGAGGTTTGGTTCTAACTGTTTACACAGTTATTTATTATCGCCTTAGCTTTCAAGCCCCAAATTCGGCAAAGGAAGCATATACTTAGTTTCACCTTAAGCCTCTAGCGCTTCATTTTAGGTATCTGAACGTGTAGAGACAGCAGCAACCTATTATACGCTCCTGCTATAGAAGGAACCATTGTTCAGATATTTATAATACTCAGCCCAAGTGCTATTGCCTACTTGCCTCATGATTATGCAGCCCATGCAATCAGCATTTAGCTGCTTATCCTTACTTTTCTGGATTGAATGAATTGCTGTTCGTCTGTCAGCTTCTCTAATTTCTCAAATTTGAACGCGATGAGAATCGATTAGACATTTCCTAGTGATCTTTCAAGAACCATGAACACAATGAATTTCCCCTTTTGCTAGACTGCCTCACTGATAAGCTCATTGACCGCTAAATGAAATCTTTCATTATCGTGCACCAAATATTTCCGTTCTGCCATTTTCCCTGTGCTTGATCTTGCATTGCATGCTCCGCATTTTTCTTATTATTCTACCTGTGTCCGACTTATAAATGCTACATCACACTTTTAGTATAAAGCCAGAGGAATTTAGCGCCGATGGTTTTCACAGATAGGGTGGATACAATTTTTTGTGGTTAGGGATGAATGTGGGGCTCCCATATGCGCAATGCTTCTGGGTCACCTGTCAGTCGGAGAACTTCGCCTGGAATCGTTTGACACATTACCTCGGGCTAGGCCTCTTTTTCCTACGCCTAGAAATGCCTGCAAGTTAAACGAACTTCTTTTCAAGCGGGAGGGGAAGGAATTTCTAGAAAAGAGACCCCTCCAAACTTGGACACCTCCCGACGCTTCAGCATGTCCTGTAGAGTTGTCAGGACTATTCAATCTTGTGCAATAATACCGAAAACATTCATGCCCGCTCAAGAGGAGGGTCAGGTAGAAATCAGTATTACCGTGCTCTCGATTGAGTCACGGCTTCAGGTCAGGGGTCAGACGCACAGTCCATCCTCTCCTTGTGTCGCTCTCCTAGGACTGCTGGCAATGGCTGAGACGACACTGTCTCTCCTCCTTAACGACCGCCTCCCTTTTGCATTCACTTTGGTGCAGATAGATATATTTTCACTGTCTAACTAGGAGGGCAATAGGTATCATCTCTGCAATCACCAACTCCGTCGACCCGGTGACTGTTTGGTATTTGCGTGCGATTTGTAGCACTGCTTGTTCCTGCACCTATGCCAACTGATTTCAGTACAAATAATTGTTGAGAGCAGTATTCCATAGTTTTGACCCATAGGGTAACACGGACTGCATATTGCTCATCAGCTTGATATGATACGTACTCCTATGTTGGCCATCAGGTGAGTAAGTGCCGTTATAAGTGCGCGGAAGAAATCATCTTCAAGTATATCAATACGCCCAGGCATTTCATTGGTGGCTTCGATTCGACCAGCGTTTCCTCAACACTGATATTCCGTATTCTGTGGATTCTATTCTATTTCAGAACTACCACTTGGTTTTCTCAAATGCTAGACTGAAGCCGTGAGCAGTCATCCAGTCCCTCACTTGGCGCATTAGCATGCTTAATCTGAGTGGCGGATTTTTGACGGTTTACCCAGTTAGTAGGTCTACAACTTTTCCGCATTGCTGATCAAGCATGACTCATCCGACAGGTTAAGTTTCAGTAGCCCGTGATACCATATGTTCCACAAATCGGGGCCAAAGATGGAGCCTTGAGTGACACTCGATATAATTACCGTTCTTAATGTCGTAAAGCATGCTGTGGTTTTTCAGATAATCCCTCAAGATCAGCATCAGATATTCCGATACTTAGAGATGATTTTGTAGTCCTTCCAGTGTATTTTCCCATTTAGCGTGGTTGCAAGCATTTTTAACGTCGAGAGTAAAAAGCAAGACGAATCGTTAGATAGAGCTACTCTATCATGTTCAACGCTTCTCCGATTGCATCGATAGTAGGGCGACCTTCTCTGAAGCCATATTGCTGTAGAGATAGGTCCCAAAAGGCACGAATCGCGTCAGCGAGTGTTCCTTTCCCAACTGTCTCTAGCATATAAAGTTGGCAGTATGCAGATGGTATACTGCCATCTGCCGTATGCTGATCAGCACGAGTCGTACTACTTTTCAATCATTGAATATTACTTCATGCAAGCAAGCGTTAAACTTACTGAGCAGCAAGCCAGAGAAAATGTGAAGGGCCATCTGCAGCACCTCAGCTAGAATCCGATCTGGTCCTGGAGCTTTGTCACCTTCATGCATAAGGCTCCTTCCAGTTCTACCTTCGTGAAAAGTATATACTCCACTAGTGTTTCATGATGGACAGTCTCAACATAGACCAGTATGAACAAGGAAAATTACTTGCGCTATCTTACTCATCGTTTCTGCGTTGGATGGCCAGGGTAACCTTTGGGGCCAAGTTTGTTTGTTGCCCAAGGCCCCACGGGTCCCTTCTCACTTCATGTTTTGGAAACAGCCAGCCTTACTGCCTTTGGTGCGCCCGTGGAGGCATTTCCTTCTTGCTCTTCTTCGTAGCTCTACAGCCCCTCTCAGGCCTTCGCTTCCTGCAATAAGTGCCTCCAACTATCTTGGTCAATTGACCACGTCCTCCAATTTTGGAATTTCAGCAGCTGTGAAATGTATTCATTGACTAAATTAGACCGGCATTTTAGTCTTCGCCCTTCAGTTCTGCTAACGAATACCTTTTTGGGTATCCGTTGTTTGTCCATATAATTCACATGGCCACCCTATTACAGCTTCCGCAGTCTTACACGTTGAGACCTCCGACTCGTCGAAAATTTCATACAGTTCCTGGTTGTATCAAATTTTCCATTGGTTCCCATCTAGCTTCGCTCCAAATATTCGCCTCAGAAACCGTCTTTCGAAGGCGTTCAACATGTTTGCGGATGCTTGAGTTAGGGTCCATGTTTCACACCCATAGCATAGCACAGGTCTTATCACAGATTTGTATACTTAGAGCTTTATTTTCTTGTGTATGCAGCTTATCCTCAAGATCGTCAAAACTGAATAAACTATTTTATTTGCAAGCTGTATTCATCGGCGGGTTTATTCTCTTTCCTTACGGATTCTCATTTATACACAAATTTTCACAAATTTTCGATACTGTATTCGTCAAGTGTGATATTTTTGTGCACTTCAGGTATTTTCACCACGACTGCGTCATGAGTTTTATTTTATTATTATTGACTTGTGGCCCTACAAGTTTTGTTTCGCTGTCGACTTTCCGCATTGGCTACCACTTGGCTCGACTTGCATAGTAAAGCACCTGTTGTATCGACAGGTAGCTTTCTTATAACATATTCGAATTGAATAGCATGGGGCCAGCCTATCTCCCTGCTATAGTCCGATATTTCTGTCATAGGCGTCGGTGAGTTAGTTATTGATGCAGACTTGGGAGGCCGTCGACGTTATGTCATTTTGGTCAATACTATTGTATGCTTCCTTAAAGTTAAAAGAAATTTGGTGTTCTTAAGTACCTGCTTGACTGTAAACGATTGGTCAGCAGTGGAGGTGTTCCCTAGCTGATTTATTATCCGGTCGGAGATTGTGAAAATCTTTTTGCTTTTCAGAAATTTTGGTAAACCACCAATTCACTGGGGCTTGCCATATCGGGGCTTCCAGCGGGGTATAGTAGGCCTGTAGGCAGACGTAATAGTCCTCATAATTAAGTTCACTACATCTTCAGTTACAAGCTTTTCATTCCCCGGCAGAGCCACCATCAGCAGCGATCGTACCATTAATGCTTCTGCAAACCTCTCAACGTCTACCTTGTCAGTATTCGGGATATGGAAAACGGTGCATATGTACACTAAGAAGCACTGTTATGGATCTCAAATTCTATGTGCTGATGATCACTATCGAAGTATCCCTGTAGAAGTTTCCTTGGTGTTAGGAACTCTGAAACGAATATCACGTTTGGTATAGTTCTAATGCAGCCCTATTGGTAGGAAAAAGACATGTGTCCAATATTCAAGACTACGTGCCCAGTTTTAGTTGCTATATCTAGGATCCGTTTGCTCCAAAAATCTAAATGTGGCATGCCCCCCATTCAGTTGCCCTAGTATTGAAGTCGCCTCCAACGAGCACATAACCCTCTGTGTTCGAAAAGCATTGAGCCTAGATTGAAAAGATGGTAACGTTTCGTTCAGCGCTAGGTGTACACGACAGAGTGTAGCTCCCGAGCACTGGACCCAAACGAAACCATTTCCCCACCTCTAGCGTTATACTTGGAAGTGAACGCTGTCCTGAACTAAGGTGACGATGGTACCACACTCATTCGGATACCATGTTGGTGAACTTCAGTTATGGTGCTGCTTGCTGGGCAGCAGCAGATTAACTTGCTTGTTTCTTGCTAACTGCAATCTTGGGCGAGTGCGCTCCGATGTAAATTAATTTTCAGGGCACGGCTTATTGCAGAAAAGTTTATGCTGTAATTAGGGCTTCCTGGGAAACCCAGCATTCTTCTGTACCTGGAACGCATTCCAGATCATCTGGTTTTGGGGCAGAATTTTGCTTCCTCTGTGCACTCCTTCCGAGTGTGCTCTATATTGCCGTAATTGTAGCACAAGAAGCTTCTATTGATCGTCTTTCAGCTCTGCTTGGTACGTCCGTAGCCGAGTCACTTGAAGTTCGCTTTCTGAAGAGGGATTGACCTCCACCGTATTCTACAAACGACCTAGCCTATTATGATTTCGCTTCTTCTATAAACCGTTCGGTTTTCTTCTGTAGGTTTTTAACAATGGGCATGTGCTCACCCCTTACATTTGGTTTGGTCAATCTAACTTTCAGCTCTATCTATAAATCGGTCAACGTTCTTAATTTCAAAAAATGCCATTGGCTCGATTGATTCTACGATTGCTTCTTATAAAATGACTTTTTCCAGTGCGTCACGAAATGCAATTCTAGTCTGAATATTACCAGAACGTTGGCCGTACAACTTTGATAGCAATTTGTTTATCCTCCAGTTTTAATGCTCCCTCATTTCTTCGCAGGGAGTCCGCATAAGATCTTCCGTCAGTGGTTTTGATCAGTAGTGCTTGCCCAATATGTTTGCGCAGCTCCTTATTCTTGCTTTTTTGAGCAGCATCTGATGATTCTTTGTATTTCAGTTCTTGGGGAGGTTTATTATTTTTCGCCTTCGAGGTTGCTTTTTTGGCTAGTTTTTTAAGCTACCTCAGGTAGTGCCACTGGACTCCCTCCTCCCAATCCTTAGATGTTGCGTCTTCGTGTTTTCTTAGTTTTTTTGTGATCCCCTTGGATTGTGCTGCAAGTCAGTGTTGTTTTTGTTTTGCGTTGGGAAGAAAGCTGCGCCATTAGCAGGCTTCATTTTTCGCTTCTCCTCTGCCTTGATCTACCTGCGCTTGTAGTGAAATATTTAGGCTTCCAGCTGCAAAACTACATTTTTACCCTCACCAAAAAGGTTTGTTTGTACATCGCAGGTGGCAATGAAGCGTTTCAGAAGCGATTTCGCATTGTCGTAAAATTGCTCTTTTTCGAGCGATCCAGGATGATTAAATTTTTGGGCATCTGCTCCGGATGAAGTATTTCTTTATTAAAGTTCTCTGCTTAAGTCATTTTGCTAGTGATAACACCAATGCTCATCTATCACGGCCGGTGGGAGTCTTGGCTTCTTATTTGCAGGATATTCTGGTGTTTGCATTGTTTTCTTGCTGCGCCCGAACGCTGCACGGATTTTCCTTTGGACAAGGTTGTCCGTAGTTCTCCGTTCATTTGACTTTTTTCCGTACATCTTTATTATCTTAGTCATAACCGTTGTTAATCAAGTCTTCATCGCGGTTGTTTTTATCGTTGGTGCTTTTTTCATTGTTGCTGTTGTTGTCATTTTTAGGAGAGTCAGGTTTAGGTTGATTAGGTTCCAGCTCGAAGCCGATATCTCCTTTCGTGTGCGCAGCTGCCTTTTTGGTCCCATAGCTATCTTGGGAGGCCATGCGAGGGCAAAAGCCCTTATGGTGACTGGTTTAACCGGTATGGAGCTAGATTGGAGCCTTTCACGCCCGAGTATCACCTCGGCGCTACTATGCAAAGCAAATAGGTGCCATAATATGATGTCTGCCCGCCAAAAACGTCATTTCCAGTTCATCATTCCAATCATGGCCTATATTTCGTTCCGTAAAATCAGGGATGAACCTTATGGAAACCTCCCTTTCCTTGGGTACGTTGGGGTGGCACTCCTTAAAAAATACTAGCCTCCAAGAGTGCTCCTGTCGACCAGCATCCGCCTGCTGGGGCTGGACTGTCTAGCTGAATGAAGTCATTCACTTTCGTGCACCAAATATTCCCATCTTTCCTTTGCGTGAACTGTCGCACTTTTTCACTATTCTACCTGTGCCCAAACTACAAACAGTACATCACACTTCTAGGAGAAAGTTTGAAGAATTTAACGCTGGTCTCTACGATGATGAACATAATCCATAGGTAGGGTTGATACAATGCGCTACAACCCAGTTCCAGTTTGTTTCGGTTCACGATATCTGCAACCCGACTGGTATGTGCTCAAAACTATTTTTGTGCAGTCTCAACCACAAATACCACGTTTCAGCCAGGTTAGGTTCCTTAACGTGTAGGGGGTGACAATAATTTGGCATGGGTTTGCTCCAGCTTGCGACGCCGAGAAGATATTTTCTCGGCTTTTCACGACAGTGCGCTGCACTATCATTTCCTATATGTCTTTTGTACCGTGGTAGGTCGCCAGACTTTGGGTGTATAGGGACGATTTTCCTCAAGGACTGTTAGTTTCTGAGTATTGCTCTCAGGTCTTAGCAAGCAACCTTGTATCAACTGTTCTATACTAGGACTTGCATTGGGTCGATAAAAGTAGTCTCAGGCTACAATTCTCGACCCTTCTTGCATGTACATTATTATCTAGACATTCCAAACCTTACACACGAGTCAACGAATGCTAACAATCAGCCATTTTACTCCTTCTCCCCGTCTATCGTTTCCCCTTCCTATTAAGCTTATGCCGTTTGTCCAGTTTGACTTCACCCTTTAGGCAACTATGCTTCCAGATAAATCGCCTCCTCTTCCTACTGGGCCTACGCCATTTGTTCAGTTCAACTTAACCCTTCCGGCCACGATGCACCCATAATCCATCTACGCCCATAGGTCCTTCGCTTCCCCTCACTATTAGGTTCACTACTTCTTTCATTCGGTTCCACTTCGGCCTTCCGGCCACCATGCCTCCAGGTCCTTTGCTCCCGTCATTGTTCAGTTAACTACACCTTTCGCTCGTTTTCACATCTCCCTTCCAGCCACTATGCCCACAGTTCAACTATGCCTCCGAGTCCGTCGCGCCTAGGCTTCTCCCATCTGACCAATCCATCCCTCAGTTCTTCGGTACTTTCTTCGGTCCTTATCTTCAACAATCCGACGAAATCCAGTTTTAGCCTCGCTCCCCAGTCATATCCGCACTCTTTCATATCTAGTTCCACTCATCTTCCACCCATTCTTCTCACTCAGAATTGTCATATGGATGTAACGAGGCGCATCCGCTTGCCGGGGTTACACTTTTGGTGTATTTCACCAAACACAAATTAAGGGAAATATGTGTTAAAACTGGTCGAACTCACACAGTAGCATCAGCACATCTGAATTAATAAAAGATGACTTTTTGCCACTCGCCACCACCTTTTTGTCCTTATCATTCGCATTGTTGTGTAGTATTCTCAGAACATTTTATTTGCCAGCTCCGTTTCTCTCAAGGGAACATTTTTTAAGTGTTTTGAAAAACCAGTAAACCCAATGCATTTCAGATTATGGTAAAATTTTAGTTGTAGATTGAAGAAAAAGAAAATATAACCGTCGTTTTGAAATTTCAAAGCTGCTACCCAGACAACTAGTTTTTGACCGTATTTGTCAAATTATTTTAGGATTTCAAATCTTCTCTTTCATATAGACAATTTGGCAGACATTGGTTGACTTGTCTTGGCATCTAGAGAAAACTTTTTATAAATCGTTCAAACATCCACACAACAACCTTGACTTACACACATTTTTCAGGTAAACCGGAGTTGGTTTTAACGTTTAGTCAAAGGGCAATTTGTTGTCAAAAAACTATAATTTTGTGAAGAAAATTAAAAATAAACTCATCGATCGGCATTGTCAGTATTAATGAAAAGAGGAGACATCAGTGAGACATCACCGTCTATGTTAAACAACGGAGTTCCAGTTTGAGTTAATTTGTTGTAGTGTTTTATTTAAAAAAAACTAATTCAATTATTCTGCAGGATGCACGTTCGTTCTGGTTAAAAGTGACTATGCCAAGTTAGTTTGTGTGTTTTGTTTGATTATGTTCAGTGTACGAACACTATGCCATAAAATTATTCGGGTCAATTCAAAAATTATTCTGTTTGCACTCTCGTTAAGCAGCAAGAAACGTTTAAATTTGACAGAAGAAAAATAAACTCGTCCTACTCTAATCAAATTTGGAAATGAAGTTCAAAATGAAACAGCCGATCTAGCATTTTATCTAGGAAAACAGTAAAAACACGAAAAAAAAACGTTACAAAAATAGTTATATATTGAAAGTAAGCTTAGTCAGAATCAAATTATGAACTTCGGAGCCTTATCTATACTGAATCGAATAAATATTATATTCTAGAAACGTAACGGGTGTAATTGCCATAGCTTAATCTCAAAAGAACCACAAAAACGAAAAATAAACAAAAAGAAGTAATCTGTGGGGAAAGGGTTCCCATTTCCCCTTCATGCGCCTATCACACATCGAATTGTTTCGTTATGAGCTTATTGCTAATATGTTTTTCGTGGATGTTATTCAGAGTTATCCAAAATTTAAAGTCTCCCAAAGGGTGGTTAACGTATATTTGTCGCGTTCATTGAATGACGAGCAACAACAGCGACCGTCGAGCAAAAGCAATAGTAAAATAGAAAGGCTGTACTGGTTCTTATATCAGACACGTGAAGTGAGATAGAGGCATCGAAAATAGTTTGAGTAAACCAGCGAGAGAAACTTTGACATGCCCTCACAGCAAAAGGTATCTTATAAAAGAAATAGAAGCCGAAGAAGCATATACAAAACAGCGTGCCGAGAAGTATATCTGAATGAAATCGAAGTTTGTTGTGCTCAACGATAACAATTTCACTTCAAAAATGTTCAAACCACCGGACAATCCCAACATTGGTAGCGAAGATAATCAGCGTTATTTTCAACATGACACTACGCAGAAGTCGTGGTATGAAGACAAGCAACGCCAGCAAGTGTACTCATGTTATAAAAATCGGGGTTCTTATCAGCAGAATCAGCGGAAGCAAATATATCAAAATAATAAGACCTATTTCTACCGAACGTGCAAATGGCTGCAATTTTACCGTATAGCATATCCCGATCCGTATTCCGGACCAGGTCCTGGGCCAGGCTGTACCAAATGTCAAGGAAAAAGCAGTAGCCGAGTGCACTTGCCTGCTTCTTCTTCTATCACCGTAGTTGAGACTACCCATGAAGCGTTACCAACCCAAAGAATAGATGAACCAGTAGTTATCATTTCGCCATCTTCACAGCTCACATTCGATAGGCTTTGGTCGAAACTGTCGCCGCATAAAACAAGAGTCAACAGTATCGAAGAAACCATTCGAAAACACCAAAAGTACCAGCATCCTCTGCAGCAGCAGCGTCAGCCGAAGTACCAGAAGCACCGGCAACATCGGATGTTTGGGCGCAATTTTTTGTGGCTGCTCATCGTCCTGATATTTTTCGATAGTGGACCATTGGAAGCTCATGGAAAACTAGAGGCCTCTAAATTTTCTGTCAATGATACAATGACACCGACGTCCGGTAATAGACAACATAATAAGGAGCGTGACAGCTACAATAACAACATCAGGACTACTTCTAAGTTCGGTATGGAGAGTAATAATAATATTAACTATACTAAATTTCTAAATGCTAATGCTTATAACAATCGTAACGATATTATGAAGAGTAGCAATACTTACACTAATATTAACTCTAAACATAGTTTTAATGATTATAAAAATTTATTCTTAAATTACAACGATATTTCTTCGAACAATAACAATAAATATAACACTAATCAATACTCTAGTATGGGGAATAACAAGTTTACCAACAGCAATAGGAAATTTAGTTACACTAAGAATCACAACACTAGCGACAACACAGACACTCACATGAACAATATGAGCCACAATAATGACGCTAAGGCATACAAAATGGCTGAAACTAGTGCCTACTCCAGCAGAAGCCAAAAAATCAGCCAAAGGTCTAGTTCTGAAAAGGACATCACCAGCAGCTTTAGAAACACTCAATTTCGTCCAGAAAACAATTTTGATAAACAAAGGGTTAACATAAATGTGCATAATGAATATACTCGAGCGCCAAATAATGTCTTCAATTGGGATCGTCCTTCAGTGACGTCACTAATCACTCAGCAAAAAAACTCCATGAAAGCTAGCCTCCATGCAATTAGAAACTTTAAATTGGATGAAGCCAACGCCAAGTCCTCACCGGTAAGACCAAAGTCACGGCCGGCTAGACCAAAGCTGTCAAAAAACATTCCTAGTGGTGTGAAAAACAGTCCCAACATAAATAATGAAGACATGCAACACTATGACACACTAAGAAAGCAACTAACTAAGAAAAACAAACCGAAAAACAAACGCACAACAGACAATACTAGTGTAAAGCTTAGACCTACTCACCCAATTGAAGATCGAGAGGAAGATGCTAGTAGCGTTGGTGAACTGCAAGACAAGCGACACCAGCATAATGAGCGACAAAGTCACGGCTCATTGGAGAATCAATTTCATGATCAACAATTTCAGCAAGATGAAGAAGATCGACATAATGAACGTAGTTACACCGGCGAACTAGTGAAGTCAGAACAGATGCAGAAGCTTCAAGACCATCAAAAGCAACCCAGTTCTTACCATTATGATCGATACTTTCAGCAGTTGCCATATCAGGATCGCCAACGTCAAGAAAATCAACATTTCGAACCACCTCCGCATCCTATTGATGAAAATTCACCCGAAAGTATCAACTACAAACGCTCTCTTCTCGCAAGCATTAGTTGCCCGAACTGCGTTTATAATCTGGATCCTTATCTAACGGCCGAAATATTCGCACCATCGTTGCTTTCGGCTTCACCAATACTATCATCTTCCTCATCCAACCCTGATCTGAAACGCTATCAAAACGGTAATAAACCAATCAAATCACACCAATACCAGCAACACCACTTCTTACACCAGCAACACCCAGAACAATATTTGCCCTACCCTCATAATTCATTACAATATTCAACCATCAACAACAACAAAGAAGACAACTTCAACAATTATGATAATAACCCCAAGCAATATTACAATAACAAAAAACTCAACAATATCTACAACCGTAACACAATCAACGCCAATAGTAATAGCTTTCACCAACCATTTCATCAATTCGATAGTGACCAAATACGTTTGGAATCGATCAAGCATCAAATACTCTCCAAATTGGGCTTGAAGACCAAGCCCAACGTGACGCAAACACTGCCAAAACAATTTATTATGGAGACGATATATCGTGCAGAAAGTAGTGGTAGTCGTGGATTCAAATCAACACCAACACAATTTAGTGATAATAGTGTCCGAAGTATGACGAATAGTTTCGGTGAAAGTGAGTTTAAACATGATAGTAGTAGTACGAATGATTTATTCTATAGCGATTATTCAGTTAACACCAACAAGGGTTATAACCCAGATGTCAAAGCGAAAATTGTGTCTGTTTCGTCACCGTTATCACCAGAAATGTCCCAAGGGTCTGCGTCATTTTCTCCATATATGCTCACGAGACGAACTGTTGAGCCTGTAGGTATTACTGATGGTGTTGAAATCGGTGAAACTAGTGTTGACAGTGATGATTATATGATTGAAACTAATAGTGAATCATTAGGTGGTTATTTAAACCAATATCAAGATGGAAGTATATTTTCTTCATCATCAGCAACGGTGTCATCACTTGGCTCACCGGAAATAAGCACAGATTCACCACCTTCATCGGCTTCATCAATGGCATCAGCTACTGCTGAGCAAGATGATTTCTATGGTAGAACAAAGGAAATCATAACGTTTGCTGAAAAAGGTAAGTCCACAAATATTATTCTTAGTACATATTTTATTATAAATTACGTATTCAAAAATCACTTTGTAGATGCTTGCAAGGAAAGTACGACCTTAATGAGGGTTAGCCTTGTCCTATTCTTCGCAAAATAGAAATGACACAATATTTTCTTTTGGTTTAACCACGATATCAATGCTAAAAAATACAAACATTAGTAGTTAAGTTACTGAACTCGCTATATCTGCAAACCGTACCTCGCACTCAATCACTATCATTTGTCGAGGAAAACTTAATAGAAATCGAGTCTAGTATTTGTAGTGAAATTGGTAAAGTTATGCCAGCGCATACACGCGTCCCTAGACAAGGCCAATCTCAGCGGATCCCAACATCCTCTTTCGTTGAGGTAGCAGACATCACTGCAGTCCTTTACGGACAATTTAATATACCTACTTTCACTACATATTACAACCACTTCTGTCTAAAACATATAGGTCAGTATTCCTTGTGATATTGATTTCTCAACGTCTTTATTGAAGAAGCTCTAAAGTCAACCACTAACAGGTCGTGCCTGGCTTACTAAATGCTGACTGCGATTGTAGCCCTTCGGTCCTACCGGATATTTTGATATGAATCGCCCAACAATTTAGTACGATGGCCACCCTGTTATTGGGCATATCCATTTTAGGGATATAATCTGCTCATTGATAGGTGACCTATCTGGTGCGGCATTCAGTGCTTTATTTGAAGTTGTTCTGAACGTCACGATGATCGTGATACGCACCATTTTTCGCATCTGGACTAAGCAGTACATCTAGAAGACTGATCTGGTTTGTCACAGGGGTTAATAATATTAATGCTTGCAGAATACAGCCTTAAAAATTTATTGGGTTTGAAAACCCATGACGTGCTGAAGGATTCCTTGCATTGTCAAAACATTTCTAATTCAAATAGTATTTTCCCTCAAATTTTTCGCTCGTTTGGTTCCATTGAGAAGTTCTGATCTAACTATGAATTGACCCTGACTTGCCCAAAGTCCATAAAGTCCTCTGCAGTAGGATCATCTTGAAAATGAAGTAAGAACTGCGCTTACACTTACCTATAAGGTATTTGGTTTTCAAAAGTTTCCATAATTGTTAACATTAAGCTTCAGCAATGACTTCGACTGCATATTTGGGTCTAAATGCTACTTCTCCTTTTAGTTGTTCAGGTGAGCTTATCATTTTAAACGTCAGTTTGGAGGCTTAAGATTACTTAGCAATGCCAAGGTGTGTATTGAAATAATTCCTGGCATGATATGGTAAACGTGCTATAAGTTTCGGCATCTAAAACATTTCCTTTTGTAGTAAAGAGGTGAAGGCTATTTACATCTTGAGTGCGGGTCTCCTAGGTCCACAAGGCATTTGGACTAACCATCAAATACATTTCCTGTCAACCTGAGAACCCAGCCTGGAACCATTTGACACATTACTTCGGGCTGAGTCTCGTTTTGGCACCATCAAATTGGAGGGATCCCTTCTCTATTGGGAGGGAACAAGATTGCTCGTTGTGATCAACTAGCATTGATGCTCCCGGCTGCATAAGTAATTCCTTTTTAAATATTAGGACTACTTAATAGAAATGTGCTAGATGGCTCCATTTGTTAACCGATCGAAGCATCTCCTGGTCTAATTTTTAGCGCTTCAAAAAAGTGTAGCAAGCATCGTTTTCTTCTTCCATGCAAAACCTATAGTCAGGAAACTGTGATTTACAAATTTTGTGCAAGTAAAATTAAAAACATCCATGTACGCTGAATAGCTGGATCAGGTAGAAGTAAGTCTCACTGCACGCTCGAATGAGCCACGATATCAGATCAGGGATAAGGCGGGCTACCCATCTCCTCTCTCTGTTGCTCAAATAGGGCTGCTTCCAATCGTTGAGTAAGCGTTGTCTCTCCTTGTGGGTAACTTTCTCCCTAAAGTCTTCGTTTTGACGTAGGTAGATCCTAATAAAGCGCCAGGCACCGATGAGATTCCAGTCGAGCTCATCAAATACGGTGCCAGCTGTATTCAGCAAAGCCATCCATGATATCATTCGTCACATTTAGCAACAAGAATAAATACCGTGCAAGTGAGGTAAACCAATTATATTCCTTATCCACAAATAAGGTGGCAAGTTAGAGAACGAAAACTATAGAGGCATATCACTCCTTTGTACGGCGTATAAAATATTTTCAAAGATCATAACAACTCAAATCAAATCCTACGTCAACAGTATTATTGGGGAGAATCAATGAGGCTTTAGAGTTGGTAAGTCGACGAAAGACCAATTGTTTACAGTCAAGCAGGCACTTGAAAAATGCTGGGAGTTCTATTAAGACGTACACTAAATTTTCGTTAGCTTTAAGCAAGCTGACAAGAGACGTCTCAGCCACATTAGTCCATCTTACCAAAAAGGCAATGTTGTTTACAAAGTCCCAAGTCCGTATCAATAACCAAATTACTAGTGCCTTTGACACAAATGTCGAACTAAAGTAGGGCGATCTGGTGGCCCCATCGCTATTCAATTTGGCTCTGGATTACGTCATAAGAAAGCTACTTGTCGATACAAGAGGTACGTTACTGTACAAGTCGAACCAAGTGGTAGCATATACGGATAAATTCAACATTTTATTACGTTTATGAAAAACTGCCAGGAACTTTTCCTGAAACTTGACACCAAAGCAAAACAAGTAGGGCTGCAAATCAATGAGAACAAAATCACAACGCAGTTAGGAAATTTTCTCAAATACCCAAAATAACATACTTGACAAATATAATATCAAAAATGTGGATGACATTGTCTATTTAGGCGCCAGAGTAACAAGTATTCGTAATAAAAGAGACGAAATACCCCCAAGATACAGCAAAACAAAATATTCTATTCAGTTTTGACGATCTCGAAGACCAGCTGCATACCCAGGAATACAGAGCTTCAAGTATACAAATCTATGATAAGACATGTGTTCTACTATGGATGTGAAACAAAGACCCTAATTCAAGCATCCGCAAACATATTGAACACCTTCGAAAGCGGAGCGAAGCTAGACGGACACCAATGGAGAATTCGATGCAATCATGAGCTGTATAAAAGTTTTGACGAGCCGGAGGTCTCACCGATTGTAAGGCTTTGGAAGCTACAATATGCTGGCCATATGAATCGTATGGATGAACAGTGGATACCCAAAAAGGTATCCATTGCTAGAACTGAAGGGGGAGACTAGTGGAAAACCCAAAGGAACGCTGATCTGACTTGGTCGACGAAGACAGTTCATTGCTGTTCGGATTTTGAAATTGGAGAACGCGATCAATGAACCGAGATAGTTGGAGGCGCTTGTAGTAGTACTACGAAGAAGAAGAAGATAAGACCTGTACTATGCTATGGGTGTGAAACATGAACTCCTCACTCAAACATCCGCTAACATATTGAGTGCTTTTGAGAGACGATTTGCGACGCGAGTAATCGAAGCGAAGGTAGATGGAGATAAATAGCACATTCGATACAGCCATGAACTGTATGAAATTTTTGACGAGTTGGAGGACTCAACGATTGTGAGACTGCGGAAGCTGTAATGGACTGGCCACGTGAATAGTATGCGCGAACAACGGATACCCAAATAGGTATTCGTTGGGGGAATTGAAGGGTGGACACCAGTGGGAAAACCGAGGAAACACTGGTCTAAATTGGTCAATGGTGACAGTTCTTCGCTGCTCAAATTTGGAAATAGGAGGACGTGGTCGATAGACAGAGATAGTTGGAGGCACTTTTTGCAGAAAGAGAAGGTCTATGAGAGGTTTTAGGCCTGCAAAGAAGAAGATTAAATGGTGCTGTCTGGTAAGGAGGGTGATGTATATTGCGCCTGCGCTGACCAGCACTGGCAAAGCTTGTGATACTCTCTTCACTTTTTATTGATTTCATTCTACCACCAGTACACTAGAGGCTTGCCACGGGGGGGTCTCGGACAGGGTGTAAAAGCACTGCAAACAGACGCGATGATAACCATATTTGAGTTCACCACATCTTGAGCTGTTAGTTCTTCATTCTCCTGTGCATCTCTCAGGAGCAACACACCTCCCATGAGCACCTCGATGGGCCTCTTGATGTCCACCCGCTCAATATTCTAACCAATGGTGGAAGGTCAAGAGTATGTGCAGTATCAAGGATCTCAAGCAGAATGTGCCGATGATCACTTTCTGAGTGGTCCCCTAGTACTTTCCAATTGTGCACCCTAAGGATGCTCATGTGAGTGTCATGTCGAGTATGGTTCCTTCACAGTACCAATGGCGGGAGGTTGTAATATCAGCGCAATGAGAATGTCCAGATCACCATCTCTTCGACTTATTTTCCCCTCAAATTTTTTTGAGACAAACATACCACTTAACAGTTTTAGCATTGAAGTCTCCCCTGACAAGCATGTGGTTCTCTGCATTCGATACAGCTTATCCCAAAAGATCAAGCTTGGAAAGATGAAATCGGTTTGCTTGGCGTTAGGTGCATACTAAAGAAGGTAGTCCTTGTAAACTGAACCCGCACGAAACCATCTTTTCGTCCTTAGGCTTGAACGTTTGGCCATATTCTCTGCCAGGTCTTTTATATCCCTGTGCAGTATGACCATAACCAAGGCACTTAAAACAGTGGAGAGTTACTGTTCTTTGTTGTAACTTGCAGATAAATCAGTTCATTCTTAATTTGTCTTTGCTCAGGAGTTGTTCGGCAATCTTCTCGGTTGATGGTGACCATACGTTTTCCTCTGTATATATATATATATATATATATATATATATATATATATATATATATATATATATATATATATGTATATATATATATATATATATATATATATATATATATATATATATATGCTATATATATATATATATATATATATATATATATATATATATATATACATATATATGCTATATATATATATATATATATATATATATATATATATATATATATATATATATATGCTTTATATATATATATATATATATATATATATATATATATATATATATATATATGCTTTATATATATATATATGCTTTATATATATATATATATATATATATATATATATATATATATATATATATATATATATATATATATATATATTTATATATGTATGTATATATATCTTGTGTCAACCTCGTTTTAGACCCACTTACACTAAAGAGCTCCCATGGCCTCCTCCGCCTCAGCGACGTAGTCCATATCCTTGATTTTGATGGTTGCGTTGAGCTCGAATGAGGCAATAGTTGTTCTTTTGCCCGGGACCTTCTTGACCGCATCACAGAATGCTTCTTAATTCGTGGTATCTGCTCCGAATTCGACCAATATGTCGTACTACTTGGGAAGCAGTTTTAGTATTTTCAGGCTTTACATCCCCCTAGTCTCAGCCATCCTTGGGTTTCACAAGGAGTGCCTGCCTTAGGTATTTCTTTTTGTTTTGGCTTCTAGGGGAACTCTCTTTTCCTAAGCCTTTGCGAGTAAGTTTATGGCGGCTTTACTTGCTACTTTTGTCGGCACAATTTGGAACATCTGGTCTAACGTTCCATGTCCATTTCCTCCTTTTATCCCAGTCCACTTCAATTAGGCTGGATGCTATTCTTTTGATAGTGTTTGGCAGTGGATTCATAAGCGCTTCATCGATAGACTTAGCCTTGAGCTCTTTTTTGACCCTCAGCTGTTCCTCGACCTTAAACGTTCTATCGATAATTCAAAATGAAGTCTAGGAGCTCCTCTAGCTCAAAGAGCCCGTTCTTAACACCTTTGTGTTAATTTTTTGCCAGGCACATGTAGACATAATTTTCATCAGAATGCTTACCAATTTTCGGATAAACCTTTTTTTCTGGTGGTGCTCAATGGCTTTTATATTGTCCAGCCTTCTCTCTGGAACAAGGCTCCCTGTTACGGTGCCTGCATGCAGGGCTTTAGGCATTTTGGCGGTGATGTGAGTAACTTCACGCAATGACACTTGATTGGTCAGAGATGACATTGGAAGTGAGTGGATCTAATATCCTGAGTACAGGCGTATTTAGCATAATGGAGGTTGTTGAGCCTAGCTGCCATAAACCGTATGAATACGCAGCTGACTATGCCAGTCGCTTCAGTTTCCTGGACTCTACACAAAATTCCTGTTTGCTTTTGACTAGGGATATCAGCGATGACCTTCGGTTTTATGAAGTTCGAAGGTATAAGCAATTCAACCCTGGAGTATGAGTCCCAGAAGCAAAAGACTTCTGTACTACTCACTGTCAATCTGAGACCCTAGCTTTGACACATTTGACACATTTCTTTGGGCTGGACCGAGCTTTTCTACTTCTTAAAGTGGCACTATGATACAAAGGTCTTTTTCAATTGAGAAGGAAAGAGGAGTAGGCAATGAAGAAAGGCCTTGATTTAAGATAGTTTTTGAGTAGACGGTGTTTACCACGTAATATAAGTCAGCGACGGCTAACTAGGTTTTTGGTAACACACATCTTGAGCTCAAAGCCTATACTCCTCAATGCATGGTAGCAAAATGGTTTGAGACTCAGCTAAAGCTTCAATTTTTTCCTTTATTTTATTTTATCATGGTCATAGCTTAAATGCCTTAAACGTTTTACGTGATCTTAATCTTATTGATAAATTATTTGCTGAGCGGGCGTTTGCTCTTGACTTTATACTCTATGTTGTTCCAGATTCTTATAAACCTATTATACAGCCTTTTTTATTTCATCTACGACTACCTGAGCACGCCTTGGATGATCATAGACGTGACCAGAGTGGCATATGTCCAGGGTAATGTGTGTTAAATCATGAATTGGCACTGGCCAAGCTATCGACCAAAAATTATATTCTGTACTTGTCCATATTAATTTGGGAATTCAAATTGAGATTATTTTTGATATTTAAGATATGTGTTATGATTTGCCTGCAATTAAAAAAAAACCTTTTGGAGTTTTTCTGATTGACACAAGGCTATCAACTGAAGTCGGTATTCACACCCCGTCCAGAAGATGAAATTTCTCTCATAAAAACCACTTTTGTAGATTATACAATAAACCTTTTCAGCTGCAGGATTTGGCTTCCCATCTTCACTTGAGTCTTATTCGTAACTGTTAGAACTTTTTTATTCCGTGGCTGTAATCTCCACAAATCTCATGAAATTTCTTATCCCATTCCAGTCATTTAATTGCTGAATTTTTGTCCATCAATCATACTGACCATTCTTAGGGAGAGCTTTTTCTCCAATTTTGAAAGATCATGCTTTACTAAGCTTCTGAATTTACACTCTACGTGATAGTTCAGAGTGGACTTTCAGGAACATACGCCAATAGTTGTTACCGTTTTATTGGCTCATGTGTATGACTCTTAGTATGGATCTACCAGCTTTTACTGAGTTTTCTTCAGGTTTAAATAGTGAGCTTTTTAGATCACAGTGCTTCCAGGAGATAAGCATCACTTGACCCCCACGTTTAGCTTGCAACTAGCGATAATTCATATAAGATAGGTAAATTAATTGGATCACTCAAACTTACGAAAGTGAAGCACGCTAGCTCTGGTAACACTTAGAAGAAAGCGAGAACTCTCACCAGAAAACGTTAGTCTCATTTTAACATTTGAGGTACACTAGTAATTTCAGTGTATATATCACCAGTGTTTTGTCAGTCTCAGTCAAATCTTGTTTTCTAAAAGTTTTGCCTTTAAATTATCAGTATCTTCTCACCTCATCCAAAAGTTATTTCATTTTGCTACTATTGCATTCCTTAGCAACCGTTTTATTAAATTTCATAGAAGTAATCGGTTTAAGTTCAGGCTTTCATCATGGCCTATATGACGCTCTTATTTGGAGTTTTTGATGCATATTCACCTCGTTGAATTTTTCATTGGACTAAAATTCCTGGCATTCCACAGCCTCAAGTCTTTTTGACATAGTTGGCTATTGTCTATCGACTCTCTGTAATGAAAGGTTGGCTTTGTTATTTATCATCTTTAGCCATGCAAAAATTCAAAATATGTCTTTCCATTGATTGCTTTCTTCTTCTACGAAGCGTTAGTAAAATAAGACCATCTAAATCAATGTTTTCATAGTTTACAATGAAATGGATTGGTAAAACCGGAACCAAAACCCACTTTTGTTAAGAAACATTGGTACTGTAAAAATCGGTACCAGTATCGGCGCTTGAAAAATTGATACCAGACAACAACCTAATGATTACCGATACTCATAAAATCTGTATCAGTATGTTTCCCGAAAAAACTGGTCGTAGCACCGGTACTGAAAAAAATCGGTAGGAATACCCTAACTGGATAGGACTGACTCTTGGTTACGCACACTGATACTAGTGCTGGTGCTGAAAAAAACTCACTCATGTTTGAAGCATTGGTACTGATACCGGTGCTCGTTGAAACCAGCTCATGGTTAAAAACACAGATACTAGAATGAGTACTTATGGGTACCGTCGTGCCGGGCTCAGTACCAGCACCTAAGCAAATCTGAAATCCATGCTAAGTGTCAGGGCTATGGTAGGTATTGTCTCTATTCCCCGCTAATTGCTTATGTTATGGACAGTTACTATCTCATAAACCACATTCAATGGAAAATGTCTTCACGCCAAAGCTAGCCATAAGCCAATTCATTGCTGCTTACACTATCGTAGTTTTATCCGTTCTTACCTAACTTTGCTCAAAAAAGTTCATTTTCAAGTTAATAAAAGACCATGTGTCAATATGGCGCATCGAACTAGTGCAATCAACGCCTCAATAATGCATTATGTTAAGCGTTATCAAATCGGGTTCAAGTATATACTTGTAGCCTTGTGCTGCACTTGATGCAACTTCATCTCTCCTACATGTCTTAGAAGATTACGGTCGACCCGTTGAAAATTTGCATCATGTATCTTAGAAGTTGAAAATTTTCCACTGTTCCAAAAATGCACGTCCATTGCGTACGATTAATAGCGCAAGCCTGACCACTCTTCCGAATGAACTGTTGTAAGCTTTAGCTCGATAAACCTCGTTTAACATGTTCATGATGATATCATAAGTGCTGAATCGGCCGCTGTTTGAGCTGCTGGAAATAAAGATCCCCAGCAGTATAAACAAGATCTGAGATGAGCATCGGGCAATATAAAGGAGGTTATTCAGAATCTCTCTTCCCCTCCTAGCATATCGACTAAATGTCATCCAAAATGAAGGGTCTAAATGCATTCAACAGGGAATTAGGACAGCAACAGGTCAGTTTTTCCTTCCCTTGCAAGATGTTTGAGCAAATCCTGGGATTAAACTTCGATAAATATTGGTTTGTAATACAGTGATCAGTAATATGAGTTTCTTTTCACAGATTCTTGTCAGATTCGACATGTTCTCATTTCTTGCAGAGAATCCAGTATTGCTATTAGAACATGCACTCAGCTATTGATAAAAAAAAGTCCACATTTGAAGCAGAGTGTTTTTGGGTCAGGTTGCTTTCAATTTTAAGTGGTGTGCACATAAGCAAGGTATCTCAAAAGACATATAGACATAAATCCTTACCATAAATGCATATCCCTCCACCGACCTTAACTTTAATTTTTAACAAAATCTGAGTCACTGCCAGCCCTTCCCTGTCCTCTAGACTTTTCAAAAAAAGTGTTAACTTTATGGTCCCAACTTCAGGATAGTTCAGCCTCAATACTTCTTCTACTTTGACTAGTTTTCTGTGATGTGCCAGGATGCATTTGACAAAAAGAATTAGGTGTATAAGCCATATGATGTGGAAAAGACCATTAGAATTAGGAAAAAAAATATAATGGCCACCAATTGAGAAGCATCAATGTAAGTCTAGCAAGCAATGACACAGGACAAGCCACCAAAGTGGCAAAAAGCCTGTAACAAGCAAATCAGCCTAAAACTGCGCTCTGTTGTGATTACATCGGTAACATCATCGCTGATGAAAGCAGGATTAAGGACAGATGGGCATCATGTTTCAAGAACCTACTGAATCCTCCGCGCAGTATCAGAGCCTAGAGATATTCCCGGAGAGCTTCCATTGGCCCCACCAACTCTAGATGAAGTTTGTTCCAACATTAAGGCCTAAAAGAATAATAAGCCCCCGGGCATCGATGAGATTCCAGTGGAGCTCATCAAATATAGTAGCAGTGGTCTTCAAAAAGCCATCCATAAAGTCATCCAGTAAATTTGGCAATAAGAACAAATACCGAGCGTGTGGAGCCAATCAATTATATTCTCTATCCACAAAAAAGGTGAAAAGCTACATTGCGAAAACTATAGAGGTATATCGCTGCTTTATATGGCGTGCGAAATATTGTCAAAAATAATAGACATGAAGCTTAGACCACACGCAACAATTGCGGTTGGGGAATTTAAAGGTGGCCTTAGATTGACGATACAACAATCGTTTACTATCAAGCAAGTACTTGAGAAATGCTGGCAGTTCAGAATAGACGTATACCAACTTCACTTTGAGCAAGCAAACAACAGAATTAATTGTAACTTACTGTATCGAATAATGCTTTACTTCAGTTTTCCAGCTAAATTAGTACATTTAACGAAAATGACGTCAACAACCTCTAAAGTCCACATCAATAACGAACTCACCGATGCCTTTGACACAAATATCGGAATAAAGCAGGGTGATGGGCTTACCTCATAGCTATTCAATTTGGCTCTGGAATACGTCATAAGAAAGCTACCTGTCGATACAAGAGATACGTTACTATATAATTCTGTCATTAATATTTTGTTGCGGTCATTAACAACTACCAAAGAACTTTTCCTGAAACTTGACAGCAAATAAAAACTAGTAGGATTACAAATCGGTGAGAATAAAACAAGACTCCTGACGCAGCCGGAAGAAAATACTTCCAAAATCCAAAATGTCATACCTGGCGAATACAATATTGAAAATATGGGCGAATTTATATAAGCGGCGCCATAATAATAAAGAACCGTACTGAAAGAGAATAAATTCGCCGAAGAATACAACCCACTAATAAAATATTTTATTCAGTTTTGACAATGTTGATGACCAACTGCTATGCTACGGGGACAAAACATGGACACAACCAAGCATCCGCAAACATATTGAACGGCCATGAGGGACGATTCTTGAGGCGTATGATTGTAGCAAAACTAGAAGAGTTCGACAAAACTCTGAGCTGCCTAAAATTTTTGAAGAGCCGGAGGTCTCAACGATTGTAAGACTGCGAAGGCAGCAATAGGTAGCCATGTGAATCTTTTGAACAAACAACAGATATCCAAAAATGTATTCGTTGGGAGAACTAAAGGGCGAAGACTAGCGGGAAACTGAGGCGTTCCTGGTCCAACTCGCTCAACAAAGACAGTTTATCGCTGCCCGAATTTCGAAAAAGGGAGTATTTGCTTGATGGACCGAGATAGTTGGAGGCGCTATTTGCAGAAAACAAAGCATCAACAGCGATTATAGTGCCTCATATAAGAAGAAGACATCTCGTGATATATTTTGTAGGTAGTTGCTTTTGACGTTGGCGTTCTCTTTACGTCTTGCCGAAGGAATAGTCATTTATGTTGTTGCTTCAAACTCAGGCTGTTGGCCGAACCTAGTTCATCAACTAGTTTTTGTAAAAGACCACATTGCTTCATGTATTTCAAGGCCTCTAAACCAGTTAAATGAGTTTATTCCTTGTATGTGTGTGCAATCAATGCCTCTACCAGTTGGCTTTCAGATATCTGAGGTCGTTTCATTGTAGTTAGACAGATAATTCGTTCAGCGTTATCAAGGAGTTCCCATGCGGAGGTTGCTTAGTTGATTCACTAATCAGTAGCTTTGGAGAGTGTTTCATATTACATGCACAGATAAGTATTGCCTTCGTCATATTCACCATGCCCTTAGTTTATAACTTTGCGAAGATATGAAAGCTGGCTTTCTACTGCATTGGGCAATATCAAAAGTTCGTCAACATTATCTGGGTTTAGGACAGTGCCAATTTCCTAAAAAAATGGTTTCGTGTCAGTTTACTGTCCAAAAAGTTCATTCTTTAGTGTGTAACGAACTCACAGTAGTATAATTGTATACCTAACGTCGAATGAGCAGGTATCATATTTTCAAAACAAGCTAAATGCTTTGGGTGACGCTGTCTCGAACGCAGAGAACCACGTGTAAGGGCATTAGCGAGACGGTTACCCACGAGGAGAGACAACGCTTACTCAACGACTGACATCTCATCCCTGATTTGAAACCATGGCGCAATCGAAGCTTTGCTTCTACCTGAGCCAGCTCTTGAGCTGGCATGGATATTTTTAGTCTTATCGACACAAAATTGGTAAGTTGTGGTGTGCCGACTGTACGTTTTATGCAGGAGAGAAAGACGATGCTTGCCATACATTTTTCGGTGTGAAAGATGGAACGGGCAGTGTCATGATCACTTTAGTGAAATTATATGGTTCTCTCAAAAGATTATAATTGGAAAGAAGCTTATAATGCGGAGACCTCTATAAGGAAATACGAGAGCTCCTTCAAGGTTATCTTGATGTTTTAGTCAGCTGACAAATGGAATCTTGTGGCACAGTAAGTTTGGGCAATTTCAATGGATGAAAAGGGCTTTCTTGGGTAACCTGGTGCATTGAGGTTGAGGGTTTATTTTTTTGAGCAGTTCATCTGATTATAATATTGCTAGCAACTTGAAAATAGAGAGCTAGTGACTTTAAAGTTAACTACAGATCCCTGACTTTCATCACTTCACCTTATTTGCTAAGCATGTATTTATTCAATGGCTTATCGAAGCTGGCTCGCTCCAAACCAGGATTCTAACGTGGAGCGTGCAGTTGGGGGTAAGGCAAGTGCTTCGTAAGAATTTCTGCAAGTTAATGATCGGTCTCAATATGTTCTACTATCAGCATAACTTACTTGATCCAATCACGGATAAAAAGGTACTTGCACTGAATTAAGTTCATGCGAAAGTGAAATTCAGGATTTTCATAGAGTTGTTTTGCTGATTCGTTCTCAATCCAGAGAATGGAAAGAGTAGACAAACCAGTTAGCTCGATAGACAGCCGAGAAATTCAGATGGTCTCTTTTGAGCCAAGGTTAGCTGCAAATATTTCTGCCTCGCAGGTAGAGTCACCAACCAGTTTTTGACGACGGCTAAGCCCAGTGATTGCTGCATCAGCAAATTTAATGATTACTTCACTGATAGATTGCCTTAGTACTTAAGGAGACGTATTTTGGGATTACAGGAGTACACCAGCCGCATATTGCAGATACTATATGGATAGCGTATATACCTTCTCACTTGTACCATGTCCTCATCAGTGGGATTCCCCAGTTGACTCAACAGAAGACTCACAATGGAGGTGATGTCAAAACAAGTACCACGGGCTACATTGAGTAGGGCCCCAACAACCGAAGGATATGGGAAATTAGATGCTTTCCCTGGTCCTTGAGTGCTAAGCTTATCCGTTTGAGTGCGAACTGGCTTACATTTTACCATATTGAATCGGGTAAGTATTTTCTTTATGCAGGCCAATTGACCAACCATGATCTCTTCACCACATTGAGAAATTTAATGTCCAAGAAAATCAGATACTTGCTTTTCAAAAATTTCGAGTCAAGAGGGTAACTTCCCAATAAACGAGTTAATTTCAGTGTGACAAAGCGCCACTATGCCAGTGTGCTGCAAATGTAAACGTAAAACTAAGTCCAATAATGATGTTGTTGAACACTTTATGCCAGCAGTGTGAAGTCTGCTTAAGGCCATTTAAGCTTTGCTTTATGAAGGTGACAAACACGGTTTGTCCCGTCAGCATACTCTTCCGGTAGTTTTATGAAGACTTCTTTTTCAACGTCACCATACAGTAACGTTGGAGAGACGTCAAACCACTGCAGAATTATCTTTTCAGTAGCCAATAGTAGCCAAACCTTTTCCAACTGCACAACTGACCTGAAAGTATTGTCATATTCAATAGTGAGTCGTTGAGAGCATCCTCTGGTAACCAATCTTGTGCGATATTTATCAATACTTGTGTCAGAATTGCGCTTGAGACAAAAGATACTTTTGCTGCTTAGGCTTTTTCTTCCAGGCGGGAATACGGTCAGCTCCTATGTATCATTGTTATGCGTTGTCTTGATTTCTGTGTACATAGCTGATTTCCATTCACCACTATCCATGCTTTAGATAGCCTCATTGAAGGTCTTTGGCTCACCTTCTGTGAGAAAAATTCCAGTGAAGTTGACATAATAGTTCAGCCAGCTAGGATAGTCTTTCCTGATTTAATGGCCTTGGTGTCTTAGGCTAGCTGTCAGCCTCATGATTTGTCTCGCGATCGTTACTGAAATTGTCGCCAGGATCATTTGAATCTATTTCAGTGTCAGATATAGGAACAATGAGAGCTTTCTCTTTGTCCATCCAATCCTCTTGAATTCCAATAGTTTTTTCTATCTTCAGAGGCCATACAATGTCCTCATCACAGCTTCCGACATTGACGTGAAAGTCGAGTTCACGTGAAACGACCATATTTTCCTTCTCGGAAATATATGTGGATTCGATAACCCTCATGAAAATCATAGCCAACCAGATAGCGAACCACTACCATTGAGTCTATTTTGTGTCTGTTCTGTACAGGAACTTTACATAATATTTTGAACTCACAATGCGAAGATGTTTGATGCTTGGTTTTGGCCAAAGCAGAGCTCGTGCGGGGTCTATGTTTTATTTTGACCATTGTTACAAGTTCTACCCAGATGGCTTCAGAAAATTTGGCGTCCGGATTCGCATACTTGATTATGCGAGCTATTACAACGATTGTCCTGTTCTTCTGTTCCGCTGCTCCATACTGTTCTGGTGTATACGGTGTATCAATCTTTGGTTTACACCAGGATCTTACGCACCTCATGATTTTCGAGCTCCCTACCATCGTCACTGAGAAACTGCTTGACGGTGTGATGTAGCATATGAGTTTTAGTCAGCATTTCACGCAAGGTCTCCATAACAGGAGTCTTTTTGTATACTACAAAGCAGTAGTGGTATCTAAAGTAATGGTAGCGCGAACACTGAAAGATAGATCGAACGATCCCCTCACATCATCAGACAACAACTCGCTATGGACCGAAGTTTTTACTCGGGCTCCAAAATGGTAAACGATGGTCCTTACCCAAGTGACATGGCTCGCAAATTTTGTTGTCAGCTGGCACCTTAATTTCCGATTCAGAATTAAGCATGGATCGGACGTGACGTTTGTCTATGTGGCCACACTTATGATAGAACTGACGAGTTTGGTTATGTTCAGGCATAGACCTCCATCGATTGAATAGTTTCAAATGAGGCACGGTATAGAGTGTGACCTGAGTTGCGGGTACCTTGGAAAAGTGCTTGCTCATTAATACTGAACTGACACTCAGCATCTGACTTCACAAGCACTCAGCATCTGATGTTAGAAACCTGCATTTCAGGTTTATATCGTGGGTTTCAAGAACAGAAACGAGGTTTCGTGATAAGTCTGGTACATACCATACATCATTGAGCGTGAATGTTTTTAGATCAATAGTTCTACTGCCGAGAGCTTTCATTACCTCCTTTCCTGTCGCTTTGACTGTAGCTTTTGAGTTCATAGGAAAAGGTTTGTAGACAGTGAACTATTTTACGTTTGACGCAATATGGTGAGTAGCGCTATTACCAATCCACCAATGGCCATTTTTAGTTACCATATTCACGTCACTACTGATTGGAATCAGTGCAACACGGTTTTAGTCACATTGACTTGAGTGCTCTTTTGGCTATCTCCACCACCCCCCGAACTAGGTTTAGGGTTTTTTACTAGATGCAACGGATATGGGGGTTTGCCATCAATTTTCCACTTAGCACGCTGAAGAATCTAGTGACGTTTCATGTTACAATGCTTACTCTTGTAAGTGCGTTCTGGTTTTGACTTTTCCTGGCTACTACTGTTTGTAGCACTGAGAACTTTACCTAATTTTGACGCTGGTGCTACGTCACGTTCATTTAGAATTAGCGCTATCTTCCATGTCTTCGACCCTCTAAGTTTCATTTGCTTTCAAGAGTAAGTAGCTTGATTTGAACGACTCAAAACGCTTAGGCAATTAGTGCAAAACTTTAAAAACGAAAAGGAGCTCGAATAAGTCATCAAGTATTTCTATTCTACACATTTTCGGACCAGCAGCAAACTCACTGTGATGATTTTTAACTCAAAGCAGGACAGATAGGGCATTTCCGGTTTATCCCAATCCATATTGAAAAAATCAAGACACTGACGAAAAAACGGATCTTCTGTTTTATTATCAAACTGTTTGACCAAAATGTCTCTAATCTACCTGAAATACGTTGATGTAGATCATCGCTTACGCTCAGGGAAATGTCGATTTTTATTGGAGCAGACACTTTGTTGAATGCCCTGAGCTCAGCCATTTCACATTTGGTTGGAGTATCCGATCGTTCAGGTTTCTCAGTTGTTACCTCCTCAACGATACTGACACCACTGTGCAACTCCAGCAAATCCAGAACTCGATCTTTCCAAGTTGGCAATCTTTCGCTGCTGTCATTTCCTTGATCCCTTTTACACATTCCATTTCAGAACTGGTTGAACTAGAACCGTCAAATGATATCACGAAAAGCCACAAGGCAATAATCCAAGCAATGAAAAAGATCGCGTAACTTGGTTGGGTTTCATAAATACTACACAGCGTAGTTAAACGAACTGGGCCAATAATCTGTCGATTTTTTAGGTTATAGTGCTTGTACTTATAATCGAATAACTGAATATGCGTTTAAATTCACATTAACTACCTTTTTGATTGCCACAAAACAGAAAGAATTCCAGAAGGGAAAATGATAATTTGCCAAAACTAGGAAGATAAGCAAACGCTCCAAATGTTAAGCTAACCTTTTGTTCCTAATTTTCAAAAAATTTCACAGCTATAGTATATCTGATGTTTCCTATTCAGTCCCTGAATGTTTTCTGTTTCGTCTATGCATTAACTTTAGCATAGATTCACATAAGCTCTACTGCATTCAGGTGACTACCATGACACCATATGGCACGTTTTGTGATGCTGCTGAAAAGCTCTTTTCAAGTCTTTTTAAATCAAACCTCGACCAACTTTTTCTAGCATTGAATCCAATTAACTTGAATGCTGCATCCTGCGAGTTCAGTATTCAGGTTTTTGAAAGTTTAACAGTATACTTCAAATCAGTATTTGACATAAACCTAAGAATTTTTTTATACTTCCAAATGTAACCTTTCCATAAAGCTTAGGTTGTCAGTTAAGATGCCGTTCTTTTCATTTGTGAATCTGAGGAATTCAGTAATTTTGGACATCCGAAGATGTTGAGCATTCGCCAGTTGTTTTTTGTCCCGATTATTATGATTTATCCATAAATAGTTCAAATTGTGTTATAGAGGAGTATTCTACAGCTTTTACTAAGATCTTGTCATGGTTTATACTGCAGTTGGGGACATCTTCAGATGGCAGAACTTCTTTAACCACTGGGTGGCATCCTGGCTAGCGCTAACGGGATTTTTAGATAACATACTTTCCGTGCTGGGCCACCTACACATACTCACAAATGCATCATAAAAGAGGGAAAGGATCATCAAATACCTTACACTTATAAATTGGCACGTCCTATGCTTTTTTGGAACCTATTTTAAGGTTTTCGGGAACTTATTCAGCATTCAAAGACAATTTATAAAAATGGATAATGGCTGTTCAGTTATTTATTTCGTATCCCACTCTTATCAGCGAAGGCCACTATGCATGTTGTCAAAAATTTAAATGCTCGATTTTGTTATAGCTGCAGCTAGAGGCAAGATGGACAACTAAGTCGCCTTTGAGCTTTAGACTAGGCTACTCAGGTCTTTCATCCTTTTGATTCGAGTGATTATTTACTTCATCTGTTAATTATTCCACCAATTTTAGCCAATTTCGACAACTGGTGGTAAGAATAGATCTTTCATTCTACTGCCCTTTAGCTAAAGTCCCTAAGGCTTTCTTATGTGACTTGAATAACAAATTTGCTTATCTCTCACATTTACAAGGTTTTGCAGTTTCTCGAGGTAATCTTGTAATTTCAAGGTTTACCGGCTTCGACTTAACTGCCGCAAGCTCATAATATTTTTTAACCATAAGTGTAGCATCTGTGTCCCTGAAACAACAAAAGTCTAAGCAAAAAGAAGAGGTAAGCAGAGGTCATCATTTTTTGAAATGATGACTTCTCGATGTCTTGATTATGCTACCAATCTGCTTTAGTATCGCTATTGGCCTTATAAAAAAACTTCCTGAGAATCCTGCTACTGCAAGTCTTAGGGTGGGTTTCATAGCTGCAATTTTATTGTTGAGCCATATAATCTCTTAGACGGGTTTTGAGGGACTACGCGAAGAATCGAAAAGTGCTTCATGGCACAACCCAAGGCCGGCGAAGGATGGAAGTTACACCGGGCGTTGCTCAATGATCCATCCTTTGTCCAGACCAATGGAACATATTGTTCAACGAGCAAAAGAGACTAGCGCTGCTGGATGAGTCACGCCTGGTCGGCTATACAAGTGATATTGCGGCGCTAGTTGTTGCAGCACAGTTGAACAGGTGCAACTTAGACCTGGTATGCTAATGCGCGAGGTGAGAGACTGGTCAACTGCTCGCAGATTCAACCTAACACTGGAGAAAACCCAAGTGGTCACCCAGACAAGAAGAGTAAGGATGATCAGTATTGGGGAAATGCCGGTCGAATCGAAACCAGCAGTAATGTACCTGAGCTTGCTGATTGACTCAAATATGGGTTTTTCTGATAAGACTCCCAACGTAGGGAGACCCGAAGCCTCAAGAAGGTGACTTTTGATCAGTGCCGTAGAGTCTTTGCTACTGTATTGAGTAGAAATATGGGGCGACGTTCTCAGCGAAGAGCTGTACTGAAAACACTTGACACAGGTACAGAGAAGAGGTGCACTGAAGATTCCATCCGCATATCTGTCAGTTTCTAATATCCATCTCCCCCTTGCTAGGGAACTCCGTACTATCCACTTGCTTCGAAACGAAGACACGAAAAAGATAGTTGCCTGTGACGAGAAAAAACGCTCGTTAAATGCTTGGTGGCAGTCCTATGTGAAAAGCACCAACGGAATGTGGACTGTGCACCGCATTCCTGATATGAGACTCTGGCTCATCCAAAGGCACGATGAGATTCACTTCTACCTAACCCAGCTCTTGAGTGGGCATGGGTATTTTTGGTCTTACTTGCACAAGGTTGGTAGGTCGCGGTCCACCGATTGTCGGTTTTGGGCAGGAGGGGAAGATGATACCTGCCGTATATCTTTTGCATGCAAAATAGGGGACAGGCTGCGCCAGGATCACTACAAGGAAAAAGGAGGGCTATCCTCGGATAGTCTAATTGGGGAGACGCTTTGATCGGTTGACAAATGTAACCATGTGGCACATTACATTCTGGCAGTCCAAAAAGATAAAAAGGGCTCACCAGATCAGCCGCGGCGGGGGGATCACTTTTCTAGCAACCCGTCTTTCCTCCTCCTCTTTCGCTGAAGAAGGGATCCCTCAACTCGAAGATGCCTTACGGCGTAGCAAAAAGTGGCTTTGCTCGAAGTGATGTGTCAAACGGTTCCGGGCTAGGCTCTCACGTTGACAGGGGAAGTTGTTTGGTGGGGAGTCTAGACATCTTACATACCTGGGAGCCCACACTCAGGGCGTTAATAGCTTTTCCCTCCCAATAAAAAAACGAACATTTGAAATTTGAAAAGCTGTTTAGGGCACTTAATTAAACGAGCTCTTTTCATTTCTACTTTATAAGGACTATTCACAGGATGTCCAGGTTCTGCAAGGGTCAAATGCAGCACCCGTCATAGATACTATCTCAGTCCATTTTAATACGATCGCGAGCTGCCAATTCTTTCAAATTCGATGGCAAACTTCATTAGCCTTCCTGCCGCCTATAAATAAAAAATTCTGCAAGACCATCTGCAAAAAGCTCTTCCCGTTTAATCACATTGAGTTGACTGACATTCTCCGAAATAAATAATTCCATTTTAAATTGTATGCGTACAGCACAATACTCTTTGGTGCCATTTCTTTTTTTTTTTTTTGTTTATCAGCAGAAGGCAGGAAAGATGCGATCGCATTGTTGATTTGTCGAAGTTCAATAAAAGCGTTGCGTCTCACTATGCATTGCAAAATATTCGGATTCCTTCCACATTTCCTTGCTGCAACAAAAACCCAAATCCTTTTCGCGCTTTACAGATGCTAATGCGGGACTTCGGATGCTGTTTACTTTGATACCCAGAAATTGCATGGACACGTTAAAGTTGAATTTGTTAAACATGTTGCAAACATTTCATTTGCATCTTTTTATGCAGATTCGAATTCAGTTGGTAGATAAAGATGATCACTGAAAAGTAAAATTGTTGTCAAGGAAACGAATACGATTTGCATTAATTGTAGAAAGTAATTACACATACAGGGAATCACGTGCCGAGTTAGAGGTTTTTGTTTTGTTGTTTGATGGCTTGCTGTTTGTTTTGCAGTTCATTTTGGAGTATGACGAAAGATTTATTGTTTGTAGAAATTTTAATTCTTGCAATTTTCATTTGCTCTTTTAAGTTTTCATAATGTGGTACACTAGGGGCTATGTAAACAAACTTTGATTAGCACATAGCCGATCTATATAGTTGTACTACTTATTCTATGCTTGCTTTTCTGGTACAATAGAGTTATTCGCTTTCATATAATACTGAGCTTTTTTTGCAGAATATTATCATTCATACAATTAGATTTAACTTAGTTTTAGGATACAATTCAAAATTATCTGTTTCAAAATTATATCCCGCCAATTTCAAATGGAATGAAAGAAAGTTTAAACATAAGAACTCAATTCTAGGAAAAAAATGGATCAAACACACTTTTATCGAATATCGACTACAATAAAATGGAAAAATCTTTCGCATAATAATAAGAATTGAAGATAGACAAGGCAATGCATTTGGTAAGCCTAATAATGTGATTTTAATCTGAGTTGGCCAAATAATCATAGTTTGGGTTAGATCATTGTCCACGATTAGTTGGGTTCGGTAGTTGCGACTAAGTGATTTACAAGTTAGGTAAGGCCCCTCAAACACCTTTCTGCTCTTGTGCTCATCTACGCTTAGTTTTGTCCAAAGTAAACGAAAATGTATGAGGGAAGCTAATGTCACCCAATGGTCTTGAAATACCTAAAATTACTGTCACTGGTTGTACTCTGGCACAATCGCATACGAATAGTTTTTCAAAACGTAAATCAATAAACCGACGTGCATTGTCCATCGATAGTAGGAAGTATTTTCTACCTCTCTGGAAGTATACGGACTCCACTTCCAAAGAAGGCGATCCAATTTCCATAAGAAAGCTAGATCATCAGCTGAGACTCTTTTGGGAAACTACGGTTGCATCGGGAAAATCCAATAGAGATGGGCTTACAGCGGTTAGATAGACATTCTAGAGCATTGAACTTCACTTCTAGCGTCGAAATGCTTGCCATAATGTACCTCCTACCATTTATTTACGCTTGCATCCCTTGCAGCCTCCTCTTTTAAAACTAAAAGAAAAGTTTGTCTTCTTCCTCTCACGCTTGCGCTTTCTCCATAAAGCACCATACCTGTTTCGGTCCATTGACCGTGCTCTCCAGTTTTGAAATCTGAGCAGCAATGACTATCTTCGTTGACCGAGCCAGACCAGCGTTTCCTCGGTTTTCTCACTGGTCTTCACCCTTCAGTTCTCCCAACGAATACCATTTTGGGGACTCCTTGTTTATCTATACGATTCATGCGGCCAGCTCACTGCAGCTTCCGTAATCTTACAATCATTGAGACCTCTGGTTCATCAAAAATGTCATACAGATCATGGTTGTTGGTTCCAGTCAGGACTCGTCTCTCGAAGGCGTTCAATATATTTGTAGATGCTTGGGCTAAGGTCCGTTTTTCATACCCATAACATAGCACAGGTCCAACCACCGATTTTCGCATTTGGAGATTTTTTTTCTGTGTATGAAGCTGGTCTTCAAAATCGTCAAAACTGAATAAGTCATTTTATTTGCGAGCTGTCTTCTTAGGCATATTTCATCTCTTTCACTCGCGGTTTTCGTTATTTTGGTGCCTGGACACGCCTATTTGCCCACATTTTTGATACTAGTAAGTTTTGTTTTATTTGCATTAATTTGTAGCCCTACAAGTTTTGCTTTCATAAAAAGTTATTTGGCGGTTGCTAACGACCGTGACAAAACATTGTTGTCGTCCGCACAGGCGACTTTATTCGACTTATGTATTAACGTATCCCTTGTATCGATAGGTAGCTTCTTATGACTTGTTTCAGACCTAAGTTGGATTACAATGGGGCCAGCCTATCTCCCTGCTTTAGTTCGATATTTGTGTCAAAGGCATCGGTGAGTTGGTTATTGATGCGGACTTGGGAGGTTGTTGACGTGATTGTCATTTTAGTAAGATGCATTCATTTGGCTGGGATATGCAAGCAAAGTATTAATTGGTATAGCACGCCATGGTCAATGCTTTTAAGAATATACAAAAATTTGAAGTTTGTTCATGTTGAACTCTCAGCGTTTCTCACGTACCTGCTTGACTGTAAAAAGTTGATATTTTGTCGATCTACCTGCTCTAAAGTCACCTCGGAACTTCCCAATAATACTCTTTGCGTATGATCTGATTCTATTTTCTTTTATCTTCCGAAATATTTTGTACCGCGTTCAAAGTAGTGATATGTCTCTACAGTTTTCGCAATGTAGATTGTCACATATTTTGTGAATAGGGCATAAAATTGATTTTCTCTACTCGCTACGCATTTGTCTTCTTGCCAAATGTCCTGGATGACTTTATGGATGGCCTTGATGGCGGAACAAATTTCATCCGAAGTTTATAGGGCCCATGGAAGCTCTTTAGAAATATCTATAGGCTCCGATGCTCTGGAGATATGCGCAAGATTTAGAAGGTGCTTGAAATATGATTCTCATCTTTCTTTAATTCTGTTCTTACTAGCGATGATGTTGCTGATGTCATCACAACAGAGCTGATAACCGTGTTTCAGGCGTTTCACTCCTTTATACGCTTGTCTTGTATTGTTGCTAGTTCGACTTACTTCGATACTTTTTAATTATTTGTCATTGTATTTTCTTAATTCTAATTATCTTATTCGCTAATCTACTGAGATTTTCACAATATTCTCTCTTCATCCTGGATTCTCTACCTAAATTTTGTTTGTACGTCTAATTCGTTTTGTCCAATGCATTCTAGCATTCATCATCAAGCCAATCATTTCTTTTACACCGGGCTTGATGTCCAATCGTCTAATCTGCCATGGTCTTAATTGTCGCTCTCACTTTCCCCATAGGTCGTTGCTTGTTTCCAGCGATATGTCTGATAAGATGGGAGCCAGCTGGCTGTCGAGAGTTCCGGTGAAATTTTTTGACACAGACGTCGTTTGGAGTATTTTGATGTCGAATATCGGTATAGAATTGATCTTCACCAAATACGCCTTTGACAGATGACATCGATAGGTTGATTTGATCAAGTAATAGCCCGAGTTACAATTGGCTCCTCGGTAGGTATAGACGGCAAGTATAAAAGAGGCCCAACGTTGTTGGATCAGACCGATCTGGTTTTGTGTGTTGCCATCTGGTGATGCTTGGTAATTTTATGTATACATCGATACGAGAAGCAAGTTGAACGTATGACCAGAGCTCTGCTGCATGAAAAATGAATCAGCCGCTGGCCGTTGTTATTCATTTCATCGTGGAGGCTATACCCTCCAGTCGTTCCCCGATGAGATAGCTCATTGCCATCCTTAGGACTGAAATTCCCTGAGATGTGAAGGATTATAGGGAAACTAGTGTTTCAAAGACCGTGATGAAAACATTAATTAAAATGGCAACAAAATCACACTGGTTTGCGGCACAATTGACATCAATATTGCTTGTTTGTGATGACTGCTATAATCTAGAATGGTAGCTGGTGGTATCTGAACTGCCAACTGAAACCGTTCCTTTCTGTTCACTGGAATATATTTTCACTATAGTAGGGGATCGATAATCCATAAATAATCGGTTTAATGCGTTTGGATCGGATTCGTAGTGCCCTTGGTTTGTCTTAAGATATTTTTGTTAGATTAGGTTAGCTTCAGAATGGTTTTGGGATCGATGACGTGGACGAAATGAAATGTTTGCAAGTTTGGTTTTCGGCTAAGGGAATTGGATTGTAGAGTGGTATGAAATAAAGAGATTGAAATCCGTTTAAAATTCGGGAGATTTTCGTAAACGTAAACTTAATGAAGCGAGATGTCTACTGGCGTCAGAAGTACGACCGCTCGTCAAACTAGCTGGTCAACATACATACCCCTATTCATTAGGTTGGGAGGTGGATACCATTGACGCACTAAGTGTGGGGCTTCCATGCTCGCAGGCGACTGGACTAAACAGCTGTTGATCTGAGAACCTAGCTTGGAACCGTTTAAGACTTTACTTCGAGCCAGGTCTTGTTTTTTTCGCGGTGAGGTGCTTTCAGGCTGGGGGAAAGCCAGAGAGGAAGAGGAATTGCCAAACAAGCGATTCCCCAGTCCTGACATCTCTGGATGCTGTAAGTCCTTTTTATCTTTTAGGATTGCCCGAACATAATGTGCCACATGGTTTTATTTGTGAGCCGATCCAAGCATCACCACGACTATACTATCCCGACTGAGCTCTCCCGTCTCCCTGTAGAGTTCCCATCGCAGCCTGTTCCACTTCTCGCATGCAAAAAATGGGTGGTAGGCATCGTCTTCCTCTCCTGGGCAAAACCGACAATCGGGGGACCATGACTTACCAATCTTGTGCAGTATGACTGAAAACAACCATGCCCACTCAAAAGCTTGTTCAGACAGAAGTTAGTGTCACCATGCCTTCGGCTTAGTCATGGCCTCACATCCGGGATGAGGCGCGCAGTCCACCTTCTTTACGCGATTCCGCTGCCTTTTATAGTGGCGCGGCCTTAGCTCGGTAATGAGGCATACAGTACACTTTCCTCTCATATCGTTTACCCATGACTGTTGCCAATCGATGAGGGTACGTCGCCTCTCCTCGTGGGCAACTACGTATCTGTTACCTTCGTTTCTCCGTAGGAAGATGTCATGGCGATGTATAGCAAGGACGGTGGGTATCATTCCTGCAATAACCAGCACCACCAATTTGGAGACTGCCCGATTTGCATATGCAATATGCAGTGCTAAGTCAATACTGCTCCTTGTTGCGAGCACTGTACCATGTTTCTGATCCATGCAGTAGCACTGATTATACTGCGCTTATCAGAAGTCACCTTCTTGGTGAGGTGGATCTCCTATGTCGGCCATTTAATGACTGAGAGCCGATATACCCACTCCAGCTTTGTCAGTCTCTGTCCCGATTTGTGCAGAGAAACACATCTTTGAGTCGATCAGGATACCCAGGTACTTTGCCGCTACTTTAGTTTCACCAACCATCTCCCCAATGCTAATTGTCCTTACTTTATGGATTCTCTTCCTTGTCAGGAGGACTACTTTAGTTTTCTCCAGTCCCAGACTAAATCGGCAGTCAGTTTTCCCTTGATAAGTTTCTCGAACACGTTTCCGGGCATGCCTAGCATAATGCGCCTTATGCAGACTCCAAATCAGGATTTATCTTCCCCTTGCCAAACATAATGAGCCGTGCTACCATCCATCATCCCAAGGAAACCCTTTCGCGCAGATAAGCGTTGAACGTGCTGAGTAGCAAGTCAGCGAAAATATTGTAAACAAGCTGCCAAACTTCAACACGAGTATTATTTAATTCTGGTCCCTTCCTTTCTTTAATAGATAGAATTGCCTCTTCAATTTCCAACCTCGTAAAAGGTAGACATTGCACTGGCATACTGCCGTGAACATTGACATTGATAGGAACCATAATGAATAGAGCCGATACAATTTCGTCCGACTTATTCGCTTCATGTAAGCAGGGCTTCCGTTAAGCGCTGATCTTCAATATGCCCAGCTTGTACCGAGGCCGCATGGATCCCCGATTTATATCATCCATGAGTTTATTAGCTTGTGAAGCCACTTCATGGCTGCCCTGTATTCTGCTTGCCTGGTGTATACCTCCTGTGTTTGCGGTTGCTAGCCTTGGGGAGCTTGTGCCACTTGCTTCGCAGCTCAGCGATTTTCGCTGACCACCGGTATACTGGAGACTTACCGTGCATAGAAGACTCCCAAGCAGATATCATGACACTCATTGTAAAGTTCACCACATCCTGTGCTGTGCCCGCCGTGAGAACGTAAGCGAGCCTTCTAACGTCCATCTTCCCAGTTTTTCATCCAAAGGTTGCAGTCGGGCATATGTACGCCAAGCGGCACCGCCGTTGACCTCAACTGCTATATATTGGTGATCATTAGTTGTATACTCTTAGTACCAGGGACTCTGAAGCAAATATCACATTGGGTATGCTTCCCGCATGACCCCGGAAAATACAACTAGTGTCTGCAGTCGGATTGTGCCCAATTCAATGGTTCTAGCATTGAAGCCTCCCATGATTAGCACCTGGCGCTGTAAGGTGCTGAGTTTGGCCTGAAAAGATGGCATTTTTTAGTTTAGTGTTAGATAAACTCTTAGAAAATATTGCTCCTGAATACCTCACCCACACAAATTCATATCTTCGTTCATAACCCTTTACCTATTGTTAGGTGCAGCCGCGAACCCAGATGATGCTTGTTGGGGTAAGAGTACCAGGCTTGTGAGTTTTTATCATGATAGTGCTCGCTGAGCAACACCAGGTTGGCTTTCATGTCCCTCAAAAACTGCTCAAGTAGATCCATCCTTGCAGAGAATGCATTGTGCCTCGACCATGTATTCTTTCCTTTTATGCCTTCTTTGATTATAATTATAGCACAGAGAGCTCCTATTGGGCCCCCTATAGCCATATGCTGTATGTCCGTATTCGAGGCACGATAAGTAGTGGAGAGGAATTGCCCATCTCCGTGTTCTGTAGATAAGCCAACATATTTCGATTTTGCCCTTTGCGAGGACTTGTTCGGCGTCTTTACCGCCATTCGTTGTCCTTTGGTGTTTTCCCGCATCAGTATCACTTTGACTTCGCTTAAACTAGGGAATTCCCTTCCAATGGCTTACTCTACCTCACGGTTGGCCGTGACATGGTGGATGTCCCTGATTTCGAGGATTGCTATAGACTCAAGGAAGAGAATGGTTGCCTTGGCTCTAAGAACCTTCTTGACTGAATTCTGAAGTGCGTTCTTTTTGGTAGCCTTACAGCCAATTTTGTTGTCATCTGACATGAATGCTCCTCTTATTTGACGCATCACATCTGTGTAGGACCTGCCTTCAGTTGGTTCAATAAGCAGTTCCTTACAGGAGTTTGTATCGTGGAAGAATTCTGGTTTTTCTCTGCTTTGTGAAGCTCTTTGTTGGCTTTTTTATGGAGAATCTTTTTGGCAGTTCTTTGACTGCTTGATTTCGCACTATTTGAAACTGTTTGTCGTGCCTTGTTCTTTCTAATTTTCTCGTGGCCATCTTTCATTGGGCACCTTGCCATCTTTTTAAGGAGAGAGAGAAAGAAATGAGCTCCTTTAGCTCGAGAGCTCCGTTCATGATGTTGTTCTTTTTTTATGTGCAGCAAGTAGTTGTCAATTGATTGATAATACTTCTCACTTTTCTTCGGAGCAATCAACGGCCAGCATGATTTCCACACGTTACTCCTTGAAAGAAGTTCTTGTTTTTCGACTTTGGTGATTCAGTGGCTTAGGTGACGGTACGAAAAGCACCAATTAACAGCATAATTTCTCCGCCTTTGCGCTGTCTGCCATTGCTGTCACAGAATTTTTGGAGTTTTCACTTCGCTCAGCCGGGATGTGCGTAAAGTTTTTTAATAATTTTTAAAATAATCCATCGCAAAATAGTCCAAATTCGAACCTTGGCGTTGAGATTTATTGTTTTTGGCATTAAAAATGACGCCAGGATTATTAGTGCCCTCATCCAGGGCACAGAGGCCAATGGTGGCACAAGAGCCAGTGAGCTATAGAAGATGACCGAGCTCAGCTGAAATGGTTTTGATCGGCGACGCGCATGCGTCCTGGCAGCTAGCTTCTGTGATCTCGTGGGGTAGGTTCTTTCCGCCGGCGCAAAACTCACACGACACTTATTACGCGTACGATTCAGGGGTCTCAATAATCCGTAAAGATTAAACAGGTCTCGGCCTCAGGAAATAAATTGACAATATCATGATAATTCCACATCGAACCTACCTATTTTTCGCAATAAAACGCGTGATTACAAAAAGGAACCTCATCCTTGATGAGTGTATTTACGGCTCATAACAAGAGTAAGGCAATCTGTTGGTGATGGTGTCCGCGTGCACCCTCCAAACCGGATATAAAATTCTGATGATATGGTTCATATGCGAGAACGGCTTATCCCTCGGCATGAGCCTCTATACACCCAAGAGCAGAAGCTAAAGTCCGTTACCAAGCCAACTAATGTTGCGGGACTCACCCCCTTTCGGAGGAGTAAATAAGAAGACCGGGCGTTTTAAAGTTTGGCAAATTATTTTGAAAATTATTTTTGACTAATAATTATTTTTCCCTAAGAAGACTGGATACAACTAAAGATTTATCTCGTGCAACTAAGCAAACGCTTTAATCTCGCGCTATGTTGTTATCCCGAATCTAACGCAATGACTCTACTGGTAGTAAGCATGTTGTCAAGATCTGATTCCCTGAAGTTCCACCAAAGATAACCTTTAGCACTAGCTGCATCGTGTTTCTTCAAAAGGTCGTGACTTATACACGAAAAAGGGTAAATTTCTATCCCGACAAGACAGCATCCTCTAGCGTATACATGAGACACTTAATCACAACCAAACCTTTCGTTGGTGGTGGAAAACGAGCAATTTTCAATAAAAATGCATGCCAATCCAGTTTCGATACGCGCAACGTATTTTCACTAAACTTCAATAACGGAATTCGTGGTCAAATCCTTTTCACGAACACTCCCAAACTTTCGACTTTCATACAAAATCACCCGAGATCTACTGCTTAAATTGATTTCGAACGGAAGTTTTCGTCGTTCCGGGTGCACAATATCGAAACGTCTTGATATTCTCTTAATTCATACAGCACTGAACAATTGACGTGTCATAAGTGAAACATAAATAAAAGAAAAATTAAGAAACAAGAATGCATACATCGCATCACACAAATGGCGAGATGACTTGAGCGAAGCACACAAATTAATTATTATTTACTCATTTAATTTTAAAAAAATACAATTTATTAGAGTCCATGACAATAATTTAGTTACACGTTACAATGAATGAAAATATACTGGGGTGAGTTGATACAAACAATTCTAATTTATAGACAATGAATGCTACAATTGCATTTTCAGAATTTGCAAGAAATTTAGCGTTCCCACGATGAAGTCTGCTGACATTGCGTCTGGTTATCCAGGTATTTGGTCACGTTGGTCTGTAGCCAGGAATTTGGTCACGTTGGTGTGTAGCCAAGTATTTGGTCACGTTGATGTATAGCCAGGTAAAATGCTGATTTCGTGGGAAAGTGTTGTTAACTCTTCCCCTCTTAAGCGCGATTGTCCACAATCGTCAAAAGTAGGGAAGATCATTGAAACGCTGGGATACCGTGCTGCTATTGTTGTTGCTGTTGATTTGGTTTGGCATTGTTGGCAGGCTATGGTTTGTTTCTGGAAAAGATGAACTTGTTAATAGGATGGTTTTTGGTTTTTTGCAAAATTTCCAGAGCATATAGATAGCTGACAGCATACAAAACATGGTAAGTGTCCCATATGAAGTTACTTTGTGGAAACTGTTTTCTGATTCAAGTTGCTGGATAATCTTCGTGTTATTGATCATCAAATCGGTCATGTTGTTCCCCGTAAGTAGAGCCTGCTGCTTCTTGATGGTTAATGAAGGCTGGAGAACAGCAGGCAGAACTTCTAATTTTGATACTTCTTTTGATGCGAATGTCTTCCCGTTGACTTTTATGGTTGTGTTGTGAAATTTTATGACGAATGTGCCATTGAGGTCATGATGCGCTTCGCCGGCTTCCATGGTCCCGGAGAATTGGTTTAGAAGAAGGACTCCTGGGGAAACTTCTTCAATGGTAGGTGTTTGCGGGTTGACGGTCGTTTGGCAGGTAGCGCTTAGGCTTTTCAGCAGGTTTGGAATGCAGCTAGTTGGACTAATGTTTATAAGGTCATTTTGATTACAAATAAATAAATCGTTTACTTTTTACAGTTTTCCGGAAGGGCGTATATTACATCTTCATTTTTTATGATTTTGTCAAAAGGAATATTATAGATAGAATTTTGATGTTTGATAGGTCTAATTAACAAGGTATCGTACAATTCGTTTGATGTGATTGGTATGTTAACAATATAGAGGATGCAAAGGTTGTTTGTAATGATTTTGATTTCGGAAAAGTCTAAAGCTGTCTCCACTGTTGTATAGGGTACTGATTCTGTGTTCAAGAAATTCATAGCAGATTTTATCTCTTCTTTAGATAGAATTACGGAATTAATTATGCCAACTTTGGCCCAATGGATCGCGTATATTATATTTATGAGTTCTTCTTTAACCAATTTTACTTTGAACTGCAAGTCCATTACAAGATTGTCTTTTATTTTGTCATTTGATTTAATCATTTCTTGAATTGTGTTAGCTGTTTTAGTGATATTATTTAATCGTTCCTGATACAACTTATTAATAATAACTTGTTTGTTACTGTTTTCTAAAACATTCGTAATTTTTTGCTTTATTGTGACAAAATCCTCTCTATCGGGAGTCCCGGCTATCCACTTCCAGGCTGTACCAATTGCATCGATTGATCTCTTGATTTTGCGTGGTTTAAGGTTGTCAATCATGGCTACTGATCTGCTGGACCTCATGCTTTAGGAAATGAGAAAGAGGGTGATGCTGTGTAGTCGAAAGGTTCAGTATTCTGTTGATGTCGTCTGCAAGTTTTGCGTATTGTTCCAAGTCGATGATATGTATAAGCTTAAAGTTTCCGTTTCGTAGTTTGGTCAGTCCGATATTGAAGGTAGCGATGTGGGCATTGGAAAAGTCCAGTATCTGAACATTTGCTTGAGCGGCGCCGAGAAGAAATCTGAAAGGGGTATTGACTTTAGTTTTTAATTCTATCTTTGTGAATAACTTTGCCTGACTCTGTTACTATGGTGGTATTTTTATTTTCTTTCACAACTTCCTTACGATAACGCGGTGTTAGTTTAGACCCTATACGTTTATTTAGTTTAACGTATACTATTTCCCCTATGTCATATTGTTTTGGGGGGCGCCTCTTCTTATTGTGGTATTCTAGATCTTTGTCTTGTTTGTGTTGTATTTTCTCTATGTTCGACATGCGAACCCTCTCAAGTTCCTCGGGACTTATATTGGGGGCTCGGCCCAGGTACAACTCGACGGGCTTCTTTCCTGTGGTGGAGTGGATAGAATTATTATACTCATTCACATATCTATCAAGTAGCTCCTGGAATGAACGAGGAGGGCCATCCTTTCTGAGGCAAGTCATGATTTCGGCCAGTGTTGAATGCCATCGTTCTATTTGACCGTTGGCCTCACTTTTATATGCCGGAGTCCTGTATACCTTGATTTGGAGATCGTCTTCCATCAAGGATGTCAGAGATATTTATGTGAGGGCTCCTTCGTTATCGATGACGATATTTTCGGGGATACAAAAGAAATACAAGATATCTAAGAGCGGTTGTTTTATATCTTCAGTTGATTTTGAAGCAACGATTTTGGACTGCGAAAATTTTGTGAATTTATCAATGGCGATGAGGACATATTTCTTCTCAGTGATGAAAAGATCTAGGTGAACCGTATGTCCGGGATATTTTGGGATGGGTGTAGCGAAAAGAAGAGGCTTGTTAGGATGCCTATCATATTTACTGAATTTACAGGTGGTGCAGCGTTTTAGTAAGTTTCTAATTTTCGAAGACATTCGGGGGAAATAAAAATTTTCTAGCAGCTGGAGGCGATTTTCCTCAGCATTGCGATGCGCTCTACGGTGAGTTGTTATGATTTTCTCCTCCTGCTCTGCTTCGTTGGTTAGGTCTTCCACCAGTCTCTGTGTATATCTTACACGATAGTTACTAAAATGAAGAGGATAAATTTCCTGGATTTTTCCCATGGTTCCTTCGTCAGTCAACAGTCCATTTATGGTTTCTGGGTTGAGATATCTTTTGAGAATATTTACGAGAGTATTGGAAGGATAGTCCGGCTTTATGATTGTGTGTCTTGTATAGTTTTCAAATGGATGGGTAATTTGGTAGCTGTCTTCTTCACCAATTTTCAGAATAAGTTGATTCCTAAAAACATTGACGGGGGTTTCTACAGTGGGGATTAGGTTGTGTGATGAACTGTCGTCACTATGCTGGGTTGCAGTAAGGGAGTTTGATTCGCTGGTTTGGGGTGGTCTTGAAAGTGTATCGGCAACTATATTTTCTTTGCCTGGCTTATACTGAAGTTGATAGTTATACTCCTCGAGGATGGACTTCCATCGCTTCATTTTCCAGTTCGTATTCTTGTTGCTTAGAGCATACGTGAGAGGCTGGTGGTCGGTGTATATTATTACTTTACATGACCCGTAAAGATAACTTCTCAGGGAGGTCAGAGCCCAGATAATGGCCAACATTTCTTTTTCATTTGCTGCAAAATGTTTCTCTGTTTTGGTAAGTGTTCTTGATAGAAAGACAATTGGTCTGTTTTCTTGCGAGAGTACAGCACCTATGGCGTATTCGGATGCGTCGGTCGTAAGCTCAAAAGGCTTGTCAAAGTCAGGATGAGCCAAGACTACTTCTTTGGAGACAAGCGAATTCTTAAGCTTCTGAATTGCATTCAAGGCTGTTTCGTCTAGGTGTATGAGTTTCTTCTTGGAAAGGTTTTTGGACGTACGTCCGTCCTCCCCTCGTAAAAGAGATGTCAGGGGCTTTGCTATCTTAGCGTAACCTTGGATGAAGCGTCGATAATAACCTGACATTCCCAAGAAGGAGCGTAAATCCTTTAGTGTCTTTGGAGGTGGGAAATCGACGATTGCTTGCACCTTTTTGGGATTTGTTTTGATACCATATTTACCGACAATGAACCCCAAGAATTCTATTTCTTCATGTAAAAACTCGCACTTGTCGAGCTGAATCTTAAGGTTCGCACTTTCCAGGATTTCGAACACTTTTTCTAAATTTTGGAGATGTTCTGCTTCATCTTTGCCGAAGACAATGATGTCGTCGATGTAAATGTAACAGCGTTTTCCAATTTCATTGCGCAAAATGTCGTCTAGCGCCCTTTGGAATATTGAAGGGGCGTTTTTTAGACCGAATGGCAAACAGGTGTACTCGTATTTGCCATTGTTTATTGAGAAGGCTGTTTTTTCGATGTCGGGTTCTTTGAGGGGGATTTGGTGAAACCCACTCTTGAGGTCTAGGATGGAGAAAAGTTCGTTTTTTCCGAGATTGGATAGCACTTCGTTAATTTCTGGTATGGGGTACCTATCAGGGATGGTGATAGAATTTAATTTTCGGTAATCTACCACCATTCTGCATTTCTTCTCTCCCGATGCGTCTTCCTTTTTGTTGACAATCCATACTGGGGAATTGTACGGAGATCTTGATGGCCTAATGATCCCGTCTGCGAGTAACTTGCTTACTTCCTTTTCAATTTCGTCCTTCAAAGCCATTGGATAAGGGTATGACTTTGAATAAACGGGATCATCTGAAGTTGTGCGTATCTCGCCTTTAACCCTGGTGGTGAAAGTCAGACGCTCATCAGGGTCAGTAAGGAGATTAGGAAAGCGTCCTAGTAGGTTTTTTAATTCGTTTCAGGTCGTTGGGTTTAAATGGTCTGTTCTTAGGACAATAGTATTAACGCATTCAGAAGTATGTTGCTTTAGGGGAATAGTGACTTTATTATTGAGGATCATGTAATTGCCTTTTGTATGAATCACGGTATTTAGTTCCTTTAAGGTATCGTTGCCAAGGATTCCATCGAATGAAATAAGGCTAGGTAATATAAAGAATTTGATTCTGGGTGTCCATGGTCCGAAAGGTTGTATAAACGAATATTGGGTGATTTTTATGCTGCCTGCTACAGACTTTGCGAAGAAGTCTCGATCATTAGGGATAGGGTACTTTATATGGCGTGGTTGGATGTAGTTTCTGTTGGACCCGGTGTCCACGAGAAATTTCAACAGCTCTCCACTTCTCAGTCTAAATTGGAAGTAGGGAAGCGAAGAGCGCTTCAGCCTAAAAAATACACGTCGTCCAGATGTTCCGTTGTGTCTGTCGTCAGATTGTGATTCTCGTTAGTTATGTCAGGTGGAGCGTTGTTTATCGTGTCCGTTTCCTGTTGGTCATTTAGGTTTGCCGGAAAAGGTTCTGTGTCGTCCTGCTGTAGGAAATCTAAGAAGCCTTCCTCGTCGGCCAGTCCTGGGTTATCAAATAGTTCCGCGTGGATTTCGGGTTCTATATTGTAATTATTGGTCGTGAAGTAAGTTCGTTGGTATTTATTGGGAAAATTCGGCGCGGGTAGTGGTCGTTTGTGGCCGAATCCATGTTCAATACGAGGTCTGTTAATATAGTTTGCATTGCGAGTTCGAATGCTATGGTCTACGTCCATAGGTTCGGGTCTATTTGGTTTGGGGGGTAATTGCCTAGGGTTTGGACCAAATGCGGGTGGTTGTTGGCTGAAAAGTCGGGGTGCCTGTTGATTGAAGAATTGGGGTACTTGTTGATTAGAGAACCGAAGTGGCTGTTGATTATAAAAACGAGGCGGCTGAGGAGCTCTTGGGTTGCTTAGTAGTTCAGGATGAAATTGCCGCCTAGGTGCTGGAATTGGGGCTGGTGTATGCACGTTTGTAAAATGCCTTCTTGGTGGTATTGGTGGGGTCTGTTCAGGATGTTTCAGCATTCGATACTGTGAGTTGTTAGCATGTGCGGCACGAAAGTCGATGTTTTGGAGCTTTAGACAAAGGTGTAAAGCCTGTGGAAGGTCCGCGGGTTCGCGAATGCTGAGAAGTCTGGACAGGTCACCTCTAAGTCCTCTGACGAATGTATCTAATGCCTTGTACCTAAATGATTGGGTCATTACATTGAGTTGGTCTTGATTCAAATCCATCGATCCAAGTTTGTTCAGGATGAGGGATAGATGCTGGTAAACCATTTGATAGAACTCTGGGATGGAGTTGGTACCTTGGACCAACCTGGTTAGTTGGTACTCAAGTGTACCCAGGTCGCGTTTATCGGCGTAATGTAATGTCTGGTATCTTGAGACTTTCTCCCAATTAAGGGGAGTGTTGTACGATTCGAGGGCAATGTCAGCATAGCCCATGACTTTATTTCGGATCACCGAAAGGATACCATAGTATTTTGGGGACCCCTTTAGGTGTTCGTATATCTTTAAGATTCGATCCACCGATTTCTTCCATGAACTAAATTCTCCCGGATTTCCCGAAAAGTCTCGTAGACTCTTAACAACGTCGGGTATTTTGTCCATATCGGCCAGATTGTTTTCCACGTTGACGTTAATTGGGACATCGATTTCATTATTTATGTCTGAAGCGGGATTAAGTAGAGAATTAAATATTGCCCTTCCCTGTGTTTCAAGGGAGGTTTGGACCATTTGTTGAATGATTTGGTGAATTTCATCACTAATCTGATTCTGGGGTGTGTTATTTTGGCCTGCTGCAAGTGCAGGCCGTACGTCAGCCGGCCCAGCGCCCGAACCAATTCGAGCGGGCCTGATAAGATTATTTGGGTTTGCCATCTGGCGAAGTACAATGCTTCGGGTAATTCTTGAGCGGAATAAGGATTCACTTGGTCCTGGCACGAAAAGACGAAGAGAACGAGAGTCGAAACTGGGTAGGTTATTCAAATTTTGGACAGGTTTTAGATTCAAGCAGATAATTCAAACGGATTTTAAATTTCCACACAAGGATCACAGAAATTTTCAGCAATGGTTTCACACCGGAAGTAGAGTGATTGATTTTCGTTAATAGCCACAGATTATAACTTTCGAGTAACAATTTCGTTCGAATTAGTTTCGCACAAAGGGTGGAGAAATATTCACAAAGGCAAAAGAATTTTCGCAACGTTTACACAAAAATTGCCCATCGAAGATGTTGTCACAATACTATTTCACTGAGCTCATAAATAAACAGTTTGATTCTGAGAGTATACCATAAATGGCAAATTATATTTTTAATTCGCACTTCACTTTTTTCACAATTTATGTAATTTTCAAGAAATATATACCACGTTTTATAAATATATTCAAAGCATATAATATAGTTCTTCGTTGGATTGCAGGTGAAATGATAATATGTTCAATAAAAATGATTCAAAATTTGTATGTTAAAAAATTAAATTTTTAAAATGAAATATTAATTATTTGGTTTTAAAACAACAGTGGAGGACTTACAATATAAATGTATATAGTTTCGCTTCCATTTGTATGCTGGAAATTCCTTGATTTTTCTGTTTTCCGGTTAGTTAATTCTAGCCTTTAAGGTTTTTCTGCCTTGCCGGTGTCAATGAATTTGTCTTCGTGTGCTGCGGTTTGGTTATTCCAGGTTGTTCGTTTATGGACCGTTTAGCTGTGCCCAATTCGCTGAATCCTTTTTGGACAGGCTTGGTGTCCTGTCTTACTGGGGGGCTACCTTGGACGACGTCGTGTAGAACTATGAAGCGATTTCGACCGTTTGCAATCAGGGCGATTTGATTCGCGGCGGTACTTCGTTTGCACTTAATTTTCCCGCACTTTTCTAAGTTCACTTATAGATTCTTTTCCGAAAAATCCTTTGTTTAAATTGCACGACGAGCTAACATGGTCCCTGCTCGGGCGCCAATTAATTATTATTTAATCATTTAATTTTAAAAAAATACAATTTATTAGAGTCGGTGACAATAATTTAGTTACACGTTACAATGAATGAAAATATACTGGGGTGAGTTGATACAAACAATTCTAATTTATAGACAATGAATGCTACAATTGCATTTTCAGAATTTGCAAGAAATTTAGCGTTCCCACGATGAAGTCTGCTGACATTGCGTCTGGTTATCCAGGTATTTGGTCACGTTGGTCTGTAGCCAGGAATTTGGTCACGTTGGTGTGTAGCCAAGTATTTGGTCACGTTGATGTATGTATAGCCAGGTAAAATGCTGATTTCGTGGGAAGGTGTTGTTAACTCACACTATCCGTGGTCGCGACACACACCGAACTGCCTCCACCTTGAAATTGTTTTTTGTCCTAATCACACCCGCAGTAAATGCAAACTGGTGTGCTGCCTTTTGCTTTTTCCAACTTCTCGAACTCGTGGCGGACTTGGTCAACCAACCACTTTGCGGCTCGCGTTGTGCCTCGAGAGATCAATTCAATGTTAGTTCGCGGCTCTTGTCGTGGTCGATTTGGATTTTTGTCCCAACGTGGGTTCACATGAACACTTACAACAAGACAAACCATATAGAGGTAAAATTAGGCCATTTCCTACCGGATAGATGTCGCAAAAACCTCCGATCACCGCCGCACGCGGACAAACTCTCCCCGGCAGGGCAAACTACCGTGGCGATCGAGCCAATTCTCGTTCGTTTCTTGTTGTCAGACGACATCCATCAACGCTACTTTGCGCCATTATTCCTCACATTTTTGAAGTAAGCTTTTCGATATCCCTACACCTTTCTCCACTAAACCATTACTACGAGGGTAGTTTGGACTAAAGGTTATTTAGCCAATATTCCATTCTTGTGCAAATTGTTTACATTGATATGAACTAAATGGCATATTATCCAATAAGTTTTCTCGAAATTTCCTCAGATGTCTTATTTCTTAACAATTTCACTTCTAACCACTTCGAGAAGTAATCCATCAAAACTAAAAATGGCTTCCTTGGAAGTCAAGTATATCACTAGCCACTTTACTGAATGGCCGATTTGGAATTTCATGTGGAATCAATGGAGACCTAAAATTTTTTGATATTTCTCACATGTCCGACAGCTTTTTATAAAATCTTCTATTTGCCTATTTACACCTGGCCAATGCACAGTTAATTTTGCTAGCTCCTTTGTTGTTGTCATCCCAAGATGCCCTTCGTGCAGGCTATTCAATATCTGTGCACGAAGAACAATTTGGGTCTGTCTTCATAAAATAGAAGACCATTTTCACAGTAAATGTCATTTTTAACTTGCCCGTACTTTTTAATAATATCTTTAACTTTAGTTTTATTTTTGGACCAACCTTTTTGTACTAACTCTATTAATTCTTTCGACTCATCATCATTAAGAATGGCTTTACGGATTCCCTCCTTTCTTCTATCGCTAACATTGATGGTATGAACTACAGAATTTAATGTTGAGTCAACAAGAGCCGAGATTTTCTCCTTAATACTTCTAGACAGTGTAGCCGCTATGTGCATCTCTTATCCCGGAAGGTACATGACTTCAATATCATATTTCAACAATTTTAGTTTTATCCTCTTTAACCTATTGGAGTGAACCTGGGACATTAATTTGTTGAAAATTGCCACTAAAGGTTTGTGATCTGATAAAACGATGACTTTTCGCCCATAAATATAATCGTGAAACTTCTCACATGCGAAGAGGATGGCCAACATCTCTTTTTCAATGTGCGCATATTGTTGTTCCGTATTTGTCAAACGTTTCGATGCAAAATAAACCGGTCTGTTGTCTTGCAGAAGACAACTTCCAACTCCAAATTGAGAAGCGTTCGTTTGGTTATATTGGAATGTTCTCATTGAAATTTTGCAACACTTTTGAAACAATTAATTTCATATTTTCAAATAATATGGAGTGTGCTTCTAAACATGTATATGAACAATTCTTTTTCAATAGCTCTCTTAGAGGCGCTGTTATCTGTGATATATTTAGAATCAAATTTCTCACAAAATTGACTAATCCAAAGAATCTTTGCAATTCTGTTTTGTTTTTAGGGGTTTCAATATTTTCAATGGCTTTAATCCGAGATTCACCATTTTAAAACCCTCTTCTGAAAATACCAAGCCTAAGTAATTTACAGCTTTTTAACAGTATTACAATTCTATAGCATTAAATTTAATATCTAATTCTGTTACTATTTGAAGAACATTAGCCATATTGCTATCGTGTTCCACTTTGTTTTTTCCAAAAATCAAAAAATCGTCGAAATAGACGAATTCACCCGGTAGGTGACTAAAATATTTAGTATTTAGTTTTTGAAATAGCTCGGGAGCAAAATTGAGCCCAAATGGCCACCTGAAAAATTTGTAACTTTCGAACGGTGTGCTGAAAACACACAAGTCGCTAGTTTCTTCCTCCAGTGGAACCTGCCAAAATCCATCTTTGAGGTCTAATACCGTGAAACACTCCATGTTTTCGAGTTATGACGATAAATCTGATAATCGTGGTATTTGAAAAGGCTCTCTTATAACGTTTCTATCCACATCCTTGGGATCTAAATTGTGGACCTATTTAGTGTGATGATTAACTCTTTTGATGATTCCTGAATTTCCCATGTCATCTAATTTGGTCTTCACTTTATTTTTAAGACTGATCGCTATGCGGCGAGATTTTTGTATGACTGGAACCGCATCTTTTTTTAAATAAATCATACACTTGTCTGGAAAACTACCCAGTCCCTCGAATAATGAACCATTTTTCCAAAAAGATTCCTCTTTTGAATTAGAGTTCCAGTTAAGATTATCTATGCGCTTGATAAATTTAAGCTTAACACATGTTTTTCATCCTAAAATTGGAGACAAAGCCACATGAGAAATAAGAAAGTGTTCTACACTCGCCACTGACTTATGTTTTATCTCAAGTTTTACTACGGCTAAAACGTCTAAATTGTAACCACCGTATGCCTCCAATTTTAATTTAACAGGTCCAACAATAGTTGCCTCATTTTCTATCATTTTAAACACTGAATAAGGAATAATATTTACTTCAGCACCCGAATCTATTTTAAATTGTATTTCTTTCCCATTTATCTTTATTTTAGTATCCCATGAGCCCTGTTTCTCTATTCCTTCCACTTTTAACAAGTCAATAACTAAAGCATTAAGATCAATGTCATCATGTCCATCTATTGCGTTAATTTGCTTAGCCTTGCACTTATTTGCGAAATGATTCGGTTTCTTGCATTTCGGACAAAGTTTTCCATAAGGATGGCTAAATGAACATCTTTTACAATTGGTGATATTGTTATCAGGTATCTTATTATTATGTGATTTATTTTTTTCCAAGTTCGAATTCTTCTTCGAAAAATAAGCGTAACGTCAGTGAAAAAATTATTGAATGGTTACTGCTACCTGGTATAAAATTTGAAGCGTTCGTATATGACATACGTCTTCAGATCGCAGTATCCATCAAATGCCTTGATTACATTTTGAAATACTTTCTTGTCATTATCACTCAGGTTAAATGTTTCAAAAATCCCGACGCCTTTCTCGCCTATTAAAGTTAATAGCGTGGCAATCTTAACCTCATTGTCTGGCTGTTGTGCTCGAAATTCAAGCACAAAAATTTCAAAAGATCTCTTGAACTTACGCCACTCTCCGCTTCGATTTCCTTCAAAATTCAATGGTCCTTTTAAATTATGCTTTCGGTTTTGATTTTATCTTTTCTTTTTTCTTTTCTGGACTGCGCCATGTATTAAATCAATTTACTACGATTGAGACGGACTGATTTATGAATGACATGCTATTTATTACACAGACTAACTCTTTGACATTTCAGCTTAACCTCTAAATACATCATATATACGAGTACTTTTGTATTAAACTCAGATGTACTAGATATTTAGGACTAACTATAATATAATTCATTTCAATATATAACACTGTGCCTGTTGATCTCTACCAAATCAGCAGCTTAAATTGTTTCTTCTTACCAATTGGTAACTTCTGAGCGACTGCTTTGTGTTCTAGCAGATAGACGCCATTTAGGATGCCGCGTTCTCATCATGAATATTTACAAGAGTGCGTTGTCTTTGAAGCCATGCGAATATGGAGTGAATAATAAAATAAATTTTGACACGCGTAGAACTTCGAAATTAAGTAAATTCATGAAAGGTATACGAAAATTCAGTGTTCCAGGAAGGAAATCGTTAAAAGCCACCCCACATTACGTTTTGAATTCATCAAGGAATAGATTGCATTGCCCTTTGTTGATAACTACCTGTCGCAATAGTAACTATCAAGGTAATCCATTTTTAGTCGCCAAACAAACTGAAGTTCATGAGATCGCTACGAATGAACAGTCGTCTATGACTGTTATAAACTTGTAGGCGCAACTTTCTACAATGAAAATGATTAGCGTTTGACAATTGACAAATTATTAGGCGGTGTTGCTTTGATCACGTCCAGAACCAGAAGGAGGAAGAAGTGTCGACGAGACTTGTCATCTCCTCCGAAGGTTGATAATTACCCGATGTTCGAAGTTGTCCCATCCTCGATGGTTGAAATTGTCCGATGACATTTTGCAGGTGGAAACGTTCGTGGCTGCGTTCGGTCGCTACAGGGCTCCCCTCCCAGTAATTTCAAATCACGGTGACGTCTCGCTGGTGGGTAAGTCCGAACTGGTGGCCCACTTGACTCGAAGATCAATGGCTTTGGGTGAATCCGGTATTTGAGTTTGATCTCCGATGGAGTTCCGTACGACACTTGTTGTTGACGTTTGCGGACGCAGTGGCATGGTGGTTTCGTAAAATACTGCGGTTGGGGTAGAGACATCGGATGTGTGAGGGCACTTAATTGTTGGTGTCGCAGATTCTTGTTGAGGCGTTTGTATTTGTTCATTTTGGCATGGACCGTCGGTGCACGGATCTTGGTTTGTCAGGAATGCTGGCTTGAGTCGCTCGGTTGAAATGTTAACGCGTTTGCCATTCACGTGGACGGTGAAAAGCACGTCAGATATTTTGTTGATGACACGATGTGGTCCTGTGTAAGGCTGGCGTAGTGCGCGTCTGACTGCATCGACCCTGACGAAGACGTGTGTACACGTCTTGAGATCTTTGTGGAAGAAAGTGTCGTGGCTGCTTTTCTGTGCTACAGGTTTTCGCCTGATTTTTCGCATTTTGAGTCTAAAGTTTTCGCCGAATATGTGCGGATCACTTTTTGTGAAGTCTTATACTAGAAATTCCCCGGGTAGCCTTAATGCTGTTCCCAGTACTAATTCTGCGCAACCTGCTCGCAAGTCTTCTTTGTAGCAGTTTCGAAGTCCCAAAAGTATGTTCGGCAGTAGATCAGGCCAGTTCTCATCATCCTCATGACACATTATAGCGGCTTTTAACGTACGGTGCCATCTTTCTACTAGTCCGTTTGAAGCAGGATGATAGGGTGAAGTCCTTGTTCTCTTACTTCCGATAATGTTAGTAAGGGACCTGAATAGGGCCGATTCAAACTGAGTTCCCTGGTCAGTGATGATTATTTCCGTCGCTCCAAAGCGGGAAACCCAGGTGACGTAAAAGGCTTTGGCTACTGCATCTGCTGATTGTTGTTCCAGTGGCACAGCCTCTGGCCATCTGGAGAAACGGTCGATCAATGTTAGTATGTACCGAAAGCCGTTAACCTGTTTGAGAGGGCCTACTATGTCCAAGTGTACTACTTGGAAGCGTTTGTCTGGCACCGGAAAAGGCTGCAACGCGTTCCTTGTGTGCCTGCTGACTTTAGATCTTTGGCAGGGCACGCAACAGCGACACCATAGGTGGACATCTTTTCTCATGCTGGGCCAGACGAACTTCCTTGCAATTGCACGTAGCGTCGCACGTGCACCTGGGCGGGAGCAGCGATGAAAGGTGTTGAAGATCTGCTTGCGGAAAACAGCTGGAACAAAAGGTCTGATGAGACCTGTCGAGAAATCGCAGTATAAATTCTTCCCATGACTGTTAACCGGCTGCAACTGGAGGGACGTGTTGTTGTTATTTATAAGGGCGCTGAGTTTAGAGTCATTTGCTTGCCCTGCTATGAGCTCGTCATCTCCGATTAGCGTGGGGAGTGTAATGGCCTCGATTCGTGACAGCAAATCTGCGGTTACATTATCTTTTCCGGGAATGTGCACGATGTTTGTGCTGAACTGTGAGATGTAGTTAAGCTGCCTTGACTGTCGAGGTGATGCCTTTTCAGAGTTTTGTCGGAAGGCAAAAATTTGTGATCCGTTTTAATAACGAAGTCTGACCCTTCCAGGTAGTGTCGAAAGTGGCGAATACTGCTGTAAATCGCGAGTAACTCCTTATCATAGGCACTATAGCGCGACTCCGCAGTTGTGAGTTTGCGTTGGAAAAATGTAATCGGTTTCCATTGTTTGTCTTGAAGTTGATCAAACACTCCTTCAATAGCAGTATCTGATGCATCAGTGGATAGGGTAATAGGCCCATTATTCTGAAAAAACACTAAGAGTGTGGCATCTGCGAGACAACTTTGCATTTTTCAAAAGCTTCTGTTGACTCCTGCGTCCAACTAATTGGAGTTTTGTCGTTCTTTTAAGCGATTGTCAAATATTTATTTAAAGGCGCTTGCATTTCCGCTGCCCTCTTGATAAATCCTCGGTAAAAGTTAATGACACCCAGGAAATGGCGAAGTTGTTTCACTGAACTTGGTTAAGGATAATTCCGGATAGCTTCCACTCGACTTTCTGGGGGGCGAATTCCTTCTGCAGAGATGACGTGGCCCAGGTATTCGACACATTTAACTCCAAAGATGCATTTTGATACATTGATAACGATTCCGTAGTCGGTTAGTCTTTTGAAAACGATATCGAGATGCATCGTGTGCTGCTCGGGTGTTTCCGATGCTATTTAGATGTCGTCGAGGTAGCATGAACGAAATTCGAGGCCCTGGAGGACCTCGTCCATAAATCTCTGGAACGATTGTGAGGCCAAATGTCATTACGGTAAACTCGAAGAGGCCAAAAGGAGTTACTACTGCTGTCTTGGGAATGTCCTGCTCTGCGATAGGTATTTGGTGGAACGCTCTGAGTAGATCTATTTTAGAAAAAAATTCTTGCCAGCTAAACTCGACGTTATGTCCTGAATGTGTCGCATCGGGTAGCGGTCTGGGACAGTGATCGCATTCAGCCAACGGTAATCTCCGCATGGGCGCCATTCACCATCCTTCTTCGGAACGAGGTGCAAGGGTGCTGCCCATGGACTGCTGGAAGCTCTACAGTATCCCAGTTTTGCCATATGCTCGAACTCTGCTTGCGCTCTTGCGAATTTTTCGGAGCTGAGTCTTCGTAGGCGCTCCGCAACGGGAGGACCGTTGGTAACGTTATGGTGTCTGACAGCATGATTCTTTGTCTCGGTGATAAGCGAGGGATTAGTGATGCGCGGGTATTTACTTAGGATATTAAAATGCGTTGAACTACTATTGACAGTGCACACTGAGGAATGATTTCCTGTGTTAGTCACGCCGTTTGTTTTCATTCCGGTTTTCGGGTCGTATAAGCAGCGGTTTTTGATGTCCACGAGAATACCAAAGTATTGGAGGAAATCTGCGCCCAGTATCGGGCAAGTGACGCTTGCTAGGACAAAACGCCAGCTAAAATTTCGTTTGAGTCCGAGGGAAATTTTAAATATTCTTGTTCCAAATGTTCGAATTTCGATACCATTTGCTGCAAAATCTTTATAACTATCTCCTCGCTGTTTACGCTGAGTTCGACAAGCAGGGATGACAGGAATGTCGGCTCCCGTGTCAACCAAGAATTTCAAACCGTTATTGTCGTCGTGAACATGAAGCCGCGCTTACTTGGATGCGTCGCTTGTGCTTGCTACAAGCGACGCGTTATCTAGTTTTTTGACCTCCTGTCGGAACGAAACGAGCATGGCTTCTCGCACTTTCTCGTGGCTGTGCCAAGTTTGCGATGATAATAGCATATGCCAGTATTTTGACGACTAGTGAAATTGGGAGAGCGGGTGGACTTGAAGCGCGAATTGTGGTTAGGACCGGGGCTTTTGTCAATGCGCAGCCTGTCAAGGCGGGAACGAATAATGAAAAGTTCACGTTTAATTTCCTCACCTGCGTCTTCTTTACTTTTCTCGACTTTATATATGAGGTGTGTGGGGTGTTCGCAGGTCTCCATAATTTTGTCCGCCATTTCCGCCAATTGATCAAGATTTGCCGTGGATGCCATCAATATATCCTGTACTCGCGATGGGAGTCGATTTAACTACAATAATTTCAAAAACTCGTCGGTGACGTTTTTACTGGCGGTGATTTTCATTGAGCGAAGGAGCTGTGAGGGTTTAATATCTGCCAGCTCGAGACCTGTCAATAACTCCTGAATTTTAACTCGCTCGGACACAGCATACACCGAAATAATGCGGTTCTTAACGGTTTCGTACTTTCCGCATTGCAGTGGGCTTTCTATGATGTCCTCTACCTGTACAAGGACATCAGGTTCGCATTGGTTTATGACATGGTCGAACATTTGTTCGTCTGCCTTTACTTTTGCAACTCTAAATTGTGCTTCGACGCGGGAAAACCAAAGGGCCGATCGTTGTCTCCAAAATGGCGGGAGTTTCACTTGTGAGATCTTGTTTATTGAATCGGCTTCTGACGCGGAGTCCACATTGGCGGCAGCGCCGTTGCTTGAATCTTGTTCGCTTGTCATCGTTATTCTGTTGAACGAACGTCTGGGTCACCACTTGTAGGCGCTACTTTCTACAATGGAAATGATTAGCGTTTGTAAATTAATATTACTTTATTTATTTCTTCAGTTGACAATTGACAAATTATTAGGCGGTGTTGCTTTGATCACGTCCAGAACCAGAAAGAGGAAGAAGTGTCGACGAGACTTGTCATCTCCTCCGAAGGTTGATAATTACTCGATGCTCGAAGTTGTCCCATCCTCGACGGTCGAAATCGCCCGATGACATTTTGCAGGTGGAAACGTTCGTGGCTGCGTTCGGTCGCTACAAACTTGTTGGAAGCTGCATAAGGTTAACTAATGAAACCACAGTGGAATTTAAATCTCAAAAGAAAGGGATCATTGTTCGATTTGTGGGTGAAGCTAACACGAATTGGACAAAAACACGAAAAGTAACAAACAGTGAAGGAAAAGGAGAAGATGAAACTGAAAATTTGACTGGTGATGAAGAATAATAATCCAAATTCAATATTATCTTTTAGGAGGGAAAAATAGTGCCGAAATTGAGCTTCCAGCTGGAAAACATGTCTATCATGGATTGCTAGTACTTTTAATTGATATTGACTGGTCTGTTGTAAAAGGTCCTTAACAGCGCCAGGGTAATTGAGTGATCTGATATTCCAGGATCCAATGCCATAGTCCTTTTTCTGTTGGCGAGGTTGTTGGTGTGAGTCCAATCCATTCCGAAGCCCTTCTGCAGGTTTCGAAACATTTTAAGGTTTTCCAGGGACGGGGAGTTAGCCCGTCACCCAACTTCCATTGCGGCGGCATGGTAGGGAGACTCGCCTTCACCCTCTTATGAAGGAGTTGTTAGTAGGATTTAGTAGCAGAGCTGCAGATGCATTTAATGTCCCATAATTGGAGAACCAGTGAATCCAATGTGCGACCCCGAGAACATTTACTACCATTTATTCATGGGGTTTAGCATGAGGAATCATGGTAACTGTGGGTTGGGGAGAAAAGGGTACCCTCTTTGTTTCTCAAAGGAGCATGGGACCTTTTACGGCAGAGCTTTGCTGTTCCTAGTCCTTTTGTTTTTCATGTGTATTGCATAAACGAGTACATTAATTAATTTTTTTCCTTTAAATGTACGCCTTGAGTTAGTCAGTGAATAAATATTTTTTAGTGAAAGTTATTCTTTAAAATGGATATGGCGACCAGCACTCCCCTGTGGGAAATTCGTTTACTTTGCTTGTTCAATTTTCGTACAGAACCACGAAACCTCAACGATTCCAAGATAATTAGGTTAGTTGAATGGATTCGTTTGACGTTTTTCTTTTGTCTATATTTATCCTGTTCTCTACATAATTAAAATGAAGAAGTGCGTGTAAATGAAACAGCCTTCTCCAGGCCTAAAGTCTTTCCATAAATGGTGTAAGATAAAAACAGCATATCATAATTGAATCGTTTATTTTTGAAAGGGCACATGTCGAACTTTCCAGATTTTAAACCAGAGCACAAAAACTGTCCCCTGTGATAACATTCAAATCTGATGATTTTTAACGATTATGAAGCTGTTACTGTTTAGTTGCAGCAGCATATCTAGGGTTGACAAGAGCCCTTTTATCTCTAACCGCAAGGATTCTCAAAAAAATTCAGCAACAAAAAATGGAAAACGCTATATTACACCTTAAAAATACCGTATATATATGCGGAATAATAAAATAAAGTACAAATATTCAAACTAGGTGAATTAAAACTCGATTTTGCTCTTCTTCGCAAACTAAGACTCGTCCTCATCATTATCTGCTCTTCCACTTCTTGTTGGCCATGGTATTGTATCAAGAGATTGTAAAAACCTTTTTCTACTTCAGGAATGTACAAGTATTGAAGAACTTTCCCTAATGTCTTCTATTTTCAAGGCATTAATTTCATTCATCCCCGAAAGGTTTTTTTCGGTGGCAGCGGAACTCCAATGTTCTGTTTCTTCTTGAGTTTGAAGGTCCTCAGCGCCAACCCTTTTAGTGTAGTGAATGCCTTCAGTACACGATTTTTCATCTCAAAAATAGTCATCTGAGATCTTGAAACTTGTTTTTTCCGTATTATTTCTTTTCGCAATTTTGATTCTTCAACAGAGATACATAGTTTGTTTGGCCACCAGCCATTGAAGTCCAAGATGGTGGCATTATCCTCCAGTAAAATTGCTTCAATATTATCAGAACTTGCTTTCATGAGATTGTGGCGGTTCTGGAACCACTTAATAATAAAAAGAATCCCAAAGTCCATAAATATATCATCTTTATTTTATAATTATAATAAGCGACGCGCACAATATGGGGGGCGGTAGAAGGAAGGACGTTGAGCGTTCGTGTGCGTGTGAAAAAAGGAAGTTATCGCTTTGTCCTTAAAATGATTACAGCGTTTCGTTACGGTAGATTTGAAATTCTGTACGACACCTCAGCTGTTATTGTCTTGTCGCTACAGTATTCCCTCCTGAATGGCTTTGACGTTTGTAAATATCAATATGAAATTGTCATGAAATATTATTTGTCGGATGTCACTTTGCTTGTTCGATTTTTAGCTTTTGGTCCGGTATGCGTTGTCGGAGGTTGGCCTTATCGCTGAATTAGCAGAGCATTCAAAATATGCAAGTTTGATACGCTCAGCGCTGTCATTAATTTCTTTCCCATTGGTTGCCAATTTAAATGCTTTCTGTGTTCTTTCCAAAACTTTATATGGTCCGTCGTATAGAGCCTCCAAAGGTTTTCTCATGTGGTCTACACGCAAAAATTCATGTGAGCACGTTGCGACATCTTGGTGTACGAATACTTTCTGCTTGTCATGGCGCGATACAGATGTTGCGCGGACTTCCTCCATATGCTCGCGGAACTTTTGAACATACAGTTTTGGGTCCGGTTGCATATCTTCGTCGAAAAAGAATTATCCGGGTATTCGTAGCGTTATTCCGTAGACCAATTCTGCAGATGTTGCTCCGATGTTTTCTTTAATGCTAGTGGGAAGTCCTAGGAAGACTGTTGGTATGTTGTCCATCCATTCGTGGTTATAATGGCACATAATGGCAGCTTTAAGTGATCGGTGCCAACGCTCCGCCATGCCGTTTGCTGCAGGGTGATATGCAGTTGTTCGAACTTTTTTACACCCCACTAAATGAGTCAGTGATTGAAAAATAAGGAATTTGAACTGTAATCTCTGGTCCGATGTTAGCAAAGTAGGTGCTCTAAAGAGGGCAATCCAGTTGCAGTAGAAAGCAGCAGCAATTTCATCAGCAGTTATTGTCTTTAGCAGAACCGCCTTGGCCCACCTTGTGAAGTGATCAATCATTGTCAAAACATATGAATATCCTTTCAAAAATTTTAAAGGTCCAACGATGTCTATGTGGACATAACTAAATCTTGCGTCAAGAGTTTCTATCCGCCCGAGTGGAGGTCTGGCATACCTTCGTATTTTGCTACGCTTGGATGCAAAGCATGTACGTACCCAATCTAATATATCTTTCGACATATAAGGCCAGACATACTGCTTAGCTATTGTTTTTCTTAGTATTTTTGGAACGTATGGTCGAATCTCGTTCGTTGAAACATCACAATAGATCGATGTATCATCGCTGGCCAATCTTATTTTCCGAAAGTTGATGCTTGAGTTCGCCTGGAGTAGACATTTCAATTCTTCATCATCCTCCTGAGCTTTTGTCAAATTCTCAACAGTGGTCATTACTGGCAAGGTGATACTATCAATTCGAGATAGTGCACCCCCTGTTGCGTTTTCTTTTCCAATGATGTGAACGATGTTTGTGGAAAACTGACCAATGAAATTTAACTGTCTTAGTTGACGTAGAGATGCTTTGTCAGCCTTCTGGTTAAACGCGTAAGAGATCCGCTTGTGGTCTGTTTTGATGATAATCGGACGTCCCTCGATCATATGGCGAAAATATTTTACTGCGCTATAAATCGCTTGCAGTTCACGGTCGTAAGTGGTATATTTACATTGCGTTTTGCTGAACTTTTTTGAGAAGAGTCCCAGCTTCCATTGCCGTATCGGATGCATCGGATTTGATCGCAAGAGTAGCGTTTTTGATGGGATGGCACAATAATGTTGCATGAGCAATTTGCCGTTTACATTCTTCAAAAGCCGATTCCCCTTGTTGGTTCCATATTATTGGTCGTTTTTCTTTTTTTGCTTTTTAAAGTTCAATATCGTTTCTATACGGTCAGGAAGAGGTTTTATACCATTTTTATCGAAAATGTAACCCAGAAATTGTACGGTTGAAACGCCAAATGTGCATTTGCCTATGTTGATCGACAATCCATATTCCTTAAATCTGTTCAACACACGTTTCAAATGTTCACGGTGTTCATCGTTTGACTTGGACGCGATGAGGATGTCATCGATATATGCATAACAAAAATTTAGACCACGTAGAGCGTTATCAATGTATTGTTGGAATGTCTGCGCAGCGTTGCGAAATCCAGACGTCATCACATGAAACTCGTATAGTCCGAACGGTGTTATCACTGCTGCTTGGGGACTATCTTCCGGTGCTACTGCAATTAGGTTGTATGCCCTCATTAAGTCCAAGGTTGAAAACACAGTGCATCTGTGAAGGTTGTGAGCGAAATCACTATTGTGACCTATAGGGTACCGGTCCGGGATAGTAATAGCATTGAGGCGGCGATAATCCCCGCAAGGTCTCCATTGTCCAGATTTTTTAGGCACCATATGTAATGGGCTTACCCACGGGCTGCTTGAAGGCTGGCAAATTCCTTTTTGACACATATACGAGGGTGGGTCAAGAAGTCCTTAGAAAATAGCATTAAAAAATTTTTTTTTGGTAATTTTTTTTTATTTTTCATCATAATCTCCTTGGAGCTCTATAAACTTGGTTCGACGTTTCTCTAATTTTTTAACTCGTCAGAAAAAAATATTTTGAAAGATCCTTAAAATAAGCATTTGCTTGATCGATGACTTTTTCATTTGAAAAAAAAAAACGTTGCCCAGTGAGCCATTTTTTCAGGTTTGGGAATAGGAAAAGTCACTGGGGGCTAAATCTGGCAAATACAGTGGATGGTCGACCAATTCGAATTTCAATTCTTCTATTTTAGCCATTGATCGTGAACATGTGTGAACACGGGCAACATGCTGATGAAAACAGATTTTTTCTGTTTAAATGAGACTGTTTTACTATAGTTTTTTCTTTTAGCTGGTCCAATAAAAATGCATAATACTCCCCTGTTATTATTTTTCCTTTTTCCAAATAGTCAATGAAAATAATTCCACGTGGATTCCAAAAAAACAGCTTCCATAACCTTACTAGCTGGTTTTACGGTTTTTGCCTTCTTTGGACAGGGTTCGCCTTTAACAATCCACTGCTTTTACTGTTCGTTAGTCTCGGGAGTGTAGTGGTGTACCCATGTTTTATCTATAGTCACAAACCGATGAAAAACTCACCCGGATAACGTTGCATGAGAGACAACAGAGCTTTAGAGGCAACCACCCTATTGCGTTTATTGTTGACTGTGACCATACGTGGCACCCATATTGCCGAAATTTTTTTCATTCCCAATTTGTCATGTAAAATAGAAATGACGCTACCTTTTGAAATCCCTGTAACCTCAACTATCTCACTCAACTTCAATCTTCGGTCACTTAGCACCATATTGTGGATATTATTGATCATTTCTGGCGTAGTCACCTCTACAGGGCCTCCTGAGCGTGGTTCATCCTTTGTTGATGTACGACCACGTTTAAATTCATTTTACATTTAATAGTTGCTGGTGTAAGGGCAGATGTGCCGTGAATTAAATTCAACTCATTTTATTTCTTTTGCTGTTAAGCGTTTTATATAAAAATGTTTAATAACAGGTCTAAACACAATTTTTTCCAGTTTTGTAACCTAACAATTTTTTTCAATGCACGAGAAACATACAACACCTCAATCAATCCGGCTGAAATTTCACAGCAAAACTAGTCGGTAGTGCCGCTGCATAAAAACAGACCACTTATGGTGGTAGTCAAGCCATCTGCTTTAATTTTCTAAGGACTTTTGACCTTTCGTCGTATTCAAATTCGGCCTTTGCTTCTCGCAACTTTTTTCGAGGTAAGCGTCTTGCTTTTTCAGCGACCGGTGCTCCTTGCGTTAGAATATGGTAGTTAATTCCATGTGCAGCAATCTTTTGGCTATCGGAGGCAATTGTGACATCGACGAACTCTTGAAGGATGTCTTGATAATTTACGTCTTTGTTTATAGTCGAGATAAATGCACTTGGCTCATCCGTGTATAGTATTGTCGTAACCAGATTGGTTTTACGGTCCATTAATTTTTTCCTGCGTGGATTGACTACTAAACCAAAATGTTGGAGGAAATCAATTCCGATTATCGGTTGCCGTACGTCTGCAACCACAAATTTCCATTTAAATGGTCGTCGTAATTCGAAATTTAAAGAAATAATCTTGTAGCCGTATGTTTTGATTAGTGTATTGTTTGCAGCATACAAGTAGAACTTCGTAGGAATACTCTGATTTTTGTCTCGTGGAAAGACTGATACGTCAGTTCCAGTGTCAATAAGGAACTGGTTTCCACTTTGTTGGTCGTGAATTATAAGTCAGCGATTTTTATGTGGTTGGTCATCCTCGCTCGCCACAATTTGGGACGACGAAATTAGTTTCCCGCTTTGGCATTTTCTTCGACTGTCCACTGACATGGTCGTCCACGATTTCTGGCGCGTTGTCCGAAGCGTTTATGGTAAAAGCAGTATCGGGCGTCTGAGCTAGACTTTGATCGTTCCCTTGTTCTGCGAGACGTTGATTTTGATCGAGATCGCGTTCGGAGCTCCAGGTGGTCAATACGACTCAATGTTTGTTTTAGCACTTCGCTATTTACGTTATCTGGCCTTTGTATAGGTGCAATAGCGGGTGACTGCTGTAACTCCATCATCAGATCGGCCACCTTTGCGAGTTTGTCAATGTCGGGCTCGCTTGAAATAGCCAACACAACCCGAATATTTTCTGGTAGCTGCTCTAAAAGAAGCGATTGTAACATATTGTTTGACACCTTTTGTCCTCCAGTGTTTTGAAAATGTTGCGGGTAATGTGATGGCTTCCCTCCGTCCAGATTTTGTCCTTAAAATAAGTGTCTCAGCTTCCATTCGTTGGACTCTGCCACCGCTGTTAATTTACGTTGTTTAACAGCATTATATTTGTTTTCTAACGGTAGGTTTCTTGCTCGGCGTATCGTGTCATGTACTTGAATTTTGTTTCATCCTGCGTGATGCCATGCGTCTGGAATGTGGCCTCCGCTTGTTCGAACCAAAACTCGGGGCCCAGTTTAAAAAATGTCGGGAATTTAGTTATTCACGATGCTTCTACAAAAAGATTCGCACTTGTCGAAGGTCTGGGCGCGATGGGTGGTAAATTAACACCAGAACTCTTTGAAGTTTTCGGGGTTTCCACGGTATCACTTGGTCCGGTAGCCATTTTCAACAATTAATGGCGTCACTGAGAACTTTGTTTGAGTTAATACTCGAAAAGTTTTAATATCACGCCGGAAACACTACTGTAGGGGTTCTAACACCACTCAATAATAAAAAGAATCCCAAAGTCAATAAATATAATAACTTTATTTTATAATTATAATAGGCGCCGCACACAAAATGGGGGCCGGTAGAAGAAAGGACGTTGAGCGTTCGTGTACGTGTGAAAAAAGGAAGTTATCGCTTCTTCCTGAAAACGATTACAGTGCTTCGTTACGGTAGCGGTGAAATTCTGTACGACATCTCAGCTGTTATTGTCTTGTCGCTATAAGATCTGTATACTATTGTGGTTTGTAGATACTTTAAAATCTTCTCAATTTCCTTTTAATTACTCCAAACACCCTGTCATAAGGAAGGAAACTGTGACCCCTCATAGGAAAATAGTGCTTGATTTCCACATTCCACAGTTCAGAAAGTGGAAGTTAAAACCGCAGTACTGAATGATTACGATTTTGTCCAGTGCATGTTACTTGTCAATATAATAATTAAGAAATGAGCTTAGTTCATTTCCACCCTTTTTAATTATCCCTTCGCGATGACAATTTTTGGGTCTGGAGACTATGAACGTAAAAAAAATTACTCACAAGTGCCTGTAGTAAAATATTTCCTGAGCAGGGATATGAGGTAGTGGAAGATTTTGCATATAATCGACCACAACACCATATGTGTCATCCTCATTTTTGCATTTCACTGCCACTTCTTGCAAAGCAAAATATAACTTTTGTGAACGACGCAAATGTACCATTTTTTTAAGTGACTGTCCCTCGTTTGGCTGCATCATTCAACGTAGTACTTCTGATTCTTGTTGAAAGTTCTTCGCACTTACCATATACGAGGTCTGTTCAAAAAGTACCCGGAATTTTGGTTTTTTCAAAAAAACATTTATTTATTCGTCTACATCAATGTGGTCCCCTTCAAAGTTGTCCCCCCCAGATATAATACACTTATGCCAGCGTTTTTTCCAATCTTCGAAGCACTTTTGATATTCACTTTTTGGTATGTCCTTGAGCACTCTCAGCGATTCGGCCTTTATTTCTTCAATCGAGGAAAAACGCCGACCTCTCATGGGTCTCTTCAACTTTGGGAACAGGAAAAAGTCACATGGAGCCATATCTGGTGAATATGGAGGCTGCGGTATGACTACGGTATTGTTTTTGGCCAAAAAATTACGAACAAGCAACGACGAGTGAGCAGGTGCGTTATCGTGGTGCAAAAGCCATGCATTCTTTTTCCATAAATCGGGGGGTTTTTTCCGGATTGCTTCACGCAAACGCCGCATTACTTCAAGGTCATACTCCTTATTTACCGTACGACCTTGTGGTAGGAACACTATACAATTATAATCGAAGAAAACAGTAAGCAAAACCTTCACATTTGATCGAACTTGACGTGCTTTTTTCGGCCTTGGTGGCGTTGAATGCTTCCATGTGGGCGATTGTGCTTTGGTTTCGACATCATAACCATACACACATGTTCCATCACCAGTTATGACCCTTTCAAGCAAACTTGGATCTTTGTTGACGTCATTTAACAGCTCCTGAGCGATGTTCATGCGATTGTTTTTTTGCTCAAAATTCAGCAGTTTTGGAGCGAATATTGCTGCCACTCGTTTCATGCCCAAACTTTTGAAAAAATGTTATGACATGAGCCAATTGATATGCCAACTTCATCAGCAACTTCTCTGATTGTTATTCGGCGATAATTTAAAACCATTTTTTCCAAATTTTCATCGATTATTGACGTGCTGGGTCGACTGAAGCGTTCGTCATCTTCAACGTCTTCGCGGCCATCTTGGAAATGCTTATACAGCTCGGAAGCACTTGTTTTTTTCATAACAGACTCACCATAGGCTTTTTGTAACAGTTCACACACTTTGTTACACTTTATTTCATTTTTTACGCAAAATTTAATATAAATTCTTCGACTCTTCAATTCTTCCATTGTCTAAACAAGCAAAAATCGCCGAGCTCATAAAAACACGTCGAACCTTAGCGACTACCACAGACAAAGTAAACAGTGAATATGGCTGAAAATTTTTTCATACTTTAGGGGCATGTATACCACCACAATGAAAAAAAATTTTGACAATCGGACTCTCCAGACCCGCGAAATTTAAAAATTCCGGGTACTTTTTGAACAGACCTCGTATATGTTTTCACGGTCGAACAAAGCGGTAATTAAAGCTTTTCTTAAAACACAAATAGTAGAAGTTCTATTTTACCTTGGAGTCAGAGTGTTTCTTCAGAAATAAAGCATGCATTATCTTGATATTAAGTTCCACTGGTAATTATTTGACAATACCACAGGTGGAATGTGAGGTTTTCAAAGAAAAGCTGTTGATATGGTTCGTGATACATATTTCACCCGATATCGCTTGTTTTTTATTATTTTTCTTGCGCTGATTAACAGGAGATTTCCCTTGGCTCATGAGCGTTGAAATTCTGCAAAGCCGTTTGCTACTAACTGCATAGAGACATAAGATAGCTCCCTTGCAAACACTCACTTGGCATCCGTTTGTGAAAAGAGAGTATGATATGGTATACTGTTTACTTTTTGCTGAATGCACTCAGTGGTTCGTCTTGGCCGCTTTCGAGAAATGTTCTTAACCTCCATTCGCCCCCTACAAAAAAGTATCTTGCTGATCCTTACTTGCCAACTTATAAAATTCGAGGAAAAACGCTTCCTTCCGTTATTGTGACAGTTTATCCAAATACTTTCTGTAGCATCTGCAAAAAACGAGTGCAAAAACTTATTGAGGTATGACATATTTGAAAAATAAAAAAAAACTAAGGTAAGTCATTTGTAAGCTCCAGTAAATCAAAAACAGTCACCTACTCGCATGCTTCACCCATTGTCTTGGCCGCCACAATATTTCCTTTAGAACTTGTGTAAGCGCTACCTTTCTCTTGGTATTCAGTAATATTTCAGTGAAACTCACATTAGATTTCTATGAGCACGATAATTATTATTGAGCACAAAACGATATGTATCGAAAAGAAGAAGTACAAGTGCGCCACTAGTGTTGGCAAACAGAATCAAAAAGTAATAATTTGAGAGTCATCTATGGTCTTTCTTATAAATTTATGTTATTCAACACTCCCACTGAAATTTATAAGGTAGACACAAATTCGAAAAAAAGAAACATTCTTTTATTTAAACTTATATGGTACACATGTTAAATCTTTCATTTTAACTTTCTCAGAAATTGAACATGGATCTAATCCGCAAACATCATATATAATATTAGCCGTTTGCAGCATTTTTCATAATCTTACCTCTAATTGAGTTAAATTTATTGACAGGCAAAGTTTTTCTCAGGAAATCAGCCAATTGATTTGAACTCTCTACATGTTTAATATTCACAACTTTCTTTGCAAAATTCTCTCTCTCTATCTTATATCTATGTGGTTACTTCTTCTATGGAACACAGGGTTGTAAATTGGTTTAATTGAACTCTGATTATCAAAATTTAGGGTGATTGAGCCTTGTGGCTCCCCAATGTCATATAGAAATTGCCTCAGCCATGAAATTTCTTTAGCGGCTTTGCTCCCAGCCATGTACTCAGACTCAGTTGTAGATAATGCCACAGTATTTTGTTTGCGGCTGCACCAAGTGACAGGACCTCCGTTCATTAAAAATATATAACCTGTATTCGATTTCCGAGTTTCCAAATCACCTACAAAGTCAGATTCTGAGAAGCCAACGAATTCAATATTACCTTGATAAACAAGAGACGTATCTATGGAATTAATTATATTATATATTAATTATTTTCAAAGCTGTAATATGTAAAAAATCTGGGTTATTGACGTATCTGCTAACAATATTCACAGCATATGCTATGTCAGGTCTAGATACAGATGACAACGACAATGCTGCTTCTCTGTATGGGAAATTAATAGGCTCATCATTTGTATTCTCAAAAATATCTACAGTAACTTCAGCAGGAGTACTACTACCTTTAGCATCTGACAAATTAAATTTATTGATTAATGATTTAATACATTGTTTTTGACTGAAGTCTTTGCCTCTATTTATTTCCATTCTAATAAATCAATTGCAGTTTATAACTTTACCAAATTTTCGTTTAAGGCTATTTAACATACGAGTATCTGACAAAAAAACTTTACTTTTGGCCAATGGTAATCCATCATCAACATAAAGAATTAACATTATTTTGACATCTTTATAATATCCTGCAAATAAACAATTATCAGAAAGACATGATTTGAAACCATAAGAAGATAGAAAAGAATAAAATGTTTCATACCAACATCTCAAAGATTGTTTAAGACCGTATATAGATTTAATTAACTTACATACTTTTGAAGGCTGCGTTTCCAATTCCTCTGGCACCTCCATGTATATGTCCTCAGAGAGCTCACCATATAAGAAGGCCGTCTTCACATCAAATGGCTCGATGTATAGTTTGTCTCTCGCTGCGATGCTAAGCAGCACCCTCACAGAATCGTACCTGCTCGTGGAGGAAAAGGTCTCATTTTAATCCAAACCTTTTACTTGTCTGAATCCTATTGCACACAGTCGTGCTTTGAATTGTACTAATTCTCCTTCTCTATTCTTCTTTACGATGAACACCCATTTGCAAGAAACAGGCTTCTTCTCAGTTCGATCGGTCAGTATAAAAGTTTGATTTTTTTCATACGACTGAAGTTCTTCAGCTACAGCTCCTCGCAATAGATGAGAATCGCTTTTTTGTAGGTATTAGGTATTTCCAACTCTGTGCAGTTAGCTTGTAATTTATTATTTTGACGAGGGCGTAACATGATGTTTCTCTGTTCTTCCTGTTACAAGTACGTACCTTTTGGAGGGAGATAACTTTCATCTTTATCTTCAAAACTCTGGATACTATCATTTGAAGAGATTTCTTCAGGTACAGCGCCTTGGAGTTGAAACACATTTCGTGGGATAGACATTGTAGGATGTTCTTCTTCTTGTTCAGCATCACGGGACGTGATTACAGTCTCACGTCTCGTAATACTGTAATCCTCCTGGTATTTTGATCATACATTCTGTAATTATCATGGTCGTATCCAACTAACACCATCTTCACACTTTTCTTGGCAAGCTTCTTTCGTTTTTCTTTTAAAACATGTAGGTATCCAATAGATCCAAATATTTTGACATGTTGCAGGTTAGGTTTTAGTCCATGTCACAGTTCAAATGGTGTCAAATCTGCCTTCCGGCTTGATGTATTTCTATTCAACAAATATATTGCACAGTTGACAGCTTCTGCCCACATGTTTAAGGGAATGTCCTTCGCATATAACATTGTTCTTGCAGTTTCCATAACAGAACGCATCTCTCTCTCTCTCTGCCCTTCCGTTTTATTGTGGAGTGTACAGGGCAGTGCGTTCATGCGTTATCGAATTATTCTCCAAAAATGATGTGAATTCTTGGTTCACAGATTCACAACCATTCTCTGTATGTAGTGTGCCCAAACCACGTTGGAATTTGTTCTTCACAATTGCATTATACTTCCGAAAACATTCAAACACTTCACTTTTTATTTCATGAAGTAAACTTGGCGATAGCTTGTAGCTTCATCTTTGAACAATACAAAGTGCCGCATACCCGACACAGAAGGTTCTTCTTTAGGAAGACACTCATCGCTGTATACAGTTTCTACAATTTCTCCAGGCTGTGTTGGACCTTCAATAGATTTCAAGAAGGGGCGTCATGCTTGCTTCCCATATTGATATGCTTCACAAACAGAATTTGGGTTTCCACTCAATGTAACTGGAATCAAACCGTTCTTACACATATTTTGAAGTTCCTTGACATTCAAATGCCCTAAACTTTCATGTCAAACTTTTATATCTGTTTGCACAATATTACAGTTTTCTAGTTTAATCGTTTTGACATTCAGTTCATATTAATTGTTTTCCGTTAATTGTGCACTCATAACAACAACATATTGTGCATTATCATTGCTTTTTCATTATTTTTAACGATAATATATCCTCTTCTAGTGGTAGCGCCTTCAGAAAACAGATTTCTTCGTATATCAGGTACATACTCGTATAACACATGTTCAAGTATACACCTCTCTCATGTGCCATTTACTTGTTTATTTAACAGTATGGTTCCTTCACCACATACTTTGATACTCTGTGTCGTATTGTTGTATTTAGATTCGTTCAATTCACAGAAGTAGTCACGCTTGAAGGTCATGTGCATTCAGGCTCTACTACCTAGTATCCATGCATCTACAACATGTTCAGAAGAGTAACTTTCAGCGCTGAATGTCAACATATTAGTAGATTACTTATCATTATAATTTTTCTTTTGAATCTTGCAATCTCTAGCTAAGTGGCCTCTTTTATGGCAATTGTAGAAAATAAATCTATGACTTGAATTTCTATGGTCATTTGAAGTGCTATATTTTATTCATTTCCATTTCTTAGTTTGGCATTTCCTTTTGACGTTATTAACGCAGTCTCACTACAATTTTCATCATTAGCAAGCCTCGATTCTTCATCTATTAAGCGAGAAGTGAGGTTTGGAATTGTTTGGCTATCTTCATCGTGTGACACCCATGCTTGTCTAAGCGAACATGGCCGTGCCATCATCTTTATTCCACTGCACTTGCGATCTGGGCTCCTCGGGTCTTACCTTTTCTATGTTCAAACCCTTTGCTCTTAATGCACATTTCACTTGAAACTTCCATTGTTTAATTTCTGCCATTAAACTTCTCAATTTTCATTGCGTTCGTAACCTTCATTTCGAAGGTTATTTTTGCATTGGTTTGTAATCTTGCTCTTAACTTGTATTTTTTATTGAAATATTCACTTCTTACGTATTTGGGCTCATAGCCTGTTGGTATTCAGTAATATATCAATAAAACTCATGTTAGATTTTTATGAATAAAAAAATTATTAGTGAGCACAAAACGATATGACACTCGTATAGAAAAAAAGAAATACAACTGCGCCACTAGTGTTGGCAAACAGAAACAAAAACAAAATTTCAGAGTCATCTTTGGTCTACTTATAAATTTATATTTATTCAACACTTTTAATCTTGTTTTTTTGATTATAATCTTTTTATAATTTTTATCATTATGGACACCCCACTTTCGACACACAGGTATCGTTTTCAAACACGGAATCACTGCTCGACATAGTTAGATGAATGACGATTTGAAACTGAGATTATAAACAGTTCTACTATAGTTAAGCAACATGGCACCAAACAAGTTGGGTAGACAGACCTACGCTCATGTCAGAAGGGTTTTGTACTCAACTTCTGAGAAATGACTTCACCAGCAACGAATAAAGTCAAGAAATATGTAAAAAAGATGTGCACGTTTAAAAGTCAATTCATTGTTTTTCTATTTTCAACGGCCGCCATTTTGTTGCAAACTAACAAAAGTCACTCAAATCATGAATTCCCAAAAATATTAACGTTACTGAGCTTATTTGAAAATTTCAAGAAGATCAAATTAAAACTGCAGTGACTGATTCAATGCAAACTCCATAAAATACCAAAATCATGTGTTATTGTTGTTGTAATTAGAGGAATTTCGATTCGATTTTCATCAAACTTACAAAGTTAAAGGACCTTTTGTAGGACTGCTTAAATATTGCATTTCATTCAGTTTAAGCGTACCTATACGATTTTATTGGGGAAAATGTGTAATTCGAATATCATACTATTAAAATATTAAAAATGTTGAGCGAATTTTGACTTCTAAGGTATTTGTTGTTATTGTACTCATAAACACCTGCCTCCATAATTTTTTTCAGATTTTTCGAATCACAGGTGTCCAATCGTGAGGGGGGACACAAATTTTCCATGCATTTCTCCTCCCTGTGCTCCCCTCGAAGCAAAAAGTGTCAAATTAAGACCTGTTTTGAAAAGTTTTTATCAAGGCCTGTCATTTGATACCCATATCGGCTACCTTTGTTAAATTTTTTTTTCATGGGCCACTCCCTTACATGGGGAGACCCCCTGAAATACCTTATAAAATTTTTTTTCTGGTAGTACTTTGAAGAGAGCACCACTTTACACCTACATACAAAATTTGATGTTTCTAGCAAAAGTAATATGCGAGAAAAATTGCTGTGACACACGAACGGACAGAAAGGACGCGATGTTAGTAGGGTTTTGTAAGATTATTTTACAAAACCCTAAAAATAGTTAAGTAGGTACGGCTTACTAAGCCCCAGTAGTGGCGTGACTTCTATGTCGTATTTTTGTTTTTGTCGGCTGAACAAATTTGTTTTAAAAAAATGCGTCTTGTTTTTAGATAAGTTTGGAACTCAGTACACGATTGGTTTATATTTATCTTCGTAATTAAAATAGCTGTCATTACTGCTACACTTAACCGTGTTTTATCACTTGTCCATATTTTGTTCATTTGAGGAAAAGCTGTTTCGACAGGTGCGCTAGTTCCAGGCAGACACAACGTACACAAAAATTGTGGAAAAGTTTGTTAAATGAAGATTGTGATGGAATAATTCGACCCGATGGTTTTCCTTAGAAATATTTTCGGCATTCCAGCCAGAGATTTTTTCATCTGTCGAAAATTCGGAAATAAGTAAAATCTCGTCAAAGACCTTCGTATCTTGGCTGCTGCTGATAAACCCTTGTGTGATCAGTAAATCCAGCACTTTCTATACCTCTTCCAACGTGGGCACTTCTAGTTCTGTATTGAATTGACACCACTGCTCCAAGTATTCTTTGCTTGTATTATAAAATTCAGCCGCCGTAGTTAGCAGCAGTCAATAGCAGCTTCTCGTTCTTGTAGTTTTACAAGCAGGTTGCGGAGAATGTGGGGAAGGAAAACCGTATTCTCTTTAACTGCCAGGTTACCTCGGAGAGGATTAATTTCCTTGGCTGACTTTATGGCCGACAGATTTTGCCCTTCGATTTTCAACACAGCTTCATGAAATGTCGCTACTTGTGCGTGTTTAACCACAATTCTGATCTGAAATTTTCGAAAAATGTCCTTAAAATATTTGGGCATTTGTCGATACTCAGGAAATAATTTTTCAAAGGCTGAAATATTTTTATAACTCTCTCAAGCGCGGGTAGTAACGCAAACCATCTTGTTTTTCTGTAGGCCAGCAGTTGTGATACTCTGTCTTTGTAGAATCACAAAACTCTTTCAAAGCTTCTACTCGAACGCTATAGATGTAGAAAAATCAATAAATTTTCACCATGCTGCGTTCGAAGTTAACTGGAAGACAATCAGCATCTGTTTCGATCGCGTTGTGGACTATGTGGGTTCCACATCCAATTTCAATAAGCCGTCTGCTGACCGATTCGTTCAATTTTGAGTAAACATTATTACTTCGTTTCCTATTCCTTCCCCCGAAATTGCAGTTCGTGTTGTCTCCACAAATCGCAACAATTTTCTTATCCAAGTCATTGAAAAGCAACACTTCCTTCAAATACTTGTCAGGAATAAAAGGACTTTGGATGTGAGGGAATTGGTTTAATTAAAAGATAGCACCGCTTTGTTTCAGTAACGAATATCAACTCTCCTTCACAAATTCATGTTAAAAATATCTTTTACCCTCAAATCATAGGATACGTTGTTCCTACGAACCGCTTGCTTGGTTCGTCTCGACTCGACTAACTGAGTACTTTGCTACGGTGTTGCCAAGTTGGAGTTGACAGCTTGGCCCTCCTGGCCAGAAATCGGCCCGATTTCTTCGTAGTATTCCTCATCGTCATTAAAGTCGTAGGTATCCAAATCTGGGTTGAGTTGGCACCATGGTTTCATTTTATCACTCGTGAACACGGAACTGAATTTTCGTTTCTGATTATCCTCGAGGCTTTTGATAACATAGCGATCGTTTTTCAAAACAGTGGCCACTTCGTATGGCCCTCGATACTATCGCTCCAATTTATGGGACTCCCCGGCTGCTATTGGTATGTTCTGTATAACCACTAAATCGCCTTCTTCATATAAAACAGGAGTCTTATGTTTCTCGTCGAATCTTATTTTCCATCGTTCCTTTTCGGTCAAAATACGCTGTGCAGCTTCCTGCTGAATTTCGCTTATCGACAGTTGATTATTGTCACCTGTAGCGTCCTGTAGTGCTTAGATGATACGGCTCGCTGTTACATCCGTCAAACGGAAATCAAAAACTATCTGATTAGGTGTGAATCCGATCGTCGAGTTAATTTGAGAATTTAGTACCCATTGCAAACTAGGTAGAAGCTCGTCCCATTTTTTACAATCCGTCATCGAACATCGTAGATATGACAATTGGATTGGATTGGTTAACGCGCTCAACTTGGCCGTTAGCACGTAGAGTGCACACAGGCAGCTTCACGTGATGAATATCATACGTTGCACAGTAATCCTCGAATTCTTTCGATGTAAATGCCCACCCTCGATCGCTTATAATACGGATTGGTAATCCAAAGTATGACGTGATACTCCTCAACATGGTAGCTACTGGTCGACTGTTGGCTGCTCTCGTGGCTCGAACCATTGTGACTTTACTGGAAGGGTCCATTACTGCGATTATGTATAGATTGCCTTTGTTGCTCTTAGGAAATGGTCCTAAGTGTTCAATATGCAATACCCTAAAAGGTATATGTTCAACCTGTTCATAAAACAAGCGAACTTCGGTTTTTCCTGCTGGTACTTTATTGAGACAATATTCCAGACATGAAGCAATGTACGCCTTCATGTAGTTGCGCATCCGAGTAAACCAGAATAGTTCTTGTATCGTATGGACCGTTTTATCAACGCCAAAATGACCGGCATCCTCATGAAAACTTTTTACTAGTCTCCAACGGACGGTTGATGGCACTATAAATTTAAGATCGCCATTTACTTTTCGCATCAATCTTCCTTTCGTAAGAATGTAATTGCACTTTAATTGGGTAAATTGGGCTGATTTACATACTCCATCAATTATATCCATAATTTCCTTTAGTTTTGGGTCCTGTCGCTGTAACAATATCAACTAGTGGCTTTGATCAGGTTTTTGTATCAGTAACACTTTATCTGCTATTGTTGTCGGTTCTTACGGTTGTTCGTGTGGTCGACGATTTAATGCATCGACATGGTTCATACCTGTATTGTTTCCTGCTCGATGTACCACATCAAAGTCGAATTCTTGGAGTTTTAGCCACCATCGAGCAACTCGATTGTTAAGTGAAGTGGTCAACTTCATCGTCGATATTGCATTACAATCGGACACCACTCGGAAGTGTGTTCCAATCAAATAAAATCGGAATCGATCTAACGTTTCAACGATTGCCAGTACCTCTAATTCGTGGCTACTGTACTTCATTTCAGCATCGGTGCAATGTCTACTGAAATATATTACTGGCCGGAACGGTTTCTCTTTTGTAGATTGCATCAAGACTCCGGTGAGGCAAATAGAATTGGCGTCGGTCTGTACCTCGCGTTCAGCCCGTGGATTATAAAGAGCTAGAACCGATTCGCTACTGAGACGAGTTTTCAACCCGTTGAAGCTCATGTCTGCGATCTTGTCCCATACGAAGGATTTCTGTTCTTTCGTTTTTACCAAATTCGTTAGTGGCTTAGAAATTTTCGAGAATCCTTCAATAAATTTGCGGAAAAACCCCGCTAATCCAAGAAATCTTCTGACATCGGTCACATTTTCAGGCGTTGGAAATTTTTGGATAGAATCAATTTCATGCTTCCAGGCTTCATTCTTTCTCTATGTATGCGATGACCCAAAAAGGTTAACTCGGATGCAAAAAACACCCTTTGACGGTCCAAGTGAAAGGCCCTTCTCCCGTAACATTTCCAGCACTTCCTTCAGAGTTTTGAGGCACTCAGTCGCCATCACACTGGGGATAATGACTTCATCTATATAGCTTACGATATTTCTTGAGTTTATACGACAAATTTAGTCGACCATGACCTCTCGGAAAATCATCGCCGCATTAATGAGGCCAAAAGGCATTACATTGTACTCAAAATCCGGTGTACTGACGTGATTTTTCATCCATAGGAATTTGGTAGTATCCAGAGAATAAATCTAGTGTCGTGAAGAACTGCTTTCCCGCGAGTTGTGAGGGCTGTTCCACAACAGTTGGCATTAGGTACGGCTTCTTCTTGTTCATCACGCTTAACGCATGAAAGTCAATACAAAGACGATCCTTCCCATCTTGCTTGGGAACCAAAACAATAGGCGAAGAGTATAATGAATTACTAGGACGAATTACGTCTATTGCCAACAATTCCTTCACAATCTGCTCAATCTTATTTCTTTTAAGCAACGGTATACGACATGGTCGAGCATGGATAGGTGTGTCGGACGTCAACTCGATACTCATTGATTTTGTCCTGCATCGACCCATTTCGGCCGTAGTCTCTGTAAAACAATCACGGAAATCATCAAGTAGTACCCGCAGTTCGGCTGCTTAGGCTGCAATTAAATATCTTCCCATGTCGGGTTTTTCAGGACATTTACCACGTTGAAAGGCACTCGCCACTTTCAATAATTATTCGATGTGAAACTCCGTTCAACGCATCCAATCCCAAAGGAAAACTATTTGGTATGAGGTAATCGGCTACAACATATAGGTCCACGCGTACATTTGTATCGTCTATTTTTAATGTCGCTATCATTTTGCTAGTACATTCTGAGCATCCACCTGCAAATCTATTCAGCTCAATCGGCGGACACTTTATTAAGTTGTACGTGCATGATTCTCACGAGAGATCGATTACTACCCGAATCTATAAACGCGTTCAAAATTTTTCCATCCATCTGAACGTTTTTCACCATTTGGTTTTGTACGGAATAGTTTGAATGTAACTGACGAATATTCGAGTTATTCACATATTTCGGTTCATCTCAACTTCTGCATGTATACGCACTATGTCCCGACGACATCGCGGTCGTCGTTGGGGCTAAGAACAGTTCACGGAAATGTGCCCCGGCTTATAATAATTATAACAAACATGCTTTGACACGTCATTTGTATCGGCAACAGTCGTCGCTCCCGACACAGACTTATTAAATATTTTCTTCGACACGGAATTCACGTTCATCAGGCTTACACTTTTTATTTCACTATGTGATTTTTGCGTGACCGGTATGTTTATCTTACTTTGGTTTGTTAAATAAGTTTTAAGGCAACACAAAAACTCCTTAGTTGTTTTGAATATAAAGCATGCGATAGCGGTTTGTATTTGAATGTCGTTTAAACCTTCACGCATAAATCCACGCATAAATCCCCGGACGTCTACCTTCCGCACACATTCGATAATAATAATCTTATATGACTCATTTGAACGTCTAACGTTTGCCGTCATACGAAGATTTACCTCGGCTTCATTTTCAGTAGACTCGAATCCCTCTTCTAAAATGCTTGCAAATTCATCGATGCTTTTGAAAATACCGCTTCTTGCATCTAGCCACAATTTTGCTGGCCCTCGAACTTTGGTTTGCAATGCAACAATGTTTTCATCCCATGAATATATGAATGCTAGTGATTTCACACGATGAACAATTTGTTGCGCCGTCAGTGATGTGCTTAACGTTGGATCGTATTCTGGCATTATTTTAATGACGTCGCGCAAATTGTGGAACATGCTTTGGCGTACTGGGACTGCTTGTCGTGTCGGGTACGGCAACTGATCTTTATCTGTCTGCGGTAGATATAGATTCGTTGTTGGTTCCACCACAACAGCCTCATTCGACACGTTTTACCTATCGTCCGTGAGAAAACCAAGACTAGAGGTTGATACCATATTCAAGTTTGGTGACACGCCATGGGTTATGCCTGAAACAGAGTTTGCACTCTGTACCTGAATATTTAATGCTTGAACTAAAGTTGTGAGATTTTGCACGCTTTCTTGCAACTTTATCGCTTCGTCGGATGCACGAGAGTTCTCGGCTAAAATTTCAACGTCGTCTCCATTGACGCCTTCCGTCAGACGTAAAATTAATTCGGGTTTGTTGCCTCTTGTCGGCAAATTTCGCGAACGTAGCTCATGTTTGAGTTCGTTGATTGTGAGCGAATCAATATGAACTATATTGTCCGGCATTTTCAACTAAGAAATATGGCGGCCACACACGAATAAAAGTTTGACACGGCAATTGCGTTAATATTCACGATTCAAAATGTCGGCTAATGAATCGAAAATACGCAGCAAGCAGTTACGGGACGGCTAACTGTTATTAAAAGCACACAATATCCAATAAAGCGAAAATTCTGTAGCATCCCATTTCTGAAAACTGTCAGAATAAAAATCTTTTAGGAAAAAAAAAGAAAGCCGACTTTGGAATACCCTAAAAAGGATGAAATAAATTTTTTGGAAGCAGTGCCAAATGAATTTCCCCATTTCAACATAAATACTTTCAACATCCGCACCATCACATAAATCGGGGAAAAAATGATTTGGCACCGCTTCCATAAAATTTATTTCATCCTTTTTAGAGCATTCCGAAGTCGGTTTTCTTTTTTTTAGATTGCGATTCTCGCTGGTTTTTAGTATGGGAATCACTAATTTTAGATTTCTGGGAACATGTTGTAATGTACATATAATATTAAATCACTCAATCTTTATTATTTCTTCGGGGAGTTTTCTAGTCCTATATGTAACGTTAACGTCTAAAGATGTAAGAAGGATCCTATATCAAGCTCATTGGTAAGCAAAGAATCAATGCGGAAGAGAAAAGTATCCTGAAATGTTCCCTGCAACTATTGTTGAATTGTATTTATGCCACATTTAGAATTAATTTATTGTTTATTCCCGGTAGAAATGATGGACTAAAATGTACCGTTTATGCAGAAAATTAAGAATACTTATCATTTTTATCATCCGTGACCAAAGGACTCGGTATCTCCAAGAAATCCGTGCAGAGTGCCACTTTTCGTACGAAATATCATTTAAATTCAATTTCTCGAAATCAATGTATCATATTTAACTGTTAATATCAACAGAGCCCTTGGACGGATTTAAATTCTGTTCCGTTGGGTTTAAGACCAATATGTTGTCCTTCATTTGAAACCTCTACAATCAAAATCCTTACACGCGTCGATCAGTTATGCTGCAAAATCGGGGTGAAAGTCGGATTTTTTTTAGTTTTAACGGTGAAAGTCCTTCACCGTTACCTGAATATCTTATCCTTTAATCGGGACCTAACAGGAAGAAAGACGTATCATTTGCCAAAAACAGCGTTCTCCTATCTATCTACGTTTAAAAGTTATGCGTGCACATACAAAAAAAGGAAAAAAAAATATACGTGATGAATTGATAACCTTCTTTCCTTTGGAAGTCGGTTAAAAATGTACCATTTATGCAGAAAATTAAGGATACTGATCATTTTTATCATCCATCACCAAAGGACTCGATATCTCCATCAAATCCTTGAAGAGTGCCAACTAATTGGCACTTTTCGTGCGAAAGATTATTTAAATTCAATTTCTCGACATCGACGTATCATATTGAACTTTTAATATCTACAGAGTCCTTGAAAGGATTACAATTCTGTGCCGATACATTTTAGATCAATATGTTTTCCTTCATTTGAAACCTCTACAATCAAAATCCTTGCATCCATCGATCAGTTATGCTGCCTTTGAACGGGACCTGACTGGAAGAAAGACGTATCATTTGCCAAAAACAGGACCCTTCTATCTATCTCCGTTTAAAAGTTATGCGTGAACATAAAAAAAATATACATACGCGATGAATTGATAACCTTCTTTCTTTTGGAAGTCGGTTAATAAGAGGACTGTGGATGTTAGGAAATTGCTTTGATTAAAAAATAGCACCGCTTTATTTCAGTAACGAATATTAACTCCCTCACCAATTCACGTTAACAATATCTTTTTCCATCATATCATAGGATACGTTGTTCCTACCAACCGCTTGCTTGGTTCGGCTCGACTAACTGAGTATATTTTCGCTACGGTGTTGCCAGGTTGGAGTTGACATATTCGACAATAATATCCGATGTTCTCGAAACTCTAAGACCTTGACATTCGCGCCATCGTATGGTAGCGAATCAAAACTGGACATAATTTGATTGAGCCATGTTTTGAAGCATCCGTTAATAAAGTTATGCAGTGGGATTTGCGTGAATGCTCTTTTAAATCTTCGGTTGCTATAGTTGACTGCTCATTTATAAGTAAAACAACAGCTTGAGATTTTGAACGTGCACATCTAAAGTTTTGCTCAAAATATGCTTGAATTAAAGGAGAAGAACTGTCATTTGAGCGAAAACTGTGATTGCGTTGTACAGTGTGAAATGCCCACGTACCCTTAGCTGCAGCTATATCCAAATCCTTGCAAGTCAGCAAATCGGTTCTCTTAAAAAAACTAAGTATTGATGAGCTTGAAGCAGTAGCTTGATCGGCAAGCCTGTGTTTTTCTGATTTTAAATGTTTTTCTATATCACTGCCACCGCCATGTACAACACTATAATCAGTACGACACTTTTCACACGTAACGTATGCGATGTCATCTTTTCTTTGTTTTATAAATGGATACTTCTGTTGCAAACTAATTGTAGTGAATAGTAGGTTCATAACGTCCGTGAAGGACTGCAGCGATGGTCTGCTGCCCCGGCAGAAGAAGATGGAGGTATCTGCCGAGAATGCCCTCGTCTGGAGACGCGTGAATGCGCTGGCAGGCTAGCATTGCGGTGTCGTGGGGCGGGTTCGTTTCCCCAGCACGAGGACCCACTACAAAAAAAATTTCGCATTCACGAATTGGTCGATAGCTCAAAAGGCGACCGAAGTCGCAAAAATTGTAGATAACCTCACCGAGGGAGATGTAACTTGTTACGAGAACAAGTGGAACCTGAAAAGAAAGGTGAACTTGTGGTGACCTCGTCATTACCCAACGAAGTTCATGGCCCACAAATGAAAGAGGGGCAACCGGGTGGTGGTGGAGCCCCTTCATACCCACCCAACCGGAATAAATCCATAGATAGCTTGTTGAAGTGGCCAGGTATTCCGCTTCTGAGTGGAAAACTCATACAACTTGAATTGTATGATCCTTCCCATCAGAAGGGGAGTACCCCGGTGACCAATTTATGTCATAGAATTATACAATTGGATTGCATAAATCTATGCCATAAAAAGGCACTCTGCTTGGGCCACTCAACCCAAAATGGTCACCTGAAACAGAAAGGATTAATTTGTACCCGGTGGCTGGCTCATGGTTTTGAGGTGGAAGCCTGCCACCGTACCGGGTCCTATACCCGGTTAGAACTAAAGGAAAGGAAAGACCGAAAGTTACGGGGTATTAATTCATTTTATTAACTACTCAAATTTTCACTGACAGGGAAAATATCGATATGTAATCTACGCATTAAGTGAACTTTATATTCTAATTGAACCAAGAAATTGTATGTGTCGTGCAAGACAGGCATTAAATTTGTAATTGAACAAATTTTGAACGTTGAATCAATGTATCAATCTTATTTAATCGGAAATAATATATATTTTTTCTCTTTAATATAATTCTAACTTAAAAAAAAAAAGAAAAACCTTCCTTTTTTTTTATTTATACATATAGATATGATTGAAAAATTGACAAGAATTTTAATTTAAAAAAGAAACAAATTTAGGTAAAGAAAGTAAAGTCAAATCAAAAGCACTTACCGGCACGGTCCTCCGAGCGCTCGACGGATGCAGGCTGTAAGCGGTTGAATTTCTTTTCTTTTGATTGAAGGTATCTTTAGTTAATAAGGGATTATCGATCCATTCAATTGAAACACTAATTACGTATAAAACATTGACATATTATAGAACGATGCATTGCATTACGTGGGGAAATTCACAAATTTTTAATTAATAAAAATATTTGTTCAAAACATTCATGAATCCAGGGAAAAGCACCAATGAATCATTGTAAAAATTTACGTATAACAATTCAATTTTAATTTTGCAATCCTCATTGAAAAATTTCACTAACGCCAATTTTCTCACTATGTATTGGTGAAATGCAGTTTAATACCATTAAATCACTTCACCAACGAGATAAGCTTTTCTTGACAGCCAAGTTTTCAATAAACTCAAACTTTACACAAACAAAACAAAAACAAAATAGCGCTAAAATATGGAGATTTTCAATAGATTCAATAGATTCAAACTTTACACCAAAAAGTTTTGAATTCGTAACAACACCCACATACTAAAATTCACCAACAATTTACACCAATGGTCATATAAATTCCATAGACAGGTTTCTGAGAAAATTATTTCACCACTTGTTTAATCTAAAGATTTCCATTTTTCATTCACCAATTGCTCAATTAGCATTATTTCACTGTTTATTACGTATTGTTGTATCCGTCGTGGTCGTTGTCACTCACCTCCACATGTAATGGCTGTAGTCAAGGCTGCAAAGTACATGAAAATCGCCGCGGCTAAAGTTTCTGAGTTTACCCCATCCATAATATCACTTTTGTACATTGGTAACCGCCGTTTTAAATCAATTTGTAAACCACCCCACCATTTATGCGTCTTTTCAAAAGGGCTCACAGGAGGTTTCTTTCCTTTTTATCCATAAGTATCAGTAGCGGCTTTTCTTCGATGATCTTTTCCGTTTTATGTTTTTCCTCTAAATCTTTTGTCTTACGTGATCGAATCCAATCCTTTTTAGCTTTCAATTCTTCGAACGCAACAAGTCGTGTCGGTCCCAATTACCTGGAGGCAAAACGATTGAATCATCTAAGAACTCATTGATGGCTGACAGCAATTCCTTTCTGTCGTCGCTTTATATGCAATTTCGTGGAAGTGCTCGTTGGCCATCAAAGTAGCGATGGAACGACCCACTTCATGGTAGTCCAAATCAACAATTTTCGGTCCCAATAAAATGAAAACAAACCGAACTGGAATGGGGACTTCGGTTATGCTTGGCATCAGCACACCCTCGGCCAGTCTCACAAGGGCAATAGTAGGTTGCTTTAAAAAGTCTACTGAGCCGACCAACACCGTGGTAGCTTCCGCTCCAGTTGGAATCCTACGCAGAATAGAGCCGTTTTGAAGTTTCTATAGGTCCTCTTGCGATGACGAGTACAAGTCGTCACGCATTTCAATTTTGAAATCTGAGGCTTTGCGACTACCACCATTTATTTCAGCCGCAGGAATGATTCGAGGTTTCTTGTCTTCTGATAAGTTCTGCAAGCTTGTATAGCTGCTGTATTTTCTCTTGGCAACAGAAAATGCACCATGTGAATCATTAACATGTCTGTGTCGGAGGAGCAAAGCTCTCATAACTGTAGGCTTATCATCTGGACTAATCAATTCTTCAACAACCATCTGTTCAACAATCTTATAAGCAACGACCGGTTGATCCTTTTCTTCTAAATCTAAAAGCACAACACCAGTTTCAAGGCAACGTCTTAAATTGAGGAGACAGTGGAAGGAAAGTGAAGCAACGTGCGGTTTGCCCCATCTATCTGACCCTTCGTCAATATGTTCTTCATACTTGATCCAACGAGCGGTTTCTTTCCATTCACGATCATCACCGGTTCCAATAAGTTCGTCAAGTTGTACGAACACCTCATGTGGGCTATGATCAAATCGTTTCTTTGCATGCAAAGTTGGTGGCACACTGATAGTAAAGTCCTTATGTTTGCCTGACGAATGATGAACTTTGTGACGTCTTAATCCTCTCGGATCTTCGGATCTATGTGATGTTAACTCGTTAAGATCTGCTTCCTCCAATTCCGAGTCTTCAAGCTCAATCGATATTTTGGAATTTCTGTTCCGGATTCACTAATTTTACGATTTTCCACACTATCTTGGTGTGAATATTTGCGATGTTTGAAGTATTGGTGTCGGCTTTTCGAGGTCAACTGCCACAGGCACACACATAAATGCAAGCGCACCAATTACAAAACTTTTTTGTTACAATTTTCTTTCCTTCACAAAAGAAAAACGGGAAATCACTTTTCTACCCTTATACAACATTCACTGATAAATCCGTTAAGAGAAAAGTTATTAAAAAGGCACTTTTACTTAGTTGGCAATTCTTTTTTTTCTCATCATCACACCGAGCCGCCGCGGCGTCCGCGTTGGTGCGCAGTCTCGACTCGCCCAGCCTAACCGTACTTTCTTGAACCCGCAAGATATCAAAACAACGCGCGAAGACATCTGCGTAAAATTGACATCTCGTTCACCTCGCTTTCGTTTGTGGTGAATACTCCGCCGGTGGTTTATGCCTTCGATGAAGCCAAAATATAGGGTGTTTTTTAGGATGTATACAATTTTCAAATGAAATAAAATACAGATAAATTGTACTGATTGTCATGAAATTGGTTTTATTGGAAAGATAATTCCCTACCATTTTTATTTGAATATAGTTTCGGGTATGTGAGCGCCAACTAGCGCGGGGGGAAGGTGACTGAATGGTCACTCATTGTTAAATTGAGTTTGTGCTGTGTGCCTGTGGCAGCGCTGGCTTTTAGAGCCCTACTCCTCGATTACTACATAATATTAAAGGAACACTTGCATTTAGGCATTATTGTTGTATTACAAATCACTGCGTTGCGTTACATGATTCTAGTTTCGTCTAACTTAAACTAAAACAAAACATTGCAGTCGTTGACTGAATTTATCTATCCTGTTCACACGCGATAGCACTCTACCGTAATCTGCCTTGCCGTGTGGGGTGCCTTACCAAGCATTTTGATCGGGAAAAGTATACCGACTATATCTCGGCCATAACTTCACGAATATTGGTTTTCAATTGCTTAAGATTTTGAGGACTGTTCGCGTTAACACGATCTTTCGCATAGCCCCATAAAAAGAAATCCAAAGGTGTTAGGTCGCAGGATCTTGCGGGCCAATTGACATCACTCCATCTCGAAATTACGCGTCCTGGAAATTTCTCTTGCAAATGTGCTCGATTAGCCTGTGTTGTGTGGCTTGTGGCTCCGTCCTGTTGGAACCACATGTTCTCCAGATCATAATCGTTAACTTCTCTACAAAAATAATCGGTTAACGTCCGTCCATAGCGGTCAGAATTGACTGTAATGGCTCTTCCTTCATCGTTTTCAAAAAAAATACGGGCCAATAACACCAAAGACCTTTCTGCGATTACCTGAGGATTTTGAGAGCACCATATGCGGCAATTCTGTTTATTTACGTAACCACTGAGCGAAAAATGAGCCTCATCACTAAAGAAAATTTTGTTCGAAAAATTGTTATCAAGGCTTGTTGTTCAATCACCCAATTCGCATACATTCTGCGTTGTGTATGGTCTTGAGGCTTGAGTTTTTGAGTGAGTTGGATTTTGTACGGATGGAGATGCAAATCCAAATGCAAAATCCGCCACAATGAGCCGTAAGACAAGCCCAAATGTTGAGCATGTCGAGGAATCGACAAATTCGGGTCTTCCTCCACACTTCGAGCAACTACAGCAATATTTTCAGCAGAACGAATGTTGCGATGATGCACAGGCCTTGCATAATCAATAATCGATCCAGTCTCTTCAAATTTTCTCACAGTGTTCAAAATTGTTTGCTGTGTAGGTCGATTATGTCGACCGTAATCAGCTCGTAAAGCCCTAAATGTTGATACAGCAGAATAACCATTTTTATAATAAAATTTAATAATTTTAACGCATTCTTTGACTGTAAAACGATCCATATATCTAACTGGCAAATCTTCAACTAAAAACAACACGCTTTGGATGACATTGAATTCTGACCAATGTCAAACGGCTGGGTTATACTTTCCTACCACGAAATGGATAACCCTGTACATTTTAAATTATCATTTGGTCTGGGACTATATCGGCCTCGCTGGGGACACCGGGACAGACTGCCTGAAAGCAAAACTGTCCCGCCTAAGGCGGGACATATGGTCACTATAAACAGTTCTACTTTAGTGAAGCAACATGGCACAAAAATATAAATATTGACGAAAATTTGACATGTGCCCTTTCAAAACTAGACGATTCAATTATAATTTGGGGTTATAATCAAGCTGCTTAATGTATGATGTTTCAAAAAATCGTTAAAGTATTCCTAGTTTTACGAATGGACTGAAAATAAATTTGATGTCCTTACTGAAACTGATTGTTACGAATTTCAATAATAATAGCTTCTTTTTAATGCTTGATTGGTGCTATAAGCAATTACTGACTATAGGCTCATTATTATCCCTATGGTGGATACTTTAACAAAATCAGTAACGGTCCATTGACTCCATAAACGTGTGCATCACAAATTCACAACTCGGAAAGGAACCAAACGACAATAATTGGAAATAATTTAAACCCCTAAACCATCCTTATCAAATTGTGATGCGATGTCAAAAAAAAAATGCTATCTTCAGCCACATTATTATCTTCAGCAAACTTAAAAATCTCTGACATAACATAAAAAAAATCATTCCATCCAATGTCTGTATGTCCTTTTTTCTTGTTCAATACTCTTCATTCGGTTGGTAAGGCTTTGCGCCTTTCCACCCGAAAAATCAGGATGACTAAGCATCCCATCATCGAATTTTTGAAACACGAAAAAAAAGAAACAAGGCTAAACTAACCATACATTTTTTTTCATCGGAGAAAATATCCTTAGAGCTTTCAAATTATTGAAGGGAATCAATGTGGTCAGCTGGTTAGCTTTCAGTCGAACGTATAAGCGTACGCGTTAGTCATGGCCATGGCTTCTTGCATTCTGCAAAGCGTGCAGCGTTGAAAGGAGACCTGGCCTACAACTCCAACCTTATCCTACTCCAATAAAGTCCTCTTCCTTCCTTTTCAAATGCAAATGTTAATGCTTCATTGTCAGACGTTGCAGTTTATGCTTGTGTATTTTCCGCATGTCCTCATTCTACATTCCGTTGGCCATCCGAGAAAATTTACAGTTTATGTGTGTCGTTATGCTGAAAAGCGGCAACGACAATGTTTCGCCAGGCCAATCGGTCCTCCAAATGAAACCGGCGAGTGAAATAGGGACGTGTTGCAGTAAATTTACTTCTAGGAAAAAAGAATTCATGTGGAGCTATGAATCTTCTGGTTTTTGCTACGATGTCCTTTCCACAGTCTGTCTTGCAAGCTTTCGCGGGTGAAGTATGTCGTGGATGAGAGCAATAATGACTGCCACTTGACTTGAATGACCGCTGTGTGCACATACGCGTGCACTACTACCACTTCATCTGGTTCCTGTATCCTACCGTCGGACAGGATGTTCGCATGCAAGCCGTTGGTGACAATCGCCAGCCGGCCATGAGAATTCGCGAGTGCTGGCAACGCGAAATGTTGAAGTCCCGAGAAGATAAAATTCCAAGTGATTTGTGATTCGATTCTCGCGCTTCCATTAAGAGCCCCACTTGGCGTAGGGAGCTATCGAATGGCGACCCCTAACCATTCTACCAACCCCAATCCATCCATTCCGCGCTGCATTACGAGCTGGAAGAAGCCAAGGGGTGGGCGTTCGAATGCTCTACCGATGATGGCTAAATGTCTTGGGATTGACCATTTTGCTTACTTTTCGCGTGGCGGAGGATTTGCCCCGGCATACCGCGACCATGCCGTTAAATGAGTAGTGGGCGATAGTCTGCGATAAAATTGGGTTGACAATAAGAGATCGACAAATCGAGATACAGCCGAATATAAAGATGAGCCATTTCATAATCGTTTGCCTTCCCTGCACTGAGAGAGTCCGCACACTAATATAGTTGTTGCCCTTAAATTGGATGGCAGCGATGAGCCCCACTACCACTTGCATAACTGGCACCAACGGCACAAGAAGAAGATGAAGAAGAAGGCACAAGGTATCAAGACTGGAGGGAACTACATGGCAAAGCCATATAGTAAGTACGTTGGAGTGAGTCTCAACTCGTCCTTGTCCTTCGACGCTCGACTTCCCACCCTTTTCTGTGACCATCGCTATCACGCTACATAGTATGCTTTCTTCATGGCGATGTATATATAAATACACGTATGTAAGGATTTTAGTTGTGGCGTCACGGCGGAGCCAGAAACAATCGATCGTATCTGAATGTCTGAACATTTTTCTCCAGGACAGAAGAAGAAGAAAAAAGAAACGACGACAGCGAAAAAATTATCCCAAAAAGTCATTCCGTTTAACCCATCCCCCATTTAACTCACTTCCTATATATCTTGTGCTGCTGCTACTATTGTACACTGGGCAAGTATTTAAAAAGGACGACGATGATTAGCGTGACGTTAAAAAAAGCTTTCTGCCTTCAACACTAGGCGATGACTATAAAAATGCTTGATTGATGTCTCATCTCTTTTAGGTAATTGTCATAAAAAAGGATTCACACGAAAAACGAGTGCTTGAAAAGGAGACGAAAAGGAGTGAGCAGAATGTTAAATTTGGTTCATATTTACTTACTCATGAGTATTGAATCAGGATGCAAATTTTCTAAATTTGAGCATAGTTTTCCACATTTAGTCACATAAGGATCAAGCGCGGTTAACTGAAGGTCTTCCAAGAAAGAATATAATTTTAGTCGAAATATGCTAACGAATCCTTTCAAATAAATTAGAGTTTATTCAACCTTTCAACATTTCCTTCGAATAATCCTGGCCCTGAACGTTTAAAGGGAATTCAGCATTGTTTGAGCAGACAAGGTTAACTTTATTGAAGGAGTATGAAGTTATTTATTGTACATCCTTCGATATCCTTTGGGCTTGTGTGATTTGTATTTATCAAAGGAAGCACTCTGAAGTTTGATTGTTTAATTATTTTTGTCTACCCACACGCGCCGTTGTAACATGAGTAGGGAAAAGAGAGGCCTTTTTATAATATACTTGAATCTAATCTAGAAGTATTTCGATCAATACTGTAAAAATGATTCAACAAGGAATTAACGAAAGGTTTCTATTAATTCTAATTTTTATCGTTTTGTTGGCTTTAGAATCTACAAACCTTTCTCTCACTTTTGCTCTGAAAGGTAATTTGACTTCTTTATCGTGCTACTGATATCCGTACCGTTTAAATCATAGGGCTGGGCCATATTTTCACCAATCTTCTTTAAGAGAGGCTAAGGAGGACTCATCCCAGATCGTTTAGTCAGATATATTTTAAGGTCGGTTAACAAGTGGAACCATGTAACACATTACACTTGGGCAGTCCAGACAATAAAGCAAAGCGTTTTTGTTCTCATAAGAACATAAGAATGGAGAGGTCCTTTAACTAGCATTCTTTCTCTCCCTTCCCGCTAGGCCACCCTAGCGTGCAATTCTTCTGACCTACCCACTAAACATCTCCCCTATCAGTCTGGAAACTTAGCCTGGAACCGTTTGATACGTTACATTCGGGCTAAACCTCGTTTTCCTACTTCTAAAGGCACCTGCAAACTAGAGGAACTCCTTCTTTAGTGTTAGGGGAAGGGATTTCTAAAAAAGATACCCCTCCACGCTTTGCGTCTCCCGGCGCTTCTTTATGCCTCTTCCTTTGACAGGACTCCCCGAGCATAATGTACCACGCGGTTCCATTTGTCAACGGATGTAAGCATCTTCTTCTTCTTCGTAGCACTACAGCCCATCTGGGGCCTTCGTTTCCTGCAAATAGCGCCCCCAACTGTCTCGGTCCATTGACCGCATCCTCCAATTTCGAAATCCGAGCAGCAATGAACTGTCTTCGTCGACCGAGTCAGACCAGCGACATATGCACAGCCCATTGCAGCTTCCACTGTTCGACAATCGTTGAGACCTCCAGCTCGTCAAAAATTTCATACAGCTCATTGTTGCATCGAATTCGCCATTGGTCCCCGTCAAGCGTCGCTCCGATTATTCGCCGCAGGACACGTCGCTCAAAGGTGTTCATATATTTGCGAATGCTTGGGTTAGGGTCCATATTTCACACCCATAGCATAACACAGGTATTATCACAGATTTGTATACTCGGAGCTTTGTTAGCTTTGTTTGATAGCTCCACCATTAAAAGTCAATAAAAGAATGGCGTCTAGCCCAATCGAAGAAGATCGGGATAAAAGAAGGAAGGAAGAGGCACTTGATGGGCGTGGAGCACCAGATCACGGGTTCCAGACAGTGCTTACAAAAAGAGCGAAGAAAGCCGCAAAAAAACTCCTTCAAAAAAACCCAGAAGGTAAAGTTCGCACGGACGCCCAATTAGAAAAAGGACCTGACGCAAAACAGGAGAGGCAGAAGCCCCGATGAAGACCCCGCCAGCAGGCACTGCTCGTGAAGCCCCAAGATGGCCGTTCCTACGTGAAGGTACTTCGGGACATCAGGGGAAACGTAACGCCCGAAGACACCAAGACTACCATTAAGGTAGTACGACCAACGCGGTCGGGCCACATACTGGTCGAATTCGGAGCGGAGGTAGTAAAGAAAGTCCTCGGCAAAAGCGCAACTATAGCCCTGCTCGAGCCAATGGCAACGATCGAAATACGAGACATTGACTGCGTGACGGATCTTGCCGAGGTAGAAGAGGCCATCAAAAGGGAGTTCCCTAGCATGGGAAAGATCAAAGCGAGACTGACACCTGAAAACAATAGAGGACAACGCATGGCCGTAGTTGACTTTACCGAAAAGGACGCCGAACAATTTCTGAACAAGGGCAAAGTACGAATAGGGTGGGTTGTCTTTAGAATGCGGCGAAGAGCAACGCCTCTTCAATGTTTCAAATGCCTTGGCTATGGTCACACCAGACAAATATGCAAAGGACCCGATAAGAGTTCCCTATGTTACAAATGCGGTGAAATGGGACATAAAAGAAAAGAGTGTACGAAGGAGGCACACTGTATTCTTTGCAAGGACCTGACTTTGGACACGTCTTGGGATCAGGAAAATGCCGGGTGTTCCAGGAAGCCTTAGCCAAGGCAAAATCAGAACTCCGATGACCCGCATCCTGCAGCAAAACCTACACCGCAGCTCAACTGCCCAAAATCTGCTTGAGCAGTTTGCGAGGGACATGAAAGCCGGCTTCTTGCTGCTGAGTGAGCAACACCATAATAAAAGTCCTGCAGCTCGGAACAGTGACTTTCAAGCGGAGAGTTGTGGACGGAGGGATGGTCTCGTGTGGGTTTCGTGCTCAGGGTCCACCTTCTTTAGTGTTTACATAACGCCTAACGAATCGACATCATCTTTCCAAGCCAAGCTTAATGCTTTGGAGGGCGCTGTCTTGAACGCAGAGGGCAAAGTGCTCGTTGGGGGTGACTTCAACGCGAAAGCAATCGATTGGGGCATGCCTCAGATGGATCCACGGAGAAAACGAATCCTGGAAATGGCGGCCAAGACGTCCCCCGTCGTACTAAACTCCGGAAATACGCCGACTCTCCGCCGTATTGGCCGTGAGGGAACCATACCGGACGTGACAGTCGCCTCGGAGTTCTTAGCACGGATGATACACAACCGTAAAGTACTAGAGGACTACTCAGCCAGTGATCATCAGTGCATTCTGCTTGAGATAAGTGATGCTGTCTCCCGACGTCCGTGCTCTCGGCGTTCTACAATTGGATGGAACATTGGAAGGATGGACGTCGAGAGGTTCGTCGAGGTGCTCACAGCAGCTGCAGGGAGCGTCAGAGGGGATGGAAGAACCGGCAGCTCAAAACGTGGTGAACTCTACTATGAGCATCATTACGAACTCTATAGGGAGACGGGAGAGCTCACCCCGGATAATATAGTTGCGGTGATGCTCGAATCGGTTGACAAATGGAACCAGGTGGCACATTATGCTCGGGCAGTCCTAAAATATAAAAGGGACTCACAGCAGCTGGGGGCGCTGGGGCTGGGGGATCGCTCTTCTAGCATTTCCTCTTCCCCTCTCCTCTGCCGCTAGGAAAGGGACTCCCCAGCTTGAAGGCCCCCACGGCGTAACGAAACGAGACCTGGCCCGAAGTAATGTGTCAAACGGTTCCAGGCTGGGCTCTCAGGTTGACAGGAGAGGTGTCGCGCATGGGAGTCCCATACTCTGTGTACAAATAGCATTCACCTCCCTACCACAAAAACAAACACAATTACTTTTCTCTATTCCCCACTTGGACTCTTCTTTGAACTTCAGTTAAAGATTGGGAACTTGTTACTGTAATCATTTTTGATTAAATACTATTTATATTATATTCACAATTTATTTCATTAAATTTCAATTTAATAACTATTGGACTCCGATGTTGAAGGTTTCTGTCGCCGTTCTGCGTTACTTGGAATGTTGCCTCATTAGTCGGAGACCGCCTGTCCGACGTGTCGTGGTTGGGACGCCTTGACTTTCCCGGTCTGTCGCTGAAGCTCCTTTTGACGCTGGTACTCCTGCTGCAGTTCCCTGACCAGGTGCCCAAACTTGACGCGCTCCGCTGCAGTTGCTGCGACCTTGGCGTGTCATAATGCTTCGCAGATGGGTTGTCATGACTGCATGTAGTGCCAGTGGTTTGCCATCTACCACCTTGGTATCGAGTGTCTTCTTCTACCGGGCCTAGTATTCAGCGACGCCGATTGGTTTGGAGCCGGCTTGGGGGTCCGCTGCAATGGCCTTTGCCAAACTTGGTCCTGGCAACATCTAAGGACTCTAGGATAATAGCCAACCAGGGCACCTAGATATGCGGTAAGCAGGAAGAAACGGGTCTAGGCACTGAACCCAACTAGACAAAGGCAGGCACAAGGCCAACTGGTTTTCAACCAATCTGTTAGGCAAAGCCAACCAGCAGAAAGGTTCTAAGAAATCTGTCTGGTTTTCAGCCAACCTGTTAGGTAAAGCCAACTAGCAGAAAGGTTCGAAGAAATCTGTCTAGGCACAAGGCCAACTAGATAAAAACCAGGCGCAAGGCCAACTGGTTTTTAACCAATCTGTTAGGCAAAGCCAACCAGCAGAAAGTTTTGAAGAAATTTGTCTAAGTGCAACGCCAACTAGACAAAACCAGTCGCAATGCCAACAGGTTTTCAAAAAAGTTGTATGGGTGAAGCCAACCACTTGAAGCAACGAATGATAGTCGCTTGACTTTTCCTTGTCTGCGTCACTGTTTTATACATTATTTTTGCTTGCTCAGCAAAATTGTCTTTTCCTAAAGCATGGGAAAGGATCAATTTGAACAACTTTGCCGCCGCCAGTGACATCTATTCTTAATAGGCATTAATCTTACTTTAGTTCTGGTAGATGTCTTGGATATTTACGATCAAAAATCCAAAATAAGGTTGTTGTATTGGAACAGTGGTACGAGGTTTTTGTTTCCAATGTTATAATTTCTGTGAAAACATGTGCAAGGTTGTTGTTTCCACTATTATATTTTCAATGAAAACTTGTACAAGGTTCTTGTTTCCACTGTTACATTTTCTTTGACACGAGGTTGTTGTTTCCACTGTTAAATTTTCTATGAAAACTTGTACTTGGTTGTTGTTTCCACTGTTCTTTTTTCTTTTATATGTAGTGAATCAATAATGTTTTCTAATCGTTAGAGAAATTCCTATTGTAACAGTCTGATAACCACGTTTGAGGCTTTTTACTACTTTGTATGCTTATCTTGTGTTGTTGCTCGCTAAACTTACATCTATACTCCTCAATTCTTCTTTTCTTAATTCTAATTATCTTATTCGCTATTCTTCTGAGATTTTCATAGTGTTCTCTCTTCGTCCTGGTTTTCCTACCTATGTAGTCTTTGTATGCCTGATTCTTTCTGGCTAACGCATTCTAGCAGTTATCATCGAATCAATCATTTCTTGGCTTGATGTCCGATCGTCTGTTTTGCCACGGTCTTAATAGCCACCTAGAGCTCGTTGCTTGTTTTGAACGATGCGTCTGAGAAGATGGGCGCCAGCTGGTTGTCGAGAGTCTCCATGAATTTTTTGGCCATTGATGCCGTTTGGAGCCTTCAATATCAAATTTTTGTAGCGGGCTGGTCATCGCCGAATATACCTTTGACATACGACATCGATAGATCAATTTGATCAAGTAATGATCTGAGTTACAATTGGCTCCTCGGTATGTACGGACATCAAGTGTCTTACGATTGTAGAACTCATTGATTTCCCTTTTTTTGCAGGCAAAAAATATACCTCTCTTGCGCAAAACACGAAGTCGAGAGACCGTGACTTATAAAGCTTGGGCAAGAAACACCGAAAGCATCCATGCCTACTCAAGACCTGAGCCACGGCCTCAGGTCAGGGATCGGGTACGCAGTCTATCTTCTCCTTATGTCACTTTTCTAGGACTGTTGTCAATCGCTGAGACAGCGTTGTTTCTCCTCCTTAGCGACTGCCTTCCTGTTACCTTCGCTTTAACGTAAACAGATATTTTTTCGCTTTCTTACAATGAGGACATTGGGTGTGACCCTTGCAATCACTAACACCGTTGACCCAGAGACTGTTTGTATGCGTGTCTCACATGTAGGGCTCCTTGCATCTGCACCTGTTCCAATCACTTTCAGCACAACTCCTTGTTGAGAGCGCTGTTCCTTAGTTCTGACCCGTAAAATAATACAAATTGCACAGCGCTTATCAGGAGTTGCCTTCTTAATGAGATGAATTCCCCTATGTTGGCCATCAGACCAGTAAGTGCCGTTGTACGTACTGTATCTTTATCAACTGTTGCCCCGATTTGCGTGAAAAAATCTTATCTTTGAACGTATCAATACGCCTAGGTATTTCACAGCTGGTTTTGATTTGACCAGTGTTTCCCCAAAACTGATAGTCCTTCTTCTTCTTCGGAGCACTACAGTCCCTCTTGGGCCGTTGCTTCCTACAACAAGCGCCTCCAACTGTCTTAGTCCATTGAACGTGTCCTACAATTTTGAAATCCGAGCAGCGATGAACTGTCTACGTCGACTGAGTTAGAACAGCGTTTCCGCGGTTTCCCCATTGGTCTCCGACCATCAATTCTCGCAGCGAATACCCTTTTGGGTATCCGTTGCTCGTCCATACAATTCACGGGGCCACCTTGTTACAGCTTGTCAGTTGAGAAATAGAGGGAGTACGAAAATAACTTGCAACTCATATACTTTGGGTTATTTAGGGTGAATCTTTGATCGAAAACATACAGGTCTCCAAAGGTTTAAAGGACTCTAATCCGTTCTAGGTTAAGCTAATATAAACTATTGTAACCCTAGATTAAATTTGATAGAATCAAGATGGTATAAATGCAACGATTTAATTTACACTGTAGAGTCAGTTTAACCAAGCTCCAACACCCACCGAAGCACCATGCGTACACAATGCCGCGATGATTAATGTAATCATAGGAGCTATAGTTTGACACAACCGGAAGAAAAGAGGAGCGATGGCTACGGCTGAGTACAACAATGGAAGCAAAATAAATCAAATTCCGTCGTTGAATTCTGGGCTGATTCTTATCTATCATTAAGACGACAGTCGAGAGTTTGTTGGGATTCAATCTTCGTGTGTCGACTTTTGGAGGTGCTTGGAACTCTGATTTTTCTATTGCAACTCCATTTACTTATAATAGATTCAAAGAGTTACTGTTCTCGTTAGAAGAAGTAACGTGATTGCTTTCGACTTATCTTACAATGATTACTACCGGCAGTACAGCCTCATAAGCGTTACCTAATTGGAAGCTGGCTCTTCTTATTGGCATGCTCGTAACATTCGGAATAGGCTATTACATGTACAAAAAGAATCAAAAACATTATCCGAAGACACAACTGACTCAACAGGAAAACTTTGAAACATAAATCAATCTCAAACGGTGGAGATTCGACACCATCAGCTAGCGAGAAAGACCCACCGCGTAATGAGAAACAAGCAATAGAAAAGAGGCAGCGACTCACGCCTCTAATTCAAAATCAACAATACAAAAATTAAGTTAATATTTGTTCCAGATGTGGTAAATACGATGAAGCCAATGATTACTAGAATTAAGCAATAAAACCACAAATAAAATGGATTTGGAATTTATTTTTTCAAAATCATGCAGCCGCTTATGAAATGCTAAAAAATGGAACCAAGTAAATGTTAACTGTATTAAGTCTCTGGAATATAATCCACGCTACACAAAAGCGTATGTAAGACTAGCAAAATACACACAGGAACAGAAATACACAGTACAGATAGTTCTCGTGCTAACCCATGGTCTATGGGAAATCTATGCAAATGACATTACGATCACGATAAGCGGAGAAGTAAGTACATGCACTCGACCACCTTTGAGCAATCTGCGGCAGTTGTTACTTACCATTGTGTGCTACTTGACAGTCAACAGTACTCGTACGTCCCGACACTCTCTTCAAGAAACGTGAACACACACGCACAAAAACCATTTCGGCCTGCTGCCAATAAAAGTTCCACTTTCGCACTCGCGCCACGGCCATCAAAACAATAACACGACTGACAGTTCAGATCAATTCAATTCGAACCAACTTACGATCAATGTTGCGAGCAACCTTGTTCCAAAACTTGGGGAAACCATTGTTGCTGATCGACTTTTACAAAACAGATGGAAATCGAATGTTGCTGATCAACTGGTTATAGATCAACCTGAGTTGCAATTCGGACAAATCAGTTTTAGATAAACGACTTTATACCCTCTGCTAGTGTGAAATGAATAAATGGTTAAGGATACACGCGCGGTCAGTTCTTTGTGCGATAGTGATCCTGGTTGAAGAAAGTTCCAGTGTAAGCGGAAAACGTTTGAAAGTATTGTTAGCGAATCGTTTTTATCCTTGGAAATTGCTGGTAGCTTACATTTCAAGTCGGAATTTGGTTTGATAAACTCATTGTCGGAGGGTGTTCAGAGTGGCAGCAACGGGCCCACAACGTATAAGGCAAGAAATTACTAGGATTCTTTTTTTGAAAATTGCGCATTTGTCACTAACATTCTTTTACATGATTGAGGATTCATTCTAATTATAAAAAAAAGAAGTGTTTTGTGCTATCAAAAATAACAAGCGAATGTAAAACGAAATTGGAGTCCGCGCGTTTCATTTATTCTGTTCCCGTGTTCGTTTTGGGTTGTAAAATGTGCTCTCGTCTCAGTGTCCACAAAGTGTGTGGGTTGCGAGCCATTTTATTTTGGGAATCAATCGCACTAGATCAGATTTTCTTTTTAAGTGAGGAGACCTTTTGATTGTGTGACTTTAGTTTTCCTGACTTCAGATAGTTGCCGTTTTTGTTTTCCTCCTTGGAACGGCCCTAGTTGACTGTATTTCTGACATCAAGAGTGGTTAGTAGGACAACCTATCGAGTGGAACTGCAGTGTGCCTTCCTTCCATCCTCGTTTTGGTGCGAGTAAATAGCGCGGCGCTCTCTAGCAAGGAAAGAAACTGGTATTATGCCTGCAATAACTTCCACCACCGAATCAGAGACGGTCGGATACGAAGATGCAATCCTCTGTGCTTCTCTTCTCGTTTTCGGAATACCTCCTTACTGAAAGCGTTGCCCCGTATATCCATACAATAGCACTGACCCTACAGCACCATCAAGAGGCGTCTTCTTGATGGACTGGGTCCCCCTACGTTGGCCATAAGTCAACTCAGAGCCGATACTCCCGAAGCAGCCTTCTCAGCCGTTGCCCTGATTTGCCCAGAGAAACTCATCCTCGAGTCGATTAGTAGCTCCAAATAATTCACTGCTAGCTTCGATTCGATTAGTATGTCTCTAATGGTGATCATCCTTACTCTATGGATTTTCCTTTTTGTTAAAATAACCACTTCTTTTTTCCCCAGTGCTAAAGTGAACCGGTGAGCAGTCACCCAGTCTCTAACTCGGCACATTTGCTTAAATAGCCTACGTTGCGTTTGTTCAACGGTGCGTTCAGTAACCAGAGCCGCAACATCATCCTTATAGCCGATCAAGCGTGACTCATCTGGCATCTCCAGTCCCAGTAGCCCATCATAAGATATGTACCACAGGTCTGAACCAAGGATAGATCCTTGGGCAACACCCGATATAACTTCTATCGTTCTTTGGCCCTGTGTCGCTTTGTAAAGCAGCTTCGGTCCTTCAGGTAGTCCCTCGAAAGTCGCGTTAGATATTATGGAAATTGAAAAGGGGTTTCCAGCATATCCAATTATCTAGTGGAGTTGAAGGCGTTCCTGATATCGAGTGTCACCAACAAGACGATCCGTCGCTTGGTATGGCTATAATCCTCTGCCTTTTGGGCCGCAATCACATCAATGGTGAAGCATCCTGCTCCAAAGCCATACCGCGGAGGAGGTGGGTTCCCAGCAGCACAAATTGCGTCAATGGGTCTCCCGTTGATGAGTTTCTCTAGGAATTTAATAGCAATGTCTAGCATACATAACCGCTATGTGGAGAGTCGACACTCGATTGCTGTGTCACCGTTTTCAGCGTCACGGACGAGATGGGTGGGAAAGAGTGCCCATACTATCTTGTCCATCTTTTCCGCATCATGTTTGCAAGCTTTCGCATAACTAGCTTGTAGCCAAAGCCCCATGTATCCTTGTTCACATTGTCCACTAGATCTTGCCAGCAGCGAGCCTTGCTATTGTTAATCAATTCGCGAAGGCATTTCCTGGCCGACTTACATGCTGCTACCCGGTTGCATACTTCGTCACGGTTCCGTGTCCATTGTGCCTCATGCCGAGGTTTGCGACACTCCCTTCGCTTTACAGCAAGCTCAGCCGACCACCAGTACACTAGGGGCTTGCTGTGCCTGGGATTTCAACGGGGCATAGAAGCATTGCAAGCAATCGTAATGATGCTCATAGTAGAGTTCACCATGTCTTGAGCTGCCAGTTCTTCTATCCCCTGCGTATCCCCCTTTAGCGGAGTATCTGCTGTGAGCACCTCGACGAACCTCTCAACGTCCATTTTTTTATGTTTCAGCCAATTGTAGAGGCTTGAGACCACGGACTTCGGGAGACAACATCACTGATATGAAGCAGAATGACTGGTGATCACTGGCTGAGTAGTCCTCTAATGCTCGCCAATTGTGTATCCTCCGTACAAAGGACTCCAAGACAAATGTCACTTCCGGAATGGTTCCTGCATAGCCAATATGGCGGAAACTCGGCATACTTTCGGTGTTAAGTATGACGAGCGCTGTCCTGGCCGCCACTTCCAGGATTCGTTCTGCCCGTGGATCTGTTTGAGGCATGTCCCATTCGATTGCTTTAGCGTTGAAGTTTTCCCCAACGAGCACGTTGCCATCTGTGTTCGAGACAGCGCCTCCCGAAGCATTAAGCTTGGCTTGGAAAGATGATATCGATTCGTTCTGCGTTAGTTACACACTAAAGTAATTGGTCCCTAAGCACCGAACCTACACGAAACCATCCCCCCGTCCACAATTCTCCGCTTGAAAATCACTGTTCTAAACCCAGATGTCGGCCATACCAGTTTTATCAAGATACCATAATGCAGAGCTTTTATCATGGTGTTGCTCACTCAGCAGCAAAAAATTGGCTTTCATGTCCCTTGCAAACTGCTCTAGCAGGTTGTCGGTGGTTGAACTGCGGTATACGTTTAAATGCAGGATGCATGTCATAGAAGTTCTAATTTGTCTTGGCTTTAGCTTCCCCGATCCCAAGATGTGCCCTAGATCTGGTCTTGGATCAGTATCCTTGCAAAGAATACAGCATGCCGCCTTCGTACTCTTTTTTCTTTAATGTCCCGTTTCGTCGCATTTGCAGCATAGGGAACTCCTATCGGATCCTTTGCATACTTGTGTGGTGTGACCACACACAAGGCATTTGAAATATTGAAGAGGCGTTGCTCTTCGCCGTATCCTGCAGATAACCCACCCTATTCTTACTTTGTCCTTATTCAGAAATCGTTCGGCGTCCTTTTCGGTGAAATCAATGATGACTATGCGTTGCCCCCTATGGTTTTCTGGTGTCAGTCTCGTTTTAATCCTGCCCACACTAAGGATCTCCCTTTTGATGGCCTCTTCTATCTTGGCCAGGTCCGTGACACAGTCAATGCCTGTTATTTCGATCGTTGCCCTCGATTGAATCGCTTTTGCCGAGAATGTCGTATACTTCTTTATTGTCGGCCTATGCTCTGAATTTGGCCAATATGTGGCCCGACCACGTTGGTCATACTACTTTTCTGGCAGTGTTGGTGTCCTTGGGCGGGACATTTTCCCTGATTATCCGCAGCACGTCTGCACAGGATCGGCCATTTTGGGGTTTTGCGAGCAGTGCCTCTGCCGGGGTCTTCGTCGGGGCTTCTTTCTCTCCTGCTTTATCTCAGGTGCTTTATTTGTTGTGTGTCCCTGCGAACTTTATTTATTGGCATGATTTGAAAGAGTTCCTATGCGGCTTTCTTCGTTCGTTTTGTCAGCACTGCCTGGAACCCCAGATCTGGCATTTCGCGACCATCAAGAACCTCGTCCTTCCCTGTTTTGTCCCAATCTCCTTCGATTGGACTAGACGCCATTCTTTTATTGATGTTTGACGGTGGAGCTACCTGCGCGTGCCCTTTTGGCTTAGCCCTCAGCGTTTCCTTAGCCTTCTGGTCCTCTTTGGCCTTGAACCAGCTCCTCCGATAATGTCATATTTGGTCTAGGAGCCCCTCTAGCTCAAGGAGCCCAATCTTTAGTGCTTTGTTGATTTTGGCGAGTTGCAAGCAGATTTTATTCCTTTCAAAATTTGTCCGGCTTTTCGGATTAGCCTTTGCGACCACTTTTCTTGGGAAAGGTTTATCGGCTTCCCATTTCCGAGGACACTGTCTCTTATGGTGACAAGTGCTCAGAGCCAGACCAGCGTTAATCGAGAGTCCGTCTCAACCGAACCTACACCACGAATCTTGCGACTTTCGAACGTGCTCCGAATTAGAGCTCTTCACGCACGGGTTTCACCACGAGTTTCACCACGGCGCTACCGTGCAAAGCAACTATATCTAAACCGTCATATCTACCAGCCCAAAGCATCAATTCCAGTTCGTTGTCCAAAGCAAAGTCCAGATTCGGGGTCGTTGCATACTTGTCATCCTGGGAGGGAACCTCAAGGCATTCCCCATATCCTCGGGTCCATGTGGATGGTGCTTCCCAAAGAATGCCACCCTCCAAGAGTGCTCCTGTCGACCGGCATGCCTCCTGCGGGAATTTCTTCGGGCACGTGGGGGCGGCACTCCCCAAACTATGCTGGCCTTAAGTGGAGTAGGAAAGGCTGAATTTGAAGAAAGAGACCATGTGCATCTGCGTGGACCCGACTCAAGAGCATTTTTTTTATTCAGAAAATATACATAGCATTTGATTGATCTTGATATGAAGATTAACGAAGCCGATCGTAAAATAAATGCTAATAAACGGGAGGGTTTTTTAATGATTAGAGCAATGTCGAACTTCAATTCACAATCTGAAAGCACACCAAGATCCTTACAGGGATATCAACAAGCCTAAGTGGAGGAAAGAAAAACTTTTTTACGGAGAATGTCATCTGATGGCATTTGGAAACATTTAAGGAGGGATGGTTTAATTGAAAGATATCAACGTCAAAGTGGTGGCCAATAATTTGAAAAATTTTAAAGCCATCAGCGTAAAAGAGACTGGAGGATGCGGTAAGAGGAAGTAGATCTTTGACGAAAAGTAAAAATAGTATGGCACCAAGTATTGAGCCCTGCGGAGTCCCCGAGCTGGGTGGAAAAAAAGGAGGTGAGGCAAGACCTAGTAAGGACTACACATTGGCAATTCGGAATAAAGGCAGAGGCCAGAAACAGAGGCAAAAAGGAATATTGAACCCTTTAAGTTTCTCTTATAAGACAGAGCGATTAACTGATTCAAAGGCTTTAGAGAAATCCGTAAAATCAACGTCAATATGATGGGTAAAAGAAAGTAAGCTTGTGAAAACAGATTTTTCTCTCTCTCTCGGTCTCTCTCTGACAAATCGTCAATTTGTTTTTCTGGTTAAGAACAGCAGCAATATGATGGGTAAAAGAAAGTAGGCTTGTGAAGATAGATCTCTCTCCCTCTCTCTGAGAAAACCATGCTGTTGAACTGCTGAGGATGGAAGAATAAGTGGGTACAGTGCATCGAGAACTACTCGTACCTTTTCAAGGATATTACCATAATTAGAGAGAAGAGATATAGGGTAATAGTTGGAGACGGTATCGCAGTCCCAGGAAAGGAAGAATGAGGTAGATTTTGTGTTGGGACGGGAAAACCCCAGAGGATAAATTCAAATAAAAGATAATTGAAAGCGGTAAAGATTTTGCTAGAAAATTTGGTATGCTATCGGAGCCCCCACCAGTGTTGGTCTAAAGATTATTCAAGAGCAGTTCAACTTGCAAGAGATTTATACGAAAAGCAGTAGCGGAAACAGAGTAAGAAGATTGGTAGCAACAAGGGGGGGGGTTGCTTAACACTGCTAAAATGAGGAGAAAATAAGAAGAATTAAAAAGTTCACAGATTCGTTAATCAAAGTGATTTGTTTTGAAATGACTTTCAAGACCTGAGAGTGGTTTCTTCTGGCGCGGAAGGATACAGAATTCCACTTCAGATTCAGAGAGAACTTTTTGATAAATACACCAGGAGGCTGCAATTCATTGTCAAGCAAGATACTAAAATTGGCTGGAACTGTAATTTTCAAGGACACTATTAATCCGTTTGTCTTCCCATCAGGCGTAAGTTTGATGCACTGGTGTAATTCAAGTATAAACTTCAGCTTATACTTGATTTGATCGATGAAGTATTCCAGCCTCGATATAGTATTCAGAAGGGTGCTAGGTTTGATCGCAGTAGTGTTTGCCATTATATGAAATGAGATGAAAGCACCGACTAATAGATATAGGTCTAGATGAACTTTCATTTCGTATAGTTAATTCAACATCGACATTACTTTGAATCACACACCATGAAGCAGAGTTCTCAGGTGGGCATGAACACATTGGTTTAGTCCTGATTCCAATCAATAGTTACAGTATTATGGAAATAGGCTGCATCGAGGATGGTCTCAAAGTAGACGGCATGAACAGAAAAGAAGCCCACATTATCTCGTCCATCTTTTCCGTGTCATATGAGCAGCGTAAACTTTGGCGCCCAGTTAGCGAGCTAGCTTGTAGGTCAAGTTCCGGTTCACATTGCCCACCAATTCTTGCTAACAGCTGACCTTACTAATGTTGACTTATAAGCTGTAAATCTAATGCATCAATCTTCTCGGTCTGTGTCTATTGGGCCTTTTGTTGGAGCCTGTGATACTCTCTTCTTTTTTCACCAATTTCGGGGTCCACGAATACACTGGGAGCTTGCCGTGTTGGGATCTTCAGTGAAGCACGGAAGACCTGCAGTTGGATATCATTATTCTCATCTCATAGTTGAGTTTACCCTACCTTTAGCTACAAGTTCACCGCTCTTCGATGAAGCTACCGTCAGTGGCGAGCGTACCGTTAGCACTTCGGCAAACCTCTCAACGTTCATCTTGTCAGTATCCCACTGAATACTGAATGTGCGTGCGTCGAGAAACACCGTGATGGATATCAAGGGCTTTTTACTGGTGATTACTTGCGGAGTAGCCGTTGAGAAATCTGCAATTTTTTACCCTTAGTACAAGGGACTCTAAAGCCACTTTCATGTCCGGTATAGTTCTAATGCAGCCCTGCTGGCGTAATACTAGAGGCCTAGTTTTACCTACCTTATCCATAATCTGTTTGCCTCTAGGATGTGATTATGGCATACTCCATTCGATTGCTCTAGCTGTGAAGTAGCCGCCACTGAGCACGTGACCCTCTGTGATCAAAACAGCCTTTAGTTTAGTTTGGAAAGATGGTAACGGTTTGTTGGGCGTTAAGTATATATTAAAGAGAGTAATTCCTGGCTACCGTATCCAAAAGGAACCACCTCCTTGCTCCTGGCCCTACACTTCAAAGTGAATGCTGTTTCGAACCCAGATGGCAGTAGTACCAGATTCCTCAAGATACCATGTTGGGGAGCTTCGGTTGTTGTGTTGCTCAGTGAGCAGTAGCAGGCTAGTTTGTCTGTCTCTCGCAAACTGCTCGAGTAAATCTTGGTTGAGTGTGCTCCAAGGAAAATTAATCGATCGGACACGGCTCATTGTAGAAGTACCTTGGCTTGGGCAGGAATTTCTAGAAAACCCTGTGTTTCCTTGTACCTGGAACGTGTTTCAGATCATCTGGTTTTGGGTCAATGTCTTGGAAAATGACACAGTGTGCCTTCACTGTGCACTCCTTCCCATTATGCCCTGTTTAGCTGCAACTGTAGCATAAGAAGTTTCTATCGACCCACTTACAGCCCTGTGTGGTATGTCCGTATCTGCGGCATTTAAAGCATAGGAGAAGAATTGCTCTACACGGTATCCTACATATGACATAGCTCATTTTGATTTTCTCGCTATCTGTTAGCTGTTTGGCTTGCCTCTCGGTATTTTTATTAGTAGTGATGCACTGGCCACTATTATTTGGTCTGGTTAATCTAACTTTCAGCCCGCTTCAGCTAGGAAAATCTTGCTTTAAGGCTTTTTCGACGATGGAAGTGTGCGAGGCTCATGCTGATTAGCAAGGGGAAGGGAAATCTCGGAAAGCCATCTGCATACCGCCCGATTCGGCAGTACGGCTTTAGAGCAGAACGCTCCACCATTGATGCGATTGCAGAGGTGGTGAACGCGGTGCAAAAAGCACAGATATATAGCCGCACCAAGCGATGGATCGTCCTGTTGGTGACAATTGACGTTAGGAACGCCTTCAATTCCGATAGATGGGCGGATATTCTGGATACGCTTGAAACCCTTTTTCAAGTTCCAGAATATCTGATGCGGCTTCTGAGGGACTACCTGAAAGACCGATGCCTGCTTTATGAGACAACACAGGGCAAATGTAGGATGGAAGTTATATCGGGAGCTGTCCTTGGTCAGGACCTGTGGAACGTATCTTAAGATGGGGGATCGACACTGGAAATGATAGATCTGTCGCGCTTGATCGGCTTTGCGGATGATGTTGCAGCTCTGGTCACTGGACGTACAGTTGAACAAGCACAACTTGGGCTATTTATGCTAATGCGCCGAATGAGAGATTCGTGGGTTCAGTTCAGCACTGGAGAAACCTGAAGTGGTCATCTTCAAGAAAAAGAGAATCCCTAGAGTAAGGATGATCAGTATTCGAGACATACAAATCGAATCGAAGCCAGCGGTGAAGTATCTGGGGCTACTGATTGACATGAAGATGAGTTTGTCTGAGCAAATCAGGGCAGCGGTTGAGAATGCTGCTTCGGGAGTATCGGCTCTGAGTCGACTTATGGCCAACCTAGGGCGATCCAACCCATCAAGAAGACGCCTCTTGACAAATGTTGTAGGGTCAGTGCTACTACACAGAGCGGAAATATGGGGCGACCCTCTCAGTAAGGAGGCATACCGAAAGCGCTTGGCATAAGTACAGCAGGAGATTGCATCTTCATATACGACAGTTTTTGATTCGGCGATGAGAATCATTGCAGGCGTGATGCCTGTTTCCCTCCTAGCTAGAGAGCAAGCAAGGATGCGAGAGGGATATCGCTCACTCAACGATTAGCAGCAGTCTTGGATGAATTGCACGAAGGGAGGGTGGACGGACTGCGTACCACATCCTGGATGTGAGACCACGGCTAAGCTGAAGGCATGATGATAATGACTTCTATCTGACCCAGCTTTTGATCGGCCATGGAAGTTTTCAGTCTTACTTGAATAAGATTGGTAAGTTACAATCCCCCGATTGTCGATTTTTCCCAGAAGAGGAAGACGGTGCCTGCCACACAGTTTTGCGTGCGAAAAATGAGACAGGCTGTGACGAAAAGTCTACAGAGAGACAGGAGAGCTCATCTCGAATAGTATAGCCGCGGTGATGCTCGATTCGGTTAACAAATGGAACCATGTGGTATATTATGTTCGGGTAGTCCTAACAGATAGAAGGAGCTCACAGCAGCTGAGGACGTTGGGGCTGGGGGACCATTTGTCTAGCGATTCCTCCTCTAGTGTGAGGGGAAGAGGAGCAAAACGAGACCTGGCCCCAAATAATGTTTCGAACGGTTCCCGACTAGGTTGTCGGTTTCACAGGGGAGGTGTTTAGTGGGTAGTCCAGTCACTCGCGAGCATACGAGTCAGTTAATGGTGCAGTAATAGTGGCATGATCCGGAATAAATTGACGGTACCATGATATCATTCCTAAAAATTACCGAAGCTTCTTTACGGTGTTTGGCAAAGGAGTGCGCAGCATCGATTTGACCTTATCTGGGTTCACGTTTAACTCATGTTCGTTGACGACGTAGCCCAAGTAATTTAACTGAAGCCAACAGAATAGACACATTTCATTCGACACCCGTAGTTTCTCATAACCATCGAAATACTTCCCTCAATTTCGCAACATGCTCAGCAAAGTCCTGAGGGACAATCGCATCATCATCCAGGCTCATAAATACGTAGAGCTCTAGTTCCGGTCCCAGAATGCGATGAATCAATCGTTGTCAAGTCGCTGGTGCGTTCTGTAGCTCGGATGGCATCCTTTTGAACTGGAAAAGTCCGCTCAAACCGCTCGCTGCCATTGGGACTTGCCAATACGCTGATTTTATATTTAGTGACGATACGTGCCGTATGGTATGGGATACGGACCTTTCCAAATACTACATTGAGATTCCGATAGTCCACACAGAATCAGTTTGTATCCTCCTTCTTCTTAACTAGCTAAAGGGGAGATGACTAGGCGCTGTCGGACGGTTCCACTATCCTCATTGCTAACATCTCATCCAGTTCAGTGTAGACATGCTTCAAGATAGCTGGTGACATTGGACAGTACCTTTGTTTTATAGGCACTGAAGATGTCTTGATGACATGTTGTGCCATCGATGTTTCCCCAAAGCCTTCACACATTGACTTAAATTCTTCCTCCAGCAGATTATTTAATTGCTTTGGGGACCGACTTCTCAGCAATTGTAATTTGCTGGCTACTCCAATGTTGACTGCTTCTATCTAAAGGGCAAGCATACAGACACTTCCAGCTCATAGCTCTCGCCGCTCAGTGTATGTATCGCATGGGTCCCTGAACTATTCAGGGAAACATCAATCTTTTTCAATTGCTCCCATCATCTTAAGCGAAGGATGGGTCTGCTTGCCCCTAAATCCAATAGACCTGGCAGTCTCCGTGCCGCAACTTCCACCAATTCCCGGGTAACCAAAAAGTGAATTGGAACGGTAGTGAAGTGGTAGTGTTTAGGTGTGTGCTAAAAGATACCTTTCCGCAGATTATAACCTTGTCGAACGAAAGTATTAGTAGGGATCTTGCCTCCTCGATTAGCAAAAATTGAAACCGGCAAGCCGAACTCTCGCTTGGCAAGTTATTGAGGCCTTATTAGAAAAGCGAGTAGTGCCCCCATGCTCATCTCCGGATAAGCTTAACTGGTTCCAAAAGTCCCACGGAGCATCCATTCTTTAGGGTGTAACAAAGTCCTAAACAATTACATATTACAATGCTGCCTAAAGTGGTCTAGACTGCAAAGACCAGCTCTGTGGCATTAAAAATATAAAAAGATGATGATTTTGGTAGAAACAGTTGTAGAACGACTGGTTTAACAATAACTGACTCTCTCAAAAAGGTCGGGAACATTAATAAATAAATCAAAATGTTTAAAAATTATGAAAAACCTCAATTTTTTCCTACTTTTCTCACCTCTAACTTCAAAACGATTCATTTTAAAGCAAAGTTGTGGGGAAAAAAAGCTGTATAGTAAAATTTTCAATAAGATATGATTGGTTCGAATTTTTAAAATTCTATATTTATTGCTATTTTGCGCCAAGGGTAAACAGTTTTAAAAACTCTTAAAGAAAACATAATTAAACAGCTTTTGTGACCCCACAACTTTGCTGTCAAATGAATCGTTTGAAGTTACAGGTGAGAAAAGTAGGAAAAATCGAGTTTTTTATAATTTTTGAACATTTCGATTTATTTATTGATGCTCCTGACTTTTTGAGAGGGAGGATAAGTTATTTATTTTTGAACCAGTTATTCTGCAACTGTTTCTGCAAAAATCACTGTGCCCACCTTCAACAGCCAAATGTCGCCAAGTGTTGACCAAGCTTGTACGCGTGTTTTATACATATCATTCAAGAAATTAGCAACGGAATTTTTGAAATCAAATCAGAGACGTCGTCTTATTCAATTACAAGTCGCAAGAACGATAAAAAGATTTAGGCACATGAGGTACATGATCAATATGAGGGCATTGTTCCGTCGATATCAAAGTGAGGATGATGTTCCTACAAAGAATGAAGCAAAAAACAATGGTCTGATATTCAAGATCTCTCAAATTGGATTTCATTGAGCACTGCGTATTGAATTCGTAAATTTCCAAATTTTTTTTTTGTGGTTGAGAGGTGAATGTCCTTTACGCACAGAGTGTAGGACTCCCATGCTCGCAAGAAGGCGACTGGACTGCCCACTGAACACCTCCCCTGTCAACCCGAGAACCCAGCCTGAAACCGTTTGACACATTACTTCGGCCAGGTCTCTTTTTGCTACGCCGTGAGGCGCCTTCAAGCTATGGAATCCCTCTTCTAGTGGGATCCCCAACCCCAACGCCCCCAGCTGCAGTGGGTCCCTTTTATGTTTTAGGACTGCTCGAACATAATGTGCCACCTGATTCCATTTGTCAACCGGTTCGAGCATCGCCGCGACTATATTATCCGGGGTGAGCTCTCTCGTCTCCCTGTAGGGGTCGCTTGATAGCCTGCTCCGTTTTGTGCACGTAAAAATGGGTAGCAAGCATTGTCTTCCTCTCCTGGGCAAAACCGGCAATCGGGGGGACCGTGACTTACCAATCTTGTGCAGGTAAGACTGAGAACACCCATGCCCGCTCAAAAGCTGTGTCAGATAGAAGTCAGTCTCACCCTGCCTTCGATTCAGTGACGGTTTCACATCTCTCAAGCGCTCATCAGGAGGCGTCTTCTTGATGGGTTGGGTCCCCCTAAGTCGACTCAGAGCCGATATTCCCGAAGCGGCCTTCACAGTGGTTGCCCTGATTTGCTCAGAGAAACTCATCTTCCAGCCGATCAGTAGTCTCAGGTACTTCAACGCTGGATTCGGTTCAATTCTGTCTTTTGGACTGCGGAACAGTGAAACGTCTTGCTTTAAAGCCGTACTGCCGAGGAGATAGGTCCCCAGCAGCACAAATCACGTTAGTGAGTCTTCCCTTGATGAGTTTCTCTAGCACTTTCCCAGCAGGGTTTAGCATGCATAACGGGCGTATGCATATGGCGATCCAGGATTTCAATTTCCCATGCTGATCAGCACAAACCTCACCACCTTTTATTGTACCGAAAAAACCCCATCCCGTAGGCAAGCGTTGAATGTGCCGATCAGCTAGTCAGAACAATGGTGATAGAGAAGTTGCAATGCCCCAGCAGGAAAACCGTCTGGACCTGAAGCATTCTTCACTTTCAGTTAAAGGGCTGCCTTTTCCAGTTTCGGCTGTGTGAAGAGTGGGCACTCGATTGCTGTTTCACCATGGACAGCGTCAACATGGACGGGCTGGGCGGGGAAGAGTGCTCGCACTATCTCGTCCATATTTTCCCCATAATTTATGCACGGTTTCCGTACGGCACAAAGCTTCCGCATAACTAGCTTTTAGCCAAGGCCCTACGGATCCTTGTTCACATTGTCCACTAGATCTTGCCAGCAGCGAGTCTTGCTGTTTTTAATCAATTTGCGTAGGCATTTTCTAGCCAATTTATATACTGCTACCTGGTTGCATGCCTCGTGATGGTTCCGTGCCCGTTGTGCCACTCCTTTCGCTTTTTGGCGATTTCAGTCAACCACCAGGACACTGGGGGCTTGCTGTGCCGGGGTTTTCGGCGAGTCATAGAAGCATTGCAAGCAGTCGTGATGATGCCCATACTTGAGTTCACCACGTCTTGAGCTGCCAGTTCTTCCATCCCCAGCGAATCTCCCTGCAGCGGAGCATCTGCTGTGTGCACTTTGAAGAAACTCTCGACGTCCATCCTTCTGATGTTCCACCCAATTGTAGAAAGCCGAGAGCATGAACGTCGGGAGACAATATCACTGATCTCAAGCAGAATGCACTGATGATCACTGGCTGAGTAGTCCTTTAATACTCTCGAATTGTGTATCCTCCATACTAAGGCCTTCGAGGCGAATGACTCGTCCGGTATGGTTCCTTCACCGCCGATATGGTGGAAAGTCAGCGTACTTCCGCTATTTAGTACAATGAGTGCTGTCCTGGCTGCCATATCTAGGATTCGTTTTCCCTGCGGATCTATTTGAGGCATGCTCTACTCGATTGCTTTGGCGTTGAACAAGCATGTTGCCGTCTGCGTTCAGGAAAGTGCTTTTCAAAGCATTAACCTTGGCTTGGAAATATGATATTGATTCGTTTGGCGTTAGGTACACACTACGGAAGATAGTCCCTGAGCACTGAACCCACACGAAACCATTCCCCCTCCCACAACTATCCACATGGAAATCACTGCTCCGGACCCAGATGGCGGCAGTACCAGTTTCATCAGAACACCATAATGCTGAACTTTTATCATGGTTTGATCACTCAGCAGCATAAAGGCAGCTTTCATGTTCCCGCAAACTGCGCAAGCAGGTTTTGGGTGGTTGAATGGTGGTGTAGGTTTGGCTCATTGAAGTTCTGATTTTGCGTTGGTTAGGGCTTCCTGGAAAACACGGCATTTTTTTTAACCAAAGGCGCGCCCAAGACCCGATTTTGGATCAGCACTCTTGCAAAGAATACAGTGTGCCTCCTTTGTACACTCTTTTCTTTCATGTCCTATTTCACCGCATTTGTCACAAAGCGTAGCAGAATGCTTCCCTATTGTCGACCTCTGTTCCGAATTCGACCAGTATGTGATCCGACCGCGTTTGTTGTACCACTTTCATGGCAATGTTTGTGTCTTCGGGCCTTACATCTCCCCTTATATACTGCAGCACCTCCGCGTACGATCGACCATGTTGGGGTTTTACGAGCAGTGCCTGCTGCCGGGTTCTTCTCTCCTATTCCTCATCAGGTCTTCTTTCCCTCCTGTTCCTCATCAGGTCTTTTTACTTGCTTGGCGTCCTTGCAAACTTTGTTTTCTGGTACTTTTTGTAGGTTTCTTTCCGGCTTTCTTCGCAACTTTTGTCAGCACTATCTGGGACCCCTGATCTGGTATTCCGCGCCCATCAAATGCCTCTTCCTTCCCTCTTATATCCCGATCTCCGTTGATTGGACTAGACGCCATTCTTTTGTTGATGTTTGAAGGGGGTGCTATTTGCACGCGCGCTTTAGACAGCCCTCAGTGTTTCCTTAGCCTTCTGCTCTTCTTTGGCCTTCTGGTCCCCTTCGGCCTTTAACCAGCTCCTCTAATAGTTTCCGATGCGGTCTAGGAGATCCTCTAGTTCAAGGTGCCCAATCTTTTCTGCTTTGTTGATTTTTGTGGAGTTGCATGCAGAATTCTTTTTAGAACATCTCCCGCTTTTCGGATTAGCCTTTCTTCTTCATGTCGTTTCGGATTAGCCTTTCTTCTTCATGTCGTTGGATGGCAATTTTACTTTGCGACCACCTTTCTTAGCAGAGGTTGTTCGCTCCCGTTTCCGAGTCAAGTACTTCCGCCACATTTCCGACGGTGGCGATTAAATTGTACAACGGCTCTTCGTTTGTCCTTTCTTTTCCTGCCGTAATCTCTTTGTGGAATTCAGGATGATTCGCTATTATTTAGAGATTTGTGAACCTTCCTTCGGTCGCTTAGGTAGCGATCGCAGCGTTGACCGTCGAATTCTCGATGTTCTTTATATTTTCCTCCGCTGCTTGAACATCTGGCGCATCATGCAGAATTTCTCGCTCTGCCTTTTAAGGACGCTCTGGCACCAGCATTATTTTTTGCTGCGCCCGAACGCCGCAGGAATCTTAGTCTGGACAAAACTGTCTGGTAATCTCCATTTTTGGTCTGTCATTGTATTCATCGCGGTTTTCGTCATCGATAGTATCGCTCCCAATGTGCTGTAAACATCGTGGCTGCAGCTGCAGGTTGGGGCATCATTGTTGTACTTTTGATTGATTTTTTCTGGTGTTTTTTTAAATCTTTTTTTTTGGGGTTTTTGGTTGCGCTAGTTTTACTGCGGCCCCCTCAGAGCCGCTTTCTCCGTTCGTGTATGAAGTCGCCTTTTTGGTCCCATGATTATCTTTGCAGAGCACGGAGGCCATGCAAGTGTTGGCGCAAGTCCTTATGGGAACAAGTGCTCAGAGCCAAACCAGCGCTAACCGGGAGGCCGTCTCAACCGAACGTACACCACCAACCTAATGGTGCAAATTTCGAACGTTCTCCGAGGCCTGTCAAGGTTTTACCGGCACGGAGACGGTATGATAGTTGAATTTGAGCCGTTCACACATAAGTGTCTCCTCGGTGCTGCTGTGCAAACCAACTAGGACCAAACCTTCATATCCGCCAGACCAAAGTATCAATTCCAGTCCGTTGTCCCAAGTGTAGTTTAGATCCAATCAGGGTCATCACCTGTCGTCCCAGGAGGGTACCTCGCGGCGCCTTCGATATCCTCGAGTCCATGCGGCCGGTGCTCCCCAAAGAATGCTAGCCTCCAAGAGTGCTCTTGTCGACCGGCATCCCCCCTGCGGGCACCTTTTTCGGATTGATAATTAGAAAACAGCCAGGCATATTTATTCGGAATAAAAACCTTGATCGAACGTCTTCTCTTATTCCTATGTGGGAGCTCGTCAACTCTGCATCCTTCACCATTCGATTGCATTTCAAATATCTTAGCATTCCAGTGACGTGAGTGTTTCTTAGACTTTTCTTTACGAATAAATGTTGTACCCTTCAGTACTGAACGACCTGTACGAATGCTCATTTATGGCGTTTGCCGTGTCCAACTTCTTGAGTCTTCCATTCCATTCGTCCTCTTGCATATAGTGCCGCTGTTGTAATTTCTCTTCTAATGAAGCAAACTTCGCTTCGATATTTTAAATTTTCGCAGTTATAGCTGATTGATGCAGGCAGCGATTTTGTTCAGACGGTTGTTTCGTGATGTTTTTGACCATATCACATATCACTTCCTCATTTGAAACTTCCACAGTATTCGATGGCTGGATATTTGAATAGCTCTTTAATTGATATGATTTCTTTACCAAATATCTCTAGGGCTTTGAATATTTTACTATCGCTCCTTAAAAGACTTCTAGCTAGCTCGTCGAAACTGCTAGCCATTTCGGCAAAGCTCTCATCATTTGTACGAGAGTTTAATCGTTGCCGGGCGATTATTTGATTTTTATCTTCCATTAGATAATCAATGTAAGCAATAATTTCTCAAACGTGCATTTCATTATTTGCTCAAAATTTTGATAATCTGAGCAAATGAAATGTTCCCCCAGGTAAGGATGGAACCAATCACTTGGTGCATCCATGCACGTCCCGTGAAGTTTTTGATCGCAAAAACCTTTACAGGTTACATATTTGAATGTGTGGTCGAAAGCTAAACAATTTGCTAAGCTGCACTTTACACTCATAGTATCTGTTTTGGTCAGTAACAAGCACTTAATCAGCAAGGTCAAAACAGCAAAGGTAGTTAGAGCTGTTAAATTTGTAATTTAGTTATCAACAAAAAAACATTCAGTTTGTAGAAAAATTGAGTGGGTAAACTTTGTTCATAAAGAACTGCAGCGATGGTCTGCTGCCTTGGCGAAAGAGGATGGTGGGATCCGTCGAGATTCGTCTTGTCTGAGGACGTGAGAATGCGCTGGCAGGCTAGCATTGCGGTGTCGTGGGGCGGGCTCTTTTCCCCAGCACAAGGACCCACTACAAAAAAATTTGGCATTCACAAATTTATATTTTAGGATTGCCCGAGCATAATGTGCCACCTGACTCCATTTGTCAACCGATTCGAGCATCACCGCAACTATATTCTCCGGGGTGAGCTCTCCCGTCTCCCTGTAGAGTTCCCTTCGCATCCTGATCCATTTGGTACACGCAAAAAATTTGTGACCGGCATTTCCCTCCTCTCCTGGGCAAAACCGACCATTGGGGGACCGTGACTTATCGATCTAATGCAGGTAAGACTGAAAACACCCATGCCCGCTCAAAAGCTGGATCAGATGGAAGTCAGTCTCACCATGCCTTCGATTCAGCCACGATCTCACATCCGAGATGAGGCGCGCAGTCCACCTTCCTTTCGTGCAATTCCTCCAAGACTGCTGCCAATCGTTGAGCGAGCGTTGTCTCTCCTCGCGGACAACCATCTCCCTCGCATCCTCGTTTCGGCGCAGGTAAATAGCGCGGCACTCTCTAGCAAGGAGGGCGACAGGTATCATGCCTGCAATCACTCTCACCGCCGAGTCGGAGACTGTTGGATACGAAGATGCAATCCTCAGTGCTCCTCTTCTCTGTACCCGTGCCAAACGTTTTCGGTATACCTCCTTGCTGAGAGCGTCGCCCTATTCCTCTGCTCCGTACAGTAGCACTGACCCTGCAGCACTCATCAAGAGGCGTCTTCTTGATGGGCTGGGTCCCCCTACGTTGGCCATAAGTCGACTCAGAGCCGATATTCCCGAAGAAGCCTTCTCAGCCGTTGCCCTGATTTGCTCAGAGAAACTCATCTTCAAATCGATCAGTAGCCCCAGGCACTTCACCCCTGACTTCGATTCGTTTCGTGAGTCGCCAATACTGATCATCCTTACTCTAGGGATTCTCTTTTTTGTCAAGATGACCAATTCGGTTTTCTTCAGTGCTAAACTGAGCCCGCGAGCAGTCATTCAGGCTCTCACTCGGCGCATTAGCATACCTAGCCTAAGTTGCGCTTGTTCAACGGTGCGTCCAGTGACCAGAGCCGCAATGTCATCCGCATAGCCGACCAAGCGCGACTCATCTGGCATCTCAAGTCTCAGTAGCCCGTCGTAAGACACGTTCCACAGGTCCAGACCAAGGATAGATCCCTGGGCAACACCCGATGTAATTTCCATCCTTCGTTGGCCCTGTGTTGTGTCGTAGAGCAGGCGTCGGTCCTTCTGGTAGTTCCTCAAAAGCCGCATTAGATATTCTGGAACTTGAAAAGAGTTTTCCAGCGTATCCAGAATATCCACCCATCTAGCGGAGTTGAAGGCATTCCTGACGTCGAGTGTCACCAACAGGACAATCCGTCGCTTGGTGCGACTATATGCCTCTGCCTTTTGGACCGCGTTCCCCGCCTCTGGAATCGCATCAATGGTAGAACGTCCTGCTCTAAAGCCGTACTGCCGAGGAGATAGGTCCCCAGCAGCACAAATCGCGTCAGTGAGTCTTCCCTTGATGAGTTTCTCTAGTACTTTCCCAGCCGTGTCTAGCATGCATAACGGCCGGTATGCAGACGGCGATTCGAGATTTCCCTTCCACTTGCTGATCAGCACAAGCCTCGCCACCTTCCATCGTACCGGAAAAACCCTGTTCCGTAGGCAAGCGTTGAATGTGCTGAGCAGCAAGTCAGGACAATGGTGATAGACGAGCCGCAACACCTCAGCCGGAACACCATCCGGACCAAGAGCCTTCCTCGAGTTCGTCGTTACTGACGATACTTATGGCCTTCAAATAAGAGTGGGACATCCAGGTGGAAGCCGTGCTCTCTCGCATCCTCCCAACTGGATAAAGATCCAAATGTAAGCGTGGCCGTATTTTCCATTTAAGTGAAAAACTCATAGAAACATAATTTGAATGAATTTTTCCTTGAAATGAAAAATATAAACGTGGCAAATTTATTTCATAGTATTATGTGAGAGAATCACATAACCCTATGCCATAAAAATGCACGCGAGCGGAGGGCATCTTACGCTTCAAAAGGGGTGAGCTCGCCCGATGGCTAGCTCATTATAGAGGAGGGCCAGCTAACGTGGCGGGTCCCATACCCGGTCAGGCTTTTGATAAATGGAAAGATCGAATGTGCTGTTTAATCAGGTATTTCTTTTATTTTCCATCTGTAATATTTTCCTTTTTTTAATTCTTGTCTTATTGCTATTTTAGTTCGCATGATAAATTAAAATACGTGCAATAATCGTAAAAATTAGGGAAAATTTATCGATAAAAAAAAAAATAAGAAAGATACATAGTTTACTCCATTTAACGTGATGCGAAGAGTTTACTGTATTTTATATTTTCATTTCATAATTGTTCAGAGCAAATGCACAATACGCAATATTTGAAGGCTTTTATATCCCTTGCTTCGATGGATTATATTTAAAAGGAATATATATATATATAAAAATTCATACCCAATGAAACCAGAAAGAAATATACAAAAAATTGATATGCAAAAATAGACATATAAAATTTATATGCCACAATCAAACCAAAAGGGTACTCATTCAACATCCTCGCCGGCCGCCCGCTGATGATGTGGATGATGCCTGAAAACTTAATTGAAATGGGGAGGAAGATCCCAGATCAAAAGTTTGCACTGTATATAAGTTAACTTCCTTAATCAAATATGATACCGCGACGAGCTGCTTTGGGTCATCTACATGCACAAGTGGTTACGAATAGGGGTTTGGTTTTGAGCTCCCAGCTTCGCGATCCGTTGTATCTATTGGGGAGGACTGACGCGGTAAAGTGACACGTCCCACTTCAAATCTAGCCATATTAAAACGTTTCTTTTTTCCATAGTGTGTAGTATGAATGAATCCCCTTTAGATTTTTCTAGTTGAATTTGAGAGTTTGAAAAATAAGCAGGCTCTATCCGATATGTCAAAACCGAGATAAAAAACATTCAGCTATGCACTTTATGCTTTTGATGTCAGACTAGGATTCGTAGCTAAAGTGACTAGACATGCGTTTTGAAACAAAAGAAAACTGCTGCTATATTTTTATCCTTTCATTTTGTAATGTTCTCATTTGATGTCGTTCACAAGCTACAGTGTTTTTCGGTAGGTTCTGCACATAATTAGTTGTAAGGCGATACGAGGACCAACCCAAATCAACCTCTGTTATTTTGTTGCCATTGAAAGTGCGACACACATTTATCGATGCCTTTCTCCTCGGATAGTGAACGGTACACACCGAAACAAGAAATAGCTCTCAACACAAATTTGCATGGTGTTTCTGTTTTTCCCAGAAATCGCCTCCGCTCTTCGTTCACTGGACTCGCTTGGGTTGCCCTTCGAACCATAGCATAGACAGCAAGCTCTCCCGCCGATTAGTTCTCGGGCGCCAAATTGATTCAAGTTCACAACCTTCCATTGGCACTAGCACTGGCGCTCGGTCGTGTTTTCTCTATACTCTACTGAGCCACTCGGCTGTACACTCACGCTCGGCGAAACATCGGAAATGTTTTCACACCTTTCCACCAATTTTGTCCAAATTCCCACTTGTTTCTGCTGATTCACTGGATATACGAGTATTAGTTAATAATTTAACATCTCCTTCATGATTGTCACTATTAAATTCGAAGCTCTCATTTCCAATATTGTTCCTCCTAAATCAAACGGCCCATCGAAACTATCATCATCTTCCCCATCCCAATACGGCCCCAAGGAAATAATTTTCCCAAACTATTACGAGTTCAAGCACTTTTCCTTTTTGAATTTATTGCAAATAGCCCCGCCCGTCACTTGGCGCAACACCCGCATCGGACATGATCTTATACCCATACCAGGTTAATGAGGATTACCTTACGTATTGTTTTAAAGCGACCGTCGAGCAATTTTTTATTATTGCTTTACAAATTCAAGTGCAGCCCGAAATTAAACTTTTTCATTTGCCGTAGCAGTTAGGTTTCGGTTGCCGGCGCGGTTCTCCTGGCGTGTTCGCTGTGACGATCAAAAGCAGACTCCATGATTTGCCCAAGTAGATCTGCCTGTTTGGTTCGAAAATGCCAGCGTTATCTCAGCGGTGCAACGGTGGTTTGTGACGTTCAAGCAGATCTGCTTCCTTGATTCACATTGCCAGCATAATCTCAACGCCGCAATGGTGGTTTGACGAGCCTCCAGCTCAGCCACTGTAGATTGCATTCGCAATGCAATCCGTGGATGGTTGTATTATATCAGTGTTCTCATGTCCGAAATTTCAATTGCAGATTTGAATTTTTAAATTAATAGAAGATAATAATGAAAATATTTTAAATAATAGTAAAAAGATAAATATAAAGAATATAATTATAAAGAAAAATTTAATATAGGGCGAAAAGATAATATAAAATTTATATTGATGGAAAAAAAATTTTATAATTTATAAAACTAGAAATTGGAATAATTAAATTTTTCCAATCTGCAATTGAAATTACGGATGTGTTATGCCGGTTTTCGAGCAGTTTGCTTAGGCGACTGCTCGATTACTACAAGTTTGACAAAATTCAATTAAGAATTAATCGACAGTAAACCTTGGATAATGTACTCGTTTTTAGGGTATTGTAAAATCATTTTACAATACCGTACTAGTTTCGCGTCCTGTCTGTCCGTCCGTGTGTCACACCACTTTTTCTCGCAAACTACATGAGCTAGAAACATAAGATTTTGTACGTAGGTGCGAAGTGACGCCCTCTTCAAAGTTTCACCACGAAAGGAAATTCATAAGGTCTTTAAGGGGGCCCCTGAAAAAAAGTTTTCATCGCATGTAGGCAATATGAGTATCAAAAGAAAGGTCTTAATGAGAACTTTTCAAAACAGGTCTTAAAATGGCTTTGAGGGGTGCAGGGGAAGGGGAAATGTAGGAAAACGTTGGGTCCCCCCTCGCGGTTGGACACCTTTCACCTGAAAAATCTGAAAAAATGACAGAGGTGTAACTTTACGAGTACAAGGACAACAAATACCTTAGAAGTCTAAATTCGATCAACTTTGCTAATAATAGTACATTTTAGAAGTTTTACGTTTTTGCCTATAAAATCAAAATGGGACAATTAAATTTCCCAAAAACTAAAATTTAAGTTTTTTGAAAGCATTTGTATGTGTTCTGGAAATTTCACAATAATCGAACAATAAACAGCTAAGTTATAGCCGATTGAATATTTAACAATTCCAACAACATTAACATGTGATACTAGGGAGATATACATGTGCAACGGACCTAGCCACTATAAATATAGTGTTTTTCAATAAGAGGTGTTATTTTGATATTAAAAGAAAAATGCCATTTTTTCATGTAAATGATCGAATGTTTATTTCATTATAAAGAGGAAGGTATGCCGTTAATAGTAAAAGATAACATCAGGCAAATGATTACCACGACACGCTTACAGGACCATTGTAGTGAATTAGAATGTTCTCATAAAGTCCGTAAAGGACTGCAGCGATGTTCTGCTGCCTCGGCAGAGGAAGGTGTTGGTATCTGCCGAGAATGCCCTCGTCTGGAGACGCGTGAATGCGCTGGCAGGCTAGCATTGCGGTGTCGTGGGGCGGGTTCATTTCCCCTTTTTTAAATTTTTTTTTTTTTTATTCATTCCAGATGGTTCGTTCATACGATAAATTTGTTCAACTTTTACCCAAACACTTGTGTAGCAGAAGTACGTTAAGAGCACCGTTCAAATCAAAACTTCAGGTTAATTTCTATCAACTATCTGGAATCAACTAGATCGCATGTTTTTATATCAACTTTCTGCTTTGGCTACTATTGTTATCAAAAGTTCTAAATATTTAGTATTTTTTTTTTCTTTATCTTCAGTTATCCGTTGAAGTCTCATCTACGTTGCTTTCATTACATAGCGCCTTAAATAAGTTTGCTATAATGTGAATGTAGTAATTGTAATGAAAACGTAAGGGACAATTAAAATGTTATTTCTTTTCAAAATTTTGTTTTTATAACATCGTACAGTTAGCGGAATAATATATAATATAAATAAATTTTATAATAAAAATATTTTAATAATATATTTAAATTAAAAGGGTACTCACCCGCATGGTCCGTCGAGCGCTCGATGGGTGCAGATGGTCCAACATGGAGAGGAAAATTTCTAATCGCACTTTTGCACTGTATATAAATTAATTTCATTATTAGAACCAAATAGAATTTAACATTTACACCCTTTTTCTCAAACTTATTCGTTATGAAATTATTTTTGCATTAAAACAAAGAAAACGATAACTGTGCATTCAGTTAATGAAAGGGTAATTCCAAGTTCATGCCAGCGTGTATTCCGTGGTCATGCAGTCGGATTGGGTCGAACGATCCCCTCGCTCTTTTTTTACAACCCAAAATAACATCTTCTGATCGCACCTATTTCGCTCGATGTGTGCACATTCTTTTCCGCCAAAAACAATCATCATTCTCGGGGTGATACTTTTCCAATTGTCCGCACTCTGGTATGATAGTGGGCTCCGTTATCAACGGATGGGTGCTGCGCATGACTGTGTTTGTGCGCGAATGCGATTAATTTGATGGGCACGGTCCGAATCCGAACTGATTTGTTCACCTTGTCTTTTCTTCACTGGCGCTCCGGCAAACATTTTTCAACCGATTACTATCGCCTGAAGTCCAATTTTCTGACTGCAATTACGTTCATCTCCCGGACTGGTAACGCGAATAACGGGTGATTCCCAGTATGGGGCAAACCACTTTTCAATCGAATGAGTACTGTCGTAACTCCTTCCCTGCTTTTCTAATGCAAATTTTCCACTCCTTGCAAAATTGCACTTAACGCGGCAATCGATTCCGGCCTTCACGACATACACATATCTGTACGTTAAACAGCACCGATTCAGTTTTTGCAGACAATTGAAGAGACTAACTGTGTAATATTTCCCGAAATTTGTACCAAAAGAACCACTTTTGGGGCTATCACTCTTTCAACTTCAATACCAGTTAATTTCACTGTCCAAGGGTCTCAACACCAAATATTCAAATGATTTTACGACTTCAAAAATTTATGCTTGGCTGTTAGACGTCCCGAATTCATCTTTCGATGGTTAAAAAACTGACGAAAATTCAATTTTCCACGTCTCCGCTTGCTGGTGCGGTTCTACCGACATGATCCCGTGGCGATTAAAAGCAGACTCCCCTGAATGTTTTAGCTCTTCAATCGATGAGAAAAAACCAACTCGTCCACTCGCTTTTAGAGGTTCCAAGAATAGTGTCAAATACCGTCGACCAATAACTGTTGATAATATCTCTGACATGGATAAATTCCGATCATTCGTAAAATGCCCATCCCATTCTAATCATATTCTTCTCGCACTGTGACTTTGCATAAGATAATTGTTGGATGTAGCGTTTCAACCGCACAGCTGCCGATATCTCAGACCTTGATAAGCAATTCTCTTCGGTATCTGGATCCAAACCTTTTGCTCTTTGAAGATTTTGCATTGTAGTTGCATGCATAAGATCATTAATAATACTGATTCTTATTTGTGAAAGTTCTTCCAAGTTTGAAGAGTTTTGTATAATTTTCAAAAAATCTTCGAAACTTGCTGCGTATTCATAGCTGCGTTTGTTGATTGCGACCGTTGCCAGATGGCTCTCAATGTTTTGAACAATTTTCAGGTTAATATAATCGGGTGAAGTGATCATTTTAATCATGGGAGGGAAAATTTTATAAGATAAGATTTCACAGAGCAAATCTTTTAGTGGTGAAAGTGAGTATCCTCGTGGCAGTAAAAGAATTATTATTATTTCACTTAATCTCTTCAAAAATTGTAGCTCTAGTTCTTCGGAATGCAAATAAAAATTAACTGAAAACGTTTGTTGAGTTGTAACTTCTAATGCCCGAGCTTCTGATATTCGAATTTTTCCCAAATGAATAGTAATACGAGTAACTATATCCTCTGCTATTACTTTCGCAGCATCTACTTTTATCGCTCGTTCCCGTAGTTTAATAACCGCTTTCCATATATCTTCCATTAGGAGATCTAGCAAAAGCTTCGGTTTAGTAACAACGTGCCCCAACCATGGCGCTACAAAATCTCTGAGCGTAAACTCAATAATTTGTTGCAATTGTAAATCAACTGTTTTGCCAAATATCAAAGGTAAATTCGATGGGTTTTTAATTGGGTTAGGAGGGTCGAACAATCTGGCCCTGGTTGCATTGTATAACAAATTGTACGGCACAAGGTTTCTTATTGGTTGTCTTTTTGATATGAAACAGAAATGGATGTATATGGTTTCAAACACAGCACAAGCAACTAATATCCCAGAATATAGGACAAATATGAAAATGTAGAAAAACGATGGAGAATAAATTATCACTGCAATTAGAAAAGCAAGGATTCCGCCCACTATATAGATGAGATTCATTCCGAGTGAGAATTTTCGCTGTGGTAGGTATTTTCGGAGAAACATATGCTCGATTGGCTGTCGCCGATACTGCGCCTCCAACAGATGTATTATCTTTTCGGCAGACCAATAAAACTTTCTTCACAGCATTCTAATCATTTTAAAATCAATCCGAATAATCCGCATCCGATTAAATAAACCATATGCTTACATATATGTTTGGCGATATGAAACTTGTTTAATTGATGCCGACCTATATACTCCCGTATGTTTGCAAAATGATAACATAATTTTTGACGTTTGTCTGTTTTTTGTTTTCTTAATGAGTTACTTGCGTGGTCTTAGACAGTTTAATTATTCCTTTTTGTTTTATCACTCACTTAAGAATTCTTTTAGTATTACTTTATTTAGTTTTTAGATCTTATACTTTATTTCTACATTTCTCAAATATTAGTAATACCAGACATTACATTTTTAAACTATTGTACCTCCGATGGTTCTGGCTTCACGGAGTGATGATTATGAGGGTCCGGTGCACTTAGTGGCTCTTGAAATGGGAATAATCGAGATTTGACTTCATTCGCCGTCGATTTACTCAGTCCAAGTTGCATACCCACTTGATTAGGCTGGGGTACAGCTGACACTGGTGGTGCGGAAACTGCCTGAGACGGAGGTAATGTTGGTGGAGCATGTGCTCCCGCACTATGTGGTACTTCGTGCGGAGTTGTGCCGTGTGCCTGTGGAAGCGCTGGCTTTTTGCGCCTTACTCCTCGATTACTACACCATATTCTTTTCATGGTATTTTCCATAACCAAATCGCAAAGTGGCTGCCCTATGTCCTCGATAGCCTCACGAATTCTATCTTTGAGGTCTTGAATCGACGCTGGACTGTTGGTGTGGACCTTCTCTTTCACGTGGCCCCCCAAAGGAAGAAGTCGCAAGGTGTTAAATCACAAGATCTATTCAAAATAATACATCTTATTGGAAAACCCTATATGATATGTAGGAATTTTGATAAAAATTTTAGAAACGGTTTTTAATATCGATGTGTTATCATGACTAATTAAACGAAGGGGTCAAAACACTTGAAACAAAATGGCGGCGAATCTAAAAATATAATAGCCATAATAATTCTTCGAACTCAATTTATGGAATATGTACGAGTATAATAGTCAAGTTTTAATATGCAGAATATATTGTTTGATTTACTAATTGTTTTACAATAAACTTCTGGTAGGAGTACTCTCCTGCTACTTCAACTTGTTGTTTTTTCATAATGAATCCAACAATTTCCAGATAATTTTTTTCTTACATTTTTCTCACCGTAGCAAAAATTTCCATACTTTTGTTTCGTTCACTTTATGTTGGCTTATTATTTTTACATTTCTCGGCTAAGACGGTTTATTTTACTTTATGATAATAAGAATTAAAAATTTATTTGAATGATATTTTTACTTGTTTTAAAAATAAATATGAAGGTTTTAAATGTACACTAATATCTTCAGAGACCCCATGCGACTAATTGTATGATTCTCTTCTTAGGACTAATTAAGGGTGAAAACTGGACATGTGTTTAATTAAAATATTTAAAAAGCTTAAAAATATTCCTTCCTACTCAATTCAAAGCGAGTTAATCAGTCCCTACCTTACCAACTCTTATACGAGACATTTCCCACCCTCTACTCGATTTCTCTAAGAATGAAAAACAATGGCACTTCAATTACTTTGCTAATCATAAGAAATTGAATAATAAAAAGCCCTTGAGGTAATTATTCAAACCACATACAAATGCCTGGAATCTTCCGTTATTTAATTTGCACTAATTCATCTCCGTCTAGAGAATCAGCGAGGGGACCAGACTGAAGTCTTGGGAAGGGGCAAGCGGATTGAGAGAGGGTTGCATTTTATATTTCGCTTCTCTCTAATTCAAAATATTGGAGTATGTTGCGCTCATGAAAAGAGCATAAGGGAGAATATTTCAAAAACCACCGTATTCGCCCCTACCGAAGATTGGCGAGGAGATGAAGGGAAACTGTGAAAAACGGTCCCAGCAAAATGTGGGGGTGTTGATATGGAATTTACATGGAAAGAAAATGCCAAGGATAGACAAGAGGCAACGATCCCTCAGGGCGACGAAGTCCTAGACAGCATGCAGCAACCGTTATGGCTATGACAATGACGACCATCACAACTGGAATGGGTTGACGAGGATAAAAGTGATACTTGCTCATGTCGCGACATAACCACTTGACACAAACTTTTATCTTTTGACACCTAACCCGAAGGGAGTGTCCTTCAAAATTTCTTTATTAACGGTTATTATCGCCACCCCGCCGCAGACACGGCGAGACTTGATTGAGGCTCCTGACAACCGTAAGTGTCAAGCAGTTGGTCGCGCTCGGAGGGTGAGGTTAACTGTCGGAAAGGAAGCGAGTACGAGTATGTGAATGAATGTTGCACCTTTTTAACTCTAGTGTGGAATCGCTCACCTACCTCATCTTGGCGTACAATGTAACACTTGAGTCAAGGCGACCTGTAAAAAGGACTCAAGAAAACGGAAAGCACGCGTAAGTGAAAACACAGATCGCATCAGACAGTGGGAAGCGAAACGAAAGACAGAGAGAAAAATAGGGACTGTGAGAGGCGAGAACAGCACTACCTGCTAAGCGTAAAGGATGTTAATGTATAACCTTTTGTGCTTGCGGAAGTCTCGCTGGACTTTTGAAAAAGTGCAGAGGACGATTATTGTTTATACAACACTCTTCTTCTGATAAGGCTTTTCTTCGTATTACCGCAGGATATTCGTGGAGAGATGTCCGGAGTCTAGACCATTTTCAATTGGCTCGTTATACGAGTATAGCTCAGTTTTGTTTGCATTTCCACAACTCGAGAAGGTGCACGCATTATTTTGAACTTATTCCTGCATTTTATTCCTTTTGATTGTTGTTAGGGTGGGATACATGCTCGTGAAGTTTCGTTGCCATATTGAAATCATGCAGTGAGACTTAAGTGTGCGTTCATTAGTAATGATGATTAATATGCTGATAGTTATGTAAAGGTATTTCAATTCATTGGGGTTATAAATAGGATAGACAGAATGTTTTGAAGAGTGTTTTGAAATGAATTAGTGTTGCTAGTATATTTTGCAATCATTTCATCCCGCAAAGTAGATTCAGGTCAACCAGCTAGCTCTGTAAATAGACCTATAGAATGGGATAATCACCTTTTATGGATTGTAAGTTGTCTAAGAAGCGCAATTACAATTTTTAAATGCTCTCGCGAACAATATGTTTTAATATGCAGACTAGTCAAGACCATAATTGACTGGCATTTAAATATTTGTTAAGATGCAGGAAACTGTTGAATACTTTCAAGAAGCATGCTTCAATTTGCAGTCAGGAGCGACGAGAAAATTGTACTATTTGTGTACGCAGGATTATGTCAAATAACGTTGAAAAATTATTTGAATAGTATTTTCAGTGATGCTGTCAAAAGGTTCTATAAGATTGGTGGCAACGCATTAAAAATTTAGTTCGAATCAGTCAAAGAACAGAACGGTGACTGTTAAGGTCGCTTATCCACTGCTGCTGATAAAAGGTTCGTTGACACGGTTACCAAGCACCAGGCTCATTACCAGCTTAGACCTGAAGGATTGTAGTGAATAGAATGATGTTCAAAAGGTCCGTGAAGGACTGCAGCGATGGTCTGCTGCCCCGGCAGAAGAAGATGGAGGTATCTGCCGAGAATGCCCTCGTCTGGAGACGCGTGAATGCGCTGGCAGGCTAGCATTGCGGTGTCGTGGGGCCGGTTCGTTTCCCCAGCACGAGGACCCACTACAAAAAAATTTCGCATTCACGAATTGGTCGATAGCTCAAAAGGCGACCGAAGTCGCAAGAATTGTAGATAACCTCACCGAGGGAGATGTAACTTGTTACGAGAACAAGTGGAACCTGAAAAGAAAGGCGAACTTGGGGTGACCTCGTCATTACCCAACGAAGTTCATGGCCCACAAATGAAAGAGGGGCAACCAGGTGGTGGTGGAGCCCCTTCATACCCACCCAACCGGAATAAATCCATAGATAGCTTGTTGAAGTGGCCAGGTATTCCTCTTCTGAGTGGAAAACTCATACAACTTGAATTGTATGAACCTTCCCATCAGAAGGGGAGTACCCCGGTGACCAATTTATGTCATAGAATTATACAATTGGATTGCATAAATCTATGCCATAAAAAGGCACTCTGCTTGGGCCACTCAACCCAAAACGTCACCTGAAACAAAAGAAGGATTTAGTAAGTACCCGGCGGCTGGCTCATGGTTTTGAGGTGGAAGCCTGCCACCGTACCGGGTCCTATACCCGGTTAGAACTAAAGGAAAGGAAAGACCGAAAGTTACGGGGTATTAATTCATTTTATTATCTATTCAAATTTTCACTGACAGGGAAAATATCTATATGTAATCTACGCATTAAGTGAACTTTATGTTATAATTGAACCAAGAAATTGTATGTGTCGTGCAAGACAGGCATTAAATTTAACAATAATTACTATGCAAACAGCTAGGTGTGCTAAAATAAATACCTTTTTCTTTTCGTACGAAAAAAAACTTTTCTGCTTTATTTTTAACTCTTATTGCAACATAATAGTAATAATAATAATAAAAAAAACTAAAAGTGTCGCTAAGCTATTATGATCACGATTTCTATTTTTTTTTATCGCATGCAAACAAATCGTCGTACAATTTCTTCTCTGTTGTTTCTTCTCAGTTCTTTTTACGCTCAATATCCTTTTTTTTTTCTTTTCCTCAGCTAACATCACAATGCAAAAAAAATCCGCGACTTATCTAGGCTATTATGAGCCAAACAAATTACTTTGAATAGTTCGTGTTATATAGATTTTTCCCAGTTTGTCATATGATTTTCAGATAAGATTTTCGATCGTTCATCAACTACACTTCCTCCAGGTATAAGGAACAATTATTTAATAGGAGCACCTTGCACGTTTCAAAAGATTCAATTGCAGTTGTTCTCAAGATTCGTACAAATTAATCGTGCGATAGCAAGGTTCTATACGCAATTGATTACCTTATGGTGTTATAATCCTGAATTATATATATAGTAAATCTGGCATATCAAATATAGGGAGGAAAATTTGTTGCAACACATTTTTCCCTACTGTCCTGCAAATACTAATTGTGGTTGTACAACGCGGCTATAAATGTCTTGCTAAGCCCTGACTGCTATAAAACCTTTTCTTTTGAAAATATGTGTACAATATCATTTATCAGCGACTAACTTAGTCACATGATGAAAGCGTAGGAAATGCCTGCCTATTTTAACTTGAGATATGGCCTGCGTATGATGGTAAGCGAAAACAAAACGCTCGTTAAAAATAGAAAAGCCTATCGAGTAAATAACAATAAATTCTGTTTAAAGTTTATTCTAATTAATAATGATTTTACGAATAACTATTCACCTATTAATATATATTTCTTGAAGTATCGTCTGTAGATCAAACTATTCTCCTTATTTTGGGATAGGTTTTAAACAACTCAAAGCTTAATATTGCTTACTATGAAATAAAGTATAATAACAGAGACCGACCTTGCAAATATTGGTCAAGATATATCCCGACGTCAGGATTGTGCTTGAAAATCACCTTCATTAGAGTGGTCGTGTCTAGTCGTCTTTCTGCCTTTCCACTTCCTTTTGATCCACCCCGCGGTCCTGCACTGCCACCGCGGTACCAGTCTTCACCACGTTTCGAATCAAATGCGTCACCGTTTTGATAATTTTCTTCGTTACGTCGTGTTGGATAATTTTCAAAGTCAGCTCCGCGATCTACATGCTGGTCTCTATTGTTGAACCTTCTAGACTTGCTCCCTCCATGAAAATCTCGATCACCTGTATAATCTCGTTCTCTATCGTTTCTAAAGTCTCTGTTATCGCGATAATCACGATCTTTACTAGTTGACGTTTGCGAATTATTATTCGGGCCTCCTTTCAAATTGGGTGGTACATCAAGATCAGTATTATTTGAATTAGACGAAGAATTATTGAGAGGGCTTCCGTTATTGGCTCTTCCGCCTTTCAAATCCAGACCAGCAATCTGCTGCTCTAGACCTGTACCATTTTATTTGATAATATTACTCATATTACTTCCAGTCGGAAGCTGATTTTGCTTTTCGAACTACCCGCCAAAAGAATGAGTTCTGAGAATTCGTACGAGTCCGTTTCTATTTCGGTTGCTAATTTCACAAACGCTCCACCGGGGAGGAATGTTCGCTCACTTTTCACGCGGGTACGGCACGGGTCGTTGCGATTCTCGCGGCGATTACAACACTTGCTCTTGTTTTCTTTAGGGAATCTAGTCTGATTAGTTCTTCACTAAAAAAACTGTTTATTTCGAAATGTACGCTATGCTTTGAGAATTTCTCATTACCTCATTTCACTCTGTTACTTAACTATGCCGTTAAGAAATCTTTTCTCTTAATGCTTCTTTTGGTATCTTAAAAATCGTGCTATCAAACCACACGCAAACTTAATAGTATGCTTCACGACTTCATCTCGAGACCCAATTGTTTACAGTCGGCTAAAAGTTTATTCGACACCGGAAAACTCATTCAGGGGTTAACGGTTATGACATAAACCGAACCGGACATGAATCTAATTTTGCAAACACCCACCGCGCATTTACTAGTGTTAATTATTTGAAACGAACCATCACTCCGGATGTTACTTTAGTTTTAGAGTTTATTAAATGATTTTGCGATCTAAACCCCTTCCCAAACGCATAAATACCGCTTCAATATCTTGTAACTAACCTCAAGGATATCCTATGGCACAGCAAAATCGAATTAACAGCGATCACACACCACTCATCGTTGAAAGCGCGACTGTGACGACGATGCATTCTTTCGTGTCTCCATTTACGTCAAGGCACCCCAAATTCTAAGAGCTTGAAGTGACGCCTACTCGATCGCTTCAACTTCGATATTCCTGTCTTAATCGCAGCTACCACAGTACAGCCCTTCTAATGAGCAGAGTCCATCCTCATCTTACGTCCAGAACAATCCTTTAGTTCACAACGCTGCATTCATTCTCTTCACATTGACGACTCTTGAACCTGTTACTTCTGATTCAGGTTTCATGCCTTCGGCCAGTACCTCGTGTTTTTTTACGTAATGCAACTCTAAGACACACTACGAATACACAAAACCGGCGGTGGACACATCTCACAGCCAACACGTCTCCAATAATCCAATTCAAATTACGATGGGAATACGGTTAATCGAATTTCTTGCACGGCACATCGAAACTAACGCAATCTCCAAGGGACATATGTAATGTTGCAACCATTAAAATGCACTCGCGGCGCTTTATTTTGGGGGCACTTCGCGTGACCAGGGTGCGAAAACTCAAGGCGTGAATGCGTCACCTGATGGCGAGTTAAATTACTCGGCGAGCCGTCAACAATTCCACAATGTCGACAATTTTATTTCTCGACGGGGGGAACATCAATTCGAACGCGCCTCAATTAGGGAAGATCGACAAAAATATCCTAACCAAGTCGGACTGAGTTTAATTCTTCCGGATCCCGTTTTACCGACGTCGTCACCGTGCCGTTCAAAAGCCGACTCCCCTCTCGAGTAGCGAAATCGATCGCAAATTAGCCGCTTCGTCATCGGTTGGCTCCAATAACCGTACTTTTTCTTGAACTAGATGCATACACGAAATGTAATAGATCTGAACTAGACTATGCACTTCGACGATTTTCGATCGATGATGCGTACTATGGTGGATCCGCGATGGTGATAATGCACACTCGTTTCGGTTGTTTTTTAAAATTTACGTCGTCTTTTGTAGATTCGATTAAGTTATCAATTGAAAGCAATTTTCGTTTATAATGATTAGGCGTAATTAAGTGGAAAAAAGATCGGAAGAATTAGACAGGCACACGTTAATTACCGACAAACAAAACAATTTTTAATTAATATTATGGTTGGAATCGGTAAAATTTGACAAATTTTAAGGGGTTTAAATGATACAATGATTTTATCGTTCACATAATTTAAGGGGTTAACCGTTTCGTTCTAAGCATTTGTATACCGCGTTACACCGCAATTCGTTAAATTATATTCAAAAGATATTGTAATGAAATCACAACACATTAAAAATATTCAACAGTTTTAGAATTTTGTTTCCCGGGAGTTAAGTACAAAAGACATTTTCTTGACTTATTTTTTTCATGCGAAAAAAAAAATAACGAGTGTTGCGATGGGGAAGGTGACTGAATGGTTACTCATTGTTAAATTGAGTTTGTGCTGTGGGCCTGTGGCAGCGCTGGCTTTTAGAGCCCTACTCCTCGATTACTACAGGATGCTTTAGGGCGAATTTCGTTAGACGCTGCAAGCAACGGAAAAACGGCCTTTACTGTCCATGGTAGTCCCTAGTACCATTTCAAGATTATACCGTTCGGTTTATGTAACGCTCCCCAAGCGATGTATCGGTTGATGTATCAAGTCATACTGCACGAGCTGCAGAACAAGGTGTTGGTTTACGTGGATGACCTACTAGTTGCGAGTTCAATATTTGTTGAGCAGTTGAAGCCCCTAAGTACTGTTGCAAAACTGCTCGACTTTCAATATTTAAAAGAGCAAGTCCATCAAGACAGAGATTAAATACTTTGGCTTTCTATAGGGTTATCCATTTCGTGGTAGGAAAGTATAACCCTGCCATTTGACATCTGTCAGTATTAAATGTCATCCAAAGCGTGTTTGTTTTTATTTGAAGGTTTGCCATTTAGAAATGTGGATCGTTCAACAGTCGAAGACCACGTTAAAGTTATTAAATTTTATTATAAAAATGGTGATTCTGCTGTATCAACATTTAGGGCTTTATGAGCCAATTACGGTCGATATAATCGACCTACACAGCAAACGATTTCGAACACAGTGAGAAAATTTGAAGAGACTGGATCGGTTATTGATATTGCAAGGCCTGTGCATCATCGCAACATTCGTTCTGCTGAAAATATCGCTGTAGTTGCTCGAAGTGTGGAGGAAGACCCGAATTTGTCGATTCCTCGACGTGCTCAACATTTGGGCTTGTCTTACGGCTCATTGTGGCGGATTTTGCATTTGAATTTGCATCTCCATCCGTACAAAATCCAACTCACTCAAGAACTTAAGCCTCAAGACCATACACAACGCAGAATGTATGCGAATTGGGTGATTGAACAACAAGCCATTGATAACGATTTTTCGAACAAAATTTTCTTTAGTGATGAGGCTCATTTTTTGCTCAGTGGTTACGTAAATAAACAGAATTGCCGCATATGGGGCTCTCAGAATCCTCAGGTGATCGCAGAAAGGCCTCTGCAGCCGGAAAAAGTGACCGTTTGGTGTGCATTATGGTCTGGTGGTGTTATTGGCCCGTATTTTTTTGAAAACGATCAAGGAAGAGCCATTACAGTCAGTTCTGACCGCGGATGTTAACCGATTATTTTTGGAGAGAAATTGAAGATTATGATCTGGAGAATATGTGGTTTCAACAGGATGGAGCCACAAGCAACACAACACAGGCTAATTGCGCACTTTTGCAAGAGAAATTTCCAGGACGCTTAATTTCGAGATTGAGTGATGTCAATTGGCCCGCAAGATCCTGCGACCTAACACCTTAAGATTTATTTTTATGAGGCTATGCAAAAGATCGTGTTTACCCGAACAATTCTCAAAATCTTGAGCAATTGGAAATCAATACTAGTGAAGTTATGGCCGAGATATTGCCGGAAATGTGCCGAAAAGTCATTAAAAACTACCTCAAAAGGATTGAGGCCTGTAAGAAGTCCTGCGGAGGACATTTGAATGATGTTGCATTTCACGTACAATCGCAAGGTTCAATCTTTATATTGAATAAAAAATTCCATCTGAATATTTTATGCGTTTTCTTTAGCTTTACTTTCCCAAGCGTAAAATGGATAACCCTGTATTAAGCGATGATATTCTGCGCACCGACGCGTTGAGGGTTTCTTGAAACCCAAACGGTCTAAGATGTGAGAAGATTCATGGGTATGGCAAGAGGGCACCGGAGTTTCATTCAATTACCACCCCACTAAAGGATTTGCTAAAAGCCAAAAAACAACAACAAAGATTTAGACATTGAAGACTTCTCTAGATACTAAAGATTCAAAGAACAAAGACAAATCGTCGACTGAACCAAAGAACTTAGAGAGCACATATCAGCCGGCCACAATCGTGGCTTTCGGATGCAGTGGAAAAACTGCACGGACTCCAGAACGGTTTATGAGAGAAGAGTGCGAAATGAACCACCCTGAAGTTGAAAAAAGAATCATGTTAGAAAAAAAAAGAGTGAAGAGATCAATGAAATGTCATTGCGCAAAGTAGCTGACATTACCAAAAGTGGAACTGAAGCATTGTATTCAGGAACCGAAGCCAAAAACCTCTTTCCAAAGAGAAGGTTGGAAAACACAATAACCACAAAAAACATTAGCAAAGGTGTAAGGAAAGGGCTGCTGGAGCTAGAGGAGCTACTAAACTGAATTTGGCACTAGCGGTGGAATCGGTTGAACGCTGGACGAGAGCAGAAGGCTGAGGAAGAGCAAAAGCTAAAGAAAAGTCTATAGAGGAAGCACAGAAAGGTCCACGACCATACACCATCAAAAGAATTGCCTCTAGTCCAAACGAAGGAAACAGGGATAAAAGGAGGGAATAGGAGGCACTTGCTAGGCATGAAACATTAGATGTTGACAAAGTCAGCCAAGAAAATCGCCTAAAACGAAAAGAGAAAAAGCCAAGATGAAATTGCTGGCGGCAGGCGCTACTCGAGAAACTAAAGATAGGCAAGTTCTATGATGATGTATTATAGGAGCTTGTCTTCGCGTCGTTTCCTATATTAACGAAACATCTAAATTTTGTATAGTCAAAAATAGTATTTATTGAGCGCACAGAATCGAACTTTATCGGTCGGAGTATAAAACCAGAAGAAATTATATACACAATAATTTAAGCTAACATATTAAAAAGTTGTTTGGCATCTTTGACCTAATTCACGGAGAGATGGCGCTTTGCCGGTTTCAGGTCCACTACCTTGCTTCCTCCCTTAGATGTGTCAACATTGAATGTGACTCCGTTTTTTCTTTTGATTCGGTCCAGCGTAAGTTTTTGTAATTAGAGGTCTTCGGCTGTTATAATCGGAAAATGGTGATGGCGTTGGTTCTTCGATGGCTGGGATTGAGATGTAGGCCGGTTTCAACCTGTCAATTAATATTTGTGATATTCTGCCGTCCATGAGGATTTTGAAGATTTTATCGGACGTTCGCTCAAGTACGCGAAATGGACAAACATACGGCTACTGCAAAGATTTTTCGGCCGCGTCAACTCGTACAAAGACGTGACTGCATGTTGCCAAGTCCTTGAAAATAAATATGCTGCTATGTCGATGGTGTTCGACAGGTGTTGGCCGCAGTCGTCACATGTCTTTTCGAAATTTCGACACAAATGCTGTCTGGTTGCTTTTACTGTCTGTATCTTCAACAAAATTTCCTGGAATCTGGAGTGTGGTACCGTATACCATTTCCGCTGCAGTACATTTAATGTCCTGTTTGTAGGCAGATCGAAGGCCGAGAAGAACTGTAGGCAGAGCTTGAAGCCAGTTTTCGTCTTCATGACACATGAGTGCTGCCTTTAAAGATCGATGCCAGCGTTCCACCATTCAATTTGATGAAGGATGGTAAGCAGGCGTCCTGGTGTGTTCACAACCAATTATTTCGGTTAGCGAACGGAAAAGCATTGATTCGAATTGGCTACCGCGATATGTTGTAAAAATCCTTGGTGTACCGAAACGTGAGACCCAATGGCGATAGAAATTGGTAGCGAATATGTCGGCGGTGATTTCCGTAATTGGCACGGCTTCTGTCCATCGTGAGAAACGATCGGTCATCGTAAGGACATATTTAAAATTGTTTACGACTGTTAGTGGACCAACTAAATCGAGATTTCTGTGGTCGAATCTTTTATCTGGCGCTGCAAACTTTAACGATAAAGTCGTGATGTGTCAGCTAGTTTTAGAGCGTTGGCACTGAATGCATGATTGTGCCCAATTCGCAATATCCTTGCGCAATTTTGGCCAGACGAATTTTTCTCGTAGTAAACGACTGGTAATCTTCCCACTGGGGTGCGCCAGGCGTTGCAAAGAATTAAATGCTTGACGTCGAAGTGCTTGTGGTATGTAGGGTCCTGTGATACCTGTTGATAAGTCACAGTACAAATGCTTTCTACTCTTCTGTACTCTCTGCAAATCCAATGAGGTTCCCGAGTGTAACAGACTTTGTAATTAGCTATCATGTTTTTGTTCCGCTGGTATGTCTGCCATATCGAGTGCTTTATGTGTCGAGATAGAGTGTCTGCCACAATATTTGTTACACCTTTAACGTGGAGTATGTCCATCGTGAACTGGGAAATATACTCCAGTTGACGGATTTGGCGTGGTGATGCTTTTGATGACTTTTGTGTGAGTAGCACAGTGGCTTGTGGTCGGTTCGTATCACGAATTGGTGTCTTTCTACTCTTTCTCGAAAATATTTGATAGCCGAATAGATCGCCAACAATTCTTTATCGTAGATGCTGTAGTTTTGTTGAGCGTCGCTAAATTTTTTGGAATAAAATCCTTGTGGCATCCAAATTCCATCGACAAACTGTTCCAGTACTGCTCCCATCGCGAGATTTGAGGCGTCCATTCTTATAGCCAGCTGAGCATTTTTAACCGGATGTTTGATACAAGGTGCTGCTGCTAACAATTTTTTACTGTCTTCAAAGGCATTAATCGTTGTTGACGTCCAATTCACAGGCCTTTTATCATTTTTTCGGGAATCGCGCAAGAACTCATTTAGCGGAGCAAGTACTTCTGCGGCATTTTTTAGGAATTTTCGATAAAAAATTGATCATGTCCAAACATCTCCGTAGACTTTGAATACTTTTTGGCCTTTCACATTCCAGTATTGCATCAATTTTTCCTGGTAGTGGCTTGATTCCTTCGCTGCTAACCAGAAATCCCAAATAACGTACCTCGGGTTTTCCAAAATTGCATTTGGTGACAATAATTTTGATGCCGTGTTCCTTTAATCGACTGAACACTTCCTATAAATGTATCCGATGTTCCTCTTCTGAGCTGGACGCGATAAGGATGTCATCCAGGTATCCAAAACTGTAGCTTAATCCCGAGAGAACAATGTCGATCTACCTTTGAAAGGTTTGGGCTGCATTCCGGAGTCCAAAAGGCATCGTCAAGAATTCAAAGAGTCCAAAGGGTGTGATGACCGCTGTCTTTTTCATGTCCTAATCTGCAATTGGGACTTGATGATAGGCGCAGATTAAATCTATGGTCGAAAAGATTGTCTTTCCGTGTAGATTATGGTTAAAATCTTCCACTCTCGCCACTGGATATCGATCTAGTATCGTAACTGCGTTTAGTTTTCTGTAGTCGGCACAGGGTCTCCATTCTCCTGACTTTTTCGGGACTAAATGAAGTGGACTAGCCCACGGGCCACTTGACGGACGACATATTCCATTTTCCACCATGTACTCAAACTCAGCCTTTGCGGATTGATATTTGCCCTGCGGTAATCGGCGAATTCGTTCCGCGATTGGCGGGCCTTTCGTCAATATGTGGTGATGGAGTATTGTCTTTTTGGCTTGCGGCATTGTCACAGAACTCGTTAGCTCAGGAAATCCGGCGAGGATGTTGTGAAATGGCATCTGTCGATTAACAGTGGTGATTGCTTTGGCTGGTTTATCTGAAAGTGTTGCGACAGCTTCAAGATTTGTCTGTAAAAAATCAGCTCCGAGTATGGGATGATCCAATGCGGCAATGCAAAAACGCCACTTGAAAATTCTCCGTTGTCCAAAGTCGAGTTCCATTTGCAGCGTACAATTTCCGTTCTTCCTGACGCATTTTGCCCTGGCTAGGGATGACCGATACCTATATCCATGAAGAATCTTAGCCCTGTTTGCTTGTCGGTTTGTTTAAGTGGACGTCATCGCTGACCGCATTTGACGATGACGGGTTTAGTTTTCCTGTTCGCCTTATTCCCGAATTTCCGGTGATAAAAACAATTTATCTCGTCTGTACCTTGATGTGTGCGTGTTTGAGACCTTGGGCGCCAGCGATCACGTGAACGGGATCGATTTTTAGAATGTGGATGTTGATTTCTTGCGTTACTTTTAATCTGTCAAGTCGGTTTAGGATTTCCACGAGAATTGGATCTGACCTCGGAGCAGGAGTTTTTGATGTCGATGCTATTACAGCTGGGGCAGCGTTGAGCTCCTCGGCAGTTTTGTCTGCCATTTCGAGCAGTTTTGGGATGTCCCTTTCGGTTGATACGCCATGATGGTGCGTACATGCACTGGTAAACGTCGTGACCATAAGGCACGTAGAGCATCTTCTGGCAGTTGCGAGCCTGCCATGTTTTGCATCTGACGAAATAGATGTGATGGCTTTTGGTCAGCTCCGTTAGCACTTGCGTTAGCTGTTGCTCAGGAGACGCAGCAAATCGAGCAATCAATTGCGTTTTTAGCTCCTCGTATTTGTTTCCGACCGGTAGATGTTTTACTACCTCCACAACTTGCTTGAGGATGGTAATATCTAGGGATGTCACTACCGCGTTAAATTTTGCCGTATCTGAATACACTTTGTAATGTCCGAAGGTGGATTCAATCTGCGAAAACCAAAGTTCGACTTGCGACTCCCAAAATGGCGGCAATTTTACATCACGCACGGCTTCTAGCCATAATTCACGTGCGAGATTCAGCGAAGTTTTCGGGGTTTCCGTAGTAATATTTCTCTCTCCGGGTTTTGACGATTCATCACTGGTTGCCGTTGTTTTTATTTTTTGTTTTTCTCACTTGTTTATTTATAACAATAAAACGTAAGGGTCACCAATTATAGGAACTTGTCTTCGCGTCTATATTAACGAAACATCAATATTTTGTATAGTCAAAAATAGTATTTATTGAGCGCACAGAAACAAACTTTATCGGTCAGAGTATAGAACCAGAAGAAATTATATACACAATAATTTAAGCTAACATATTAAAAAGTTGTTCTTTGACCTAATTCATGGAGAGATGGCGCTTTGCCGCTTCCAGGTCCGCTACAGTATTTCGAGAGATCAGGGGAGCCTGAAGACCACAAAACTGCCACTAAAGCAGTGCGACCAATCAGTTCTGGCCACATACTGGTCCTAGTTGGAGCAGAGGCAAATAATAAAGAAACATTCTGCGATACAGTCGAGAGAGCAACTACAGCCTGGCTCGAGCCGATGGCAATAGTTGAAATCAGGTACATTGACTCCATCACGGATCTGGTCAAAGTAGAGGAGGCGATCAAAAGAGAACTTTCTAGAGTAAGTAGGATTGCAGCAAGGCTTACACCAGAAAATAATAGGGACTAAGAAGGACGGCAAACAACTTCTGAGTAAGGGAAAAGTAAAAGAGTAGGTCATCTGCAGAGTTCGGTGAAGGACAGTGCCTCCCCAGTGCTTTAAGTGCCTTGGTCATGGTCATACTGTACAGGGATGCGAGGGACTCAATACGAGTCCCCTATGCTACAAATGTGTTTGCGAGGGATATGGAAGATGACTTTTTTTGTGGAAAGAGTAAAATCACAATAAAAGTTCTTCATCATGGTGCCCTGATGAAACTGGTGCTGCCGCCATCTCGGTTAGGAATAGTGCTGATTTCCCAATCCAGGGCAATAGACGGAAGGAGGGTTCATATGGGTCCGGTGTTCAGAAAATACATTCTTATGCATAAACCTAACGCCAAACGAACCAATACCATCTTTTCAAGCCAAGCTTAATGCTTTGGAGGATGATATCTCTAACGCAGATAGCCACGTACTCATTGGGAGAGACTTCGATGCTTAAGCAGGCAACTGGGGCATGCCAAAAACTGATCCATGAGGAAAATGAATCTTAGAGATGGTGGCTAGGACAAGACATACCGGCTATACGCCGAATATCTGCCATGTGGGCTGTGAAGGAGCCGTACCTGACGTGACATTCACCTTAGGGTCTCTAGTACGGAAGGTACACAATTGGAGAGTATTAGAAGACTACTCAGCCAATGATCTCCAATGCATTCAGCTTGAAATCGACGATGCTGCCTTTCAACGCTCTTGCTCTCTCTTGGGAGGAAGAATTTTGAGAAGTTCGACGAGGAGCTCATGGTAGGTACGCCATAACTGGAAAATTTGCAGCGAACTGAAAGGCCATCAGCTTAAGATATGGTGAAATCAAATATGAGCATCATCATGTCTGCGTGCTGTGCTTTTATACCCAATCGGAGACTCCATTACGGCAAGACTTCTGTGTACTGGGGGAGACTGTTAGGCTGAAAAGAGATTCGACGTGAAGCTCATGAAAACGCGTGCAACTAGTTATCAATATATAAGTTGGCCAGGAAATATCTTCGCAAGATGATTAACAGTGGTAAGGCTTGCTGCTTGCAAGATATACTGGACAATGTGAACAAGGATCCATATAACCTTGGCTACGAGCAGTTATGCAGAAGGTTATTGCACTAAGTGCGCCCTACATATACGATGCAGAAAAGAAGGACAAGACAGAGCGGGCCTTTTTCCTCGCCCATGCCGTTCGTGTTGACGGTGTCTACGACGCATTCCCATCATTGAAATCAAGGAAGGCTCCAGATCCAGATGGTAGCCCAGCTAAAGTATTGCGACTCATCTATCACCTTTGTCTTGATTTACTGCTCAGCACATTCAACACTTGCTTGCTCAAGAGGGTCTTCCCTTAACGTTGCAAGGTAGCGAGACTCATACTGATCAGCAAGGAGAAGGTCACAATCTGCATTCTGTTCGTTATGCGTACTAGCCACAACTGGGGAAGTGCAAGAGAAACATATTAAGAGAAGACCCACTGACGCTGTTCGTGCTGCTGAGGATCTATCTCCTCAGCCGTATTGCCTCAGAGCAGGACGCTCTACCATTGATGCAATTACAGAGGTAGTGAAAAGTGGTTTTTTTGGACATACATGATATCTGGAACGCGTCCAACTCCGCTAGATGGGTGGATATTTTCGATAAGCTGATAAACCCTTATCAAGTTCTAGAATATCTTCTGCGGCTTTTTAGGGACTACCCGATGAACTAAAGCCTATTTTATGTCAGAATACAGGGCCGGTGAAGGATGAAAGTTACATAAGGTGTTGTTAAAGGATCGATTCTTAGTCCAGACTTGTGGATTATATTGTACACCTGAGACTAGAGCTATCGGCTACGGAGACTAGAGCTGCCGGGTAAGTTACGCCTGAGCAGCTATGTGGGTGATGTTGCGGTGCTAGTTACTGGACGCACCGTCGAACAGGCGAAACTTAGGCTTGGGTGAGAGATTGGATGAGTCCTCGCGGGTTCAGTCTAGCTGTGGAGAAAACAGAGATGGTCATCCAGACAAAGTAGAGGATCTCCAGATTGAAGGCAATCAGTAGAACTGGCTGAATTGAAGCCATCAGTGAAGTGCCTGGAGTTGATGATCGACTTAAAGATGAGTCTCTTAGCAAATCAGGACAATGGTTTATAAGGCTGCCTCAGGCGTTTTGGCTTTGAGTTGATTTATAGCCAATGAAGAAGGTGGCTTTTGATGAGGTCCGTAGAATCGGTGTTACTGTGCGGACCAGAAATACGGAGTGACGCTCTCAGCAAGGAGCTGTGCTGACAACGCTTGGCACAGATACAGAGAAGACGAGCATTTAATATCGCCTCATCATATCCGACAGTCTCTGAATCGCTGGTGCCAGTCATTGAAGACGTAATACCCATAGCTCTCCTTGCTAGAGAGCGGCGTACTGTCTGCCTGCGTCAAAACGAAGACAAGAGGGATACTGTTACTTGTGAGGACAGACAACACTCACTCAGTGATTAGCAGCAGTCCTGGGTGAACAATACCAAAAGAAGATGGAATGCATGCCTCATTCCCAATCTGAAACCGAAGACTATGGCTCAATCGAATGCCCAGTAAGACTGATTTTGAATTCGCCGTGTTTTCAAGCAGGTGTGGAAGACATCAGTTTCATTTGCACAAGATTAGTACGCTGTGTTTTAGCTGCAATGTCACGGGACAGACCCTTTCCCGTAATAGCAAGTTCACCACAAAACAATTTCACATGAACGTGCTACCAGATAACAAATAAAAAATCTTAGCCAGAACTGGAGGGAGCTAAAAAAAACCTCCATCTTTCCTCATTGTCTAACTTTATGTAATAGGGGTTGATTTCTTATTTGCGAAGGATGTCGCAGGTCACAGAAAAGATGGGTGTACCGTTGGAAATGCACTCTTTCTAACCGGACTAACAGTTCTGGTGGCGCAATTCGAAGTGTGACGACCACCTATCCCCAGAAATTGAAAGATGATGAAATAGATGAGCGTTTCTGACTGCACTTACTTTCAGAGAAATCTTCTCCGAGCCTTGGCTTCTTCGGGCAAATCGGAGTTCCATGATTCACGCAACTGCTAAACGAAACTGCCTCAGGCTTCAAGATTGTTAATCATTTAAGTGATTAAAGATTGCCACGAGTAAAATGTTTGGAACATATTTGATCCTCTTTATGGAAGATATTCTGTCTAGTTTCCTCAAGCAGTGCCCGTAACATAAATGAACTCAAGCCTAGTTCTTCTGGCAAACCATGCAGTGTACTTCCGTCACTTGGTTTCGTAGTATTGCAATAAGGCATGAAGCATTGAGACGGCAAATATTATACGCCTATCAAAAATGCTCAATTGTTGCAGGGCAGCTAATTTTCCGGCAAGGATTTTTAAAAAAGAGCTGAAGAAACATCACACAAGTTTGGGTGGTCGGTTGAAATGGGCTCCAAAAAAACGCATTCAGACCAACAAATGTAGGTACTTGTGCAGACGGACGGAGAAGCTAACACATGAGACAGACGAAAACAAGAAAGAACATAATAAAACAGGAAAGCAGACCGACAAACTAACGATCTGCTACCGAAGCTGATGTTTTGCGTGATATACTCCCACTTCCCTGAGTAAAAGGTCAGTTAAGAGGCAACATCCTGACCATAAAAGCTTCAGTTCTCTGCTTTCACAAGTGCCAATCAAACTTTGCATTGTGATAACCTGATGCGCTGCTTTGGTGGAAGCTTCTACAATATACTTATCCACTTCTTTAAGCTTGGAAATTCAAGAGCAAAGATAATAATGTGCTCCATTTGCACATCCTACTTCTCTTGTCGTCTGTCATACTTGTTGCCGTAGTACTTCTAACCTTTTGTGGGGCTCCAGCGCAATGATGGGGTCTTCCAAACGCTTTATTTACCACAGTAGCTTGTATCGTTTGCCATGAAAGATCATGTGGTCCACAAATGTGGCAAAGTAAGGGGAAATACCCATTACATAATGATAAAAAGACAGCAGTGCGCAAGTAATTGCGGACATCAAAATCTTTCTGGTTCAAATGTACTCGTATATAGGAACGAATCACAGCCCGTAGCGTTCGATTAAGCGGTTCCGATGCATTAGACTGTGGAGAGTATGCAGATGTCAGTTGGTGTTTGACACCGTACTTTTTGAGTAGACCTTTAAACTGAAAGGAACGAGATTGGACCCCATTGCCCAAGTATAGGATTTCTAATATGCCAAACAGATAGAAAACTCGGTCCTTGAGGAATTCCATGATAGGTGAAATGGTGAATTAACGAATGGGTTCCACCAGCAGGAACTTGGACAATTGATCTAGAATAGCGATAGCACCAAAGTGTCCCAAAAACCTTGCAGCTTAAAGCCTCACCAGGCCACGTATTCATTTAGATCTGCTTGGTTCATCAGCCATTGCAAAAAAGCATGATCAGTAATAATCTCAAATGGATGGCGCTCCAGGTATGCTCGAAACTTCTTAGTGGCCAGCACAGCTGCCAAACATTGCTGTACGGATACTTTCCAGTTCCTTTGGGACAAGTTCAGCTCATTGGACATAAACGCAATTGGAGCGTCTACCTAGCTTTACGTTGGTTGCACTGACATAATAGTAGGTACAGTGAGTGCATGTTGACTAGCGTCCCAAAAAGAGATTGGTTAAAAAACCGGCCTGTGAAACACAGGGGCAGATGTGAAGGCTTGTTTCAGGTCATCAAATACTTTTTAGCTGTCCTTGACTTACCCTTTCGAAGCATGTCTGACAGCGGGATATTATCCATATACATCGAGGAAACGCTGCAACTGCTTGACAATTTGGAGCAAGGGCATTTTAGGCAGTAGTACAGGTTTTGTCCAAGTCAGTCTTGATGGTGAATGACTGATAATGTGGCCTAAATACCAGACTTCTCTCAAGATAAACTGGTTTTTTGAATAATCTATGATGGGCTCCACCTTGGAAATGTGTCGGGCTGCTTCCGGCATCAGTATGTTGGTCGAACGTTTCGGAGATGAGTAACAGATCATCTATGTATGGAATTACTGGTAGTGGCATTACTTTCTCCATTAGCCAAGTCATCATTTGCGATGCATAACACGAGTGAAAACGCATATTATCAAATAGATTTAGGGGTCTTTCGGGCAATAAGAAGGTGGTTTTATCCCCCAATACCATTTTGACTTAATCATAAGCCTTGACTTGAAGTATACTTTTTGCAAAAAGTATACTTCAAGTCAAGGCTTATGATTAAGTTCACCTTTGGAAATCGCCCCCACTATACCCTCAATTCTTAAGGGAGGGTAATTATTTTTGACCGCTACGGCGTTCAATTTTCTTGCATCTAGACATAGACATATTTTGTTGGGTCTCATAAACAACGTTTCAGGGAAGGACCAGACACTTCGCGACTCCTCTATAACTCCTAGCTTTAGCATCCAATCCAATTTCACGTACACTAGCTCCATATGGTTGATGAGATGGCGTAATGTCTCTATTTGAACAATTTGCTATCATCGATGTCAAGTATATGGGAGGCAAGAATGGCACTGCAAAGTTTTCCAGTAGTATGAGATGGAAACGCAGCTATAGATGCATCCAGGAGTTGTTGTTGGTTTCAATCCAGCACATGTTTGTTTGGTAGAGAAGTGAGCTCGTGGAACTGTCTAGAGTGAAGGTGCGAATCAAGGAATCAATCCGTGGCTCGGCCGTTTTTCAGGATAAAATCGACCCTGGAATAAATATTTTGGGTCAACGAAAGAATAATGCAAAAGTTGATCGGCTTCGTTTGGCTCCTGAAAGTGACGGGTATTGCCAGCGCTTTTTTGGTGGCATGCTTCGTGCCACCAGCGGTGCTGATATTGGAATGCCCGGTTCTAACAAGGTAGGAATGTGAAGTTAGGACTTTAGTACCACGGCTGGAAGTAACGCAATTAATGCTTGCAGCCGTGTCAATTAAACTGTTGGTGATTTCGCCGAGCAATTTGATCGCTGCATAAGGTATAGTGTCGTTTCCTGTCACTTTGAAAATGTTATGAACGAACAATTCCTCATACGCACTCTCCTCCAGAAGTTTCTTCAATGGCGCGAAAGTATACTGGTGGTCAAACGAGATCGCCGAACAAAGAAGCGAGTGTCACAACTTCGGCGAGAGTCCCAGTGGGCGCGAACACGGGAGGAGGTAGACACTAAGCTAGCAGCATACAGGTCCGGCAGGAAATATCTTCGCAGGCTTATTAACAAGAGCAAGGCCCGATGCTGGCAAGATCTAGTGGACGATGTAAATAGGGATCCGTGGGGCCTAGGTTACAAGCTGGTCATGCGAAAACTTGGTGTCCAACGGAAGCCCTGCTTACATGAAGCAGAGAAGATGGACGAGACCGTACGGGCACTATTCCGGAACGCTGGAAAGTGGCGAGGCTCGTACTGATCAGCAAGGGGAAGGGAAATTCCGAGTTGGCGTCTGCATACCGCCCGTTATGTATGCTAGACACGGCTGGGAAAGTGCTCGAGAAACTCATAAAGGGAAGACTCACTGACGCGGTCCGTTCTGCCGGGGACCTATCTCCACGGGAGTATGGTTTTAGAGCAGGTCGCTCCACTATTGACGCGATAGCGGAAGTAGTGAGCGCGGTCCAAAGAGCGGAGGCTCACTGCCAGTCAAACAAAAGGGTTGTGTTGCTCGTGACGCTTGACGTCAGAAACGCCTTCAATTCCGCTAGATGGGCGGATATTCTGGAAGCACTGGAAAACTCTTTTCAAGTTCCAGAATATCTGATGCGGATTTTGAAGAACTTCCTGACAGACCGGAGCCTGCTCTATGAGACGAAGGAGGGTCGGCGGAGGATGGAAGTTACATCGGGTGTCGCACAAGGCTCCATCCTTGGCCCAGACCTGTGGAACACCACGTACGGCAGGTTACTGAGAATCGAGCTGCCGGATGAGTCGCGCTTGACCGGCTATGCAGACGATGTCGCGGCGCTAGTTGCGGGACGCACTGTTGAACAAGCGACTGGGTATGCTAATGCGCCGAGTGAGGGACTGGATGACTGCTCGCGGGTTCAGCCTAGCTTTGGAGAAAACCGAAGTAGTCATCTTGACAAAGAAGAGAATCCCTAGAGTAAGGATGATCAACATTGGGGAAGCACTCGTTGAGACTAAACTAGCAGTGAAGTACCTGGGCATTTTGATCGACTCGAAGATGCGTTTCTCCGAGCAAATCAGGGCAATAGCTGACAAGGCTGCAGCGAGTGTTTTGGCTCTCAGCCGGCTAATGGCCAATAAATGGGGTCCGACCTCATCAAGAAGGAGACTTCTGATGAGTGCAGTACAATCTGTGCTGTTGTACGGATCGGAGGTATGGTGTGAGGCTCTCAACAAGGGGCTGTATCGAAGGCGCTTGGCACAGGTGCAGCGACGGGGAGTGCTGCGGATTGCATCTGCATATCGGACTGTCTCGGAGTCGGCAGTGCTGGTCATCGCAGGAGTGATACCCATTGCCCTCCTTGCCAAGGAGCGCCGCAGAATATACCTGCGGAGGAACGAATGCGACAGAGATGCTGTCGCCCACGAAGAACGAGAACGCTCACTCAGTGATTGGCAACAGTCCTGGGTGAGCGATACAAAAGGTAGGTGGACCGCACGCCTTATTGGTGACCTGAGGCCGTGGCTCAATCGAAGGCATGGTGAGACTGAGTTCTATCTAACTCAGCTACTGAGTGGACATGGATACTTTCGGTCTTACCTGCACAAGATTGGTAAGTCACGGTCTCCTGACTGCATATTCTGTGCTGGAGAGGTCGATGATGCCTACCACACATTTTTTGTATGCAAGAGGTGGGAAAGGCAGCGCTGTGACCTCATTGAAGAAATGGGAGATCTCTCTCCGGATGAACTCACTGGAGAGATGCTCACATCCGTTGACAAATGGAACTGTGTGGCACATTGCGCTCGGGCAGTCCTTAAGATAAAAAGGAAAATATATGAGCGCCTGGAGACGTCCAGGGCGGAGGAGTCTCTTTTCTAGAAATCCCTCTCCCTTCCCCTCCTTCCGTTGGAAAAGGGATCCCTGTAGCCCGGTGGCGCCTAAACGCGTAGAGAAATGAGGCTTAGCCCGAAGTAATGTGTCAAACGGTTCCAGGCTAGGTTCTCAGATTGACAGGGGAGGTGTTTAGTGGGTAGTCCAAGGGTATCCTCTATGGGAGTCCCACACTGCCAGACTCGGCGGGCGTAAATGCCTTCACTTCCCTACCACAAGAAAAAAAATGGCGCGAAAGTATCTTTGAAAAGGCCTCTGGTGGAGAGGAACATCTACCGTCTTGTATATAATTAAATGCGTGGTGTCATCTGTGTTAAGGTAAGTAGCTGGTTGAGGTTCTTCTTCTGGTTTACAGAGCGCCTTTGGTTGGAGTGGATACCATTTTCTTGCGAAGTGCAATCCGTACAATCTGAAGAGTATGTATTGAATTTGCCACAGCTATGGAAGAAAACCTCACGTGTTGCTCAAAATGCAGAGAACCTGAGACCAGTTTTCCAGCCATTCCAGCAGATAGTAGAACTAGCTACCATAGCTACGGTGAAATCTTGTGACTCATTGGGCATCTTCTCTAGAGCTATCTTGCCCTCGGATGCTGCTACTTTTATACTCCCTGACACGTGCTCTAGTACGTTGCTATGTAAAGTCACTCTGCTAGATCTTCTTACATTCCTTCGAATTGACTTACAACCTGCATCAGAGAAGCCATACCGGAAGTGTCTACTACAGAGATACAGAGATACGCCGGTGCAGCGCCAGTCTCAAATTCCATTATAGGGCTCTCAAGAGATGACTGTGGGTCAATGGAGTCGATAGCTGATCGTTTGAACGCAGGATATCAGACTCGTAGGCACCAAAAGAATTTCCAGGATGTTGTCAACGAGCATCATTTTGATCTTGGATGTGCTCTTGCTGATTTATAGATGGATCATTGTGATGGTAGAGATTGAAAATGTCCCAAAAGGTCTTTGAGGCTGGACATGTTAATAACAAAAGTATGTCTTCAGACAGCACTGACGAATTAATTGTCAGAAAACCTGGTTCCCTGCTGAAATGTAAGTTTTAGCCCTGAGCTATGCTTGGCTGCGTTATGTAGTGGTTATAGCACCCACTGTACAAGCCAAGGTCCCTGGTTCGAGTCCTGTTAGTGACAACGAGATTTATTTCAAGTGATTCTAAGAACCGACTATAAGACCATTCAGTTGTAATACGTACTGGTTTGAAATCAGAATGTATCGCAGCTGGGTAGACGGACACTGACTATCAAAATAATCAGATACTTTTACTAGCTTTAAGGGGCTTTAGTGATAAAACAAAAATTTCTGCTTGACATTTGGGCCAGTTTAAATCGGCATGAGTTGTTGGGAGGTTCAGGCTGCACAAGTGGAGCGTAAGTTTTTTAGCACCACCAAATGAATGACTCTAGTGTGAGGTTGATATGCCGAGGCCATAGAGTTCATGGATGAATCAAGAAACCGTCGTGTTGGCTCAGATGTTTGTACTATAGGCGAGGACCCAGGGTTCGGATCCAAATCCCATTCACTTGTAGAGGACTCGTAGATCTACGATTCGCACTTCCGTTAAAGGCCCAAAGTGCAGACTAATTTGGGTGTACCATTTGAAAAAATCACCGTGGACATCGCAGGGCCCTTCCTTGAATCCGAATGGGAGATCGCTATATACTTGTTGTAGTGGATTATTTCAGTTAATAGCCCAAAGTCTATCCCATTCCAAGCCAGAAGTAACTGCCATATCCGAACGGTTCGTGTTACAATAGGTTAGTAGGTATGACATAAATTGCTAACTACATTCGGATAAAAGCGAAACTTCGAGTTCCAAGTTTTTAGAGAAATGCGCAATCTGCTTGAAATAAGAAAAATAAGGGCAACACAGCACTTCCTTAATCCATTGGATTGGTCGAATACTTTTCACGATACGTTTAATAAATACATATTAAAAATGGTTGAGGAGAGTCAGAGAACAAGGACTGACACATTCCATCATTCTTTATGGCATACTGGTCTGCGCGTAATGGAAGCGCCTGCTAAAGTCATCTTTTTAAAAACGATTCCTTTGCCAGTTGATGTGAAATTAGGAATGTCTCCTTAGTAGCCTTAAACACTCTCGGAGTACACAAGTGACCTAAGGGATCGGTTAAATCAAATGCCCCGAAGAGTATAGAAATACCTGGAGTGTGCTAAGAGGTGCATGTAGACAACGTATAGTTTAAAGGTAAACTAATCTGATTTCCAGCATGATGACTTGGTGGGGTTCTATAATCCAAGGAGTTGAAAAGGCAGATCTCCAAAGTTGTACTCTAGTTGGTAGGGTCCATACAAAACTTTTGAGGGAATCAACGGTGTCATGTATCGCATGCAGAGAGATAAAAAACCGAGAGCCAAAATAAAAACCATACACCTAGACCATCTTGCCCTTACTGGGCCCAGGAAGACGCATGTACGACCGGTGAAAGATCTTTTCGAGGCAAAAAGAGCTAAATTGGAGGCAATTTTACATATTCGCATAAACTTCCATTTTCAACCAAAATACAAATTACCTGGCAAACAACGAATAATCAGCGGAAAGATCAAGAACGTGTTTGAATGATTATCATCAATTAAAAACACTAACGATGACATCTTACAACTACAAGTATGGGGTTGATAATAAGTCATACTGATGACAAGATCTGTTTACGTCGTTACAACAACAACAAGTACAGAGTTGGTAATTAAAACGCAAATGACATCATTAGCGCTTACGTGATGACAAGAACCAGTATGCGGCTGATAATTTAAAACAGCTCTCGTCATCGGTGAATGCTGAGATATTGATCATCCTATATGAAGAGAGGTGAAGTACTTGTTGGAAGATCAGTAAACTTACGATAATAGTAGTTTTGATGCGGATGACCCAAATACAATATAAGAAGCAAATCCGATCCGACAACGTAATATAGTCTAAAAACTTGCTAAACGTCGTTGGCCGTATCGCTGTTCGGTCTTTTTTCAGTATCTTTCTTAAAAATGAGCAAGATGATCTGTGGGTACAGTTTGGTCAAGGTAGACCTTTCAGTGTCATCCTGCCAATCCTTGGATGGACCGTTGAGCAAATAGTGGTTTTATCGTAGACCAGAGGTTAAGCCATGGATGTCATGAACGATGTCATATATCCTGTCACTTATGGTATTACCAGTGAGGGCAAGTTTTTTTTAACCAAGCAAAAAGTCGCTGTTGTCAGTCACTCATTCCGTAAATGGCGTTCACCACCCAACCACAAAAAAGTCATTTGTCGGCAATGTATCGACAGTGCGTTCTAGGGTACTGTAAAATTCATCCTTGTTTACCTCCTCCATGTCTTCTGTTGGCACATGACAGTTGGCCAGTTAGACATCAAAGGATTTGGCCTGCATATGAATTGCATAGATCGTTATGTTAACGGGCTTGAAGTCAGTGACAATTTGCTGTCCATAATGAGAGCCACTTATCATTCGTCGCGATGACGAGATAATTTTCATTGCTCCCACATGGCCCAACCCTCCATTGCTTTCATATCCAATCGTTCCCATTTAAACTGCTGTGCGCATACTTGTGCGGCCACCCTGCACGTTGCTCGAAGCGCTTATCAGCAATGCTTCAACCCTGAAAAAGCTGACACCGTGCACATGTACAATATCCATATGTGGACGCTATTTCAAGCGTTAATTGTTGCCACGAACAATTTGTAACTTGATCGCTCGTGCGGTCGAGCATTGGCGTTTCCGGTATGCTCTTGTGGCAGTCGGGCACCGAAGTTGATTTGATGAAAATATGTCACTATGCGTTTCAACGTAAGTGTTGCCGCCACATCTCATTATGCCCTCGTTGGCAAAACGAATCTGTATCAAGAGCTTCCGAAATTCCTTTTTTCAGTCTTCCAATGTCTAAATCATTCTTTATGTTATACAGGGTTTCTTGGCAGGATGACAGCATTGAAAGCCTGCAAAAAAATATTTGCAAAGACCTACTAGTTTTGCGACCTGTCTGTCCACCTATCCGTCCGTCTGTCCGTGCATCACAGCAAGTTTCCTTGGAAACTATAGAAACTAGAAAGCTAAAACTTTGTGGAAACGTCAGAAGTGGTGGTCTCTCAAAAGTTTAGGACTTACCAAACATTACGAAATTGTTTAAGGGAGTCCCCCTGATAACGAAGTAGCCCCTAGAAAGGTAGTCGAATGAGTCTTGGTTAGAACTCTTAGAATCTGGAATAAAAAAAACATTTTATGCATCAGGGGGTCTAGGGGGAGGCAAAATGTACCAACATTTTGTGTTTCCCCCTCGCGATCGGACATCTTTAAGCCAAAAATCTATAGAACATCACGGAGATCGGTCTTTTTGAGTACAAGAGCAACAAATACCTCAGAAATCGAAATTCACTCAACTTTGTTAATAATAGTATGATTCGTAGATTTTACATTTTCGCCCATAACATCAAAACAGTATCCTCAAACTACTTGAAATTTTGCAATTATTAAGATTGATGTAATATCGCAAAATTTTACGGAAATCGGATCATCATTAAGTGACACTTTTATGCAATTACAACAACAATTACACATGTTGATGGTTGATACATATTTCAGACCGACCTAGGCATTTTTATTTGCTTTGGATTTTTATGAAAATTTGAAAGGTTTCTTATCCAAGTAATGTATGAATAATATAGGCCATCGATTCACGGTATTAGAAAACTTGTTCCGAGCCCTAGAATGGTTACAAAGATCTGGTATCGTCTAAATTGACCCAGAGGCGAACAATTTCGGCTCTAACTATTAAAATATAAATAAAAAAATTAAATAAAATTCACCGCAAATAAAATAAATGTTACAAAGCCCTGCTAAAATCGCCACATGTCTGCCCGTTCGTCCCTGTGTCAATTCAAGTATTTGAGCTCATACGAGCTTTATAGCCATCACTGAAACAAACGCGTTTTCAAGGCTTACTCTTTTAGCTGGCGATTTTAAATGCGCGCATGAGGATTTGGAAGGATTGTCGAATACCGATGGCACAGGTAGATTTATTTTTATAGAGTGACCATGTCTCTTAAAGGTATCTTTTTCCTATCTACTTTGCGGTTTGACGACATATCCACCACATCTGAAAGGAAAACCAATGATTGAGCTGCACTCGTATCCGAAATATTTTATGAGTTTATTAAAAACTATCAAAAAAACTATAGTTGTTCAGAATATATTACTACAGACGAAATTTTATGCCCATTCCGAGGAAGTTGTTTATTCCGAGTTTACATGAAATTGAAACCAGCTAAATATGGGATCAAAATTTTATGTCTCTGTGATTCCAAAACCCGACTTATCTATACCTACATGCACAGTTTTAAAATTAGTTGACCCTTTCAAGACTTCTGATAGAAATATCTCCGCAGACAATTAGTTTTCCTCGATGAAACTTGTGGATGAATTGAAAAAAATTGGGGTTGGCATACGTTGGAACATTGCCCAAGAATAAACGTGAAATACCCCAAGAGTTCTTGCCGCACAAAATAATAATAATCTAATAGGTTTCAGTTTAATCAGTTTCATAAATGATGAAACCCTTTGCTCATCAATGTACCTTCTGAAACTATACTAAAGGCGTTAGGGGAAGTGCTGGCCAACAGGAATACATTTTTTGGGGAGTTTCGCCCCCACGTACCCGAGGAAATTCCCGCAGGGGAAATGCCAGACGACACGAGCAATCTTGGAGGCTAGCATTCTTTCAGCAGCGCCGCACCCACGGACCCGAGGATATGGGAGGTGTCATAAGGTTCCCTCCTGGGACGACAGGTAATGAACCCGAATGAATCTGGACTACGTGTTGAACAAGGAACTAAAATTGATGCTTTGGACTAGCGGATATGATGGTTTGGACCTAGTTGCATTGCTCGGTAGCGCCGAGATGAGACTCGTGCATGAACGGCTCCAATTCAACTATCCTACTGCTCCGTCCCGATAAAACCTTGACAGGCCTCGGAGTACGTTCGAAGCTCGTACCATTACGTTAATGGTGTAGGTTCGCTTGAGACGGACACCCGATTAGCGCTGGTCTGGCTCAGAGCACTTGTCCCCATAAGGGCATGTGTCAAAAGGAAGAGCGGGCAACTCTGCAAGACGTGCCTAATGTTCGAGCGGTGGGGTAAAAGATCAAGAACGTCGAGAATTCGATGGTTACTGCTACGTTCACTACCAAACCGACCGAAGCAAGGGTCACAAATCCCAAAATTATAACGAACCATCCTGAAGTCCACAACGTGATCACGGCAGGAAAATAAAAGAGTGACCTAACAAATAAAGCGCTTTGTGTGATTTCATCGCCACCGTTGAAAATGTCGTGGAAGTATTGTACTCGAATATGGAAGCCGATAACGCTGACACTTGCCCTAGAGTCCTTAATACACAATTGGAGAGTATTAGAGGACTATTCAGCCAGTGATCATCAGTGAATTCTGCTTGAGGTGCGTGATGTTGTCTCCTGACGTCCGTGCTCTTGGCTTGCTACAATTGGGTGGAATATCGGAAGGATGGACGTTGAGCAGGTGAACTGGCAGCTCAGGCCATAGTAAAATCAACTATGAGCATCATAACGACTGCTTGCAACGCTTCTATGCGCCGTTGAAAACCCCGGCATCGTAAGCCCCCAGTGTACTTGTGGTCCACTCGCTGAAATGTGAAAGGAGTGTCACAAGCTTCGACATGAGGTTCATCGGGCACGGAACAGTGACGAGACATGCAACCGGGTAGCAGCATATAAGTTGGCCAGGAAATGCCTTCGCGATATGATTCACAACAGCAAGGCTCGCTGTTGGCAAGATCTAGTGGACAATGTGAACAAAGATCTTTGGAGCCCTTGCTACAAGCTAGTTATGCGGAAGCTTGGTGTCTTACGAAAACCTTGTATACATGATGCGGAAAAGATGGACGAAACAGTGTGGGCACTCTTCCGCCCCACCCCGCTCGTGAAGACGCTGTATACGGTGAAGCAACAGTCAAGCCTCCACTCTTCACACAGCCGAAACTGGAAGAGGCAGTCCTTTCACTGAAATTGAGGGAGGCTCTAGGTCCAAATGATGTTCCAAGTGAGGTGCGGCAGGTTGCCTATCACCATTGTCCTGAGTTTCTGTTCAGCCAATTCTCGCTTGCCTAAGAACGGGGTTTTCCCAGTACGATGGAAGGTGGCGAGTAAATCTCAGATCGCCGTCTGCATACCGCCCGTTATGCATGCTAGACGCTGCTGAAAAGTGCTAGACAAACCATTAATGTGATTGCAGAGGTGGTGAGCGCGACCCAAAAGGCAGAGGCATATAGCCGCACCAAGCGGCGGAGCGTCCTGTTGGTGACACTCGACATTAAGAACGCCTTCAACTCCGCTAGATGTGTGGATATTCTGAATACGCTGGAAACCCCTTTTCAAGTTCCAAAATACCTGATGATGATCTGTTTTACGACACGACACAGAGTCAAGGAGGGATGGAAGTTACGTCGGGTGTTACCCGAGGATCTATTCTTGGTCCAGATCTGTACTACTAAAACTGGAGATGCCAAATGACTCGCGTTTGATCGGCTATGCAGAGCATTTTGTGGCTCTAGGCACTGGACCTGGATATATCCTTGAACAAGCGTAACTTAGGCTACGTAGGCTGGTGCGCTGCGTGAGAGACTGGATGGCTGCTCGCGGCTTCAGTTTAACACTAGAGAAAACTGAAGTGGTCATCTTGACAAAAAGAAGAATTGCCAGAGTAATGATGATCGGTGTTGCAGATATACTAATCAAATCGAAGCCAGAGGTGAATTACCTGGGGCTGCTATCGACTCGAAGATGAGTTTCTGTGAGCAAACCAGGGCAACAGCTCAGAAGGCTACTTCGGGAGTATCTGCTCTGAGTCTATTTATAGCCAACGTAGGGGAACCAGCCCATCAAAAAGACATTTGTTGATGAGTGCTGTAGGGTCAATGCTACTGTGTTGAGCAGAAACATAGGGTGATACTCTCAGTAGGGAGGTGCAAAAATGCCTGGCACAGGTACTGAGAAGAGGAACATTGAAGATTGCATCTTCGTATCCGATAGTCTCTGATTCGGTGTTGAGAGTTATTGTAGGCGTGATGCCTGTTGCCCTCCTTGCCACAGAGCGCCGCGCTGTTTATCTACGTCGAAAATGTCATCTAAATGTATATGTACTCGTATTATATTTGGAGAATAAATCAGTTGCAATCAGAACTCGGACTTGTTTGGTCATGTCACGCTTAACATAACATTGGCGACGAGGATGGGACAAAAACATAACTACGGATTTTGCCAGTGCAATGTGTTGGAAGTGAAATAAACGCTTCACGATGATCCCAGAACAATTTAATACGTTTTTGGAAGTCTTGCAATCATTAATACAGGGATTGACGATTGAAAACCCCTCGAGACGACAGCACTCCGGAAATCAATCCAGCATACGAATTGCAGAGCATCATGTGGGGATTTAAGTGCAAATAATTTGACACCCACATACAAGCCACCACGTTTATAGACTATTTTGAGGCACAATGTCGAATGTGGGGCCACGATAACTTAACAAATAGTGCCTACGTTGTCGCAAAACGTGAGTTAAAAAAAAAAAAAATTTTCAAATGAGCGAGACACACAGCTCCGACGACGAAACGGAGTCCAACTCAATATTCCACGTCAATAAGGGAAAAAGAATAAACGTCATGATCAACAACATTAAATGCACGATGGATTGGGATTCAGGGGCAGCACACTGGAGAATCGTATCACCACCACTATCAAAGGGCTCCACACTGAAAGCATACGGAAACTTCAAATTGAGACCTTTGGGTAAAACGTTTGGGAGCGTAAAACTGCAAAATGCGACAGCTATTCTCCCGGTAGTTGTATTGGACAACGCAGAACCTTTGCTATTTGGTTTACCGTGGAGTAAAGCGTTCAGCATGGAATTTTCGTCTGCGGTGTACTCGCAGAAGGAACCCAAGCATCAAAAGACATGCAACGATAATAACCTCGATCGAGAATTATGCAAAATAATTCAGAAAAATAAAATCCTTTTTGAGAGCTTACTCGGTAAAATTAAAAATTATCAAATAAAATTCATTTAAAACCTAACGCGAAGCCTATATATGTACCGGCGCGCCCAATTAAATTCGGTTTACAAAAAAATATACAAGCTGAACTCGACACGATTATGGAAAAAGGGGTGATTTCACACGTGGATCCTAACAATACACCGCTAGAGTGGGCAACACCCACAGTAAATGTCATAAAGAAAGATGGCATAATTAGAATTTGCGGTGACTTTCAAACAACACTTAATCCCGCGCTAGTAATAGAACGGCATCCAGTCCCACTTTTTGATCAGCTGACACACAAATTATCTCGTGGAGAAACGTATACAACGATTGACTTAAAGGATGCATACCTGCAATTTGAAATACGACTCAAGGAAATACGACTCAAGGAAATTCGTAGTTATTTCGCCTCACAGTGATTATTACCAGTACAACCGCCTTCCTTTTGGTATCGCAAATGCTCTGGCTAGTTTTCAAATGCATCTGAAAAACTTATTAGAAGGAATACCCAATTTTGCGGTATATTTTGACGATATCGCCACAAACAGAAAAGAGGTTTTACGACAACTACGAGCTGCAGGCTTTCGAGTAAAACTGAGCAAGTGCACGTTTATGCAACCCTCAATCAAATATTTGGGACATGCAATCAGTAAAGAAGGTATACGACCGTCACAATCCAATCGGCAGCGATTGCAAATACTTCAACACCAACCAACGTAAAGGAGCTCAGATCTTTTTTAGGTTAAATAAATTTTTATGAACGATTTATACCTAAGCTGCACGGTACGTGTGCAAATCTTCACTCATTAACAGGAACATGACAACAATGTCGGTGGAGACCTGCGGAATTACAGACATTCGAGCACATAAAGCAAAAGGTGATTAAAGCTAACATTATCGTACCATATGACCTTAACCGCCAACTATACTTAGCATGTTACGCATAAAACTAGTGTCCTAAGTGAGGAGCCTATTGCCTTTGCTTCTCGCAAACTTAGTAATGCCGATAAATTGATTTGTATATTTACGCTAGTGTGCTAAGTGGGGAGCCTATTGCCTTTGCTTCTCGCAAACTTAGTAACGCCGAGCAAAAATATTCTGTGGTCGATCCCGAAGCCTTAGCAATATTTTTCGCAGTAAGAAAATTTGACCAGTTTTAACACAGACCATAAGCGGTGACTCGGTGGGCGCTCTATGTTGGATCGTATAACTACAACATAGAATATAGAAGAGGAGCTAACAACGTTATTGCAGATTACTTATCACGACTTCTGAATAATGACGAACGGGCAGGCAGAAAAGAACAGCGGATTAACAAGATATCCGAGGAATTACTAAGTAGTAACTACGACGATATACAACTACCACAAAAGATTTTACAGAAAGCAATAAAAAACGACCCTGTGCTACGAAAAGTATTATGGCTAGTACGATCACATTGGAGTAGCAAGGAAGAAACAAACGAGCTTAAACCGTACTATGACAAAAAAGGCGAAATCGCTACAACCGACAACATTGTAACCTGGCAGGGTAGACTAATCGTACCTAACAAACTTGGCCAACCCGTGCTAAGACGTCTACGCATCGGACATCCGGGAATAGTTGCTATGCGTGCAATAGCCCGTATTTATGTCTAGTGGCTACTTATAAATGCCGACATCGATACGTTTGTAAAAACTTGCAGGCCATACCAGGAGCAAAGGTCGCAATGCACTGAACTTCCAGTGTTTTCATGGACTATATCGGAACGACCATGGCAACGGATCCATGTGGATTTTGCTGGACCATACGAGGATCAGCAGTGGCTTATTGCAGTTGATGCCCTTTCAAAATGGGTCAATATCCGACGTTTCAAACAAACAAGAACCGAACATCTATGTGATACGCTAGATGATATTTTTACCACATTTGGATTACCGAAAATCATTGTATCGGATAAAGGGCCACAATTTATATCCGAAACGTTTCAGCATTTTTGTAAATCACGATGCATAACCCACATTAGATCATCAACATACCATCCCAGGACCAATGGGCTTACTGAGCGTTTTGTTCAGACTTTTTAAACAAGAACGAGAGCCAGTAAAATGAAAACAAGACAACGCAGCAGTGCCTTCGTGGGTTTCTGTCCACATATAGGAATACTCCACATGCTGCAGCAGGTAGAACTTCAGCTGAGATGATATTTAGCAGACGACTGAAGGGTATTCTCGAAAACTTAAAACCCGACAAGAGACAAGAACTGCAGTTCAAGAGTCTAAGACAAGAGATTGAGTCAAGTAAGAAAATACGTGAATTCCAACCAGGGCAACAAGTGTATTTCAAGACAAACCTTGAAAAAAAGGCAGCCAACAAAAGCTACAGAGTGAACACATCGGTACTCCTATCATATACTTTCTCCCGACGGTGTGGAGAGAAGACGACACTGCGACCACATGCGCAAACGTAATGAAGACGAAGACGTAGATAAAAACGATATTCTTCCAGACTTGCAGATCTCACCATATATACCAATAATCGTTGAAAAGACACAGCCTATTAAATTTGTTTCATAATTAATGTTTTTCTTAATATTAATAATTGAATTCATTCAGCTTGAATATTTAGTACTTTCTAAATTTTTTGAATTACATTTGATTTCTTATTTCGCTATTTGCTTTAAATGAATATTGATAATTTAACATAATTGAATATGTGTCACGTTATGATACGGCGGGAGGAATGTCTGCAATCAGAACTTGGACTTGTTTGGTCGTGTCACGCTTAACATAAGTGAGTGCCCTTATTAATTTTAACTCGTATGAATGTGCGACCATAACAATTTTAATAAGTGTACCAGTGAATATCCATGACGCAGTAAATTGTTTTGATGCATTTATTCAGAATCGTGTAGTGACCCAATTAAATTCGAATTCTGTGTTCCAATTAATTATTTACTTTTTAACTCAGTGAGCCACATGTTATATTGCAATATAAACACATTCGCTAGTTAAGTGCATTAATTTTGATGAACGGGCATTCAATACAATTTTATTTAAATTTGAGTCGATCAATTGTAACAATTCTGTGACCCATTTTTAAATATTGGACATTACCACATCGATCGTATAAAACGCTTTTCACACAATTCTATTTAAAATTAACAAAAATATAAAAATGAGTTTAAAGTGCAGCCTCCCTTATTGCATCGCGTTCGATAATACATTTAAATTTGTCACTTGCAAAGCATTCTGCAATCGAAAACTCCATGGAGCCTGCATTGATGCGCCAAGGGATTGGCACAACACTTTCGTCGATGCACATTTCATCTGCTCCGACTGCCAGAACTTTGAAAACCTGCTTAAATGCATGTGCGATAGCATCATAGCTTATATTGATAAGCTTAATTCAGACTACGGCCAGCTTCTTTATAAGCAACAAGCGCAGACTAGGTCTACTGACGAAAGTTTTGCAGAAATGGCCAATTGCTTTGATGGATTGGTCTCCACAATAAATAACTCCAGTATCAGTTCTAGCAAAACGGAAAAAAATGCTTGAAGAACTAAAGAGTGCGCTTATTTCAATTAAAGATAATTGTTGCAAGACGACCCAAACTGAAAGTAAGCTGGAAGAATTGAAAGATGCTTTAGTAGTGAAGGATGGATCGATTAATTATCCGTTTAATGCATCGGCTCCCTTGTCATATAGCACTATCGGTACTGGCCTGCGTGATTTGGAAAAAATGGTTTCTGATATCGATAGCAAAATTTCCAAACAAAATTCAGAATTGCAGAAAATTTTGGAGGAACAACTGCTAAGAGCCAATAATAGTATGGAAAAAAATTTGCATGAAAAAATTAAGTTTAAAGTAAATTCAACGCCATTATAAAATCACGAACTGATACTCGCAGAATTTAAGCAAGCAGCAATGGTCAACTCTAGCCACAAAGAAGTGAAGGATGCTTCTACATCTCCCATGAAGAAAATAACCCCTGTCGCAAATATGCAGTCGGCCAAATCCCCTGTTCAGTGTACAAATAACATTCTCCAATTTGGCACTATCTGGTTGGAAGAGGAATGGAACAGGCGGATCGAGAAAATTGAAATGGCGAATTCCCAACATCTGAAAATAATGCCTGAATCACACCGAAAAAATCCTGAATACCAAGTATTTTTCGTCAAAGGAGCTCCAAAGTCGGCAGATGTTGTGTAGATGAGGAAATTTCTCAAATTTGAGCTCTTACTTGAAAACTGTTCTGTAGTACGCAAGTACAAATTCTTCAAAGTATCTATTCCTGCACGATATGCCTGGATGTTCTTCGATCTACAAGAGGGTAATGAGTGCCAGAACTGGAATGGACTGACTTTTAGGAAATGGAAATCCAAATCTAAATTTACTAACAGTAAGACGATTGATCAAAATAAAAATAAAGATGATTTTCAGAAATTTTTAAAAACCGATAAAAAATGTATTCAGAATTCAATGAGAAGTAGAAGATCTTCTACATCCAATATAGTTGGCTCATCGCCAAGGACTTACTCATCTGATATGATTCAGTCCTATTCTCAGACGTCAACTTTCTCTTCAAATTATAGACACATGGAGAGACAAATTTTCACTGAAACTAAGACCACTCAGAGCAATGAGATGCAAAATTCTCCTTTGATTGAACCGATAATTGCACCTGTTAATAGCCTCTCCCAAAAAACTTCTGTACAATCAACTACACTAACACCTTACTCAAATTTTGTTCGTGGTGATACGTTGGCTCCGTCTTCTGAGGGTATAATCCTTGTTCCGCCAGTTTCAGACTCTCCGATCTCTACTATCAATGTCAGTCACCTAGACCCACTAAACCCTCCTCCTGTGAAGTTGGCTACAGATATGAAGGATAATCTTGAGAGCAGATATCTACTTTCTAGGCTTAAGGTCCATAAATTGTTTGATTGCATTCGACTTTATCTTGCTGACATGCTCAAAGCGCCTGAATCAACCTGTTTCGATGGTAAAACCGAAATTAATCTCAAAGTACTAATTCAGCAAGAAGGCCTGCCTTTTGAGATGGAGCCATTACGCCATCTATTTGTAAAATATCACGAGCAGCTTGGACTTTCTGCTGATCAGGTAAAAAATGATCTGGAAACATCGCTTTGCATGTGAGATCTAAGCATGTCTCTATGCTCCAAAAACCAAAAGAAGAGTTTAAAAAATATCATTCCTAATACTAACTTACCATTGAATGGTATCAAACTCTTTTACCGTAATTGTAGCGGAAAATAAATAAATTATACCTTGATGCTAAGTCCTGCCATTTTAATGTATTAACGTTCACCGAAACCTGGCTACATGGTGGTTACATAAACGAAGAAATTCTAGACAGTAGCTGGACCATTTATAGAGCTGATAGTGGCTACTCATCCACTGGTCTAACCAAAGGTGGCGGAGGGTTGATTGCGATCAAAAGTTCCATGGGCTCTGAAAACATTGATACTACCTCCTATAAAACTTTTGAACATAAGGTGGTTCGAATACGCTTAAGTAAGTGGTTTTTATACATAGGGGAATTTTACGTTCCACCAAAATCTGACGAAACCTCCTACGAGAAGATATGTGAAATTATAAATTCTATTACTGCATCTCTAGAGGAACATGATCAAACTATAATTTTGGGAGACTTTAACCGCCCTAATTTACCTTTTACTCCTGATGAAACTGATAACCATCTTCCACCAGTAAACCTCTCAAATACCATCGATCTTAATCTAATCAATGCCTTTTATGGTGATGACTTACAACAAGTATCACTGTCTCCCAACCAGAACGGAAACTGGTTGGATCTTATTTTTACCAATGCTCATGACGATGTTGTGGTAAGTCCAACCAATGGAAAAGAGAACCTTTTCTCTAACACACGAAGCCATTTCGCTTCTTCGGTTGAACTTCCCATATCTGATGTAACTTTTTCCCGAACGTACAATGACTGTATTGTATTTGATTTCTTAAATGCTGATTATAATAGCATAAATTTTATCTTGCCAAGACTGATTGGAACTATCTTTCAAGTTCAGATTTAGAGAAAGCAGTCTCTTCATTCTATAAAACACACTTTGAATGCATTGAGACACATGTTCCTAAAATAAAGAAAAAACCCAAAGTTTCCGACCTTTGACATCTTTGGAACCAAAGGAACAAGCTCTATAAATTAATGAGAGATAACAACTTTGGCACAAGCCTTAAGATTAAATATGATGAGCTGGCTATGGAATTCACTATAAGATCTCGCGAAGCATATGATCAATACATCAATTCAACCGAGGAAAATATTATTCGTAATCCCAACGAATTTTTCAATTTCGTAAAAGCCAAGCAAAAAGCCACAAGATTTCCAACATCAATGTATTACGTTGATAGTAATTCAATTTGCCCTCAAATTATATGCGGCCTTTTTGCCGAGCAGTTCCAAGAGGTTTTCAGCCCGGCCACCAATACCAATTTCCCATTCAACGACCGCACCATTCATTGATGAAATGAGTTTGTCAAGTGAAGATATCGTGAACGCTATTAAAGAACTTGATATTAACGAGGGACCTGGACCTGACTCTCTTCCACCGAGATTTCTTTTTGAGTGTATACATCAAATCTCTTCCCCTCTGTTTATTCTATTCAACGTATCATTATCACGAGGGGCTTTTCAAACTGTCTGGAAGTCTTCTCATTTGACTCCGATTTTGAAAAGTCGCGATAAGCAGTCTAGAACAAACTATAGAGGTATTGCGATACTATCAGCCATTCCAAAGTTGTTCGAAAAAATTGTTTGTGATAAGCTTACCACGTTAGTTGAACCACGTTTAAACGAACAGCAGCATGGTTTCGTAAAGGGCGATCAACTACCACTTACATAATGCTTCTTACCTCAACTATTCTCTCCGAAATGGAAAAAGGTAACCAGGTTGACGCTATTTACACGGACTTCACCAAAGCTTTTGATCGAGTCGATCATGGAATTTTGATCTCCAAACTTCTGAAGTTCGGCATCTCTGGGTCCTTACTGAGTTTGATTGCATCATACCTAAATAATCGAACACAGTTTGTACAATTCCAGGGCAAATTATTGCCTCTTCTGGAGTGCCACAAGGTAGCCACCTGGGTCCACTTTTATTCAACATATTTATTTCCGACTTGTCTGAAATTTTAAGTGACGTACCTCATCTTCTGTATGCTGACGATTTCAAAATATACCACACCGTCAATTCGGATTCCGAGGCTATTTTTCTGCAAGGCAAAATAAATTCATTATTGAAATGGTGTAAAGATAACAGGCTTTTTCTAAATGTTGGAAAGTGTTATGTTATAAGCTTCTCGAGAAAAAATTCAGTATTTGAGCACACTTATAACCTGAATGATTCCCCACTTCAAAAAGTTGACCAGATCTCAGACCTGGGCGATCTCAGACCTCAATATGATACGATTCTTGCTCGGGCATGTAAGCAGCTCGGTTTCATAAAACGTCGTGCCAAAGCATTCAAAAACCTATGGGTCACCAAAACTCTATACACCTCATTTGTTCGCCCCCCTCCTTGAATATTGTTGTATTATTTGGAATCCACGCTTTGGGAATGACAGCATCCGCATTGAATCTGTGCAGAAACAGTTTATTCTTTTTGCCTTGCGTGATGCTTATGACCCAAGAGACTTCACTAGCTTGCCACCTTACCAGCAAAGATTAAATATTTTGAATCTTACCTCGCTCTCATTTCGAAGAACTATCTTAAGTTTGTTTTGAATGTAATCAATAAGATAGTAAATGTTGCATAACTATCAACCAAAATCACGTTCAAGGAAACGATTAAACATACTAGGAACACTCTTCTGCTTCATGAAGGCCAACATAAAACCACCTAAGCAGACAACCAGCCAATTAATAGGTGTTGCAAGATCTTCAATTCTTGGAGTGAACATTACTCTTCTTCTATCTTAATACATAACTTCAAAAAAAAAGATTACTGACGCATGAAAATAAGTTATTGTTAAATATATATTTACTTTTTTTGTGATTTGTTTGGATATAAGTACTTTTTTTTGTGATTGCCTTTTTTGGCTTACTAAATAAATAAATAATAGAAACGAGGACGCGAAGGAGATGGTTGTCATTGAGGAGGGACAGCGCTCACTCAACGATTGGCAATAGGATGAACTGTACGAAGAGAAGGTGGACTGCGTGCCTCTTCCCGGATCTGAGGCCGTAATTAGATCGTAGGCATGGTAAGATTGACGTCTATCTGATCCAGCTTTTGAGAAGTCATGGGTGTTTACAGTATTACCTGCACAAGATTGGTAAGTCACGGTCTCCCGATTGTCGATTTTACCCAGGAGAGGAAGACAATGCCTGACGCACATTTTTGGCGTGCACAAAATGGAGCTGGCAGCGGAGGGCCCTGTACAGGGAGACGGGAGAGCTCACCCCAGATAGTATAGTCGTCGTTATTCTCGAATCGGTTGACAAATGGAACCAGGTGGCACATTATGTTCGGGCAGTTCTAAAAGAAAAAAGGGACTCACGGCAGCCGGGAGCGTTGGGGCTGGGGGATTCCTTGGCCGGCACTTCCTCTTCCGCTCTCTCCTCCCGCTAGAAGAGGGATCGCCTCGCTTGAAGGCGCCTCATGGCGTAACAAAACGAGACTTTGCCCGAAGTAATGTGTCAAAAGTTTCCAGGCTGAGTTTTCGGGTTGACAGGGGTGGTGTCTAATGGTAAGTCTAGTCGCTTGCGAACATGGGAGTCCCACGTTCAGTGCGTAAATGACATTCACCTCCCAATCACAAAAAAGGCGGAATTGGTTCTTTGAATCAAATACGTGCAAACTATTCTGTCACCAGAAGAACACAGAGGTAATCATGTGTGGTTTTCTCCGCGATGTTAAATACAATATTTGTTCAGCTAATCGATTTGTACTCTGGAATACCTCAAACCCAGAAAACGACTGAAAAGGAACAAATATGTTTAAAAATTGGCTTGAACCTAGTGAAACCATTTTTATTACAACGTAGGAAAGATAATGCAAATTTTTCTGCTGATCTAAAAAACCGGATCGATAATGTATTGGAGTAAATGCATGAGCAGCTGATGGATAAGTCATGGCCTTCTATCACTGTCGCTACTGTTCGTAGTAGTAAACGGGCTAAATGCTACTTACAGTGGCGGACAAAAGTCTACGACAACTCCTTATATCGAGATTCTGGTTAATAGGAAGCTTTAAACAAAAATTCATTGATGTGCATTTTTCAGTAACGCAAATATATTTGTAAAAGAACAAAGATAAAAAAATTCCATAACAAACTTGAGGAAAAATTCGTAATAACATAAAAAAATGAATGGACAAAAGTCTACGATAGTCAGTGGTGGCTGACTTGTACACAAAAAAATTTCAACTAAACGTATTGGATATTTTAGAAATTTTTCCTGGCTTAATATTGGGTTGGACCTCCTTTCGCATCAATTACTGCTTGCAGTCTTCGGGGCATAGAAGCAACTAAATTAGCAGTTTCTACAGATGTGATTTTCTCCCATTCTGTAACAAGCGCTTCCTTCAACAAATTTTTATTTCTAATGTGGCATTTTTAAATTTTCCGTTCCAAAAGCTTCCATAAATGCTCTATTGGGTTTAAATATGGACTTTGCGGAGGCGTATTAAGTTGCCTGGGAGCGTAGTACAACAATCAGTTCTTGACGAAAAGTGCTGTATGTTTTGGATCATTATTTTGTTGGAAAATTCATCTATCTTCAAGACCCAACTTCTCCACTGATGGCTTCAAATGCTGTTCTAACAGGTTCTTGTAAACATAACGGTCCATCGTAGTTTCAACAAAAGCCAATCTGCTTACCCCAGATACAGCGATGGCTCCCAAAACCATCACATTACCTCCACCGTGCTTGACAGTAGGAATCAAATTGTTGGTCTCACAAGCCGTGATCTTTTTCCTCCATACTTTACTGCGACCATCACTTCCGGAAATGAATTTGGACTCATCTGTGAAAAGGACGCGATTCCAAAAATCATTGTCCTTGTCAATATGGGCTTTGGCGAACTGTAGACGCAGAAGCCGGTTTTTGGTGGATATTAATGGCTTTTAACGTGGAGTTCTACTGTGAAACCCATTGATATTCAATGTTCTCGTGATGGTTCTTGCATGGAAATCCTTTTTCCTTTCCGTAGCCACTTGTTTCGCCAAATCTGGAGCACTTATTTTCGGATTACTGTTCACTTCTTTTAGAATAAAACTAATGTCTCTGCACGACAACTTTTTCGGTCAGCCAGTTCGCTGCTAATTTTCAATGGAACCACTGTTTTCAAAGTTCTTGATGATTGTATACTCAGAACTTCGTTTTAGTTTCAGTAATTTCGCTATTTCCGAGCACTATTTGTTGTCTTTTTTATACTGTACGACCAAATTTAGGATATCACTAGAAATTTCCTTTCGCGATGTCGTTTTGCGGTCCTTACAGTTAGATACTAGCGATAAATTTAAAACAGAATTGCAGCAACACATATACGGAATGATAACAATACCAAGTAAATTAATATTGATGACATTCCGTTACGTTTAGTTGGAAATTTTTTGTGTATAACTGAGTCAACACTGACTGTCGTAGACTTTTGTCCATTCAATTTTTTATGTTTTCAGGACTTTCTCCTTAATTCTGGTATGAAAAGTTTTTATCTTTATTTTTTTATAAATATATTCACGTTACTGAAAAATGCACTTCAATGGATTTTTGATTAAAGCTTCCAATTAACCGGTATCTCAAAATAAGGGATTGTCGTAGGCTTTTGTCCGTCACGGTATGTGATCTTTAAAATGCAAAAAATTTCCAATTTCATTTGCAAAACACATTCTGTCCGAAATGTTATATGTACTGGCTGCCAAAAAGTATGAAGATTTTAACTTTTGATATCTTTGATTCCAAAGAATAAGTTTTAGTTTCTGCTATCATCTTTTTCGTGATGGGTTTTTTAAAGCTTTGCTTTTAAGTTGTTTTTAAAGAATAATATTGTTTTTAATTCATTAAATACACACTAGTGAAAAGGTGATGAAATATGGAATCAGATTTTGATTTACTTGTTGATTTTTGAAAAAGCGTATTATTAAATTGCAATTCGTTTTTCAAACAAGCTTGTTTTATTTTGTTCCAATCGAATTTTATATTGATTGCATTAAAAATATTTTTATTGTTACTAATTTTCTTGCATGGGTCACATAAGACCCACGATACCTTTAGTGTTGCCCAAAAAAGCGACACCAGCTAAGGGTTAAATGGCTTTAATGTAACATAATCCTCCCAGGAATGCCCTACACATAATGTAAGCTTTTCTTAGTAATCCATTACGAAATTCAACTTGAAGTTAATGTCCCTTAAATCCTCAGTTTGAAGCATGAACGAAAATAAACGCTTCGCCTCAAATATAAACATTTCAGGTTCAAAGGCATTAAATACTATTCTTCGCAACAGCTTTGTTTTGTTGCAGTGCTATTTTTAACTGCTCATGTCTCGAAAATTCGCCTCGATTATTGACAGACCAGGATTATGACACCAGCAAAACAGTAGCATTTTCATACGTGAATGAAGAAGCTCTGTTTTACATTTGCCAATAGACACGAAGAGATTGGACGAAAGTATAGTATTTAGTGTGTAAGGCTTTTTTGGTTGTTCGCTTCCATTTTAAAATTGCGCGCCAAATGCCTAATCCACGCCATCAACTCAAGGCTCAGGCTGGTTTCCGTTTCACATATTTAGGAAGTCTGGATCCCTGTTCGCTCAGGCTCCCGAAACCCTCGAAACCTGCATAGCTGTGCGAATTAGAAAGGATTTATAAAAAACTTAAGCTCCATCTGGGCCCCCTCTCTCGAGGCTGGGATAGAGTGAACAGGGGCTTGGCGTTCAGTCATTCCCAGGCTTCCTACGAGTTAAGATAATAACAACAATGAAAATATAGCGATACTTAATGACAGGTTTAAATCCAATCGTCTGAGTATCAAGTTACCCCTGCTGCTGCCCAATAAGTAACTCTGCTGGCATGGTATGACCACTTTCCGGTAGCGCTGAGGGATAAGTTTCCAATTTCAATTTCATTACAATGTTTTCTACCACCATCGTTGCTCTGCACATATCTAATTGTTCCTTGCTTTCTTGGCATTCTTGTTTTGTTATTATTTAGCGATTGCAGATAAAGGGTGAGCAGGTGGCGGTGGCGTGGGGAAGGGTGGATTGGCGAAAGGTTACCGCTTGGCGGACGACGAATACCCAAAGCGGACGGAGGTGGCTTAATTCGAATGGAGGGTGTTCCAGTTTTTCGTTATGGCTCTGGTCGAAGTCGCTTAGGGATTTGAGGCGCGGTGGTGGGCATTAATTGGGTATCATTCGGATAATACGTTAGTTATGTTTAAACGGCGCCACATTTTAATTGGATACGTTAACTTTCGTACACACACATTTAGCATACATATTTTGCTTTTGTCTCCTTATTCGTGCACCTTGCTCACATCATACTTTACGTTGTCTGGCTTATGTCTGGCTGAGTGATGGCCTGGTGGCTGAGCTATGAATAATTTGCCGGGAATCCAGAATTTTGTCCGTCCACCGATTCGATCGTGCTCTTCTTCGTTCCGTCGTTTTGTTGCCGATAAGATGGCTGTCCGTTAGGCAGCCAAAAGGGGATTATACGTAAGCTGCTATTTAATTGGATACCGTTGAAAGCATAAATATCAGGATATTGCGATGGAATTTAATAGAGCGAATTATCTGATTTTGATTTCTGCCTATCGAGAGTGTACTTCGCTTCAAGTGAGTGTTCCCTGAGCGATTTGCTTTGACCGGAAGAAATCTAATTGAAACGGGAGTCTGTAGACTGCTGGAATCAGAAATACAGCCCGTTAGTTATTACTCTTCCTGTAAGAAACTTCTCTAGCACTATTCACGAAGCGGATAATCTGATGTGTCGCCAGGCTATGAAGAAGCTTTTCACCAAGCTAATCCAGCTCCAAGATTGTGTAATAAACATAAGCAGTCGAGCAGCCCCGTGGTGATCAGGAGTGGCTGCTCCTGAAGAGAAAAGGTGGTCATCCCGTCGAAACTGCTTAGTTTGTTGTTTTACTAGTGTAAAGTAAACTGCATCCGTCAAGTTTCCATCCTTTAGGCAGAGATGAGTGGTTCACTTCTGCCACTTTAACATCTTTAGGTTTGACATTCCCCTTGTAATGCAACGACCTTCTTCGGTGAAAGTAACGGTTGCTTTTTGTGTAATGTTTGCGTTTGTCTCAAGCCTCCGTGTCCGCTAACTTTAACGAGGCAAAACAATATTGAATTTCTGTAGAGTAGATTAATTGACACCTAATAGAACTTTTCTAAAGACAATAAAAATTGATCGGTGCGTCTTGTAGAGTAGAGTACGCGTGATAAGTATTTTGTAGTGTAGCTTCGTGGCTCGACAAGAACCCGCCTCATATGATCCCGCAAATGCTAGTCATCAAGCACGCGTACGCGGTCGTTAAGCGAAGCTAGTTAGCTGAGTTCGGTGTTGTTTTAGCTCGCTGACACTTGTGCCAGACCATCGGCACCCGTGTCCTACACGGACATTTCGAAAATCATTACAATTGTCTCTCACGCTTCAAAAATATTCCGTGTGGTTGTTTTCTAATTCCAATTAAAACAGGGTGTTCATCGCTGAACGTTCAATAATGTTCAGTAAACTTTTACTTATATAAAGGGTGGTCCAACCATAATGCACGATGTTAATTGTGAGTCATACCTTAACGTCAAGTTTTTCGCCCAACTTAATTTGACATTTCTTTGTTTCAGTATTTGAAAAATTCAACCATGGAGATGTACATGGTTGAGCAGCACGATAAGGTTGTTGAAGCCCTTTACAAAAATGCGCGTTCAAATCAAAATGCATTTTGTGATTTTTTTGGTCAGCATAATCGAAAAAAGGTGTCCACAATCAGGAGAATTGTGCGCAACTTTCAGCAAACCGGGTCTGTAGGAAATGTGAAATCCCCTGTGCATGCTCGTCCAATTCTTTCTGCGGAAAACATTGCTGTTGTTCGCGATAGTGTGGCAGAAGAACCGTCAACCTCGACTCGTTGTCGTGCCCAACAATTGAACATCTCACGAACATCGCTGATGTGAATTTTGAATAAAGATTTGAATTTACACACTTACAAGGTTCAATTACCCAAGAGCTGGAGCCTACTGACCATTTCAAGCGTTGGCAATACGCCGAATGGTTGGTTGAACCGACAGAAGGTAATGGCGACTTTACAAATAAAATCATCTTCAGCGACGAGGCACACTTTCACTTCAGTGGATTCGTTAACAAGCAGAATTGCCGCGTTTGGGCAAATGATAATCCACGAGTGATTGTTGAAATGCCGATGCATCCACAAAGAGTGACTGTTTCGTGCAGTTTATGGGCTGGTGGCGTCATCGGGCCTTATTTCTTCGAAAATAAGGACGGTCAAGCAGTTACCGTGAGTAGTGTTTGCTATTGCGAGACGATAACGGGCTTCGTGTGGCCAGAAATTGAGTTTATGGGTCTGGACGATATGTGGTTCCCACAGAATGGTGCTACTTGCCACACAGCCAACGAAACAATGACTCTTTTGCGCGAGAAATTCAAGGGCCGTGTTAACTCACGTTATGGCGATGTTATTGGCCGCCACAATCATGTGATTTGACACCTTTGTATTTCTTTCTCAAGGGGTATTTAAAAGAAAAAATGTAGGTCAATAAGGCAAGAACAATTCAGGAGCTAAAGGATGAGATAATTCAGTGCATTAACGACATTGAACCTCAATTATGTCTCAGAGTCATTGAAAATATGTACAATCGGATAGAAGTATGCCACCGTAGGCGTGGCGAGCATTTGGGCAATATTTTGTTTCACAAATAATTTTCAAAGATATTTCAATTCTAAGAAATATTAACATAATTCTCTGAAAACGTTTTGTTTTATATACAATCAACATCGTGCGTTTTGATTCTACCACCCTTTATCTAAAAAAAGTAGGCTGGCTAAGTGTTCTGACGCCTCTGTTACTATGAGTGCAACTTCACGCCTCTAAACTTCCTTGCTTTTCTGTTTAGGTACCATACTTTTGTTTAGTTTTATCTCACATTCTCTTAACCATGACGGTCCATTCCACAATAAGGAACTATCCATCAATTCGGCTGGATTCAAACCTCGCGTCGCAAGATCGGCGGGGTTTTTTTGTGATGCAACATGGTTCCAGTTTGATAGCCATAACTTCGGCTGTATCATGCTAACTCTGTTAGCCACAAAAATATTCCAAGTAGATGCAGGTTTCTGTAGCCATGCCAAAACAGTTTGTGACTTGGGACTTGTTCCCATCGGTGTGCTGCAACGACTTGGTCCATGATGTTGGTTAGCAATACTGCTCTACAAAGTTCTAACCTAGGTATCGACTCAATGTTGCTGAGTGACACCTTCGATTAAGCGGTGAGAATACATGTGGTGATGATGATACGTTAATGATTCTTTTGTATATGCCTGCAGTGAATGCCAGTAGTGATGCGTCACAAAATCCATAAAGTTCAATTTTAGCGGATGGACTGTACCTTATCCATTGAGGGATCCTTAAAAGGCTGAGTTCATACAGCTGTCGACGCACCGTGAGCCAGTCGTTGATTGTCGCCTTATCGAGTGGCTCATCCCAACTACATTCTGCCTTTGCATTGCCATTTTCTTATTATGATAATAGGCTGTAACCATCCAATTGGATCGAACAACTTTGAGATGTCAGACAGAACGTCCCGTTTGGTGCATGCCTCATCCTCTGTTTTAATTTTAAAAGTGCCAGCAAAGACCCAGAGTATTGATAGTGTTTGATACATCAATGCTTAAGGTTATTTGGGTTGCCCGATCAGCAAGAGGGACGTTTTCCAAAAGTTTCATGTGATTTTCACTCCACTGCCGAAAGTGAGATCCACCTGTTTGCAATGAAGTTTGAAGACCTTTTTGGAGTAGTACTAACTCTGACAGTTTGTGTGCTCCAGTTAGACAATTGCCTACATAGAAATCCTCCTGCAAAGCTCTGGCTGCAATTGGAAGGCTTTGACGTTCATCTTCGGCTAGTCGTTGAAATGTTTTAACGGCTAAGTATGGTGCGCTTGTTGTTCTATATGTATTGGTTGTAAGACAATATATTTGAATCGGGTTTGTCTTTTCGAAGCGCCACAAGATTCGAAGGCAAATTCGGTCAGTTTCGTCTAGCCATATCTGCCGATACATCTTTTCAATGGCTGATGTAACCACATATCGATGCTGTCTCCATCTCATTAGAGTGTGAAAAATGGTTTCCTGGAGTGTTGGTCCAGTTAGTAATAGCTCGTTTAATGATTTTTCGGATTTTGTCTTTTGCGATGCATTGAAAACTACTCGAAGCTTGGTAGTTGTGCTACTGTCCTTGATAACCACATGATGTCGTAATAGTAGGACGGTTTTTCGTGAATTGCATTGATTGGGACTCGTTCCACATGTCCAAGGTTGAGATACTCTTTCATGAATTCATTGTATTCCCTGTGTAAGACTGGATCTCTTTGAAAACGCTACTTTAATTGACGAAATCGAACAAATGCTGTCTTCTGTGTGTCGCTTATATTACTATCCAGGTTTGTATTTGATTTGAATAGTAATTGCACTGAATAGGACCCATTCGAAAGACGTCGTGTGAACTTGCGGTAGTGCTCTTCTGCTTCCCTTTCCTCTGCTGTTAATGGCATGGTCGATGGAGTTTCCTCAAGTTTCCAAAAACGACGCAATGACTTATCCTGTTCATCGTATGATACCATAACTTGAACCCTTTGTCTGTCTGTTGATTGTGCCACGGGACTAAATAACACCCATCCGAGCTTTGTCTGCTGCGCCGATGGATTTCCTGTTTTTAATCCAGGTAGTTAGGTTTCGCTAAGCATATCTGCTCGAATTAGTAGATCGATTTTCGAAGGCTTATGATACCACGGGTCTGCTAGCTCCTCTGGCTTCAGTTCTTCCGGAAGATGTCTGGCTGTTTGTACAGAAGGTAAAGGAGTTGTAATGACATTCAAGATGAGTGGGTAGAACATCAATCTTTCTTCCTTTCCATTCGCTCCTTTCACATGCGCTACGATTGTCGTCTGTCCACGTGTGGTAACTTCATGACCTCCACTAACACCTCCAATAGATAAATTAGCCTAATACTCTCATAGCTGCTTCACTAATGAGTGATCTTTGTGCTCCATTATCCAATAATGCCCTCAGTGTGATAATTTTCGCTGTCTGTGGTCCAGTGTTGACATGCGCACGCACATGAGCCAACGCTGTTGCTAACAGAACTTGGCTTCTATTGTCAGCTGTACACATATGTACATATGCTGCTTTTCTTGGTTCCTTCCGAGCTTACTGACTGTGCGGCAAACATATGCAATATTGTGTTGTGTTATTTCCCGCACACCTTGCACCCACGTTTTGATGAGCAGTGTTTTGCTACGTGCTACTCGCTCAGGTAGCTGAAACATAATCGCTTCGAATTGACCAGTTCTCGTCTTTTTTGTACACTTATTTGACTAAATTTTGTGCCGTTGAATGGCCGGTGATCTTCATTGCACATTGGACATTGTGCACTGGTGCTGGCTGAAAAGATGGCGACCGCAGGCCGTTTAACGGGTGGTTTCGTACAAGAAGGCGATAGGGCTTCCAGCATGACGAATCGGTTCTTCAGAAAAGTCAAAACTTCAGCTGGAATCTTGATTGTTTCAGTTTGATGGCTTCCATCTCATTTCCGGAAGCTGTCGCAATGGAAAAATTTCCCTCGTAATCTTTCATCTTCTTTAAGAATAGTGTCTCATAGTCGAGAGCTTTGTTTTCCAGTGCCTCAAACTCCTCAATATACTGAGTGCGTTCCTTGTCACTCTTTATCTCCTGGCATACCAGCGGATGACTAGCTTCGCACTTGCTCCAAAGTCCCTGCAGCTTTTGAAGCCTTGCGTTGAACTAAGCAAAACTGTAACGCCTCGTGCTATCCTTTTTGAAGTTTTCGATGAGCCTCTGGATTGCTCTAATGTTGAGATCCTGAGTTGCTTTTTCCGACATCCTTGGCTAATGTTGAACTTTGTCTTCTTAATCTGCTTCTTGACCTGCCTATGGTATCTACTTCTAATATCAGCTTCTGATAACCAGCTCAACGGACCAATGTTCTGACGCCTCCTCGATGAAATAAAACAATTCTCTTGAGTTAATTGAAATGACTGACTTTATTTTCCTAATTGCATTGTTTTCATACATTCTAATGTGGGAAAAAGTTCTGTGAGAAAAATCGTTATGCTGAAGGATCATAATGGTCCGTGAGACAAATTTTTCCAGTTGAGAATGACACTGGACATATTTTCTTACTGTCTGGTATTTGGAATTTGTAGATGAATCTGATGATGTTAGGAATGTTAACTATAGGAATATGTGTTAGTTGATTAGATTCCTGGGAATATTATTGCTTGAGTGTTGTTGTGGCATTCTTTGTAAAATTCTGTAGTGATTTTATTGTTTAAAGTCCGTGCAGTGCACGGGTGCTGAAGTTTCGGCACAAGATTCAGCGAGTTATAAAGAAGACTGAGCTCAGCTAGCTACCTTCGCTTTACAACCGCGTACGTGTACTTGTCGGCTAGCTATTTGCGGGACCATATTGAGCGGGTTTCATGTCGCTCAACGAAGCTACGTTACTAAAGATCTCGAGCAATCGTTGAAACTTCCTTTTACTGTGTGTCAATCAAGCTAATCTAGTTACACAAAAAATTTCGTCTCCCCAAGGTAGCGGACACGGAGGCTTGAGACGAATGCAAACATCAAATAAAAGAGAAAACAAGTTGGCTAAACAGACCTATGCTCATGTCAGAAGGGTTTTTTACCCAACTTCTCAGAAATGCAGTCACCAGCAAAGAATTGCGTCAAGAAATATGTCAAAGTGATGTACACGTTCAAAAGAAAATCCATTGTTTTTCTACTTTCACCGGTCGCCACTTTGTTGTAACCCAACAAAAATCACTCAAATCATGAATCCTCAAAAATATGAGTGTTACTGACATTATTGAAAAATTTCAAGAAGATTTAGTCACAACTGCAGTGACTGATTCGACAGAAAGTGCATAAAATACCAAAATCATGTGTTATTGTTATTGTAATTGGCGAAATTTCAAACGGTTATAACTTCCGTGTATATCATTCGATTTTCGTCAAACTTACAAAGTTTAAGGACCCTTAGTAGAACTACGTAAATATCGAATTTCGATCAGTTTAAGGGTACCGATGCGATTTTATTGGGGGAAAAGTGTAATTCGAATATCATACTATTATTCGCAAAGTTGGGTGAATTTCGACTTCTAAGGTATTTGTTGTTGTTGTACTCATCAGCACCTACCGCCATAATTTTTTTCAGATTTTTCGGATCACAGGTGTCCAATCGCGAGGGGGGGACACACATTTTTCGTGTATTTCCCCTCCCTGCGCGTCCCCCGAAGCAAAAAGTATCAAATTAAGACCTGTTTTGAAAAGTTCCTTCATTTGATACCCATATCGGCTTCCTTTGATGAAATTTTTTTTTCGGGGGCCACTCCCCTATATGGGGAGACCCCCTTAAATACTTTATAAAATTTTTTGTCGTTGAACTTTGAAGAGAGCACCACTTTACACATGCATACAAAATTTGATGTTTCTAGCTTAAATAGTTAGCGAGAAAAAGTGCTGTGACACACGGACGGACGGGGTGGACAGAATCACTGACGGACAGACAGGTCGTGATTTTAGGAGGGGTTTTGTAAAATTATTTTACAAAACCCTAAAAACCTAAGTTCCTTCTTTGAAGAAGATCGTTACATCACTAGGGAAAGGCGAGAGCACACGAGGTGTCAAACCTAAAGATGTAAAAGGTGGCTTAAGTGAACCGCTCATCTCTAGCTAAGTTACTTTAATATAGTATTATCCTTATACTTTAATATAGTATTATCCTTATAAACCACACGCATTTTTTTTCGGAAGCATTTTCGATGAGTTAATTAGCTTTTCTCATCAAGAATCGCTAGAGCTATTCACCTCGGAGTTGTTCGATTTCTTATTTATTTATTTTTTTTAGTATCAACATTCCCTGCCACTCTTTCCAGTACTCTTTCTCCGTCGCACAACGCCCGTGCGATCTGCATTCACATTTTGCTGCTTCGTCAATTTTGCCATCTAGACAATGCTCACTACATCGGTTCAGACATGGAGAGACTAAAGTATTTCGCTCTTCAATGTAGAAGATTCCTATATTTCTGCATCGGAGAGATATTCGTTTAATTTTTAATGCGCCTTTCTCTCAATACAAGTCCCTGTCTTCTTCCAAAGTATGCTGATACAAACTAGGACTAATTTATAAAGTGGATTTCATCGGATTAGCACCCGGCCAAAACTGACGCAATTCCTAGCAGTGCATTTGAAAGTTTTAGGCACCATAGTTTTGAGCGAAATTAGACCTGTCTGATATTATACTGTGTAAAAATTTAAAAACTTTTCTTCTGGTAACATTCAAGGTAGGTCAAACGAAGAATCGATATGTTGATGCTTCTTTTGACCTACGTGGAAATTCGAATCGACGAAAGGGAATTGTCAACACCAAGCAGAAACCATAAGCAACGTGAGCAAAATTCAACATGAATCCAACCCAATTCAGCCAATTCATGACAACCCAACAGGAACTGATAAACGCGATTATCAACCAACAGCAGGACAGCTTAGCAACCCAGAAGGCTGGCGCCGCTGCTGAACTGAAAGAAACTCCTACGAGGTCGGAAAACACCGTTTTGATACCCAATTTTAAAAATTTTGATTCAAAAAAAGAATCCTTTCGAAATTATAAATCGAGATTTGAAAATCACATCAAAATGAAGGGACTTGATAAACATTAGGAATATTGCGGAAAACTTCTTCTCAATTCAATTGGTGCGAAAAATTTCAACATGATCGCGGCATTACCAGCTTCAACTGAATGAAAATTCTCGGAAAATACTTGTCTCCGTGGCTCTACATCAATTTCTTTCAAAGTATCAAGGAAAAAATCAATCAATAGCATACAAAGCGTCAGTTGCAGACATTTTTCTACGAGCCCAGTTCATCCGAGTGCTTCGCGACAATTTAATCAAGGAGAAATTGCTGCAATCTGAAGGAGTCGAATTCAGCGCAATCGTTGATAAGGCAATAGCGCTGGAGGCATCAAAACTCGACTCAAGTGAGCTTTCTCGAAAATTCTTAACGTCCTCGACGACCACGCCAGCAACATCTACGGATATCAACAAAACCGACAAGAAGAAGTCGAACAACGATCACCGCAAAAAAGAGAGCCAAAATTAGACCTGTCTAACTTTACACTGTGTAAAAATTTAGAAACCCCAACAAAAATCTAAGATCGACTGGTGCACTTTAGGCGTCGATGGGGCCTGCCTTCGATGTGGCCGTTACAACTACCTGGTGAGCGATTGCAGGACCGATGCCAGGAACCGCAAATCTCAAGCTGCGACAAACAAGGACACGTTGAGGAGATCCGCCCCCGTACGTTCTGGAGAAGAACAGGAAGAATCAGCAATCAGCTCATCACATTTTGACCACAATTGAGCCCAGGGCCTGCGGCACTTTCCACTTCAAAGACGTTCTCCAAAATCAACATCAATCGAAGGACAACCGCCACGGTAAAAATAGAAGGGAAACCAATAAACTTCGAAGTGGAGATCAGTTCAGGCTATACATTTCTACCCCAAAATCAATTCAAAGATTTGGACCTCAAGGTTCCTCTGTTACCAGCATCGATGGAATCTCATTCCTACACCCGAGATTTATTCGTGCTTAAGGGTTAAAGCAAAGTCAACGTAGAGTTCAACGGCACAAGAACTGAAGAATAAATGTTCATTGTTACGGATCAGTACTCCGCACTCCTGGGCTGAATTTTGATTCGACGCCTCAACATCGACTTGAATTCCATCGATAAAACTTTTGCGAAATACCAAGGACGTTTAATTCAGTGTATTGACGACAGCGAAATTTTGTCAGAGCACGCGGACATTTTCGAACAGGAGGTTGGTTGCATTCCGTGTGTTTTTTCCGGGAAAGAGAAGTTCCCTAAGCATTGGAGGACTGTGCTGATCAAGAACTGTAGACTCTCAAGGAAGCTGGAATCATCACCAAAGTGGAAACCAGTGACTGAGGTTCACCTCTCATCATAATTCCCAAAGCTAACAACCAAGTACGGTTATGCTTCGACTACGAAATTGGGGTGAACGAGAGGCTCATCGGGGCGCATTATCCAATCTGAAAATTCAACGACATTCTCAACAGTCTTAGAAACTCGAAGTACTTCTGCAAGTTGGATCTCTACAAGGCCTACCTGCATATCCTTGAAGACGAAGCATTGAGCCAAATCGAGACAATATCGACTCACCGCATGAGGTACAAGGTCGACCGTCTTTCCTTCGGTATCAAATTAGTGCCATCTGAATTTTACCGAATTATGGACCAAATTCTGCAAGAAATACCAGGTATCGAGGTTTATTTCGACGACATTTGCATTTGGGGGAGGACCAAGAGTGAATGTCGCGACAATGTTATCAAACGCCTTAATCAACTGCGCAAATATAACCTTCATATCAGTAAAAATAAATGTGAATTTTTTACAGAATGCTTGAAGTTGTTGGGGCATGTTATAAAGTACAACAAAATTTCAGAGGCACCATCAAAAGCCGAAGCAATTTTGAAAATTCCGGGACAGAAATTGGCAACAGAAGTAAAACACTTTTTGAGACTCACGGCTTACTACGCAAAGTTCATCCCAAATGAATCAACCATCGCAACAACCATTCGATAACTTATAAAAAAAGATGCAAAGTTCAAGTGGTCAGTCCAATTCAACACCGCTTCCATCGAGCTCAAAGAAGAAATTGTCAGTGAGCCCTTTAATCCAGTATTTCCAGTTCAACTTGATTGCGATGCCAGCTCTGTGGGAATTGGCAGAGTACTTTCATACATCATCAATGTTCAATAGAGACCAATTTCTTTTACATCCAGATCCCTGACACCGGAAAAAAACTACTCGCAACTCGATCGTGAGGCTCTTGCCATAGTGTTCTCTGTGGATAATTATGTTCAATACTTGTTTGGCCACAAATTCAAATTGGTGACAGATAATCAACCGTCAGCCCGAATTTTCCATCAACATGCGAAATTGCCATCCATGAGGGCCACTAGACTGCAACGGTACGTAGCATTTATTTCTGGTGTCAATTACTAGATTGAATGCAAAAGGGGCATCGACAACGGCAACGCTGATTGCTTATCGAGGGCTCCAAATGAAGCACAAGAGGTTTGTGACCGCTGAAATCCACCAGATTTGCAACCTCACGATGCAATTTGTTTCAACCCTGAAACTGACATCCAAATAGATTCGCGGGGAAACCTCCAAGAACCGGCACCTACAACAGCTCCTGCAGAAGATAGACAGCAGAGACGACGTGGACCTAGACTTCATCGTCGACAACGGCATCATCTTCAGAGGACAACGCGTCGTTGGTCCAACATATCTGCAGTCAACCGTACTTCAGGATATACATCCTACACACTTAGGCATGACAAAGATGAAAAAGCTCGCGAGACGCTATATATATATTTGGAAAGGATTCGACAAGAACATCGAGCATCCTGTTAGGTCCTGCGTCAGCTGTGCCAGCGTTTGACACAGCCACCCTTGCATTCATGGAGTAAACCAGAAAAAAGGCAACGAATTCATATTAACTATGTGGGCCGCTCCAACGTTAACAATGTCTGATCCTGATTGATGCCAAATCGAAGTGGGCAAAAATATAATTATGTCGTTTGGCTCCAACATCGATATCTGCAATCTTAAAAGGCATTTGTATCTCAGCACAGATTTCTAGACCTCATAGTCCTCGATAATGCGACAATTTTCACAAGCGACACATTTTGCAAGGAATCCGGCATTCTTCTGAAATGCTTAGTACCTGGGCATCCGGCGACGAACGGCTTAGCTGAAAAAAATTTTCAGACGCTCGAAAATCGAATCGTACCCATGAAGGATGACCCGGTTCCAATGAATAACAAACTCCGTGAGATCCTACTTCGCCACCGAGCAACACAGTTGAAAAGTGGACAATCACCGGCAGAAATGTATTTGCATCGACCCATCAGAATTCAACTGGACGCCCTTAAACTGACAATTTTCGAAAAAACGTCAACTACAGACAGAGCAGCTAGACAACTCAGAGTAAGACAACGAGTCCAGGCACGTTACTATAGCAACAACAAAAATTGGTGGAAACCAGGGACAATTATCGCCAAATTTGGTCAACTACACTGCCAGGTCAGATTCGATGATGGATATACGCTAAAACGACACATCGACCAACTGCGCACCTCCAAGGTAAAACCTCCAGGTAACCTAGAAAGAATCTCCGAAATTTCTGACAACCGAGAATCCGAATCAGATGAAGCTTAGCTGGTCCCGGAACTCCAAGACACGACGAACAACCGGCCCCAGTTGAAATCCATGAGCCAATGGATTTTGAAGAGGAAGGACATCGAGAAAACGCACCAGATCCAGAACCCCTACGGCGACAACAGGTAACGTCGGGTACCAGTACATTTTCAACGAGACTTCATTCCGTGACTTCAAGACTTTTCTACATATATCCTTTTTTTTGAAAACTCAAACAAAATCATGAAATCAATTTTTCAAACTCACAAATCTAAAATCAAGAAAAAAACATTTATCTAACATTTTCAAAACCATTAATTGAAAAATCAAATGAATTTCTTGGCTAGATCTAAGAGATTTGAACATTTGTTTCTCAAATTAGTGTTGGAGATTGTAATATCGCAACCAAGTGTTCCGCACTATTTTGAATGACAGCGAATAATATTTTCGATTCTATGTATTTATGTTTTCGAATTGACAATACATTTATCAAGTTGAGTTGTATAAAATCATGGCTTTTATTGACTTTTCTCTTCAAAAATAGTGATTGAGACACAACACAAAATGATACAAGGAATGGAAGGCAACAGTAAAAATTGCATCAGTTTGTCTGCCGACAGCAAAATCAAAAATTCAAGGAGCCGAATTAGAGTGACGGAGCTTCCTCGTTCGGGCTCTACGTTAGCCGAAATCATAGTATTCCGCGGCTCTGCTTTGTCTAAAATTTTGCCTATATACTTCATCATTCTTCTTGAAGCCAGGAAGCCAGGATTGCAAATTGTACCACTCTTCAATAACATGTCTGCGTTTTTCTATTCTGTTTCGAACCTGGTCGCGGAGGATCTGAAGTTTAAAATGTGGCTTAACCATAACAACTGCCAGAGCAGCTGGTATGATTTGCCGTGGCAGAGCATGTGTGGCCAAACGCGTTAGAGTCAGGTGAGATAGTTGTGTCCAAATGATACGAGGAACCCAGGCCACAGCTGATAAGCCGATAGTTTGTGATCCAAGTCTTTTGTGTCTAGGTTGATGTACGCACGTGAAGCTGCCAAAAGGGTGTGAGATACCAGTGGCCGAATGATGGGAGGAATGCAGAGCGCAGTTGATAGCCGACAGTGTGCGATCCAAGTCCTTCTGGTTTGGATTTATGTACGCATGTATAGCTACCAAAAGCGTATGGTTCAAGCGCTTAGAAGTGTTAGCTTGTGGTGAATATAAAGCTGTTAGTTGTTGGGTAATACCACAATTTTCCAGAAATTGGTGGCATTGGTCCGACCTGAATTGGTCTCCGTTGACAGGCACAATATTGTTACATGTACGAAGAATTCTATGAGCTACTGGCGCAATTGTTTTCACAACCATTTGGAACATCAACAAAATGAATCTACTCAAAACCACGAGAACCCACCAAGCATGATCAACATCTGAAAGTGACGTCACTCCATTCATTAAGCTCCTCGAATATACCAGGTACCTCTCGGCAGAGCTTTCGCCAATGTACGAGAAATGGGTTGAACAGGTAGAGATCCTATATAAAGGCGAGCTGAATGAATGGGGGGATCATTTGTTCAACCGCAATAGTTAAAACTGCCGTAGTGTGTGGAGTGCGAATTGAAAAGCGATCAAGTAATAGTGAAGTGATTTCAGAAGACAATTGCGATAGAAATTTATGGACAAGTGGAAGTTAGGCTTTAAATAGTGAAAGTTAAAATTGTGAAATAGTTAAATAAGTGATTGTGCATTTTTAAGTAATTAAATAAACTCTTTTGATTTAATTTAAAAGACATTGCGTTTTCACTTTTCCGGAACATTAAAATTATTGGCCGCGAACCATAACACGTGACAGTGGTGTCGAGAAGTGAGAAAGGAAATTTCGAAAGTGAAAACATTTAAACATTTTTAATGTGCGTAAAAGAGAAGTTTGACGTGAAAACTGTTGGAAAAAAAACACGAAAAGCCGAAACTATAAAAATGCCACGAAACTTGCATCTAAGCATTAATGAATTGACCATGTCGGAGCTTAAGGAAGAGTTGGAACAGCGAAATCTGGCTATGCAAGGTATAAAGGCCACACTGACTGCACGCTTGTGCGACGCGATCGAATCGGAAGGCATAAATCTGGATTCGGGTGAGCCCTCAGAAGGTGCAGAAGGTGGAGAAGCAGAAACGCGAAAATCAAAGGAACCAGAAAACTCGCTGATGCAAATGTTGATGCTGATACAGCAAGAGCAGCGACAACAGTCTTTCAATTTAACATCCAGTTTCACTACTAAGCTAGATGAACAATCAGTGAAGCTAAATGAACAATCAGCGAAGCTAAATGAACAATAAGCAAAGCTGGACCCACAAGCGATCGAAATCAAGGCAGACGTCAAGGCAGACATCACACAAAAGCTGGAGAAACAGTCAACCGAAATAAAAGCGGAGCTCGGTTATCTGAACAAGCAAATTAAAGGCGTCAAGGAAAAGGTTGACCAGGTCGAGGAAAGGGATTACTAGGTCGAGGAAAAGGTTTACTAGGTCGAGGAAAAGGTCAGCCAGGTCGAGGAGAGAATCAACCATGAGATGGAAAACATGAAAAAGGAATTGGAAGCAGCAAAGGCAGTAATAACCACCTCACCAGCCCCGGTTATAACCGCAGCGCAAAGCTCATCCAGAAATGTGAAAGCACCAATATTCGACGGGTAAACGGTGTGGAGTATTTACAAAACCCAGTTTGAAGCCGCTGCTAGGACAAATTACTGGAATGAGCAGGAACGAGCAACTGCATTAATTCATGCTCTAAGAGGCCCAGCTGCCGAGCTTTTGCAGACTACCCCCGTCGAGCTGCACTCAAACCCGGCTGCTATAATGGATGCGCTCGACATGCGTTATGGAGACGATCATCTGAAGCAGATTTATCGGTCACAGCTAAGGCATCGGGTGCAGAAGTCTGGTGAAACCCTACAGCAACTAGCCCAAGACATTGAGCAACTAGCACTTTTGGCTTACCCAGCCTACGACCCAGAACATCGAGATGACGCAGCAACAGAAGCATTCATCAGCGCACTAAAGGACCCGGAATTGCAACAAGCCGTGCGTTTAGCTCAAAAGCAAACGGTTAACGACGCATTGGCTTATATTCTGAACTTTGAGGCAGTGAAAAATGTGGCTCGTACCACTGCCCGGGTTCGCGAGGTAGTGACAGACGAGTGCAGGTGTGAGCGCGTGGAAATTGAGTGAGAGCCGCAGATAAATGGTGCGCCTAGATGCTGGAATTGCGGAGAGAAGGGGCACCTGCAAAGAGACTACAAGAAGCAAAGAAAACCGAGCTATTGTTCAGGGTATACAGCTAGGAGAAAATCTAGACCGAGTCAGGAGCCCAGAATGGAAACCCTTCAAACTGAGGGGTCGGGAAACATGTAAGAGCCAACTTCGTGGGGCAGAGATTGGCTAGGAGGATCGACGTCCCCAGCATCACCATCACCGTGTGAAGACTACATCGTGGAGAAGCGGACTTATGCCTTCCGGGTCAAGTTGACGGAGAACATTGCACCATAACAATCGACACTGGTGCATCTGGTCACCAAGTACAGTGACATCTTCTCAACAAGCCCGGATGATCAAGGCTGAGCGAGTATGGTAACTCACGTCATAGATAAACAGGGAGCCAAGCCAATTCGACAAACACCAAGACGTCTTCCTATAGCCAAGCAAGGAGAAGTGAGCGCACTGATCTTGGACGAGGAAAAACAAGGCGTTATCGAACCTTCTGTCAGTCCATGGGCCGCGCCAGTCGTTCTAGTAAAGAAAAAGGAAGGTAGCACTCGTTTTTGTGTCGACTATAGGCAGCTTAACGACGTCACTAAGAAAGATAGTTACCCGCTCCCACGCATCGATGACATCATGGACACTTTAGCCGACGCAAAATGGTTTACTACACTCGATCTCAAGAGTGGCTACTGGCAGTTAGAAAGGGACAAGAAGGGCAGAGAGAAAACCGCATTTTCAGTTGGGACCGGGTTGTGGCAATTCATGGTGATGTCATTTGGGCTTTGCAAGGCTCCAGCCACTTTCGAATGCCTGATGGAATACGTACTACGTGGCCTAACCTGGAAAACCTGCTTGGTGAGCCTAGATGATATCATCGTCATCTAGGGATCTATCCTTGGTCCAGACCTGTGGAACGGGAGATGCCAGATGAGTCGCACTTGGTCGGCTATGCGGATGATGTTGCGGCTCTGGTCGCTGGACACACCGTTGAACAAGCGCAACTTAGACTAGGTATGCTAATGCGCCGAGTGAGGGACTGAATGACTGCTCGCGGGCTAAGTTTAGCACTGGAGAAAACCGAAGCGGTCATCTTGACAACAAAGAATATCCCTAGAGTAAGGATGATCAGTATTGGAGACATACAAATCGAATCGAAGCCAGCGGTGAAGTGCCTGGGGCTACTGACCGACTCGAAGATGAGTTTCTCTGAGCAAATCAGGGCAACGGCTGAGAAGGTTGCTTTGGGAATATCGGCTCTGAGTTGACTTATGGCCAACGTAGGGGGACCCAGCCCGTCAAGAGGACGCCTCTTGATGAGTGTTGTAGGTTCAGTGCTACTGTACGGAGCAGAGGTATGGGGCGACGCTCTCAGTAAGGAAGTATACCGAAAACCTTTGGCGCAGGTACAGAGAAGAGGAGCATTGAGAATAGCATCTTTGTATCCGACAGTCTCCGACTCGGCGGTGAGAGTTATTGCAGGCGTGATACCTGTTGCCCTCCTTGCTAGAGAGCGCCGCGCTATTTATCTGCGCCGAAACGAGGATACGAGGAAGGTGGGTTTCCGCGAGGAGAGACAGCGCTCGCTCAACGATTGGCAGCAGTCTTGAGTCAATTGCACGAAGGGAAGGTGGACTGCGCGCCTCATCCCGGATGTGAGACCGCGGCCAAATTGAAGACTGACTTCTATCTGAACCAGTTTTCGAGCGGGCATGGGTGTTTTCAGTCTTACCTGCACAAGATTCGTAAGTCACGGTCCCCCAATTGTCGGTTTTGCCCAGGACAGGAGGGCAATGCCTGCCACATATTTTTTGTGTGTACAAAACGGGTCAAGCTGCAAAGGGAATATAGTCGCGGTGGCGCTCGAATCGGTTGACAAATGGAAACGGGCGGCACATTATGCTCGGGCAGTCCTAAAATATAAAAGGGACTCACAGCAGCCGGGGGCGCTGGGGCTGGGGGATGGCTTTTCTGGCACTTCCTCTTCCCCTCTCCCCTCCCGCTAGGAAAGAGATCCCGCAGCTTGAAGGTGCCTCATGGCGTAACAAAACGAGACCTGGCCCGAAGTAATATGTCAAACGGTTCCAGGCTGGGTTCTCAGGTTGACAGGGGAGGTGTTTAGTGGGAAGTCTAGTCGTGCATGGGAGTCCCACACTCTGTGCATAAATGGCATTCACTTCCCTTCTTCTTCTTCTTCTTCTTCTTCTTAGCTTCACAGCCCCTTTCGGGCCTTCGCTTCCTGCAAACAGTGCTTTCAACTGTCTCGGTCCGTTGGCCGCGTCATCCAATTCCGAAATCCAAGCTGCGGTGAACTGTCTTCGTCAACTGAGTCAGACCAGCGTTTCCTCGGTTTCCCCACTGACCGCCAGCCTTCAGTTCTCCCAACGAATACCTTCTTGGGTATCCGTTGTTCGTCCATACGATTCATGTGTCCAGCCCATTGCAGCTTCAGTTTTACAATCCTTGAGACCTCCGGTTCGTCAAAACTTTCATATAACTCATGGTTGTATCGAATACGCTATTGGTCCCCGTCTGGCTTCGCTCCAAGTATTCGCCTCAGGACCCGTCGCTCAAAGGCGTTCAATATATTTGCGGATGCCTGGTTTAGGGTCCATGTTTCACACCCATAGCATAACACAGGTTTTATCACAGGTTTGTATACTTGGAGCTTTGTTTTCCTGTATTCGCAGCTGGTCTTCAAGATCGTCAATACTGAATAAAATCTTTTATTTGCGAGCTGTATTCTTCGGCGTATTTCGTCTCTTTCATTGCCCGTTTTCGTTATTTTGGCGCGTAAATATACAAATTCGCTAACATTTTCGATACTGTATTGGCCAAGTGTGATATTTTGTGTATTTGGGGTATTTTTCCTCGACTGCGTCATCAGCTTTGTTTTATTTTCGTTGACTTATAGCCCCACTAGTTTTGCTTCGCTGTCACGTCCCTACTAGGCTAGGTCTTTAGGGTTTCCAGGACTCCTGCGTCATGTTTTCTTCCTCTCGACGTCGTGTCCTTCTCGTTTAAGAAAAGCCGGCAGCAAGCTGAAACCACTGACATACAGGCCAAAAAACGCAAAGCTCCAGCTCCTCCGACTAGGGATACGGTATTGAATAGAAAGTAACGATATTATACTCATGAGTAGTATCGGGAAAAAAGGATCATACTCGTAAAAGTATCGCGACAAAAGTATCCATACTTCAAAGTATCGAGTATTTTTCTTAGGATCTAATGTAACCACATCTATACGTCATCACGTCAATATCAGTCAGTTGTATCGTTTAGCGTCAGAAAAATAAATACATGAAAAAACAAATGCCTCATAAATATATATAATGCAATAATAAAAGTAAACAACTGTAAATTCACAAATCAAAAAGTTTATTTCTGTAAATTATTTATTTTTTACACGAGGCACGCATAATTAGACTTCCTATTCGTCTTGGGTACAATCGCTTAGAAATAGAAGTTTTTGGAGCCGTTTTAGTGATAACCGGTTTCGGGTTTTTGTTAAAGTGTTTCCTGCCTTAGAAAATAATCGTTCTGAGGGGACTGAGGTCGCAGGAATGGTTCGATATTCTCGTGCCAACTTGTATGATTTTGGGAAAACAACTTTCATGTCTTCCCATTATTTTAGAGGATCTACGGGAAGTGGCGAAACCTATGTAGATAAGTATTGGCTTATTTCATTGTTATTTGTTGTTTTGTTTCGTGTTTTTGTATGAGCCAATTTCTTATGGTGACTGCAACAATCGTAAGTTGTTTCGAGAGAAGAATCACTACCAGGTTCACTACTGATAATACTAGTAGTGGTAGTAATTTATCGTCTTAGTAAAGAAATTGCCTTTGCACTGGCTTTGGCATCCTGAAAGTGAATATTCTTGAATCTTGGATCCAGTAAGCATGCGATTGCAATCAAATGATTATCTTCAATGTGTCCGAATCTGCGTTCTAATTGTTTGATTATTTCTTATTTTACAGAATGTACTACACCACCCCTATTACTGTCACCAAGATTATCATCACCACCCGCAGCCACAGGTAGATCATTAATCTGTGCCTTTAAGCAGTTCACCATTGGTTCACCATTGGTATGATGGCTACATACTGATCACCTGACAGCTCTTTAGTAACATATTTCAGTGGTTTCAAAATATTAATCAATGCTCTTATATTCTGGATTTCTACAGCAGAAGGTATGGGTGGTGCTTTAGTATTTAGCATCAAAATTTGATGAGCAACAGGTGCCAATTTAATATTTCGCTGGAGCATATAGCACACTGAATTCCAACGAGTCTTAACGTCCAAAATTAGTTTCAGAGGTACAGAGCCAGTTTGTTTTTGACGTAAAGAGTCGCTTAGAATTACACTGCTCTTAAAAATTTGACAATGTCTCTTAGTTTGCTGACTAGTAAACTCATCTCATTAATTGACATTGCAGATTCAGCGATAAGACTTATTGAATGAGGAAAACAGGGCAAGTGTTTGTTTTTGCCTACAAAATTCACTACACCTGCTATCATGTTTGTACCATTGTCCGTCACTACTGCGGTTATTTTATCCAGGCTGATTCATATACCTGCACAAACTTCTTTTAATTTTTCTGCTATGTAGTTACTAGTATGCCGTTTAATTTAGTGCAATTGTAGCTATGCAATGTGACACAATTCGATTATCATGCGTATAATGAGCGGTAACCATTAAATACCTGGCAACGTTCATAATTTCACTCCAAATGTCACAAGTTAACACCACATGATCAACGCTTTCGAATATTTTTTCAATTTTCAAACGCATGACACTGTAAAAAGCGGCGAATTGTGCTTTTAATACATCAAAACTTGGAATTTTAAATGATGGACAACTTGATGAATGAATTTTTTAAACCCACAGCCCTTCAAAATATCAAATGGTCTTTTATCGACGCAAATAAAATACAGCAAACATTTGCAGAGCTTCAAATAATCCTTTCCTCCGTCAGAATAAGAATATTTTCTTTCCATTGATTGTACAATTGAAAGTTGTTGAATATGCCTCTTTAAACTCCTGTCAGAGATCTGAGCACTCTCCAAATCAAATGTCGAAGAATTTGCTGAAAATGTTTCCAATTCAGGTGCCTTCGAAGTCGATGGTTGTAGTTCATGACTCGGTAGATTCGACAGTTCTGACTTCTTATTTATCGTAGTTGGTTTCTTTTTATCTCCTTTCATACTTAAAAAATAAAAACCTCAGTAGCTTCATGCCGCTGACTAGTCTCTTAATGTAAGAAGGTTTTAGTTAAGCTAAGATTCGTGGCGGGATGTCAAATGCATGGAACGTGAAATTTCCAAGGTTTTCCGGGATTGGTGTTAGTTTGATGACATCATATGGCCGGTTGTCAATAATAGGCAGGAAGGCGAGTAGGTGGATGCTGTTGTTGTCTGATGAAAATTGAATAGGCTCGAGCGTTCTGTATATTATTTGGACGTGATCTGGTAAGAGTGATTGGGTACTAATAATGTCTTCCATGCCATCGCTTGTTTGGATGTAATCCCAGATATTTGTTTGTGAAGAGAGAGTGGATAGTATGCTCGCATATTTGTGGTATATTTCTCGTAAGTAGTTTTCCGCTCGTTGATAGGTGGATAGAATAATTATGTTGATTTTATTGTGATCTGCGGTCTTATACCATACGCTGAATTCATTGATGCGAGTTAATCCCATCTGCAATTGATTCTGAAATCGTTTAAGTTGCAGGTCGATTCTCCCTGAAGTGCTGTTTAAAGTTCTTACTGCTTTGAGAATAAGTTTGTTATGGTTGTCCACAGAGCGAATGATTTTCTTCTGGTTGTCGTTGAGGCTGCTGATGTCTGTGTATACTTCGTCGTTTACCCCAAATACAGCTGTTAGCAGAGATCCGAGTGCCCCACTCCTATGGAAAAGTCGTAATGTGTTCATTTTGCGGGTAATTTCATCTTTTAACTCGTCTAGCTGCTGAGATAGCTCATGGCAATGAATTTCGGTGGTGATATCATTGGCAAAGTCCTTGAATTTTTGCACTACGGCTCCTACGTTTGTTTGTTCGTAGTTCAAATTACTCCAAGGGAGTTGGATTTGCATTTTGAAGGCTCCTCTGTGTATTTGTGTGGCTCCCAGATGTTCGATATAAAAACCGGTGGATAGTTGTGTAATGTCAGAATCACAATGTGTTTGCGGAAGAATGTAGCAGAGCACCTAACAGGAGTACAGGAGCGTTATAGCTTTATTAGATGTGGTGGTAGATTTTGGCATAGGTTTCGGAGATTCTCTTCGTTGCCTTTTTGTTTGGTTGTGTTCCGCTAAGTACTCAGTCCAGGTGTCCCCAATGGGGGCAATTTTAGTTCGTTTACTACGGTGTAGATGGTACTACTGGTGTTCTTGCTGGAGGTGGTTGTGTAGGAGCTTTCACTGGATGTTCAGGTTCTGGATTGGTATTTTCAAACGGTAGACGGCAGATCTTGATCACGGGGCGTGTAGTAACTCTACCGTGTAATTTGACGGATACAACTCGAAGCTTACCAGCAGCACCTGGATCCACTTCTAGCACTCTTGCGAGTGGACAATGAGTTGATGGGAAATTTTCAGTTTTAAAGAGTACAATGTTGCCAATTTGTAAATTGGATCGAGTTGTCATCCATTTTGGTCGTTGTTGTAGTCTGTTGAGGTATTCGAGCTTCCAGCGGTTCCAAAAATGTTTTTTGATTTGTTACACTGCTTCCCACTTTTTATCGATGGGCTTGTTGTCGGGGATTGGTGGTAGTTCAAACAAATTACTTCCTGTCAAAAAGTGTCCAGGAGTGATCGCTGTATGATCGTTTGGGTCGTTATTTACTTCGCACAGAGGTCTTGAGTTTAAACATGGTTCAATATGGGCTAGATGAGTGTAGATTTCTTCAATATTTAACAATTGTTGTCCGATGGATGTTATCAAATGGCGCTTCATGGACTTCAACCCAGCTTCCCAGAGTCCACCAAAATGGGGACTTCCAGGAGGAATAAATTTCCATCGAATTTCTCCGTTGACAAGATTATCCTTACACTGCTTCGAAGCCTCGGAAAATGCTTTCCTTAACTGTCGGTCACTGCCCACAAAGTTTGTACCGCAGTCGCTATAAATGGTATGGCATTTTCCTCTGCGCGCGACAAATCTCCGAATCGCCGCGATGCATGCTGGTGTGGATGGTTCACTTACAGCTCCTAGATGGAAAGCTTTTGTAGAAAGGCACACAAAGACAGCTATATAAGCTTTCGTCGCCTTAACTCCGCGTCCACCATTCCATTTGATTGTAATTGGACCTGCGTAGTCCAAGCCTGTTTGCGCAAAAGGTTTCTCCATTTGAGATCTTGGCGGGGGTAATTGCCCCATTAGCTAGTTGTCTGGACGGGCTGTGGTTTTGAAGCATGTAATGCATTCGTGCAGTATTTGTTTGACAGATGATTGAGCATTAGTAATCCAAAATTCTTGTTGAATTGTTGCTAACATTAATTGCAACCCCCCGTGTAGCGTTTTTAGATGATTCTGTCGGACAATGAGTTTTGCAAATGAATCTCTTAGAAGGATGGCAAGACGTTTTGCAGTTTCAGGTATTGGTGCGAACTGCAGTCTTCCGGTAGTCCTGAGAATGCCATTAGAATCAATATGTGGGGATAGATACTTAAGGCTGCTGTTTTTAGATATTTGTGAACCGCTTAGTAATGCCAATAATTCCTTAGCAAATGCATGTTGCTGAGAAAGGCGTACGGAGGCCATTTTTGCTTCGTGAAGCTCCTCAAATGCCAAGGATCCGATTCGTTTGTCGATTTTATGTGATGCGTTGTATTTGAAGCGAGGTATGCATGCCAGGACTCTTAAAAGTTTTGGTAGAGCCGAGTTTCGACGAAATATTTCTGGCTCTTCAGTTGGTTCAATGGCAATTGCTCCAACAATGCGCATTTCGTCTTGCATATCCTTGTGCTCTACTGCTGACAGTGCTATGCTTGACGGTGTTGTTATATCGTGAGTTGAGAGCCTTTCCACCATAAGGATGATTGTATGAGTTTGTCTGGCAAGATTCCTCTTGAAGCGAGATCCGCCGGGTTGTCGGTGGTGCGTACACAGTGCGACTTTGAGCTTTCTTGGATTCGACTTACGCGGTTTGCTACAAATACCTTCCACGTTGCTGAAGGTTTCTGAATCCAGGCTAGAACAAATTTGGAGTCCGTCCAAAAACAAGTCTTGCCATTTGTCCACTGGCACGCTTGTTTTAACTGCTCCATTGTTTCCAGCATCAAAACAGCACCGCAAAGCTTAAGTTGTGCAAATGGCCCCTTAGCTATTGGAGCGACTTAATAAACATGATGATATCTGAACTTCTAATGTTAGGACCTGCAAGTAAATTGCTGTTGCATAAGCTGTAGTAGATGCATCGCAAAATCCATGTAACTCTAGCTTGGTGGTTCTGAACATTCGATTCCATCTAGGAATTCGCAGTTTTTCGATGAGTGGTAGATGTCTGCGAGTTTCAATCCAATCCTTGACAACAGCTGGGGGAACTTCATCATCCCAACCTAACTTGAGCCGCTAGAGGTTTTGGATCGTAATTTTTTCGGTGACAATACAAGGTTGTAGTCAACCGAGTGGATCAAACAGCTTTGCCACCTCCGATAGAATTGATCGTTTGGTTAATTTTGGTTCTTCGGAATGTTCCACTTTGAACGAAAAGCGGTCTTGCGCTGGATGCCAATGCAATTCGAGAGTTTTGACTTCGTCCCAAAGCGCTATTTTCAATGGCTTTTGATTTTCCCGATCACTTTCTGGAACTCGTTCTAAAAGAGCCTAATTGTTCGCTGACCATTTTCGAAGATGGAAGCCACCCTTGCTTAGTACTTACTTGAGCTGGAGTTGTATGCGTTTTAGCCGAGTGATGTCATCTGAGCCAGTGAGGAGGTCGTCTACGTAGAAGTCCTGAAGAATTATTTTAGCGACGTCAGGGTATGCATCCTGCTCGTCAATGGGCAGCTGTTGAAGTGTACGAATTGCCAAGAAAGGTGCGCAAGATGTACCGTATGTCACAGTTTTAAGTCTATAATGCCCAATAAGTTCCGTGGCATTGAATCTCCACAAGATTCGTTGATATTCACGATCCTCTTCGTGAAATTTTATTTGACGGTACATTTTTTCGACGTCGGCAGTGATGACATGTTGATAGCTCCGCCATCTCATTAGCAGTTGTATAAGGTTCGGTTGTATCGTGGGGCCTACTTGGAGTTAGTCATGCAATGATTTCCCACTGAGTGATTTCTGCGATGCATTGAAGACCACACGCAGCTTTGTAGTGGAGCTTGTCTCCCTGATCACTTCATGATGCGGTAAATAATTACAATCTGTGTTTTGTATCATGTTGGTTGGAATCTTCTCCATATGGCCGAGTTGCAGATATTCCTCCATGAAAGCATGATACTCTTTCTCTTGATCAAGGTGACTTGAGAGCCTCTTTTCCAACAGTCGGAATCGAATATATGTCATCCGTACTAATTCTTTTGGATCGTGACGTTTGACTTGAATGGCAATCTCACGGTATATCTTCCACGTGAACCTCTTGTCGTGTTTTCACTATAGTGTCTTGCAACTTCAAGGACTTCTGCAGTTTGTTCGAGTGCTCTTGATGGTTTTTCAATTTCCCAAAATCTTCTAAGGCTCTCTTCTAACTCTTCGTACGCTACAAAGGAGATTGACCCTGGTTCAATGTTCGTACCAGCCGTTGATCCAAACAAAACCCAACCAAGTTTTGGTTTTTGCGCACATGGCTGTCCTTGAATAAAACCATGATCCAAAATATTTCCGTACATGTCCGCTCCGAGAAGCAAGTCAATTTGTGACGGACGGTTGAAATCTGGATCTGCCAATTTTAGTTTTACCAAATGTTCTGATGATTCGATGGTAATATTAGTAGCTGTAAACACGGTGGTAATTTTTGAAATAACTAGCGCCGAGAACTGAAGTAGATTGTCTTTCCCATTTTTTCCCAAGTTCGCTGTGACCTCTGTTACTCCTTTGATGTTACCGCTTCTGAGCATCCGATTCCTCCAATAGCAATCTTACAGTGTCGTCGTGTTAGTCCCAACCTTTGAACAGCTGACTTTGTTATGAAAGATTTCTGCGAGCCAATGTTCAGCAATGCTCGAACGTTGATCATTGTCCCATCGTTGGCTTGAATTGGAATAAGTGCGGTAGCGAGTAGTACTTGTGTATTGGAGAGAAGTGCGTTGTGTGCTTGTGTTTGAGTGTTAGCTTTAGGTTTAATAGCCCCATTGTCTATTTCATGCAGAAGCGTGTTGTGGCGTTTTGGGCAGAGTTTACAGGTCCTTTCAGATGGACATTGTTTAACGGCATGCTGTTCGGAGAGGCAGTTGAAACAGACTTTCTTGTTTCGCACCAATTGTCGTCGTGCTTCCACTTACACTTTCCTGAATTGCTCGCACTCAAATAAACGATGATGACCATTGCACATGACGCAACAGATCGCTTGAGCTTGGGCAGTGTGCGTTAGAGTCTTCTTAGGTGACTTTGTAACTTCCCCTGGATTGGACAATGTTTTTAGGGTTTTGTACTAAAATACAAAACCCTATTGCAATCACGACCTGTGTCCGTCTGTCCGTCCGTCCGTCCGTCCGTCCGTCCGTCCGTCCGTCCGTCTGTATGTCACAGCACTTTTTCTCGGAAACTATAGGAGCTACAGCCATGAAACTTTGTGGAAAGGTCAGAAGTGGTGACCTCTTGAAAGTTCAAGGGTGGAAAATTTTTTCAAAGGCGTTTAAGGGGGGTCTCCCCATATAGGGGGGTGACCCCTCAAAAAAAAATTTTCACCATTGGTAGTCGAGTAGGGTGTCATTGGAAAGGTCTCAATGAGATCTTTCCAAAACAAGTCTTAAAATTGTCCTATAAGTACCGAGGGGGGCAGGGGAAGGGGAAATGTACGAACTTTTCGCGTACCCCCCCCTCGCGATTGGACACCTTCCATCCGAAAAATCTGAAAAAAATCATGAATATAGTCCCTGATGAGTACAACAAGAACAAATACATGAGAAGTCGAAATTCACTCAACTTTGTTAGTAATAGTATGATTTATCGATTTTGTGTTTTCTTGAATAAAATCTAAACGGTACCTTTAAACTCAACAAAATTTAGCAAAAAGATGACTATTAATAAGATTGATCCTTCCTGAAAGTTTCATAAAGATCGAATAGTATTTACCGAAGTTATAGCGATTTGAATTTTCGTGTATTACCATGGAGCAATATGCCCTGTATTACTATGGAAACATATTGCTATGGAGCCATATGCGCTTTTTACCGACTTAGACACTACAGCTTTGCTAGAATTTGCATGAAAATTTCAGGAGTGATAGGTATCATGAAGATGAGTACATACAGTTGAAACAAGTCGAAGAGGCAGGAGAGAGCTCCTAGCAAAAGGGCTTTGTAACCATTCTAGGATTCGAAGAAATAGGCCATGAATCGATGATTACAGTACAGAGGAGTGGCCCCTGAAAAAAAATTTCATGAAAGGTAGCCGATATGAGTATCAACTGAAAGTTCTCTATGAGAGCTTTTCAAAACAGTTCTTAAACTGACAGTTTTTGCTTCAGTGGGGGCACAGGGGGGAAATACATGAAAAATGTGTTTCCTCCCTTGCGAATGGACACCCGTGATCTAAAAAATCTGAAAAAATTATCAAAGGAGATATTTATGGGTATAACTATAACAAATATCTCAGAAGTCAAAATTCGTTCAACTTTGTTAATAATAGTATGATCCTCGAACTTCACATTTTCTCCAATTAAATCGTCTTTGACATGTTTCTTGATTTTATTCGTTGCTGGTTACTGCATTTTGTAAGTTGAGTACAAAACCCTTCTGACATGAGCATAGGTCTGTCTACCCAACTTGTTTTTTTTTTGGTAGGGAGGAGAATGCTTTTTATGCACAGAGTGTGGGACTCCCATACGCGACTGGACTACCTACTAGACACCTCCCCTGTCAACCTGAGAACCCAGCCTACTTCGGGCCAGGTCTCGTTTTGTTACGCCGTGGAGCGCCTTCAAGCTGGGGAATCCCTTTCCTAGCGGGAGTGGAGAGGGAAGAGGAAGTGCCAGAAGAGCGATCCCCCAGCCCCAGCGCCCCGGCTGCTGTGAGTCCCTTTTATATTTTAGGACTGCCCGAGCATAATGTGCCACCTGGTTCCATTTGTCATCCGATTCGAGCATCACCGCAACTATATTATCCGGGGTGAGCTCCCCCGTCTCTCTGTAAAGTTCCTTTCGTAGCCTGACCCGTTTTGTACACGCAAAAAATGTGTGACAGGCATTGTCCTCCTCTCCTGTGCAAAACCGATAGTCGGGAGACCGAGACCTACCGAACTTGTGTAGGTAAGACTGAAAGCACCCGTGCCCGCTCAAAGCTGGGTCAGATAGAAGTCAGTCTCACCATGCCTTCGATTTAGCCACGGTCTCACATCCGGGATGAGGCGCGCAGTCCACCTTCCCTTCATGCAATTCACCCAAGAATGCTGCCAATCGTTGAGCGAGCGCTGTCTCTCCTCGCGGACAACCATCTCCCTCGCATCCTCGTTTTGGCGCAGGTAAATAGCGCGGCGCTCTCTAGCAAGGAGGGCGATAGGTATCACCCCTGCAATCACTCTCACGCCCGAGTCGGAGACTGTTGGATACGAAGATGCAATTCTCAGTGCTCCTCTTCTCTGTACCTGTGCCAAACGTTTCCTTTATACCTCCTTGCTGAGAGCGTCGCCCCATACCTCTGCTCCGTACAGTAGCACTGACCCTACAGCACTCATCAAGAGGCGTCTTCTTGATGGGCTGGGTCCCCCTACGTTGGCCATAAGTCGACTCAGAGCCGATATTCCCGAAGCAGCCTTCTCAGCCGTTGCCCTGATTTGCTCAGAGAAACTCATCTTCGAGTCGATCAGTAGCCCCAGGTACTTCACCGCTGGCTTCGATTCAAAAGTCTCCAATACTGATCATCCTTACGCTAGGGATACTCTGTGTTCTCAAGATGACCACTTCGGTTTTCTCCAGTGCTAAACTCAGCCCGCGAGCAGCCATCCAGTCCCTCACTCGGCGCATTAGCATACCTAGCCTAAGTTGCGCTTGTTCAACGGTGCGTCCAGTGACCAGAGCCGCAACATCATCCGCATAGCCGACCAAGCGCGACTCATCTGGCATCTCAAGTCTCAGTAGCACGTCGTAAGACACGTTCCGTAGGTCCGGACCAAGGATAGATCCCTGGGCAACACCTAATGTAATTTCCATCCTTCGTTGGCCCTGTGTCGTGTCGTAGAGCAGGCTTCGGTCCTTTAGGTAGTTCCTCAAAAGCCGCATTAGATATTCTGGAACTTGAAAAGAGTTTTCCAGCGTATCCAGAATATCCACCCATCTAGCGGAGTTGAAGGCATTCCTGACGTCGAGTGTCACCAACAGGACGATCCGTGGATTGGACAATGTTAGTGATTCTAACATTGTGAATCTCTCGGTTAAGAACAGTATGAATTTTTCGAGTTTCGGCATGTCTTTGCTTCCACTTGTCGTTCTTTGCCACTCCGCCCTTGAATCTTTATCGAGCTTGCTGCTCAACATGAAGGTTATAACAAAATCGAAACCATGGATCTTCAATGTCTTCAGGCTTGTAGTGAGCTGGTTGGTTGTGTTGATTATGTCCTTCAAACTATGTGGATTGTTAGGCTGGCATTGACTAGTGCTCCACCAACTCTTGCGCTATGAGTTTTTCATTCTCATAACGTTCAAATAACTTCTCCCTTTAAATTGCTGAGGAGGTACTGCATTTTATGCACGTTGGACAGTGTTGTACTTTCATGCACCATACTCTTATAGAGGTTGTTACGGGTGAACATTGAGACTCCATAGCATTGCTAACCCGAACACTACTATACGCGATTTCGTAAGAATTTAACCTACGCAATACCCAGCCGCACTTTGTTAATTGTTTGTTTATGGTAATCCGATGAAGTAACTATCAGCAAGTAATTTGAATTCCCATTCACGAAAGAATTACTGGTTAAATTACGAACAGATAGCCACACAATAATTTTAAGCTTAATAATTGTTTTAATTACAAATAGGACGCCACATAGTAATTTTGCTTTGTCACTTAATGTAATTAAACTCATGTAGCTAGGTCGCTTCCGTTCCACACGCCACAATTATGGACAACGCAACCAGCAGCAAGCGGCGGAGGCACCAAGCAACAGCGCGAGCTCGAAAACGAAATGCGAAATACACACGGTAGCGGAAACATTCGTCATCCATTCAACATATGCGGCAAAACATGTAGTCACGCAACGCAATTGCATCGTCATAAGGCTTTTTAATTTAATCCCGCCCTATTCCAATGCAATGTTTGCGCCCTCAAGTGTGAGTACAATGATTGTGGTAGATATTATAAAACATCCAAAACTTTAAAGACACATCGTATCGTACATACCGAGCCTAATAGGCGCAAGTGCACCTTCGGCGTTAAATTAGTCGATAATGCCCACAATGCTAAGAGACATGAAAAGTTACATTCGAATCCCAATGATAGTTGGGAAAAATTTCTAAGCAATTGGGAAGGTTAAAAGAACATCAAATCCTACATTCCGGCCAGGAGAGTCTTCATTTGAGACTAAAGGTGAATATTTTACAACATGGTGATTCCAACAGCGCGATATTAACATACAAATTCCAATGAAAACCGCCATTATATCCGATTAAAATGGTTGCTTTCATCATTCACGCTACATTGTAGTGTAAATTGCCAATTTGCGGGTTGTTGGAGGTCTCATCTGAATACAAAATAATTTCACTATAAGGCTATATAAAAGACCTTACCATAACATCAACAACACCTCCATTGACTGATAAAAATAAAACATACAAATGAGTATGATAAAAGAAGGAAATTAATGAAAAAAAAAAATTAAAACATGCAAGTAAGGAAATTCTTGTTTCAGCGAAACCAACCAAAGATTTAGATCATTGTTATCATCGGAACATCATCAGTCGCCGAAGACGACACAGCAGACAAGCCAACGACAAGTGATGCTGCACTCATATCGTCGGTCGAAGGAAATGATAAATAAACAAAACTGACGATAGATACAAGCCATATGGTAGCAATTTGCATATGTATAAGTCGGCCTGCTATGGACAAGCTTCCGGTAGCTGTCACCCAACTGCGGCATTGGTAAATGCTTATGTTTCGTCATAAATACTATTTTTCGAATAGAAAACGTGCCGAACGCATTCCGCGCATGCTATAAATTCACCCTGTATAGCCCATTGTGCTCTTAAACTTTCCAAGACGAGCAAATGAAGCACACGTTTTGCACCTTCGACTGATAGCTCAGTGCTGAGATGTAAACAAACTCCTATAAATTCATTTTGGAAGGCGATAATAACTAAACGGGTGTAAGAACTGAAATTATTTTCACTTCACTAGGAGCGCTATTGTGTTCTCCGCGGGCCATCTGGATTTCACTGTAGAAATCCGTCTCTAAATCGTACAAAATCTCGAATTTTCGTTGGCATCTCCACAATTCTTCATATAACGCCATGTAAGTTAGCCAGCAAAGTCGGCCTACTAATGGTCATGTGTGTGGTAGTAAGCGCTGCTGTCATATGGCTTGTATCTGTCGTCAGTTTTGTAAATAAACCATGAATCAACAATAACAGACAATGGAGATAAAGTCGATGCATTCAGCGGGTAGTACATTCGATTCCCAATAGGATCGCCACCAAGTGGTATCTAGGTTGAGTGGAACCAAGCGAGGGGAATTACTCGTTCAACAGAGCAAAAGTTGCTCAAAACAAGTTTTTCCCGGTGGATGGAAGGGGAAAAGATTGGCGCGTGCGGCCCTATTTTTCCCTCTTTCTTCTTGGACGGTTAAGTTTTTCTGGAAATCTGCAAACAACGGTGGTGTTGTGAAAAGTTAAGTGCCTTTGTAACATTGTCAACTTTGTGTGAACAACGGTGGTGCTGCGGAAAGTAAAATTACTTTCAAAACATCAATTTTGGATATTCATCACTGCATTACGACCGTTGACGAGACGGCGAAGGAAATCTGGTGGAAATCTCGAGCGAGCGGAAACGAGGGGCCCCTTCCTAGGTTAGGAAGTTAAACTAAGTGGCTTTCTTTATCATTTAGATTGTCGAATCGTTTCTTTTATTTCAATAAATATAGTCAACATAGGCATAATTATTCGGTTTTTTTTCCCTTCCTCATATGTATAGCAAAATTATTTAATTTTTTTACAGTTGTGAGGAGTGCGGCTCGGGAAATCTTTTCCCGGGAGCGGTGACCAGGCAAGAAGACCTGGAAGATTTTACGGTGGTGGTAGTGTTCGGCGAGGGTAGTAAATGTGAGTGTCGGTTTCCTTGGTTTTCAGTGCTAGGCGTAGTTTCAGTGCCCGGGGGGTAGGGAATCAAGGGTTTTGCGTGGTTGCGTTATTTTCAACTTGCCCTGGGTAATAGAATCCTCGCGGATTAGTGTTCAAGCGATAGTTATTTTTTTTTTGCTCCGGCGGTCGTCTTCTCTTTCGGACGACCCCTTGGGAGGCTCGAAAAGCGGACGAGTGGCGCCCACGCACGTCTTCGGGTGAGCTAGATTGGGGACGGTGGAGCCTCCGCCGGAGTAGCCGCAATAAAGTTGTGGCCGTTACGGGGGAAATAGGGAATCCGGCGGTTAACACTTTCCCACTTTGGAAATTTGCGGGTAATAAGGTCACAAAACGCTATCCAGTTTGCATAATCCCCGTTAAACGCAGGGATCTTGATTCGCTCAAGCTGAAAACTCTCTTCTGAACTTGTTGCTATCTGCGATGACTGAGCTGAGGTTCCAGCACGAAATCTGTGGATTCCGTCCTTAGAAATTGTCTTATACTCCAAGACGAGATCCTCTATGTTTCCATAGTCCTCCATATAATTTTTCATCAGTGCTTTATCTCCCTCTTCTTGTAAGCGTGCGTAAGTTTAGAGATGTTTCTCCTCACAGGCTTTCCATTGCTCCTCGATTCACTCTAGGCGAGTCTCGAAATAGGCTAGAGAGTGCCGGCTTTAACTATCCTTTTTGACGTTGGAGATGATCCTGTTGATACTGTCGAAGCACAGTTTTTGTCCAGCGATGAGACTTGCCATGATTGCTTTGTCCCGTTTTTGCGTATATTCACTCCTTGTCTGAAATTCCTGCTAAAATCCGGCTCGACGGACCAATGTTCTGGAATGAGCATTGGATGTAAATAAGTGAAACGCCAATATTCGTGATTGATCACCAAGTGATGCTTTATTCAGTAATTTTTTCCTTATATTACAAATTATTGCTAATAGTACAAATTTACAAAATTGCTTACTTCTAAAGTTCATTATTTTCATTGGAATTCACAGTTCGATTACTTGATGGAAATTGCTTACCATACAAAGTTCATTGATTTAAGCTACTGCAAATGGGTGTTCAATATATTTACATTATTTTGCTTATCCTACAAAGGTCGTTAGCTTGATTTGTGCAAATTAATTAGGTCGAAATGAGTTTATGTTGTATATGCTGCGAATGCGATTATATGCAAGGTGAATGAATTTCGGTTGTTGACTGTGTTCGCACACATAAAAAGATTTTCATAATCTCACAAAATTCACACATCAAACGAACCAGCTTTAAGCTGCATACATAGCACACTTGCAAGTTCATTCAAGTGCACTCAAAGTTCAATTATCTGAATTCACATCAATTGCATTTATTTATTTTAAATCAATATTGTTGTATCGACACATTCGATTTTAAATTGTGCTGTAAAGTTTATTGCCCAGATTACAAATTCCAATTAAAAACGTAATTGCATGAGAAGCACAATATTTGAAATAGTGTATTGTAAGCAAAAAATATATTTATAAAAGCCATAAAGAAGTACCAATAAACCATTCATTGCAAGACAGCAGTAATCATTGTTTAAATTTACAATTCGCTTCATCGAAGCTCATCACTCAGAACATTGGTCCGTCGAGCCGGATTGCAGCTATCGTAATTAGGAACGAACGAGAACCAACCCAAGATGTCGGAGAAGGCTGGACAAGATCAAAAGATAAAGGCTATTCAGCGGCTGATAGAAAACTACAAGAAGGACAGCTCGAAACGTTACAGCATTGCTTACTTCAGAGCAAGGTTGGAAAAGCTTCAGGGACTTTGGAGCAAATGCGAAGAACATCATCCTTTGGTATGCCAGGAGCTTAGTAGCGAGAAGGAGAAGGAGAATCGAGCTGGTTACATGGAAGAATTCGTGGCGCTGGAAAATATTATACTGGACTACGTTACTCTGCTTTTGGAGAAGATTGAGGATTACGAGAAAACCTCCAACCCAACAATAACAGGAACTGGACCAGGGAATGAAGTAGAAACAATCAAATTAGAACGACTCAAAATTCCTGCCTTCGACGGCAAATATTCGTCATGGTGTGCATTTCGTGATTTATATAAATGTATGGTGCACGAGAATGATAAACTAAGTGCCGTACAGAAACTGCAGTATTTGCGTAGTTCACTTTGCAGTGAAGTGGAATACCTCATTCAGCACCTGACGATCACGGAAGCAAATTACGCGCCAGCATGGAAGCTACTCTGTGAGCGGTATGCCAATGACAGAGCAATCTCCAACAAAATGGTGCAACGGTTTTGGGAGCTGCACCGGTGCAACAAGGATGATGTTGGTCAATTGAAACGTTTGGTTGACATAACCAATCAGCTGATGATTACACTTTCCACGCTAAAGGTAAACGCATTCGACTTAGTAGCCACATTCATCCTCAACCAGAAATTTAATGATTAGACTAGGAAGGATTGGCAGAAGCAGATCGGTCATTCAAAAGCACTGCCATCATTGCAAGAGGTGTTGGACTTTCTTAAGAATCGATTCATCATGCTGGAAGCATTATCATCTTCAGTTGTGAAACAACCCACTAAATGAACAGCAATCACGGTCCATTCAGTGCATACTGGCCCACAATGTCCAATGTGCAACGAGAATCATCGACTTTTCAACTGTACGAAGTTTAAACAAACTACTGTTCAGACAAGACGAGAGTTAGTCAACTCAAAGCGACTATGCTTCAATCGTTTGAGCGATCAACATAGGGCAAAGCAGTGTACATCAAAGCACGGTTGCAAGGTATGTGGAAAACGACACAATACCTCCTTGCACCTATTTTCAGCTCAGCGAGTACCGTCGGCATCGGTGACTGCAAACAGCACTTGCATGTGCACATCCGAAGATAAAACCCAAGTTCTATTAGCGACTGCGCTAGTACAAGCCAGTGCAGTTTCTGACGCGGAATCACCAGAGGCTGAGACTCAGCGATCATTGATAAGTGAAGCAGCAGTGAGAGCATTAAAGGCGTCAAGGAAGCAGGCGAAAGTGGTAATTGGTGGTGTTGGTGGGGAACATGTGGTAACCACTCGTGGAGAGACGACCATTGCAGCCCATGTCAAAGGACGAAACGGTATGGAGAAATTAATATTCAGCCCACTAATTTTAAACACCATAACAATGCCGTTACCTGCTACGCAGACGTCCAAACACCTTCCTGAAGGTCTCAAGTCAAAAGATTTAGCAGACCCTAAATACTACGTACCGTCGAAGATTGACTTGCTAATTGGAGCTGATATCTACAGCAAGATTCTACTGCCTGGATTTATGCCAGGTAATCCATCAGCTCAACAAACAAAACTAGGATGGGTGATTTTTGGTCCTATTGCACAATTGCCTGAGAAAAGGCAGGTACAAGTTTTGATGTCGTACAGCGCTCTGGATGAATCTTTGCGACGATTTTGGGAACAGGAGGAAGCTTTACTGTCCCGATCTCTTACACATAAAGAGGAACAAGCGGAAGAACACCATAGAAATCATACTCGTCGACTATCTAATGGTTCTTATTCGGTACGATTACCTTTTAAGGCTGATATTAATCTAAAGACAGACATGAGCAATACTCAAAGAGTAGCGTTTATTCGATTCCGTCAATTAGAGCAGCGGTTCAAACAAAACCCCAAACTACATGACGAATACTACAAATTTATGGGAGAATATCTCAAACTCGGGCACATGGAGCTTGTACCTATTGATGGCATCCATAAAAACCCCTCCTTTTATTTACCCCATCATGCCGTCCTCAAAGAGAGCAGTACCACAACAAAATTAAGAGTTGTGTTTAATGCATCGCAAAAGAGTCAGTCGGGTCAATCTTTGAATGACTTGCTTCTAACCGGTCCTACAATTCAGGAAAGCATATTCTACATCCTAATGAGATGGAGACAACACCGATACGTTATAACATCCGACATAGAGAAGATGTACCGACAGATATGGCTAGATGAATCGGATCGACATTGTCTCCGCATTTTGTGAAATGACCCCATTCAAATGTATCGATTAACAACAAATACGTATGGAACGACAAGTGCGCCATACTTGGCCATTAAGACCCTTCACAGGTTAGCAGAAGATGAACACATGAGCTATCCTAACGCATCAAAAGTTTTGAAAGAAGACTTTTATGTCGACAATTGCTTAACTGGTGCAAACAACTTGGCAGACTTGCGACATGTTCAAAAGGAGCTCCAGGACTTGTTGCACTGTGGTGGTTTACATCTGAGACAGTGGAGTGCAAATCATTCTGAATTAATGGAAAACGTTCCCTTGGCAGATCGAATTACGCAAGTTCCGCTTCATATCGAGCTATCGGAAAACGTCAACACTCTCGGCCTTTGGTGGCATCCCGCAACGGATATGTTCTCTTTTAGTGTCAGCATCAATGCGATTGACCCTAAAACCAAACGAGATGTGCTCTCAGACGTATCAAAATTATTCGACCCGATAGGATGGTTGCAACCCACAATCATAATTGGAAAAATAGCGATGCAGAGGATTTGGCTAACAAACTGTGATTGGGATGAGCCACTCGATAAGGAAGTAATCAAAGACTGGATTACTGTACGGAAACAATTCCGTCAAGTAAGCCAAATCAAAATCCCGCGCTGGATAGGATACCTTCTATCCACCCTGGTTGAACTTCACAAATTTTGCGACGCCTCATCCAGAGCATACGCTGCTGCAGTATACGTGAGAATTGTTAATGGTTCATCAATCACAACGAAACATCTAGCTGCTTAATCCAAGGTGGCACCTATAAAAACGTAGTCCATACCCCGACTGGAACTTTGTGGAGCTGTACTATTGACGAAAATTATGAAACAAGTTAAAGAAGCGCATCGTTGGGGGCATGCACGTATCAACTACTGAACTGATTCCACCATTGTGTTGGCCTGGATACAGAAACCAGCAACAAGCTGGACAGTGTATGTTGCTAATAGAGTAAGCGAAATACAACAGGAATCATCACCAGCCGATTGGAATCATGTTGCAACTCCCGACAACCCTGCTGACTTAGCAACACGAGGTTTATATCCAGCAGAGCTAAGAGTATCTTCTTTATGGTGGAATGGACCTTCAAGGCTAAGGGATACAGACATAAAGTTATCTCAACCAACAATTTCAAACTGCGAGGAAGAAGAAGTTAACGAGAGTGCTGTCGCACTCCTTTCAATATTGACAAAGGATGAGCCGGAAATTTTTGAAAGATACTCTAATTTCAGCCTACTGTTTCCGGTTCATTAATAATTGTCGGAATCCAAAAGACAAGCGCATTGGAGGATTAACAGCCAAGGAACTTAAACTGTCACACGACAAATCCATAAAGCTAGCCCAACAACATGTTTATATGAATGAAATTCGGCATCTACAGAATTCAAAACCATTATCGAATACCAGTAGTCTCCGATTGCTTACTCCCTGGTTAGATTCTGAGGGTATCCTCAGGGTGGGCGGAAGGCTACAATTTGCATTGGTAGGAGAAAAAACTAAGTATCCTGCTATCATACCGAAAGGCAGACTAGCACAACTGCTAACCAAAAGGGCTCATCTAAAAACAATGCATGGCGGTATTCAGTTGACACTTGCAACATTACGACTTGAATACTGGATAATATCTGCGTCTTCACCAGCAAGAAGGGAAATTCGTAGCTGTCTCACATGCTTCAAGCTGACAGCAAGGCCAAATGCACATTTAATGGGATCCCTACCATCGATAAGGGTACGTCCGTCAAATCCCTTTGAGCATACGGGGTTAGATTACGCGGGGCCTATAACACTCAAATGGAATGGAGGACGTGGTTCAAAAACAACAAAAGCATACGGGGTCATCTTTGTATGCATGGCAACGAAAGCTTTCCATCTAGAAGTAGCGTCAGATTTGTCTACGGACACGTGTGTTGCTGCTATTCGACGATTCATAGCACGACGGGGAAGACGTAGAGCCATTTACAGCGATTGCGGATCGAATTTTCTAGGCACCAACCGAAAACTTCATGATGAATATAATAAAATATTGCACAAGAGTAATGAAATACTGGTTCGAGATGGTCTAGAATGGAATTTCATACCTCCTGGAAGTCCACATTTTGGTGGACTCTGGGAAGCTATTGTGAAATCGATGAAGCGGCATCTTTACAAAACAATAGGAAAACAGTTACTGAACATCGAAGAGTTTTACACGTTTCTTGCAAAGATCGAAGCGTGCATGAATTCTAGACCATTGACCGCGATAAGCGACGATCCTTCAGATGACGCCGCTCTGACATCAGGACATTTTCTGACTGGGTGAAATTTGTTCGTGCTCAAAAGTGATCCAGAGGAGGCGAATTTGACATTACTGAAGCGTTGGAGATTGGTGCAGGCAATGAAGCATTCCTTTTGGCACCTTCAACAAAGACCAAAACGGCTTAAATCACAGGAAAATGTAAAAACAGGAGATCTAGCTCTAGTCAAAAAGGATCATTTTCCATCGTTACAATGGCCATTAGCAAGGATATTGGCAATTCATCCTGGCGAAGATGGTCTTGTTCGGGTTGTCACGATCAAACTACATGGAAATGTGACAAAACGGCCCATTACCATTCCGAAGCCAATCAAATGAATCACTGATAGTTGAAACTCAATCAAAATCGCCGATACCTCAGCCATCATCTAGTACACTGTCAAGTACGAGAAAGCAAAAGCCGGTTCCAAATGATCCAGAAGCCATGGTATCAAAGCAGACTAAAGGGGAAAAACGGCAGTCGATGACTACCAAAGGAGTCATTTCGAACTTACTTACGACTTTGTTGATCTTATGTGTCTTCTCAACGCCAACACAAGCAACTGTGAACATTTCACACGTAAACGGAGGTCTGTTTATCGAGCACGTAGGTATCGGTAATTTATTACGGGGATCATTGCAACTAAACATCAGGATCCCAATGTCTGACCTCATACAAGATCGAAAGAACATAGTAAATGTGAACGACAGTATGAAGAGTCTATGCAGGTTGGGAGGCAAAGTAACAGACAAAATACGATGCAGAAGTCTTGTCAATCATCTCGGTAATTTTACAGACGACACCCTCTAGAAAATTGAAAGATTACAGTTCATCACTAGTCGCGCCAAGCGGGGTATACTAGGTCAAATGCTTACGACAATGTTTGGCGTAAATGATCAAGTAATAGCCGATGTTAGCACCTTAGCAGAAAAACCAAGAAAAGCTACAACGATTGTTTTCTCACCAAGGTGCAATTATCCTTCAAGCAACGAAAATATTAAACAAAACATCAAGCAGGATGAGCACACAACTCAGTCATTTTTCGGAACAGCTGGAGGCAGGATTGAGTCGGATTAACCAGTTCCAGGTTGACAACGATCACAATGCTTTGAATATTCAGTTTTTGGGAACATACCAACAAGGATAAATACAATCGTATTTTAACAGCCCTTTATACGAGAACAGGAATCTGGGAATGCATACAGATGGCAGAACTAGAAGCAGACAGACATACAGCTCAAGCATTGCTATCTCCACATTTGGATCTTCTACATATAATCACGACAAAGATATCATTTTTCCACACCAACGCATCAATTGAGATCCAAGGTCATCTTCCTATTATCGATAAGCGGCCATACGACCTAGTCAGGGCAACTGCTATCCCTCAGCTACAAATGGGGAAAACATTCTTCGAATTCAACATCAACAACAATCTCCTTGGAATCAACTATAAGGATCAGATGTATTTCGAAATATCAGAGGAAGAGTTCTTCAATGCCCAAGAATTTGGTCACAACAAATACTTGTTGTGAACTGTATTGTCAAAGAGATATACAAAGCTTATACAATAGAAAACTGTTCAATACATTCATTTGCCATTGAAAGCCTCGTTGTGAAACAATTGCTGACAAATAACATCTGGTTATTCGTAACGCCAGAGCCAACCCATGCACAGACGAGCTGTCACGACACAAGAACAAATATTAAACTAAATGGAACGGGTTTGCTGCAGTTATCAGAAGACTGCACCGTTCACACCAAGGAGTTTATCCTTTCACCAAAAAGAACGGTCCAGAGTCACCAATTTTCATCTTACATTACTTCAACGGTTCCAGTTTTCAACTTAACGTATCCAGCTACGGCGACAAAACATATTGCGAAATCAACTATCATACAGTCATCTGGATCTTTAAAATCAGTCGCAACTGAGCAAGGAAACTTGAAAGCTGAAGTAAAGGAAGCCGTCTGGAAGAAAATCCACGACCATGGTATTACGGCAGCGGCATCAACACTAACATCATGTTTTGTGGTTATCGTAGTAGTCATGCGAATTCGTTACCGGAAAACCTGCAACCAAGACCACAGGAAACCAGCAACCACATGGTATGAAGAGCATCAACTAGGTCGTTAGCTTGATTTGTGCAAATTAATTAGGTCGAAATGAGTTTATGTTGTATATGCTGCAAATGCGATTATATGCAAAGGTGAATGAATTTCGGTTGTTGACTGTGTTCGCACACATAAAAAGATTTTCATTATCTCACAAAATTCACAAACCAAACGAACCAGCTTCAAGCTGCATACATAGCACACTTGCAAGTTCATTCAAGTGCACTCAAAGTTCAATTACCTGAATTCACATCAATTGCATTTATTTATTTTAAATCAATATTGTTGTATCGACACATTCGATTTTAAATTGTGCTGTAAAGTTTATTGCCCTGATTACAAATTCCAATTAAAAACGTAATTGCGTGAGAAGCACAATATTTGGAATAGTGTATTGAAAGCAAAAAATATATTTATAAAAGCCACCATTCATTGCAAGACAGCAGTAATCATTGTTTAAATTTACAATTCGCTTCATCGAAGTTCATCACTCAGAACAGACTGAAATGGTTCTGCTATGGTGTTGAATAGGAAATGATTCTTAGGTTCTGGTTTTAACAATAATTGTTTCAAAGCATTCCACACTTCGTAGATGAAGATATTGCTACAATATACCCGTTATGGTACATACCCTTCTTTTGATTTTCTGAGGTACCAAATACGTTTTTCTTTTACAACTAAAATATACGTGTTTTGTTTACCTTCGAAATTATATCATAAAAGCTACTTTTTATCAAATAAAATCTTATTGAGTTATAATCGGTTAACAATCAATCAAAGCCAAGATTTACCGGGATTATATCGTAGAGCTTTTGACAGTTTTATCGTAAAATCACACGAGGAATGAAATATGTGTCTAGACTAAATGGATACAAACATTCTTCCAAGGTGGAAATTCAGAAGTGGTAAAGATAAAGGAAAACTTTAGAAATTCGTTAATAAAGCAAATTTATGCATTTTCTCCAGCTCCTTTGAGACATCCTCACACCTTAATTAATATCGTTAACCAAATAATAGACGCAAACCATTCAAATCCATCAAATATCGCATCTACACCCATTGCAAACCAAGCAGATGAGAAGCTCTTCCGTGGAAAAAGCACAGAGCAAATTAACCATGCAAATTACGTTGCGTTAAGGGTGAATTCGCTAAGCGAAGAAAAATATTGCTCGAATAATTTCACAAGTGGAGCAAAAGTTCACATCAAGTTTCCACTCTCCACACACGTGTGGAGTACGTTTTCTGCAAAGCTTTTTTCGAGTCTTGCCAATTTCATTAATCGCCAATTGTGTTTCAGATGAGCAGTTTTGCTTCTTGCTCTTGATACATTGGGCGGAAATAGTGCTTCTGTTGGTAACAAGAAAACTTATTTAGTATGCGCAATGCTGTAACTATTAAAAGTCGCCACGGTTATCATTTAGTCGCTGAAGAAGACAGTTCATGCTTGCGAAGAACGGCGATGGAAAGGACGGCAGGCTGAGTGGAAAAGCGAAAGTTGAGCTTGTTGTTACCATGCTCGAGTTATTTTCAATACTCGTATATGTGTTTTCTCGACTGCTTGAGAATTACCACATAAAAGACATCAAAGTTTAGAAAAACTCAAGAATTTTTACGATTTTGCTTTAGATTGTGAGGGAAAGTGGCGTAATTTCTAGTTTTGTGGAAACGAATTTTTACTTTTCTTGAAAACTATGTGAGGCCAGGGTGGTCCTGAAGGTTTTTAGGTGAATCAGGAGTTTTCGAGGGCGTTTAAAGGGACAGTACTCCCATGTATTGATGTATCTTGAAATCAATTCATCCAAAGAAAATGGAAGCTACGATGAAAAGTTTAGAAGCAGATGGTGAAACTGCGATATTTGATCATGCGAGAAAATGGACATCCAATGGCAGGATTTTCTGACGGCATATTTTATTAAACTATATCCAGTATGTAATTTTGGATATTCTGGTTTTTGTAGTGAAAAAGTTTAATTATTTTTATTATTATTTCAAAATACCCTTTATTTCACTAAATTTATTTTATTTTACTACAACATATACGTATTTTGGGATCTACTTGTTCCCCTCTTCAGTGTTATTACTTAATTAACCTTCTATTGCGCTTTTACAAAATATACAAGGATATCGAAAACTTTTTTGATATGACCTTTAAATGGATAATTTCTAGCAATAAAACCAATTAGTTTCAGGTAATAAAATTAATTAGTTTGGAAGGTACATTTCCTAAATCAGTATTCAATCTACATTGTTCAGGTAGCTTGGAAATATTGACTTCAATAATTGAAATGTATTATTGTATAGAGTGCAATTTTTCTTTAATGGACATTGACTTCGATTATTGCAAGCATTTGTAGTCATCAAATATTTTGTATTTAAGTTCATGTGTAAATGATAATAAATGTATTCTTTCGTACGCCAACAAAGTTAACGCGTTGTTTTTATTTGTATTTCTATCTATTTTGTGCTACGTAAAAGTAATTATCAACAACGGCTGGTGTGGCCGTTCCTGACTACAATTACTATTTACATTTGGTCCGTCGAGCAATTTACACTGAATTTTATCAACAGCAGCTAGTGTGGCTGATCTTGATAATTCGGTATTTAGTGGATCCAGCTTGTGCGAGGACTGCCAACAAAGGCTGAAGCGGCTTATTCTTGGTATCAGTCCTGAGGATAATGTTACGTCATCAAGTTCATGCTGGACACTGCGGCTATCACTTTGGAACAAAAAAACATCGCTGAAGCGTTGCAAAACTCAGCCAGAAATTTTAAGAACGACTCAAGCTCGAGAAAAACGGAAGAGTATTTTTTCAAGCGGCTGGGTGACGTCGAAAAACTCTGGCACGAGTTTCGAGATAACAATGAAAGATGACCATCCATACTTCGAGCAAAAAATATTTGCTACAACGGAAAAGATCTGCTCATTGAAGGTCAACAAGCGGTAATGCAGCATCAAAATGTGGCTTCATCAGCAACGATCCAATCGGGGGATGTTCCTGCATCTACAATTACCACAACAGCAGCAAGTTATGCTGCACCTACTGTCACAGCGCCATCAAACTGGCCACCTTACATGGACATCTCTACAAGCTATGGCCGTCATCATCCGAATTTACCACCTATAATGATACCCAAATTTAACAGTGACTACCAGCAGTGGAAAACATTTATTGAGCTTTACAAAAGCATCATCCACAATAACACTATCGGGGCTACGCGAAAAATGCAGTATCTTCTCTCGTATCTGGAGGGAGACGCAAGAAGTGCGGTCTCGCATTTACAGCTGAATGCAGCCAACTACGAAACTACTCTAACTATACTGCAAGAGCGCTTCTCGAACAACCGACAGATACATAGATACCATTCTGGACACCAAAAAAGTTGTGCACAGGTGTCCCACATCGCTTCGGGCTTTGCACGACACGCTTCGTAATTGTTTAGCGGCATTAAAAAGTGAACATTGGGAGCCGATAATGGTTAGAATCGCTATGAGAAAGCTAGACGCAGAAAGTCTCCGCATATTCGAAGAAAATGTTAACAATACCCGAGAGATGCCGAGCTTGAAGCAAGTTTACGACTTTCTGATGAGGAGGCACATGGTCCTAACGAGTTTGAAAAGCCCACAAGTACAGCGGCAAATGACACAAAAGAAAGCATTCGTGTCATTGCAACAGAAACCTTATAAATCGGACAAGAGAGAGACCAGTAAAATATATACATACCAGTGCAAGTTTTGCAATCAAAGCAATCATGCCATTCACCGCTGCGATGGATTGAAAAAATTAAGCGTCAATGACCGAAATCAATTTGTTGCTGATAACAATCTGTGCAAGAACTGCCTAGCACACGAATCGAGTTTTAAATGCAAGAGCAAAAATAAGTGCTTTGAATGCAAGAAACCACACCATACCATGTTGCATTACTCAACCACTGATCGTAAGACTGTCACTTCGAACGTTGCCACCAGTAACACCAAGGTCACAATGAACACAAGCGCCTCGAGCGTAACAAACACCGTTCTTCTTGCCACTGCAATAGTAAAAGTGGAATCAAAATCCGGTCAACAAATTCCACTGCGAGCTTTAGTTGACCCTGGGTCTCAAACATCATTTATATCATCGAAAGCTGCAAAGCAGCTCGGCCTGCCCTCAGATAGCATTTTGGTAGGGGTTACAGGTATTGGAGGAGTTCAAGCCAAAACTGTCCGGAAGAGGATATTCGTTACAATAACACCCAGATTCCGCTCGGACTTCAGAGTTTCAGTTGAGGCTTTAATCATGCCCAGGCTAACAATGATGCTTCCTGATCGAAGGGTAACTTTGAGTTTACCACGCAGTCTGAAGGCCTTAAATCTGGCAGATCCCCAATTTGATTTGCCAGGATCTATCGACATGATAATTAGTGCAGACGTTTTTGAGGAAATAGTAGAGGATTCCTTGATAAAAGGCAAACCGTTACTGGCCCAAAAAACAAAATTTGGCGGGATACTTTCAGGGAAGACTGGTAGAAATCCTTCTGAAACAAAAAAGATAACCTCCTTAGTGTCTATGGCTGAATTTCACAGAAAAATAGAAAAGTTTTTTGAGATTGATGGTGAACAAAACCAGAATGAGCATAGGGATACTAACACGGAGTGTGAAAATCATTTTCAGAGCACTTACAGTAGAGACGACAATGGCAGATACATAGTTTGCCTTCCTTTTAAAGAAGATCAATCACAAAACCCCCTGGGTGTACCTAGGACCAGAGCTCTCCTAAGATACCGGCAAATTGAGAAAAAACTCTCTACAGACGAGAAGCTAGCTGTGGAGTACAACAACTTCCTCGAAGAGTACCTAAAACTCGGACATATGACATGCGTGACTCCATACATCGGCGACAGTAAGGATGTTTACTATTTACCACATCATGCGGTAACCAAGGACAGCAGTACCACTACGAAAATCAGAGTAGTATTTGACGCGTCTGCGAAGACACTCCATGGCCCTAGTCTAAACGATAAGTTGCACATTGGAGCAAGGCTTCAGCAAAACTTGGCCCAGATATTGCTAAGATGGCGAAAATACCCGTACGTTTATACCGCCGACATCGAAAAAATGTTTCGGCAAATTCAAATGCATCGAGATGACCAAGACTACCAAAGGATTCTCTGGAGGAGGCATCCCCAAAGTACGATAGCGGAATATCAACTCAATACAGTTACGTATGGCACGGCATCTGCCACGTTTCTAGCAGTCAGAACATTAATGCAGCTAGCTCAGGATGAAGAAAGGAATTATCCGATTGTTTCGTTGATATTAAAGAACGATTTTTATGCTGACTACATGTTAACAGGCGCCCACACCAAACAAGAAGCGATTTCCCTTCAGCAGGAGATGACAGCTCTACTAAATAAAGGTAACTTCAACCTCAGAAAATGGGCTAGCAACAACCCAGAGCTATTAAGCCACATACCGAAAGATAGAAGAGAAGTTGGTCTATTAGAGTTCAAAGAAGATCCATCCTTGAAAACACTTGGTACACAATGGAATCCAGCCCTAGATGCGTTCCACTTTAGAATCATCGCGTTTAAAGAATCTAAAAGGCCTACAAAAAAACAGCTGCTGTCACACATTGCAAGCATATACGACCCATTACAATGGCTTGCACCCGTCACAGTCAGGATTGGGATTGGGATGAACGGCCAACAGAAGAAATTCTTAAAAGCTGGAATGAGCTTGAATCTGAGCTGAAACTGCTAGAACACATTAGCATTCCTCGATGGAATCACTACAGCATGGACATTCAAATGGAGCTGCATGGATTCTGCGATGCATCAGAGTTCGCCTACGCAGCGGTGGTTTATATTAAAAGCATTGACATGTGCGGATCCATTAGCACAACTCTTCTCTGTGCGAAAACAAAGGTCGCCCCAACCAAGACCAAAGTTACCCTCCCGAAGCTTGAGCTAAATGGAGCCGCACTATTGGCTACTTTATTGCACGATACGATAGAGTCGCTCTGAATACCTAATTTGGACGTGTATGCTTGGTGCGACTCGACTATCACCTTGGGGTGGCTAAAAAAGAAACCAACTTCACTGGAGACCTACATTGCCAGTAGGGTATCGAAGATTCAGAAATTGGATCGCGGCGCCTGGAAATGGCAGCATATCAGCTCCAAGGATAATCCAGCCGATTGCGCTTCTAGAGGCATCAGTCCAAAGCAACTTCTCAAGCATCATTTGTGGTGGAATGGTCCAAGTTGGTTAACACATCCTGGCACCGATATCGAAGTTGTTTCGACAGTAACAACAGCGGCAGACAAACCCAACTTTTTTGAACGTTACTCCGATTTTAATAGACTAGTAAGAATTACTGCAACATGCCTCAGGTTTCATCGCAACTGTACACAAAAATCAAACCGCAAAACTGGACGGCTAGAAGCAGAGGAACTCGAAATAGCACATAAAAAAATCATTGTAATGATTCAGAAAACACAGTTTTCAGAAGGAATTGCTGAACTAAGGAGTAACAAGGAGTTGAAGAAAAGACTAAGGACTCTAAATCCCTTCCTAGATGCCCATGGTATTCTGCGAGTTGGTGGTAGGCTCCGAAATACAAGCATTCCTGAAGAATCAGAGCATCCGATTTTGCTACCCCAGTGCCATCATGTGACATATTTAATTGTGAGGCAAGCCCACTTGAAAACAATGCACGGAGGCGCACAACTGGTGCGCAACTACTTGAGAATGCGATACTGGATAATAAATGATCAGAAACTAATTCGGGACGAAATTCATCGATGCATGATCTGCTGTAAATACTCGACTGCTACAATTCATCAATTAATGGGCGATTTACCTGCCATACACGTAACATCAGAAAAAGCTTTCATTCGTTGCGGAGTAGACTACGAAGGCCCTTTCACCATACGAATGTCCAAGGGAAGAGGAGCAGCGGTCGTGAAGGTCTACATTGCTTTATTTGTATGCATGGTAACAAAAGCCATACATCTCGAGCTTGTGCGCGACATGTCAACAGAAGCATTCTTAGCAGCATTCAAACGGTTCACAAGCCGAAGAGGACTTTACCGGGAGATCTTTAGCCACCACGGCACCAACTTTGTCGGGGCAAGTAATCGACTAGACAAGGATCTAGAAGAAGCAATAAAGAGATCAAGCAGCGAGTTAGCACGAATAACTGCAAAAGACGGAATCACCTGGAAGTTCATACCAGTGTCCACACCTCATTTCGGTGGGCTTTGGATAGCTGGTGTGAAATCAGTCAAGAATCACATCAAGTGCATTTTCGGCGAGCAAAATATTGTCCCGACATTTGAAGGATTCACAACGATACTGTGCCAAATTGAAGCATGCTTAAATACCAGACCAATAACTCCTATATCAAGCGACCCAAATGATCTTGAAGCCCTAACTCCAGGGCACTTCCTCATTGGACGACCTCTCCTGGCTATACCAGAACCTGATACCTCGTGTAGAACACTACACCAGCGCTGGAAAATATTAACTAACATGCATCAAGTATTCTGGAAATGATGGGTGACAGAGTACCTGCAACATCTGCAAAAACGTACGAAGTGGACGAGCGTAAGCGAAAATCCCAGAATTGGTCAGCTTGTTCTCATTAAAGAAAGGGACACGCCACCAACGAAATGGCCACTGGCAAGAATACATAGCATGCAACCAGGCAGAGATGGAATCGTACGAACAGTTACAGTTAGGCATCATGGAAATACGCTGAAGCAAGTAGCGATCACCAATTTGTGTAAACTACCGGTAGATATACCCGAGGACTCTACCAGCAATCCAACAGCAATAACACCAGTAGAGGAAACTGCTGCAAATATTGAATTGACAAAACCAAAATAATTTCCTGACAAATGCGAAGAACGCTCAACACCTGAAACCTCTATGAAGCAGAAAAACACGGCAGGACGAAGACGGATTGCACCTATAGACAAACCTAACAAAGTAAAAAGACCAAGAATTGCACCATGTTTGTGGGCGAGGACTCTGCTGAATACAACAATACTCCTGTCTGTCATGATACCATCAGAAGCCTTGAAAGCTAAAAACAGCTCCAACCAGCATAATTATAACATCTTCAGGCCAAAATCAGGTTTTTATATAAAAAAACTGGGCATAGTGTATAGCATTCGTGGTGAACTAAGACTTGAGGCAAATTTTTCGATTGCAGAAGTGATTCAGGATGTGAAAAATATTCTATCCATAGGTAAACAGATAGAAGACATGTGTCAACCTACAAAAGAATTGACCGACTACATCCACTGCAATGGCCTTCTGAACCATCTAGAGATTATACAAATGGAGCTCCTTCAACAAACAGAAAAGTTACGAACGATAACAGGCTCCAGAAAAAAGAGGGGTTTGGTTGGAGACCTCCTTACCGCAGTTTTTGGTGTTAATGATAACGTCTACACTGATATTGACGCCCTCGATAAAAACCAACACACAATATTACAAGTCTTAAATCAACAAAGCGTAGAATTGAACGCACGTATAATAAGCGTCAACCATCGCACTGACGCCCAGCTTGCCCAAGTTACGATGAAATTAAATCAAGTGGTAGATTCGATCAACGAAATGCAAAAATGGTTCGCAAAGATTGATAACAACAAAATTGGCTTACAAGTAATATCCACTTATCTCATGGCAATTAACTATTTTTAGGAGCTCCAGGTGAAGTACCAAAAACAAGTAAACACCATCTATGGATCCGAAAGCTTCCCACAGCTCGTTTCAATTGAAACAATGACGAACACAATCAATAAGGTAGCATCAAAGATTGGCCCTCATTTTGAGATTCTGCATACTCCAGTGAAAGCAACGACGATTGCACGCACCGATGAAAATATCATAATCTATGGCTACTTCCATATAATTGAAAGGGATAAATACGAGCTAATTCATGTCACTGCAATTCCTTTCGAATCAGGTGTGCACCAATATCTGGTTCCTATCGTTAAAACTTCAATCCTAGCGGTTAACTTCAATCAACTAACGTATTTCGAATTGGACGATGCACAGCTGAAGTCATGCACAATTAAAGACGAACGATACCTATGTACTCCTAGCATGATCAACAACATGGATGCAACCCCGAACTGTATCATCAACGAACTATACAGTAGACACAAGAAGCAACCGTGCCCCAGCGTTGAGGTAACATCTCCTCAAACAACATGGAAGGAGCTTATGATGAAAAACGCATGGCTATTTGTTGCAAGCACACCAAGCACAGCCTTTGTTATCTGTAAAGATAACAGAGAGGAGATTTTACTAGAGAATATTGGAATCATCCGCACCAAAGAGAATTGCGCTATCCAAACCGAGCGATTCATTCTACGATCAGAAATGACCCAACAAAAGAGAGTACTGACGAGCTTCACGAAAGAGGTGTCCCCAGCTAAGTTTGGAGACAAGGAGTACCACGCAAAATCTATGGACCCAATAGCAAGAGTGAATAAGCAAATTTTCGATGGTGATTCTTTCAAGCCAGAGCCAATTGCGATTACAACTACCTTACAACAGTTACGCAAGCACGCGGTACCGCTGACATCAACAATGCTGATCATTATCGCGATCTGTATAGCCAGCGTCTACATCAGAAGCATACTGAAGAAGACAAGGATGCCAAAGAAATTGCAGGAGTCCATATCAACTGCATCAGAAGAAAACGTGTCGCTTAATGAAAGATTCAACATTGTTCTTTCCGGTAGTGCCCCAACATGTTCAACAATTGAACAGAGTTCGCAATAGTAGTCAATGTCCATTCACCCGGGCATTCCTCCTATCAATATAATTGACCCACTTTCGGCCGCGAATTTGCTTACCTGAACTTGTAAGCAAAAATGTTTGAACTCTGAATAAACATTAACTACAGCATGAAAAAGTTTTTTGTATAGTATGCATTTTCATGAATGTTTTATTGACTTCAATAATTGAAATGTATTATTGTATAGAGTGCAATTTTTCTTTAATGGATATTGACTTCGATTACTGCAAGCATTTGTAGTCATCAAATATTTTGTATTTAAGTTCATGTGTAAATGATACTAAATGTATTCTTTCGTACGCCAACAAAGTTAACGCGTTGTTTTTATTTGTGTTCCTATCTATTTTGTGCTACGTAAAAGTAATTATCAACAACGGCTGGTGTGGCCGTTCTTGACTACAACTACTATTTACAGTATGATTCCGAAGAAGTTTCAATATGAAGATATCGACTCTTATCACTTGAGCGGTTTGATAAATTTTTCTATTCGATATATAGTGCTTCCAATCCGTCTCAGGCTTTCTGTACAAACCAGTACATGCACGAAGACATTTCCTTTTGAAAACTCTTAATCTTTCCATTGTACTAGCACTCTGGTTCTACCAGATCTGGCATCAGTATGTCAAAACTGGTCTAACCAGGGTCTTGTAACAAATAACTTTGACTTTTTGATCAATGTATCTGGAATAAAAGAGTCGCCGAAGAGCCATGACTACTTTTAGTGCTTTACTGAGCATGATTTTGACATGTTCAGTATAGTACAGATACTGAAAACCGAGGTATCGAACACAGGATTTATGTGGAACCCGTTCTGAACTAATCTCACCAGCCAAAATGTGGAAATCCTTCCAATTACGTGTAAGGTCTTGACTGACCCCCTGCAGCGTTGTCCTAAACAAAATTGTTTCGCACTTCTGCGCATTGATTTTCATTCGCCAATTGTCTGTGTAGAGCTGCACATCATTAAACATTTTTTGAAGATTGCTCTGAACTATTGTAGCTTTTCGGCCTGCCGTATAGATGATCAGATCATCAGCAAACGCTACCAATGATCGCGTTGGCGAGACATTAAAGTCAAAGCTGTTCAATAGCTTGCGAATGAATATTGAGAAAAGCAGGGGCGCAGTAACTGTTCCCTGCTGTAGACCATTCAAGATCTTGAATTCGCGCATTGTTGTCAGATTTCCATCAGTTACAACAAATGATTTCCCGTATAACATATTGCACATCATGGCGACAAGGTGTCTGGGGAACCTGTCCTGAAGAAGTTTGAAAACTAGTCCATCTAACCACACCGTATCTCCATATCAATGAGTCATGCTCCAACACATTCTTTGTTGTTTAGTTTCCAGTAGATGTATGAGGTTACTTACGTTATTGAATGTATGATCGAATGCCTGGCACGAAAACCAAATTGGCAATTCGGCATCAACTCATATTTCTCAATGTGGGCGTTTAATGCTCTGTTGAGTATCACTTCAAACACCTTGCTGATGTTAGGCAGCAAGCCGATTGGGCGATAGCTTTTAGTGCTTTTCCTTTCTTCAGAATCGAAAATACCTTAGCCTTTTTCCACTCATTGGGGAAATATGAATTGTTCAACATGTTGTTGAACAATATGCAATAATTCCTAATAGCAACCTCAGGCAAATGTCGGAGAACTATATTTGGAATACCGTCAGAACCACATAATTTCTTGTTGTTTATTTTGCGAAATATGAAACACAAGTCTTCATAGCTGACAAAATAATCAATAAGATTTAAGCTCGGTATTAGGTCAGATGTTAATCTTTCATCGAAATGAAGAATTGATTGGCCGTTCAGGCTTGATTTGAAGTCGGAAACTTTTGCTTCAACGACCTCTGAAATTATTTCATTCCTTCTCTCTGGGTTTGGCAGATAAGCCAATTCAAAATGTGTTCCAATCAGGGCAACTTTCTGCAATCCATCACATATAATCCTGTTTCCATTTCTATCCGGAGTCGTACTATCAATTTCGATACCAGCCCTATCGAGAAGATTTATCTCATCACTTGCAACTTCAAGATTTGATACCTTCACTCGAGACTTCTTGTGGAATATGCTATTCACTTTCGCGAAAACGCCATTTGGGTCCTGTGGGCTAATACCCCTCAGTTTTTCCGCCCATTGATTGCTGACCTTACTCCTGAAGTATGAACGGATTAAGTTCCAGACATTCTTCAGGTGTAATTTCAACAAAGCCAACGAGGGATGGTTGTAGTCCAAAAATCGTCGATCAATATTTTTGACGCGTGTGAGAAGGAGGCTTTTCAGTCTTTTCAACCTTGTGATGGTTCGTGCTTCATATCCTTCCATATTGTTTCGATGTTTAATTTTGGGAACAACTTTCTCAATCGTTTCCAACGTCAGCTTCTCTAACTTCGACAAATAGATATCTATTTCATCGTCAGTTAGATTTCTGTTATTAGGAACCGTTGAGCAAGCGTTGCCATCATCAGAAGGGGGACATTGCTTCTGATACTCCTGATTAAACTTCTTTTGAAACTTTCCCCAGTCTGTTTTTTTGAAATTCAACCGATGGTTTTCATGTTGAACTGGAATGAGGAAGAAATCATCCCTTTGATGATTGATTTCCATTACGATTGCGTTATGGTCGCTATCGTAAGGAAGCACCTGCAGTTTCCGTTGAGGACTATTAAAGCTGAATTCAAGTCTTGCCTCAGCAATGCAGAGGTCCAAATATGAATTTTTCCTAGGGTATGTTGGGAACTCCGACCCATATAGGTTGCACCTGTATTCAATTTGGTTCTCTGTTATCCATGATTTCAGGAATACACCTCTTGGATTATTGGTGGTGTTCAGCCATGATGTATGCTTGGCATTCAGGTCACCGGCAAAAATATAAAAATTATGCAGCCTGTTCAATTCCAGTATTTCAAACAAGGAATTGAGTTCCTCCTTGAACTTGAGAACATTTTGATTAGTTGCATAGGTAGAGATAACGAAGAGGTTATCCCCATTTGGCAGTGAAATTTTGATGACGGACACTTCAAGAAATTCAAAGCTTTTGAATTCGACTTTTTCAATATTTTGGAAACAATAGGGTCTTCTAACCAATATCCCGGTGCCACCTCCCCCATCACCTATTACCCTATCGTTTCTTACGAATTCAAAATCCTTGAATGTCATGGAATGCCATGAATTGAGGTGGGTTTCAGTGAGAAGTATGATGTCAGGCTTTTGCTTAACAATAAATTCAAGGAGATAATCACGTCGATGTATAGCAAAGATAGAGTTGACGTTGATCGATATGAGGCGAAGACTATCCATGGGAATATGACTGGATGACAAGTTGTTATTAGGCATTTGAAAGACCTAAACGCTGAAAAGCAAAGTTAATTTTTGAATCTTGTTTGTCGATTCTCTCCGATAAAGAATTAAGTTGCTGGTGAATTTTGAGAAGCAGGTCATTATTGCCACTTACATTATTTACATTATTTCCAGCATTTTCTGCTGGTCCTCTAGCGGCGAGTGCAAATGATACTCCGGGCTTGACGAAGTTGGAAGGTATGATATTACGGTGTACTTGTGTTTGCTTTGGAGCAAATTTAACTTTTGCATCTTGATATCGGGAGCATCCTCGATATGATGCTGGGTGACCAAAAACACCGCAGTTAACGCAGTATAATTTTTCTTTAGGCTCCGTCTGAGCCAATTTGCACTCACCGGGCGCATGAACGTCTTTGCATATAACGTGCATGGCACAATTGGCAGCCGAATCTCCAAATCTTTGACACCGGTAACACTGGTTGACTTCTCTTTTCTGGAGGCGTTCCCACCTCACCACTCTGAAATTCAAGTACCTTATTTGTTGAAGGGCACTTGGATTGCTCTTATTTGCAACTGGTACCAGGTAAAGTGGTAAATTCTTCCTTTCTATGGTCGACCTTCTTGTCGCAAAGGTGCAGCTTCCTTGAGCACCTGAAGAAGATCGACCGTATCCTCCCCGCTGTCCAAACCCTTCTACAAGAAGGTCTGATTCTTTTCACTTTTTGGGGTATAAGTGAAGTGTGGATCCTCCCCAGAAATCACCGCATCTTTGGCTGACTTGAAATCAACCAGTGATTTCGTCCTTATAGTTAATTTTTCGGCATTAACTCTTTTGATTTCGAAATTGGCCAGTTTATTTTCGGCTGCCAGTAGCCGAACCATATCTTTCCCAGTTTGTCCGAACACGTTGATTGGCGGAACTTTTTCTGTCTTGTTGGAAGCTTTATCAGAGGAACCAGCAGAACTGCGGGCTGGTTTTCCCTCCTTATTTTTGTTCTTTAAATATTGAATAAAATTAACGTCATTATCTTGATAAAAATTACCTCCGATGTTTTCTTCAATTTCCATATCTTCGGTTAATCCCTCCAGCGCTGCAAAATAGTTTTGGCTCTCGTTGGTGCCACCAGCACTTAGAACTTTTTCTGGAATTGCTTGCTTTGTACTTTTCTTCGGCTTTTACCTGTTGCCATTGATTTTGCGGCTGCGCCTTTTGAGGCTTCATCCCTTTCTTGAAGAGATCCTTGAGGGACTGTATCTCTTGCCTTAGTTCATCATTTTCTTTTTGCAATTTAGCCATTTGTTGATTGTCCGCTATCATTTGCAGCTTGCACCCTCCATCTGCGGAGTTTTCTTCGTTATGTTTTCTTTTGGTGATTATTGCCAGTTTCGTATTCGTCGTTTCCCCAGGTTGCCCCAACGGTGGGAAGCCGTCGGGCTCCTCCATACCAGCGGCGAAGTTTTCTTTGGTAATTTGTTTTTCGTTACCAATCGAAGTGAAAATATTCGATAGAAATTTCTTGAGTCGATTACTTCGACAATATAAGATTTTTTCCGATAAAAATTGACTTCAGACTAACGTTTTTAAAAAATAAGTTTAATTTTTGAAAACTTTTGACAGGAGCGATTTAAAAGACGTCTATACGCAAAGACTACTACGATCCATCCTAGTGGATGATCCTCTTCGATGATATGCCGTGCGACCGTTGACCTGATACCTGTTGTTGCCCTTTTGTTCCTTTTCTGCCATATTTCCGCTTCTTTTTGGTGTTTTTTGAAGCGTGTCGTCACCAGTCTTTGTTTGGCCAATAAAAACTTTTGGACATTGGGGGCCTGAGGTTTTGTACACTCCACTGCACTCTGGCATCATCAGTTTGTCTTATACTGATCTCAGCATATTCTTGAGCTGGATATGCCTGCTGGATGTTATTACGTGGAAACCCGCTTTTTTCATCGCTGGACTTATTTTGGCCGCTGAACGCTTTCTTCCTTTCATTCAACACTTTTTCCTGCCTAAAATGGAACGTCAAGTTGTCCTTTCGTAGCTTCTTCCTCGTACGGTTGATAATGTCGTCTACGGCCGTGTCACTATATCCATTCTTGTTCGCTGTATCGTAAATTAATTTTAGTTCCTCGTTGAATCATCGGAATGGTAAGTAATCGATGTGCCATGTGTAGTGAAAGAGGGTTGATAGTTTGCTACCTCAGCGGAAGATGATGTTAAGATCCGTCGAGATTGGCCTTGTCTGGGGACGCGTGGATGCGCTCTCAGGCTAGCGTTGCGGTGTCGTGGGGCGGGTTCTTTCCCCCTAGCACAAAGACCTACTACAAAAAAATTTCGCATTCACGAACTCCGGGGTCAAAGAAATATCGACCGAAGTCGAAAGAAAGGTGACCAATTAAGGGCCAAAGGAAATTGCTGACTCAAAGGACAAACTGGACCTGGGAAAGACCGATGGACTACAGAGGACTTCGTCGTTACCGACGATTCTTATGGCCCACAAATCAGAGTGGGGCATCCAGATAGAGATGGTGCCCCCTCGCACCCTCCCAACCGGATCAAGATCTAAACGTAGACGTGGCCATGCATTTCCCATTAGAGTGAAAAACTCATACAAAAACTCTTTGTATGACTTTTTCCCTCAAATGAGAAATACGAACGTAACCGATTTATGCTATAGCGTTATGTAATGAAATCACATAACCCTATATCATAAATGGGCACGCGAGCGGAAGGCCACTCTACCCGGCAGGAGCCCCTGTTAAACAGCAAAAAAGGTAGGAACGCGCCCGATGGCTAGCCCATATTAAAGGAGGAGCCTGCTATCGTTGCGGTTCATAGACACGGTCAGGTCGAACAAAATGGAAAGAACGTCGGTTACGGTTTAACTATTCATTTTATTCATTTCATTTTTTACTAGCTGTTCATGATCAGGAACTAAATGAAAAATCTATAAATGGCAAAAATGAACAAATACAGCAAATACCAATGTATTATATGAATGTAATAGCATCAATAATAAAATAGATTTAAAAACTCTAAAGAAATAAACTTGTTATTAACACGCATGTCTTCTTATCATGGTTATATTTAGCAAAATATAAATAGAAGAGGGAAAAAAAATTAGATTCTATTTACATGTCTACAAGTAGTAAAATTGTATTTATTATGTCAGTAACTCATGTTATAAAAAGATATACTTGTACAACATATGAATATTGTCAGAGTTATTTTATCAAATGCTCATTGGAGAGAGAAATCAACCTTAATAATTGATGAACCTTAGTTTTTCTCTTTTCAAATTAAATTGTATGAAAAAAATAGATACTTAATCATTTTTGAGCTGTGAGAAAAACCCTTGAAGTTCTCTATTTTCTTGAAATTGTTCCTTATACAGAGAGAAATTCATACATGAATTTGAATTGTTGGGACAGTAAACAAACCATAACCAATTTAAGTTTTAATTTAATGTCTGGAGGCATGAGAGGAAAATTGTCACTCCCAATTTTGTAATTAGGTCTGGGTCTAATTATGGGGTTACTCCCTGCCTCTGTGGTCCATGAAAAAAACTTATTATGATGAGTAATGTCTCTTTTCATATTACTAATTGAATAAGATCAAAATTTTTCATTCCGTTACGATAATTTTACTGAGCTTTTATGCATGTTTCTCCGTTTTACAACAAATAAAGTTTAATTTTAGTTCAAATAACTTGTTGTCACAAATTTTTGTTACTAGGCAAAGTTCATTGTCTCGCTGATAGATTTTTTTTAACCGAATTTCGATCCAGCTGGCTGGTTCAATGGCTTTGCCACTTTTGCAGATACTTTCTCGACCATACACTTTTCAACGCCAATACACATAGTTAAATAGTTAGTTGTCATGGCTTGAATAATTTTCACCCTCTCCAACGAATACTGGAGTTTCCACAGTAAAGATGAAAGACTCTGGGCTCCTAGTACACAAGGCCGTTCCCTTTCATTAAAGGTTCACCGCTACTGTTGTTTATGTTGAGATCACCTTGATCATAGGTTTTAGACCGTTTTTTCTTATTTGGCAGTAAGATTTGGACCAGCTAGAAATCCATTCAAGCCAGTTTCTATTAGTTATTTATGGCTGCTTTCTTCTCCTTGAAAATCTGATGTTTAGATTCCCATTATTGATTACTTTCAACACAATGAACTACTAGCACATTTCGCGTACGATATTCTATTTTGATATTCCAAATCTCCAACAGCAGTTATCTACGTCATTTGAATAGCGAGCTTAAGATAGATGAAAGCCAACAATCTGATTTTCTTTCAGTACTAACTGGTGGGTAATTAAGACTATCTTTAAACACTAACTGAATATTCTGTTTGAAACTACATTTACACTTGCGATTATTTTCGCAGAAAGTTAATATTAATATCACCTTATCACCATCCAAGTATCTTCAGATAAGCAAGGTGATGGGAACTCAGCTCTTTCGCATAGTCCTAAATTCACCTACAAGTGAGCCCACTCTCTGATTTCGCATCCGGGTTTTAATTGAATGCTCGGTCATAAACATTGGGTGATGATGAAAGCATTGAAACGTTATTTGATCGCAGCCATTATTCATAGACATTCTATTTGTGAGAAAAATATTTTCCGCATCATCTACCATGCGCACATCACCATTAGCAATCACTGCCGTTTGCACAGTTTAATTACTATGCTTGAAAGCTCCTTTTTCGATAGGCTCGCAAGTTTTCTCCCATGGAGCTTGACCTTGCACGGATATAAATGAGGCGCCACAGTTCTCTACGGTTCGACACAAATCCACTGATGATTTGTAACCAGCGTCGTCGGAATCACATCTAGAGAAGTTCAGCACGCTTTAAAACTGCACAACCATAGCTTGCAGTGATTGCAGCTGCGATTAGAATCCATTCCATCCACATACGGATAAATCAGCTCCGCAGCTGTTAAAAGTTCAAGTTAATCTTTAGCGGCAAATTGTGCTACTGACAGCGAATCCTATCCGTTTCTCGCAAGCTCATTTCCTCGCGCTAGATCACTTTGACAAAACGAATCCGCTAGAATCATACGGTTAAAACGCAAGTCGACATCAAAGTATCTCCTTTGGGGACCTGATTAATTCTGGGAGGGTGGAATATTTTCCGAAATTGTAGCAAAAGAAACTTTTTCACTTTTAGGTTATGGCTTTTTACTAGTTAATTTCACTGTCCGAATTTCCACTTCTTTCTCCTTGTTCACTATACTACACAATTTCCATCCTTCCTATCTTTCGATGTTCGTATTTCTGGCACTTTTCGTGCGACTTTTCCCGACAAATTCTATTTTGCACTTTCCACAATCTTTTCCGTCTATTTCCCGGGATTCACCACATATTTCACGAACAAATCAATGAAACAAACATAACGCATGACGAACTGCCCGCGCTTCTCTTTTCTTTTTTCCGCGGCGCCCACGCTGTGTGTCGATCTCCCTCGACTGGTGCAAACTTTCGCAGTGCTGCATGCCTCAAAGTTTCCCAGTCAAACGTTGGAGAAGTATTCAAAAACTGTCAAAACCAACGGAGCGCTCTCCCAGTGAAAAACACTTGGGCACAGCGTGTGACTGCTCTCATATTTCCCGCTAAATGCAACCACGCCATGTTGTCGACCCTTCTCAGAAAGGCCTCTATGGTCGTAGGGTCATTCTGGCCTGTACACACCAACTTCCAGCCAGCCACTATCTGAGCTACTTTCGATGGTGGAAGATCTCCTGGCTGGGTGGATGGTTGGTAGTCCCAGGTGTCATCAGGTATGGGCCGAGATTGTGGATTCGGAGGTGGTGGATCCGACAATTGAGGTAATTGCTACCGCATTTGCTCCATGCTGGCAGGCAATGCCTGCATGGCGTCTAATAGTTTCGACATCACGATGTAATCTGAAAAAAAGACTAATTGAGATTTAAATAAAAAAAAGTGCGTTAGGGGTAAACTATAATACAACTTACAAAAAAATAGGGACAGATAAATGAATGTAACAAAAAAAAAAACAAATATTAAAATTCCTAATTACGGATCGATTTAAAAAGTCTGATGAGTTTAGTTTTAATTAAATTTTCAAAAAAACGAATTTCAATATCAATAATTAACTCGGTTTTTCCATTTCGTGTTTCTTTTCAAAGTAAGGTCACCAATGGTAAGCTTTTCTTCTGTGTTACAGGGATTACTCTCTTGAGGCACCATAAGAATCGGGGTTTAGAAGTGCTCTCTTGTTCGCAAGTTTTGACCAGGTGCAATTTGTCAGCCCAGGGTGAATTCTGACCCGCAAGCAGCGCGTGTCTTATCATGGATGGTCACGGACTAGCTAAGTAGCCAATCACGTGAACTCAAAATCCATGTAATGAAAGACACTTATGGCACCGCTTGGTTTGGGGTGCGGATCAGAATCCGCCGCAAATATGATTTTGGGATAACAACTTCCGAATACATAAAAGGACTCTAATACCACTTGGCCTTGCTAGTCATACAATGGTGGTGAGCCACCAATGTATAAATCAAAATCAGGTCCAAACGATATTGATGTCCAAGGACAACTCACGTTCGGAAGTTATTATTTGCTGGGCACGATTAGTGCAATATCCCTTAGAGGTTGCCAACCCGCCAAAAATCTGGGCTTTTCAGGCCCCACGGACTTAGGAGGACTTCGTTGTTTGTCTTCCCCAGGTCCAGTTTGTCCTTTGCGTCAGCGATTTCCGAATCTTAGTTGATTACCTCCTTTTCGACATTTTTTTGACCCTGGAATTCGGGAATGCGAAATTTTTTTGCAGTGGGCCTTGTGCTAGGGGGAAAGAACCCGCCCTACGACACCGCAACGATCGCCTACCAGCGCATTCACGCGTCGCCAGACAAGGCCAATCTCGGCGAATTCTAACATCCTCTTCCGCTGAGGCAGCAGACCATCGCTACAGTCCTTTACGGCCATTCATCCACTCACTTCACTACACATGCTGTGATACGCTGCAGATTTTTGTCAATAGCAATGATTCGAATAGTCCGCTGCGTTGTCGAAGGTTTTCTGTTAATACTAAAACCAAGCTGATTATCTGGTCGATGTATCATCAAGCCCAAAAATAGGAGCTGATTATTTTTTTCTACCTCCATCGTGAACTGAATTTTATTGTGAACCCCATTGAGTTTATTGAATATTGTTTGTAGCTTGTCCTGCTTGACCGCTGCGAATACATCATCTACGTATCTTATCCAAATATGCGGAGGAATTTTCGCATCGTCTAATTTAATTTTAAATGCTTCCATAAAAATTTCGCTCAATAACGGTGACAACAGATTCCCCCCTGTTTTATAAAAATTCCCTCTGCAAGTCAAATAAATCTCGTCCATATGGAGAGCTGTTAATTTTATCTATTGTTTCACTTTTCTTTTCCATTATGATGCATTATCCATCTGCAGCAGCTTTTCCTCCAAATGTCGTATAGACTCTTTTACCGGTATACTGGGAAAAAGAGCTTGAACGTCAAACAAGATAAGTAGCTTCTAGCTTCTGAGTTAATTGTAGAGTATTCCGGACTGATTTTCCTCCCGTTTTTAAGTATTCCAGTTCCTTAACAAACCATTTTGCGATTTTAAAAGTTGGTGAGCTCAAGTCCGCTATTATTTTGCGCATTTCGTTGCCTTCTTTATGTACCTTTGGCATACATCTGATTTATGGTAATGATGGGTTTGACAGCTTTAATTTCTTGATATCGGGAAATTCCACACACGCTTTTTTAGGGATTTATCTACCCTTCGTATCGAATCTCGTAAAGGATCTCTTATAAATCTAAAATAACTTCCATTATCGAGTTTGCTGAATACTTGTTGGTCATAGTCATCTTTGTTCGTGAAAACAACATTATTTCCCTTATCCACTCTGACAAAGTATATAGGCTTTTCATTTAGCCTATCGACGATTTTTTTATGTTTCTCTTGGCGTGCTGTGTACTTTTGTATTTTCATTATTTGAATGGCTAGTTTCCGTATCCAAAAATAACGAATATGCCGAAGAATACGGCTGGCAATTAAAATATTTCATTCAGTTTTGACGATCTTGAGAAACAGCTGCTCACGCAGGAAAACAAAACCCCAAGTATACAAATCTGTGATAAGACCTGTGAAACATGGACCCTAACCCAAGCGTCTGCAAATATATTGAACGCCTTCGAGCGACGGGTCCTGAGGCGAATAATCGGAGCGAAGCTAGACGGGGACCAATGGCGAATTCGATACAACCATGAGTGGTATGAAATTTTTGACGAACCGTAGGTCTCAAGGATTGTAAGGCTGTGGGAGCTGCAATGGGCTGGACCCATGAATCGTATGAACGAACAACGGATACCGAAGAAGGTATAAGTTGAAATCGAGGAAACGCTGGTCTGACTCGTTCGGCGAAGACAGTTCATCGCTGCTTGGATTTCGAAATTGGAGGACGCGGTCAATGGACCGAGGTAGTTGGAGGCGCAATTTGTAGAAGGCGAAGGCCCAAAGGGGCTGCAGTGCTAAGAAGAAGTTTCCGTATCTGTTCTTTGATGTCATTGTTTATTTATTTAATGGAAGATTCAATATCTGCTATTATGTCTTCCCTTTTTATATTTTGATCGACAGCAAAATTTAGCCCCATATTCAGTAGATCCAATTCTTTTTTGGAGAAAACTTGATCCGATTTGTTAACGACGAAGTTTTCTAGGTGCTGTACAGTTGGCTGATCTTTTGTGAGCGTACGCTTTGCTTTGATTAACGTGTGCAATTTTTTTGTTAATATTCCTTGTTTTCAGTTTTTTCTAGCGTCCGAATGCTCTTGCTAATTTGAAACAAATGATTTCCATCCTTCCTCCCTCTTTGAAGATTTCGTTCGCAATTTTCAAATGGGTGCTATAGGCTTCTAGGGTTGGTTATTTGACTCTGCTTAGCGTAGAGGAGTATGAGGCTGTTTTTTATCGTTTCTTTCTATTAACGCCTTTTGTTTTCCAGATCCAGGAAGGCCACTTTTCACAACCACACTATGTGATTTCGGGGTGACTCTGTGCTTTAAGCATAACCTAAGAAATTTAATAATCTTGCAATCATCTTTTTGAGTTTAAGAAGTTTATTGTAATCCGGGTGCGACTTGGTTGTCATTATAATGCAATTTTTGATGTTCCGGTTTTGTAATGAATTTAAACTAGACGCGTACGAAAGCATCAATATTTCCAAACTACCTGAACAATGTAGAATGCATACTGATTTAGGAAATGTACCTTCCAAAGTAATTAGTCTTATTACCTGAAACCAATAAGTTTTATTGCCTGAAATTATCCCTTTAAAGGTCATAACAAAAAAGTTTTCGATATATATATATATATATATATATATATATATATATATATATATATATATATATATATATATATATATATATATATTGTCGCGTGTTATGGTTCTTAATGGTTGTGAAAACAATTGCGACAGTAGCTCGCAGAATTCTTTGTACATGTAACACTGCCGCCACCTCAGTTCTTATCGCCCCGAAAAGATGTGTCGCCATTTGTAGTCAATTCTCCCTGGGTGTAATATGGGGCAAGGTGGTCCAGATGCACGATTTTCATTTTGACTCTCGGCTTACAGTGTTCCTGTATGTGATATACGACGTCGTTGATTCGCTTTGTAACCCGGTATGGTCCCTCCCAATTATGCTGCAACTTTGGAGATCTACCCTTTCGCCGTTGCGGGTTATATAGCCACCCCAAGTCATCTTGCTGGAAGCCAGTAAAACCTTTCCCGCAATTTTGCTAAGGTCTTCTTAACACCAAGGTGGCCGCGTGAGGATCCTTCTTGCACCTCCTTAACCACATCGTGGATACGGCTTTTGGGAATTATAGTTTGCATCCTATAGGAGCTGCCATCCGCCGTTTCCCATTTCCGCTTGAGTACGCCATCCTCCACCTGAAGGGAGCTCAATTGTGCCCAATAACTTTTCAGGGTTGCGCCATGCATTGAAACGTCTTTCCACACCGGTCGCCCAGTTGTATCCTTCCACACGAGCAATGGTCCGATGTCTTCATCGGCTAACTGGGCATTTCGAATCTCCTCCGGTGACCAAACTTCATCGAATCCGGCCGTTATCAATCGCAGATCAGCGGGCGGTTCCTTTTCCTCAATCCGTCGGCAATGCTTGCAGTTAGCTGGACATGGATGACGAGATAGGGTGTCAGCATTGCCATGAACTCTGTCCTTGTGAAGTAGTTGTGGCCTCACTAGGTCTGGTCGGATCGTCGATCGGGTTGCACCAGTGTCGTTTGTTATGGTGCAATGTTCTTCATCAACTTCACCAGGAAGGCGTAAGTCTGCTTCTCCACGATGTTGCCTTGACACGGTGATGGGGGTGCTGGGGATGTCGATCCTCCTAGCCGACGTCCGTCCCGTGAATTTGGCCCTTTCAGTTTGATGGGGTTCTATTCTAGCCTCCTGACACGGTCTGGATCCCCACCATTCTGGACAATAGCTCCGTTTTCTTCGCTTCTTGCAGTGTCTTTGCAGGTGCCCGTTCTCACCACAATCCCAGCATCTAGGCGCACCATTTACTTGCGGCTCTCGCTCATTTTCCACGCGCTCACACCTGCACTCGTCTGCTACTACCTTGCAAACCCGGGCAGTGGTACGAGTCACATTTTTCACTGCCTCAAAGTTCAGACTATAAGCCAATGCATCCATGACTGTTTGCTTTTGAGCTAAACGCACGGCTTGTTGCAATTCCTGGTCTTCTAAGGCGCTAATGAATGCTTCTGTTGCTGCGTCATCTCGATGTTCTGGGTCGTACGCTGGGTAAGCCAAAAGTGCCAGTCGCTCAATTTCTTGGGCTAGCTGCTGTAAGGTTTCGCCAGACTTCTGGATCCGATTCCATAGCTGTGCCCGATAAATTTGCTTCAGATGGGCGCATGTCGAGCGCATTCAGTATAGCAGCCGGGTTTGAGTGTAAATCAACGGGGATCGTCTGCAAAAGCTCGGCAGCTGGGCCTCTTAGAGCAAGAATTAATGCAGTTGCTCGTTCCTGCTCATTCCAGTGATTTATCCTAGCGGCGGCTTCAAACTGGATTTTGTAAATACTCCAGACCGTTTGCCCATCGAATATTGGTGCTGGCACATTTCTGGATGAGCTTTGCGCTGCGGTTACAAGCGGGTATGGTGAGGTGGTTACTACTGCCTTTGCTGCTTCCAATTCCTTTTTCATGTTTTCCATCTCATGGTTGATTCTCTCCTCGACCTGGCTGACCTTTTCCTCGACCTGGTCAACCTTTTCCTCAACGCCTTCAATTTGTTTGTTCAGATAACCGAGCTCCGCTTTTATTTCGGTTGACTGTTTTTTCAGCTTCTGTGTGATGTCTGCCTTGATTTCGATCGCTTGTTGGTCCAGCTTCGCTGATTATTCATTTAGCTTCGCTGATTGTTCATCTAGCTTCGCAGTAAGACTGGATGACATCAGCATTAACATTTGCATTAGCGCATTTTTTGACTCCTTTGATTTTGTTGTTTCCACTTCTCCACCTTCTGCGCCTTTTTCCGCTTCAGAGAGCTCACCCGAATCCAGATTCCCGCCTTCCGACTCGATCGCGTCACGCAAGCGTGCAATCAGTATGGCCTTTGTACCTTACGTGGCCAGATTTCGCTGTTCCAACTCCTCCGTGAGCTCCGATATGCTCAATTGATTAATTTTTAGATGTAAATTTCCTGGCATTTTTAATGTTTCGGCTATTTTTCCACCAGTTTCCACGTTAATTTACACTATTGTGCACTTTAAAAATGTTTAAACGTTATCACTTCCAAAATTTTCTTTCTCACTTCTTGGGACCAATGTCGCGTGTTATGGTTCTTAATGGTTGTGAAAACAATTGTGACAGTAGCTCGCAGAATTCTTTGTACATGTAACAATATTTTGTAAAAGCGCAATAGAAGGTTAATTAAGTAATAACACTGAAGTGGGGAACAAGTTGTTCCCGAACTACGTATTTGTTGTAGTAAAATAAAATGAATGTAGTGAAATAAAGGGTATTTTGAAATGATAATAAAAATAATTACATCCAGTATGTTTCCTTTGCTTCTTGCGCTTCTGAATCCATATTCATATCGTTTTTCGAACAAAATCAAGTGCATCTCAAATTCTTGAAGACAGAACGCCAGGTTTTCATTAAACTAAGTCGTGATAAACGTTTAAAATGAACTGTTCATACCACGCTTGAGTGGAAGGGATTTCAATGATTTTCGAAAAAATGTATACTGAATTCCATTTTGTCTCCCTCAATGCTACCAAAAAAATTGATGATTGTCATTGGTTCCCATCATACTCGTAATATAACACAATCCCATGAATTTCCCGATTTCTTCATTCCATTAAAATTTGTTGGAAATCTCGAAACCATTATTTATCATGTTCAAATGAATGCGATTACATTCTACATACATACATATTTGTCTCATATGGTGATACCGTAAATAATTTTTCAGATTAGGGACACAGCATACGATTACGAACGTCCAACCATAGAAAATTTATTTAGGATGTTCCATGCAATATGAATCGAGGGGGGTTCCCCATTTTCCTTTATTCTGTCAAAACGTTATGGAGCCGATATGTTGCTGTGCGTGTTGACAATTTATAAAATTTTATGCTAGTCAAGAAATTATAAGTTTTCATTCGAGAAATTTATGGCAATCTCTCATTTTTGCCTCTCCAGAGTCTATTGCAAAAGATGCATTCGAAGGATATTAAACGCGGCGAAAGATGCTTGTTATTGTGAACCATTATAAATAATTTATAAGTGCATAAGAGATAGTAGGATGAGTTAATGCAAGAATCCTTTCTTTTTCTCCATATATTCGGTGTGTCCTGCTTTGGTCGCAGCTCGCGGATTGTATGCAACGTTTGTGTGTCGTTTGCCGAGAAGTGCCATGAAATTGTTGCCAAGCTATCGCTCCGACGAACTGCTGCCAGGCTGAATAAAGCATGAAACGATAAGGCCATAGCACTACAGTTATTCCACAAATAGTCACATATTCTCGGTATTCGGTTGCATGCAGTATAACCCAATTTACCGCGAAGACAGCATTCTTCGAAAAGGGTAATAGATTCCTTTTAATAAGTCAAACCCTTGCAGATGCTCCCCAAAAAAAAGCAAATAGACCGAAGAGAGGGCAGTTCACAGCGTGGTGTAGAAGTTCCTATATTACGCTCACATTCACACCATTAAATTCGGAGTTATAGCGCCCGTGCGGCATATGAAAAAAGGCTTACTGATATAAAGGATATAAATTATCCTATATTGCTCTCACTGCGCACACCTATGGTTCATCGGTTGGTCAATTGTATTCTTTAAGAATTTAATTCCTCCTTCACATTTTTATCTAGATTGGAAATTCTGCTAAAGACTTTTATCTAGAGTGCTCGAATTACCCTCCTCTTTGTCAAGTCAATATATTTGTGAACTGAATTTCTCATCCGATGAAAAAACTTCATTGGAAAATGTTATGAATGTGGAAACGGCACTTCAATCACGTCGACTAGAGCATAAAACGTTCACAGTCGACCTTCACCAGGTCTAAATTTCCAATTGATTCTCTAGAAGAAAGATTCAAGATCTTTATTTGGTGATTTCTAATTTTTTACATATATACAATTCATTAATAGCTTAACCTAACAACATTCATGCGAGTTGTGCCTTAGGGCTTTTCCAGGAACTCAATCATAATTTTCTTTGATTAAATTACAATGTTAAGTTTTCGGTAAAACAAAACATTAAAATGTGGACACTCACAACATTATCAAACATTTTTTTTTGTGGTAGGGAGGTGAATGACATTTATGCACATAATGTAGTGTAGCAAGGAGGGTGACAGGTATCACGCCTGCATTAACTCTCACCGCCGAGTCAGAGACTGTTGGATACGAAGATGCAATTCTCAGTGTTCCTCTTCTCTGTACCTGTGCCAAACGTTTTCGGTATACCTCCTTGCTGAAAGCGTCGCTCCATACCTCTGCTCCGGACAGTACAGCACTCATCAAGAGGCGTCTTCTTGATGGGCTGGGTCCCCCTACATTGGCCATAAGTCGACTCAGAGCCGATATTCCCGAAGAAGCCTTCTCAGCCGTTGCCCTGATTTGCTCAGAGGAACTCATCTTCGAGTCGATCAGTAACCCCAGGTACTTCACCGCTGGCTTCGATTTGATTTGTATGTCTCCAATACTGATCATCCTTACTCTAGGGATTCTCTTTTTTGTCAAGATGACCACATTGGTTTTCTCCAGTGCTAAACTCAGCCCGCGAGCAGTCATCCAGTCCCTCACTCGGCGCATTAGCATACCTAGCCTAAGTTGTGCTTGTTCAACGGTGCGTCCAGCGACCAGAACCGCAACATGATCCGCATAGCCGACCAAGCGCGACTCATCTGGCTTCTCAAGTCTCAGTAGCACGTTCCACAGGTCCGGACCAAGGATAGATCCCTGGGCAACACCCGATGTAATTTCCATCTTTCGTTGGCCCGGTATTGTGTCGTAGAGCAGGCTTCGGTCCTTTAGGTAGTTCCTCAAAAGCCGCATTAGATATTCTGGAACTTGAAAAGAGTTTTCCAGCATGTGCAGAATATCCACCCATCTAGCGGAGTTGAAGGAATTCCTGATGTCGAGTGTCCCCAACAGGACGATCCGTCGCTTGGTGCGACTATATGCCTCTGCCCTTTGAACCGCGTTCACCACCTCTGTAGAACGTCTTGCTCCAAAGCCGTACTGCCGAGGAGATAGGTCCCCAGCAGCACGAATTGCGAACCTTGATGAGTTTCTCACGCACTTCCCCAGCGGTGTCTAGCATGCATAACGGGCGGTATGCAGACGGCGATCCGGGATTTCCCTTCCCCTTGCTGATCAGCACGAGCCTCGCCACCTTCCATCGCACCGGGAAAACCCCGTCCCGTAGGCAAGCGTTGAATATGCTGAGCAGCAAGTCAAGACAATGGTGATAGACGAGCCGCAACACCTCAGCTGGAACACCATCTGGACCTGAAGCCTTCCTCGCTTTCAATGAGAGGACTGCCTCCTCCAGTTCCAGCTGTGTGAAGAGCGGGCACTCGACTGCTGTTTCTCCATGGACAGCGTCAACACGGACGGAATGGGCGGGGAAGAGTCCCCGCACTATCGCGTCCATGTTTTCCACGTCATTTATACAAGGCTTCCGTAGGGCACCAAGTTTCCCCATGACCAGCTTGTAGCCAAGGCCCCACGGATCCTTGTTCACACTGTCCACTAGGTCTTGCCAGCAGTGAGCCTTGGTACTGTTGATCAGTTTGCGAAGGCATTTCCTGGCCAACTTATATGCTGCCACCTGGTTGCATGCCTCGTCACGGTTCCGCGCCCGTTGAGCCTCACGTCGAAGCTTGTGGCACTCCCTTCGCTTTTCAGCGATTTCAGTTGACCACCAATACACTGGGGGCTTGCTGGGCCGGGATCTTTGATGGGGAATAGCAGCGCGGCAAGCAGTCGTAATGATGCTCATAGTAGAGTTCACCACGTCTTGAGCTGACAGTTCTTCCGTCCCCTCCGAAGCTCCCTGCAGCGGCTCACCTGCTGTGAGAACCTTGACGAACCTCTCGACGTCCATCCTTCCGATGTTCCATCCAGTTGTAGAAGGCCGAGAGCACGGACGTCGGGAGACAGCATCACTTATCTCAAGCAGAATGCACTGATGGTCACTGGCTGAGTAGCCCTCTAATACTTTCCGGTTGTGTATCCTCTGTACTAAGGACTCCGAGGCGAATGTCTTGTCCGATATGATTCCCTCACAGCCAATACGGCGAAAAGTTGGCGTGTTTCCGGAGTCGTGGCCGCCATTTCCAGGATTCGTTTTCCCCGCGGATCCGTCTGAGGTATGCCCCATTCGATTGCTTTAGCAATGAAGTCGCCCCCAACGAGCACTTTGCCCTCTGCGTTCAAGACAGCGCCCTCCAAAGCCTGAAGCTTGGCTTGGAAAGATGATATCGATTTGTTAGGCGTTAGGTACACACTAAAGAAGGTGGTCCCTGACCACCGGACCAACACGAAACCATCCCCCCGTCCACAACTCTTCGCTTGAAAGTCATTGCTCCGAACCCAGATGGCAGCAGTATCAGTTCCGTCAGAATACCATAATGCAAGACTTTTATTATGGTGTTGCTCACTCAGCAGCAAGAAGTCGGCTTTCATGTCCCTCGCAAACTGCTCAAGCAGATTTTGGGCGGTTGAACTGCGGTGTAGGTTTAGCTGCAGGATGCGGGCCATGGGAGCTCTGATTTTGCCTTGGCTAGGGCTTCCTGGAACACCCTGCATTTTCCTGATCCCAAGACGTGACCAAAATCCGGTTTTGGATCAGCATCCTTACAAAGAATACAGTGTGCCTCCTTCGTACACTCTTTTCTTTTATGTCCCATTTCACCGCATTTGTCACATTGGGAACTCCTATCGGGTCCTTTGCATACTTGTGTGGTGTGACCATAACCAAGGCATTTGAAACATTGAAGAGGCGTTGCTCTCCGCCGTATCCTACAGACAACCCACGCTATTCGCATTTTGCCCTTGTTCAAGAATTGTTCGGCGTCCTTTTCGGTCAAGTCAACTATGGCCATGCGTTGTCCCCTGTTGTTTTCTGGTGTCAGTCTCGCTTTGATCCTTCCAACGCTAGGGAACTCCCTTTCGATGGCCTCTTCTACCTCGGCCAGATCCGTCACGCAGTCAATGTCTCGTATCTCGATCGTTGCCATCGGTTCAAGCGAGGCTATAGTTGCGCTTTTACCGAGGACTTTCTTTACTGCGTTGCAGAATGCTTCCTTATTGCCGGCCTCTGCTCCGAATTCGACCAGTATGTGGCCCGACCGCGTTTGTCGTACTACTTTAATGGTAGTATTGGTATCTTCGGGCCTTACGTTTCCCCTGATGTCCCGCAGTACCTCCGCTTAGGATCGGCCATCTTGGGGCTTTACAAGCAGTGCCTGCTGCCGGAGTCTTCGTCGGGACATCTGCCTCTCCTGTTTTGCATCAGGTCCTTTTTCTGATTGGGCGTCCGTGCTAAATTTACTTTCTGGCACTTTTTGAAGGAGTTTCTTTGCGGCTTTCTTCACTTCTTTTGTAAGCACTATCTGGAAGCCGTGATCTGGTACTCCACGCCCATCAAGTGCCTCTTCCTTCCTTCTTTTATCCCGATCTCCTTTGATTGGGCTGGACGCCATTCTTTTATTGACTTTTAATGGTGGAGCTTTCTGCATGTCGCCTTTAGATTTCGCCCCAAGCGCCTCTTTAGCCTTCTGTTCGTCTTCGGCCCTTAACCAGGTCCTCCGATAGTGCCCTATGCGATCTAGGAGCTCCTTTCAGTTCAAGGAGCCCAACCTTTGCTGCTTTGGTGATTTTTGGAGAGTCGCATGCAGATAGTATTCTTTTCAGAACATCTCTCGCTTTTCGGAATAGCCTTTCTTCTTCGTATCGCTGGGTGGCAAGTGTACTTTGCAACCATCCTTAGGAGAGGTTATCGCGTTCCGTTTCCGAATGTAGTACTTCTGCCGCATTTTGGTTGGCTTTAGGATGTTTTCTTGCTATGTCGGGATTTGCGACCCTTGCATCGGTCGCTTCGGTAACGATCGCAGCAGTGACAATCGAATTTTCGGTGCTCTTTGTATTATATTCCACCGGTCGAACACCTGCAGCGTCCTGCAGAGTTTCCCGCTTTTCCTTAATAGGACGCTCTGGCAGTCGCATATTTTTTTTTTGCTGCGCCCGAACGCCGCAGGAATCTCAGTCTGAACCAAACTGTCTGCTATTCTCCGTTTTTCGTCTGTCTTCACTGTTATTGTGCTATTCGTCGTTTTTGTCCTGATTAGTACCGCTCTCGATGTACTGTTAACATCGTGGCTGCAACCGCTGGTTGCGTCGTCGTTGTTATTATATTTTGTTTTTTTTTGGATTTTTTTGACCTTTTGACTTAAGTTGCTCCAGTGTTATTGGGTCCCCCCTCGGAGCCGCTATCTCCGTTTGTATGTGTAGTCGCCTTTTTGGTCCCATGGTTATCTTTGCAGAGCAGGGAGGCCATGCGAGGGCTGGCACAAGCCCTTATGGGGACAAATGCTCAGAGCCAGACCAATGCTAATCGGGAGTCCGTCTGAACTGAACCTACACCACCAACCCAATGGTGCGAACTTCGAACGTACTCTGAGGCCTGCCAAGGTTTTACCGGGACGGAGACGGTATCATAGTTCAATTGGAGCCGTTCACACACGAGTGTCACCTCGGTGCTACTGTGCAAAGCAACTACGTCCAAACCATCACATCCGCCAGCCCAAAGCATCAATTCCAGTTCGTTGTCCAAAGCGTAGTCCAGATCCAATCAGAGTGGTTACCTGTCATCCCAGGAGGGAACCTCACGGCACCCCCCATATCCACCAGCTTTACCGCATACGATTTTATTGGCTGCATTTCTGTCTCCTGGTGCAGCACCTCGTCGGGGTAAGACCGTCCGTTCTCCCGTCTGTATAGGCCTGTATAAGCCTGAAGGATTTTTCGCTCCAGTAATGCTGTCTTGCCCCATTTTGCTTTCGGAGCTCCGTTCCATATCATCACCGCATATGTGATGATCGGACGGAATAAGGTTTAATAGGCCAAAACCTTGACTCGCTTGCTCGCTATCGAATGTTTCCTGAAAAGAGGTATAAGAAGATGGTACGCATAAGTCACTTTTATCAAAATGTTATCAACATGAGCACTGAAAGCTACCTTCAGTAGCTTTCCTGTCGAAAACTACCGCCAAATACTTCGTTTGCCTAGAGCAGTGCACCATCTCCCCATTCAACTTAATCCTGAAGTCATAGATGCATCTTGCACGACGACCAACGTTTTTTGGGGGTTCTTGAACACAATTAATTCACTTTTCTTTGCATTTATCTTGATTCTCCATTTCCAGTAATATGCAATAAGAGATTCCAAATATTTTTGGAGCCGCATCCTAGCAAGGCGCAAATTGTTCTTAGATGACCACACTAACAAGTCGTCGGCGAAGAGGTTCACCTGGATTCCAGGCTTACACTAATCTCTTACGCCAGGGACGTCAGAAGTAAATATTTTGAACAGAAATGGCCCTAATATAGATCCCTGAGGGACCCCCGAGTCAATACAAAATGGGTCTGACCTAGCTCCACCAGCCACCGCAAAGGCAGCTCGTCCCCTCATGAAGCTGCCCATAATTTTTACAATATGGGCCGGAAAGCCAAAATTTATCATTTTCTAGAGAAGCTTGTTGTTGTGCCAGGTTCTCGTTATATGGGCTTGGAACACGGCCATAGCATCCACCGTAAAGTGAACTTTTTTGAAGCCAAATTGTCTTTCCGGCACAATTCTTGCCCGCGCAGAGAGTCGTATGATGGCTTCGAGTATTAGCCTTTCAAGCAGCTTACCAATATTTGAAAGCAGCAAAATTGGATGAGTATCGACTACGTCAGTACTGCCCGACTTCTTGGGTATTTTGAATATTTTTGCACATTTCCATTGCTGAGGGAAGGAGCAAATGTTAATGCAATTATTTAGAATGCTCGTGAGGAGAACAAAGAAAACATGGGGAAGCCTTTTAAGTATTTAATTGGAGATTCCATCAGCCCCTGCTGATTTTTCGGAATTTTGCTCCAGTCTCTCAGGACTGACAAATAGATCATGGCCAGCAGGTGCGTCAGAGGAATTTGCATCAGAGAACCTGGCCAAGCACAATTGCTCATTGTCCCTGTTGAAATTTGTTGTGGTGCTGCTCACGAACGAAGTAACGGAAGAGTCCTCACTTGTTTTCTCTCCTTGAAGAGCTTTTGCGAAATGTTTTGCAATAGAGTCAGCGATGGCTTTGTCATTCATGAGCATGGATCCATCATAAGTGAGGACCGGGGGCAGGCTTTTTCTGCCATAACATATAGGGACCTGGTTTGATACTTTCCAAGGCCTGTTCAAATCGCTCGTTGGCAAAAGCCGTGGTTCTCCTCGAGAGCATTCGGTTTAGATACGTAATCACTTGATAAAGACGTTCATACTCCCAGTTGACCATATTTGAATTGCGGTGGTAGATTCTTGCGAGTAGCTTTCTAAGCCGACTACGTCTACGATGAAGCTCCAAGATGTCTTCTGGTAAATCTCGATAAAGGTAATTCGTCGAGGAGATCTTTGAAATGACCGTATCCAGGGTTGAGTTTATACATGCGACTCCCTCATCAATTTCGGAAGTAGAAAGATTTTTCGATCTTTTGATCGAAATTTCTTTCAATTTCCCATCAACGTCAGCACTCACTGCTGCCCAATCGATTCGCTTGTATGGAATGAAAAGTTGAGGATCTGCAACGTCAAGTTTCACACCCTTTTTCACTCTCAAGGTCAGCTCAACCAAAAGATGGTCAGACACGGTGTCAAGAACCTCACACTCGAAATTCCTCCAATTATGGGAGCGATTTGCCAGATTGGCGGACACAATGAAGAAGTCAATAATAGATGAGCTTCAGTATGAGATCCACATTTAATTGAGCGCAGTTAGAGATCGCTGTTCCGTAGCCATTAGATGCGATTTTCCCCATCGGGATGGTTCGCATTGAAATCACCACCCATGGCATAGAAATCGATTTTCTACACAGAGTAAGCACTGTTTCCGAGTCGTCAATGAGTTCCCTCACCGAATGTCCATGTCGAACATAGATCCTCACGAACGCAAAAGTGCACCCTCCCAGCATGGAGCTTATTATTTCTGCTTCAATACATTTCAGACTTGGAAGACAGTGCTTTTGGACTTTCAGGCGATCTTTGTGAGTCATAGAAACTCCAAGATTTCACTCTGGTTCGTCACGCCTGATGATCTTGTATTTTCCCAGATGTACTCTGTATCTTTCTTTGTGTCTTGTTTCTGACATAAACAAGAAGGCTGGTCTATAGACGTTCAAGTATTCTTGAACGAAATTCCTTTTATAGCGTGGAGCTAGTGAACATACATATTCTGTGGATGGAGAGTTTAATGGAACTCATCACGACAACAATCTTTGAAGGCGAATTCTAAGTACGCAGCTTTTCTCCCACTAGGGCTAGTGAGTTTTTTTAGTGGAGGATAAAAGAGTCCACTTCTCGAGTGTGAACAAGTCACACCAAAAAAATTGTTGGCAGACAGTGCTTAGAACCGTATTTCGGTCGTTCTATGACTACTGGGGTTCCTGCATTGGCTGCTGTTTTTGTTGCCGTATAGGCTCTGGTGCAGGCTGCTTCTTTCCACCTCGCAAAAGGCTAGAGTATGAGACCCCTACATGTACAGTGTTTTTTATAGAGGCGGTGAAGAAATCTCCCCTTTCTTCTTTTTTCTTTTGGAGATTCTTCCTCCTCCCTTCACCTTCTTTTGCTTTAGGACAACCTCTGAAACTCGCAGGGTGCCTTTTAGCATTGCAGTCGACAGAGAAGATCTCGTCTTTTTGCTCGTCCTTTGAGATTCGATATTCAATGGGCTTATGCTGCTTGTTGCATTATATGTATCTAACTTTAAGCTTACAGTTAGAAGCGACGTGGCCAAATCTTTGGCAGTTAGAGCACTGGGAAGTGCAATTTGTCTGCAGACGCTCCCATTGTATCTTCTGGTACAATAGAAACTTTATGTCCATTGCTTCCTTCACTTCAAAGTCCAGTTTGAACTGGGCTAAGCAAGATGAAAGTCCCCATTTTCCCCTCCTAGAGGTTACCGTGGAGAATCTTTTTGCTGAAAGGATATCTTCTCTGAGATGTTCCTTCAGCTCAGCCACGACATCATTCTCATCATATGAGCTGTGCACGCCTATGAGAAGGAGAGTCAATTTTCTCTCTCCTGGAAGGTTATAGGTGTAGCAAGCCACCTGTGCACACTTCAGATCCTCAGCTTTTTTAAGGTGAAGTGAAATTCGTGAGAAGCTGTTCACCATCATGTTGAACTCTAGCTCCTTTTCAGAGTTTCATGCGCATACCCTTTTGACGCTTTCCCTGAAAGTCTTCAGGTCAAGCCTATAGCACACTATAGGAGGCACCCTCTCTTTTTTGGTAACAGCCACGCTTGGCTGCTGAGGTTTCGATTTCCCTTTATTTCCTCCGAAGCCCGGCCTCCCACCCGGGTTGAGTATGGTCCCCGAGAAACTGGTGGAAGCTTTTTTCGCCACGTTTTTGAGCTGGGGAGGATCCCGCTCGCTCACTTCAAGGATTTTCGATACCTTTGAAGTAGATTCCTGCTTTGAAGACCCATTTGGCCTCTTTCTCGCCTCCGGCTTTACGATAGCCTCCGTCTCATCACCACTTACCGTGAAACTTTCACCCTCGTTCATCTCCATGTCACTGGAGACTTCCAGCACTTGCAGATGGACCTTGCAACTAGCTAGCAAGTCAAGAATAAACTCCTCCTTATGTCCCCTCCGAATTTCTTGCAGAAACGGTGCAAGTTTTTCTCACTTTCCACGTGAAGCTAGATTTGTCGGCGGAGAGCTCCCCATATTCATTACTTTCCCCCATACTTATAAATTCCTAGACAAAACTTGCTATACTGCGCGGGAAAATAAAAGAAAGTAAAAACTGAAACACTTATTGTCTAGTAATTGAAAGACTAAAAAGCAAAATAATTTTATTATAAACAAAATAATAACACTTAAAAAGCCTTAAGAATAATCCTTTCTTTGTTTTCGTTAATTTGTTTTGCCCTTTCTCCAATCCCAATTCAACTCCTTTTCTCCACTCCTTTCATTCCACTTGTTCTCCAACTCGTGCTCGCACTACGCGCCTCGCCTATGAGGTTTTACTTCTTTTCTCCTTCCACAATTTCCAAAAAAGACGTTCCTCTGATGTTCCTCAAAAACTCCATACTTCCTGAAAATTCCAATTTCTACCAAATTTCAAGACTCATAAAAAAAAACCTCTGAAAAATCTTCCGAAAATCTTTTGCTTCTCGATCCGTGCTGCCTCGACAATGGCTCGACTCGAACCATCACCTCTCAAATAGAAACAGAAAAATGTACTCCTTCATAGCTTTTATACAATGATCAATGAGATCAGATTTAAGGAGGTGGTAGCCAAAAAGATACTGCACTTGATGATAAAAGCAAGCCACTTTCAGGATTGAAGTGTAGGCCCTTTGGGTTAATTTTTTCCGAAGCAGCTAATTTGTTATCCCTTGTGATTCCAGTACAGGGGATGGAGGGTGGCTTAGGCCCTAAAAACTGAAAATCTGCATTTTGACGTTCGTACATTCAGAAAAATTTGCTATCACCGAATATGATCCGATGGTTGCCATGATCAAATTTGGGATCGTTAATATTTTTGGGCCATTTCGAGTCAAATTTGACTGATCTGTTGAAAATGTATATGTAGACACACATATATTAACGTACCTTCCGTCGATAAACCACCCGCTACTATTAGTCAGTCTACCTGTAACCCTCGCAAAATAAACTTGGCTTCCATTTAATCTAACGCATTTTAATAGTTACACGTGCAACAAATAAAACCAACGCCCAACAGGTTATGGGCCCAGATGTAAAACTATCGTGATAAATTATTTAGATTGAAAGGAAAATCGGTTGATTTGTGCGAATTTACATATTTGTGATTTGGGTCGTCGCCCTGCACAATGACGAGAGAACTGCAGTTCGAGAAACTGAAAGGCCGAGAAAATTATAGCGAGTGGTGGCGTTCTATGTTGGCATTCTTGTGAACGCGAAAATTAGCGAAATGCATCGCAGAAGAGAACACCGAGACAGACAGCAGCAAACTCGAAGAAGCCATGGGATGGCTGAATTTAGCAACTGAAAACAACCCGGCGAATCATTTCAGTGATACAAGTAGCCCACTGGCCATCTGGAAATTGCGTCAAATATCATTCAGCGAGCCTCTGTATTAATGGACCTGACAAGAGTAAGTCGCTGGATTAATGGACCTGACAGTGCTGTGAAAGTCATCATCACCGATCGAGTAGTTGCATTATTGATGCTAGGAAAACTCGGCCCGGAGTATCAGCCGTTCATTACGGGTCTGACGGCAAGTGGCGCAGATATTACGATTGAGAAGGTGAAATCATTGCTACTCAACCTTGTGCTAACAAGCGCCATAAAAACTGAACCAGCATTCGTGAGTGGACACGAAGGCAAAAAAGGTTGAAATAAAAGCAAGCCAAGATGCTTTAACTGCAACAAAATTGGGCATTACAAGCGAAAGTGTCCCAACAAGCAAAAGCAACACAGCTTGCCAACAACAGTAAAGTTTGCTAATGTATTTAGAGCAACGATGAGTACGACAAAGGCAGCTGACTGGTATATCGACTGCGGAGCATCGCGGCATATGACACCATGTCAAGACATTTTCGTTGACTTTCAGAAAACATCGCATCCCAATATATCAGTTGCAAATAATGAACGCCTAAACGTCATCGGCAGTGGTAGCGCGTACATTAGCATTGACGGAATTGACATTTTGTTGCACAATGTTTTATGTGTTCCCAGCTTAGGCGCAAATCTCCTGTCAGTCAGTGAAATCATTAAAAACAAAACCATTGTTAAATTTGACGCTAGTGATTGTTGGGTGTACAACCAAAATAACGAGTTTCTCGCTAAAGCAAATACGTGCGGTATTGTTGACAAGATTCAAGCAGTTCAAATACGTTGTGTATTGGCGACAAAAGTAGATATTGTAGATTGGCATCGACGACTAGGACATCTTGGGTAGGGTGGTATATGTAAGCTAAAATCCGCAAGTGATGGATTCGAATTTTGCGGATCGAAGGCATCGTTGGACGGCTGTTTCACTTGCGCCAAAGGAAAGTCTTCCCGGAAGCAATTCAATGCAGCAAATGCTTACATAAAATCAATTGGTTCAATTGATTTGATTCATATGCGGACCTATGGAAACCATATCAATAGGTGGAGCGAAATATTTCCTGACCATGATCGACGACTTTTTATGAAAAGTGTTCGTCTCATTGCTTTTGAAAAAGGAAGCTGTTGCTGAAGTATTCATTTCAGGCAACTGCTGAGAACCAGATCACAAAGAAAACAAAACGCATACGAACCGATAGTGGAACAGAGTTCGTGAATGTGGATGTGATGAATATCTGCAAAACGTCCGGAATCATCCACGAGACAACCGCCCCATTTACAACGGCAACGGCATTACTGAGCGTATGAATCTAACGTTAATAGAACGCGCAAAATGTATACTTGTAAATGCAGAACTCGATAAGGAATTTTGAGCAGAGGCGGTCAGCCACGTTGCGTATCTAGTAAATCGATCGGTCAATCGAACTGTAAGAAAGACGCCGGAGGAAGTATGGTCCGGACCACGACAAGATTTGAGCAACTTAAAAACATTCGAAAGTCATGTGATGGCTTACATTCTTAAGCTTTTACGCAGGAAGTTGGATACAAGAGCATCCGAAATGCTATTCGTTGGTTATGACCCGAAAAAAAGAGTAAGAACTAGCCGTGATGTCAATTTTATAGAAAAAAGAATGGCGAATCCTCAAATGGTGAGACCTCATCGGACGAAATTCACCTCGAATTTAGATATTGATCTTTTCATCGATTCTGAGAAAGATAAAGCTCCAGTTGGGGCTAGTGATTGAAACGAAATGTCAAGGATAAGTCGGAAGATATGACAATGGATGACGTCATTCGCGACCCTGACTTCGTAGCACAGATCCCAAAAGCTGAGTCATCTCCTGTCGTCAATCAACCAAGGGAAGAACGGATTCGGCGTCCTATAGACCGATTTGATCCGTCGACCTATTTCGCTTGCCACCATGAGCCGGGAGATCCACAGAATCGGGAGGCAGCGTTGACAACCCACAATGGGATCCAATTGAAAGACGCAAAGACAAATGAAATGAAATCCTTACACGACAATGAAACGTGGGATCTCGTTGAGTTACCAGCCGGTGGACAGGCCATTAAAACGGAATTGTTGTTCAAAATCAAAAGGGCAGATGATGGCGCGATAATACAGTACAAATCGCGATTAGTTGCCAAAGGCCAGTCGTCCGCTACACCAAAATTGACCGAACGGATGCTATAACCGCATATTGCACTGGATCAACCCGAAAGATTTCAGGATAGTACCAGCCGTGTATGAAAGTTAAAGTAGGCAATGTATGGCCCAAAACCGAGTCGCAGACAGTGAAATAGATATTTGGATGATGCTTTAAAATCGTTTGGGTTTATCAAATCAAAGTTGGATCCATGTGTCTACTAATTTGATAGTCACCATTTACGTAGACGATTTTCTTATATTTTGGAAGTGCGTTCAGACACGAGACAATTTAATAAAGAACTTCGATGGGCAAAAGGCCTCCATTAACATCTTCCTCCGTTTTCCTCAGGATTAGTTTCGAGGACTCCCCTTTGATACAATGCACTGAAATAAAAAATTCCTTTCAGCATCAATTTCCCACCTTTTGAATTTCTATGCTTTATATTCAAGCTCACCGTATGGGGCCTCCGTTCCTCCATCACATATGCCCTCAGGTGGTAGATAGAGGGTGTCCTAACTGACTACCTGGCTGGTATGTGGGAAAGAAATATCACTCACGGACCAACAACCGGCAAGTCGAAGCATTGACAATGCTCCACTTGGTAATTACTTGTCATGGAAGCAGGACAACCTTGTCAGATCGGATTGGATAAATAAAAACGATTATCGCAACGTATAAAGGACTATTTTTTCGAAACTTGGAAAATTAGATCATTGAACAGATAAGGTGAATTGCGATAGCTTAGGGGTGGAATATAGAATCTACGTCCTCGCTTTGCAATCAGATGGCACGGTCAAGTCACATTTGACTTACGAATGCGTCTAAAAGCGGAATACCGCCGTGAGTACACAGTGGCTTTTATTGTTGACAGTACATTTATCACCGACTTCAAGTCCGTTAACGAAAGAACCTGTGCGATTCGTATCAAGACCAAATTCTTCAATGTCTGGCTGGTCAACAGTCACGTGCCGCAGGAGACAAAGGGGAGGCAATCAAGGATGAATTTTACAGCACCATAGAATACACTATCGATGCATTGCCGTCAAACGACATTAAAATTGTTCTGGTTCACTTCAATACAAAAACATGGGCGAGAAACGGCACAGAGGAACAACTGGAAGATACAGCCTCCATGCAGAGACCAGCGACAACAGGCAATGCCTGATAGAGTTCGCTTATATTTAAGGCTTTGCAGTGAGCTCCTCATGCTTTTTGCGTCGACACATCCATAAGAGACCGTGGGCCTCCCCAGACGGTCGCAAATTCAACCAGATCGACCACGTACTCATTCAAAAACGAGCAGCCATCGGTATTCTCAAGACGCGCTCGTTCCTACTGTGCTTCAGACCATTACCTTATAAGGCTGTCTTTTTTATAAGTACAAAATTCCCTATCTTTCCTTTAAAGACCGACTCACTTATATACATCTACCTTCATTAAAAGCACGCAGGACTTCCCTTGAGGAATATCTTTTATTTAAACTTGCAGATTTTTGCAAAAGTTCACGTGGAGAAATCATAGGTAACTTAGTGGAAATGAAAAACAGACGGGTGTAATATTTCCAGAAGTTATTCACAGTGTCCTCAGCAGCTACTGAAGATATGAACACTCCAGAAGCAGAGCAAGAGGTCACAGTTTCCATACCAACCAGAGATGAGGAAAGGTGTTTGCAAAGTACGATTCCCGCGACACGAAGAAGAAAGGCCAATACGAAAAGCGGGAGATGTTCTTAAAGAGAATGCAATCTGCATCCGACTCGCCAAAAATCAATGAAGCAGTAAAGATTGGGCTCCTTGAACTAGAGAAGTTTCTAGACTACATAGGATATTACCGGAGAGCTGGCTCAAAGCCGAAGAGGACCATCGTGCCGACGAAGAGTAGAAGGCTAAAGAAGCACTGAGGGCTAAGTGTAAAGGGCACGTGCAGATAGCTCCTCCATCAAATATGAAAAAACGAATGGCGTCTAGCTCAATCAAAGGAATCAAGATAAAAAAAGGAAGGAAGAGGCAATTGATGGCCGCGGATTAGGGGTTCCAGATAGTGCTGACAAAAAGAGTGAAAATAGCTGCAAAGAATATAAAGTTCGCACGAACGCCCAACAAGAAAAAAGACCTGATGCGAAACAAAAGAGAAAGAAGCCCCGACGAAGATCCCGGCAGCAGGTAATGCTCGTAAAATCTCAAGATGGCCAATTCTTTGTGGAGGTGCTGCACGAAATCAGGGAAAATGTAAGGCCCAAAGACACCAACACTGCCATTAAAGCAGTACGACCAACGTGGTTGGGCACATACTGGTAGAATCCGGAGCAGAGGCCGACAATAGCATTCTGCAACGCAGTAAATAAAGCCCCGCTGCAGGGCGATCCGCCGGGGAAAGAAGAATTGTCAGCTCAAGACGCGGTGAACTCATCTATGTGGATCATTATGACTACTTGCAATGCTTCTATGCCCCGTCAAAAACCCCGGCACGACAAGCTCTCAATGTACTGCTGGTCGACTGAAATCGCTGAAAAGCGAAGTGGATGTCACAAGCTTCGGCGTGGGGCTCAATGGGCATGGAACGGTGACGAGACATGCAACCGGGTGGAAGCATATAAGTCAATCAGGAAATGCCTTCGCGAATTGATTAACAACAGCAAAGGTCGCTGCTGGCAAGATCTAGTGGACAATGTGAACAAGGGTCTGTGGGGCCTTGGCTACCAGCTAGTTATGCGTGAGCTAGGTGCCCTATGGAGACCCTGCATACAGGATGCCGAAAAGATGGACGAGATAGTGCTGGCACTCTTCCCCGCCCATCCTCTCCGTGTTGACGCGGTCCATGGTGAAACAGCAGACGAGTTCCACTCTTCACACAGCCGAAACTGGAGGCAGTCCTTTCACAGAAAACGAGGAAGGCTCCAGGTCCAGATGGTTTTCCAGCTGGGGCGTTGCAACTTGTCTGTCACCATTGTACTGACTTGCTGCTCAGCACATTCACCACTTGCCTGCAAGACAGGGCTTTCGCGATAAGATGGAAGGTGGCGGGGCTCTTGCTGATCAGCAAGAGGAAGGAAAATCTTGGATCGCCGTCTGCATACTACCCGCGATACATGCTGCTGGGGATCCATCTCCTCAACAGTACGGTTTTAGAGCAGGATGTTCCACCATTAATGTGATTGCAGAGGTAGTGAGCGTCGTCCAAAAGGCAGAGACATATAGCTGCACTAAGTGACGTTTTGTTGGTGACACTTGACGTTAGAAATGGCTTCAACTCCTCTAGATGGGTGCATAGTCTGGATACGCTGTGAAACCATTTTCAAGTTCCAGAATATTTAATGCGGGTTTTTAGGGACTTCTTTAAGGACCGAAGCCTGCTTTACGACACGACACAGGGCCAACGAAGGATGGAATTTACATCAGGTGTTGCCCAGGGATCTACCCTTGGTCCAGATCTGTGGAACGTGTCTTACGATGGGTTACTGAGATTGTAGATTCCAGATTAGTCCCGCTTGATCGGCTATGCAGATGATGTTGTGGCTCCGGTCGCTGGATGCACCATCGAACAAGCGAAACCTAGGCTAGTTATACTAATGCGCCGTGTGAGAGACTGGATGACTGCTCTCGGGTTCAGCTTGGCAGTGGAGAAAGCAGAAGTGGTCATCTTGATAAAAAAGAGAATCTGTAGAGTAAGGATGATCATTATTGAGGACATACTCATTCAACCAAAGCCAGCGGTGAAGTACCTGGGGCTACTGATCGACTCGGAGATGAGTTTCTCTGAGCATTCAGGACGCGAGGGAGGTAGTTGTCCGCGAGAAGAGACTGCGCTCACTCAACAATTGGCAGCAGTCTTGGGAGAATTGCACGAAGGGAACGTGGAATGCGGGCCTAATTCCGGGTGTGAGACCGTGGTTAAATTGAAGGCATAGTGAAACTGACTTCTATCTTCTGCACAAGATTGGTAAGTCACGGTCCCCCGATAGTCGGTTTTACCCAGAGAAGGAAGACAATTCCTGCCACACATTTTTCGCATACACAAAATGGGCCTGCTCACGAAATGACCTCTACAGGGAGACGGGAGAGCTCACTTCGGATTATATAGTCGCGGTGATTTTCGAATCGGTTGACAAATGGAACCAGGTGGCACGTTATGTTCGGGCAGACCCAAAAAATAAAAGGGACTCACAGCGGCCTGGAGCGCTAGGATTGGGGGATCGCTGGTCAAGCAATCCCTCTCCCCTCCCACTAGAAGAGGGATCCCCCAGCATGAAGGTGCCTCACGGCACAGAAAAACGAAACCTGGCCCGAAGTTATCTGTCCAACGGTTCCAGGCTGAGTTCTCGTGTTAACAGGGGAGGTGTTTAGTGGGAGTCCCACACTCTGTGCGGAAATGACATTCACTTCACAACTAAAAAAAGGCATTTGTTGTAGTTGTACTTATAACCACCTACCTCTTTGATTTTTTCCGGATCACTGGTGTCCAATCGCGGGGGACGACACAAATATTTCATATATTTTCTCTCTTTCTGCACTCCACGAAGCTAGTAATGTTATTTTAAGATATGTTTTGAAAAGTCTTCACCAAGACCTTTCATTTGACATCCCATATGACTACGTTTGGTGAAAATTAATTTTGCGGCTCGACTTCCGAAAGGGGCACCCTACCTTTAAACCAGTTTGAAAAATTTATTGACACCCACCCTTGAGGTCATCATTTGTTATCCACCGACAAAGTTTAGTGTCTACAGCTGCTGCAGCTTTGGAGAAAACCTGCTACGACACACAGACATACGGACAGACGAAACCAATCTGAATAAGATTTTATAAGTAGTGCGAAATCCTAAAAAAACATAATTTTTACAAAACTCAAATAAGACTCTCCGTGTTTACGTGTTTTTTGTACTACAGCTGCATTTCAACTGATTTAAACTTTAGTTATTGCGAATATTTTGCACTAAGGCTCTCATATTAACTGTCATTTCCTTACATTACAAACTGATCGCTATGGAGGCTGAAAAACTAGCTGCAAACTGATAGCCTTCTGTATATTTTTTACGGCCACAATCTTGAAAACATCGCAAATGAATTTTCTTTATACTTCCAGGTGGCGTATTAAACGGACATCGTCTAGTGGAATTCAGTTCCCTATCTGATCAAATGACAGGTCAAAATTTACGTATACGCACGGCATTCATGTGGATACGCGTGGATTTAAGGCCCATTAACAATCTTAAACGTCATCGCAAACCAGCAACAGCACGGCTGAAAGCCTTGCCATCAATATTGAAAGTTTGGGTTTTTCGACTAGTTGAACCATATGCAACAAACCTGAACACCACCGAATTCGTAAGAAAGGTAGGTGTATATTTTGAATCTATTAATATAAGTTTCGTAAGAGTTGTCAAAAGTAAACATAAATCAAACTATAAAGGTTGTACGCATACTAGTTAGCTGTCACCAATACAGAAAAAGAATAGGCGCAAAATTTGATGATGCTACATATGAAAAATGTTGGCAATAACTAGAAAAAAGCAATTATCCTTTCAGTTCATATTGCTTGTCATTGTAAGATGTTTTACAGCTGACTTTATTTTTGAAAAATTCGCTTTTAAAGCATTCAGAAATACACCAGATCAGTCATGAAACATTAAAATTTGGTTCAATAAGCTTTGAGTATGATATGGCAGTTGCTAAGCGTGCTTTTTTAAATGCATCAGTGAACACAGCTAAATCTTGAAATTGTTTTTGTGGAGTCAAATAAGTCTGTTTTGACAGTTCAGCCATCTTTTGTACGTTCATAATTGATTTGAGGTAATAACACTTTTGCTTAAGATTGGAAGGACTCGACCACATGTAACAACATTTTGTTTGTTAAACTAAAAGTTAGCTAATCAAAAGCACTTAATATAATATACAATGGTTCACTGACGTGTAAAATATATATTCACATAAGAAAAAAGCCTAAATCCTGCCGAAAGTAATATGCTTGTCGTTGCTGGCTTAAGTTCTGCCAAAAAATGCTGACCCTTCTTTTACAATTAAAAATAAGAAATACATTTTAAACATTGCCTTATAAAATTTTTTTTGATTATTAGATATGCTAATTAAGTATAATGCTGAGGGTAATCTTCAAAATAATAGAAGTTTCCTACATTTTCAAACCAAGAAATTTTCTCTATAGATAATTTAATCATCAATAAACTTTGATTAAAAGTGAAGGCCAGTACACTGCGATATGTACTAGAGTTATGGCATTTATCGGATTATCGCTGAAAAAATGTTCATCTATTTTTAATTCAAAATAGTCCAACCCATATCCGCATTTCGATGTTTCTTAATGCCTAGACAGTCATGTGGTATAGAATGAACCCTGATATCAGTATACTAGGTAACCATGGCACATATGCAAATTTAGTATAAACCTGGTATAAACTGCCGACTTATGTCAGATGTCAAAATGAAATGATAGCAAATGATAAATTTATCAGATTTTAGCTATATTTTTCAAACATTTGCATTCGAAATGGTTCGATCAGCACCAATAATTGGTAAATCTGCCTCAAAATGTGTAAATATTGCCAAAAAAAACCATTTATTCTACTTGATACAGGGAACTTGCATTTATACTGGGAATTTATATTGGTATTGATACTAGGATACACTAGATTTCAGAATGTGGTATACCGGGTTTAACGGAGTTTACTAGGTTCCTATACCGCATGTCTATCTAGACTATTACATTCATGGAAGTATATTCCACCTTAAGCATTTTGATTTCGTTTGTGGGACAATCCTGAAATTCAGTATATCGCCTCGATTGTTGATTAGCCGTATTTCAACAACTTTTCGTTGATTTCATGTTGAAAAGCTTTTGAAAATTGCCTTCAAAATAATGAGGCTAAACAAACTTTTCAGGAAATATTAAAAAATTGATTCCAATATAATTCGATAACATTAGCTAACCCTCAAAAACCAGCTTCTGATGCGATTTTCCAGGCTGATTTAAATGATATGAAAAAAATTGATGATACCATGTGGTCTATTTAATTTTTTAAAGAGATACAGGATAAGGTTTGTCTTATCATATTATGCGTAGAGCATGTACTATGTCGAACCAATGGTATTGACGGGTGGGCCTTAAAATTGTAAGACTTCTATTATCTTGAAGAACTACCTCAAATTATAAGCTTGTAATGGATTAATGTGCTAGTTATTTAAAAGCTTGTGTTCCTTGGCTTTCCTAGAAGGCTAAAATTATTTCATGCTGCCTTAAAATTTTTGATAAAAATAAAATGTGAAAATTATCTTATATCTTTCTTGCGGCACATAAACAAGGATTTTGATCAAATCACAACACTAAGTACAACGCTGAGTGTCCAGTTCAACCAATTGGGTTGGCAAAAGTTAGATATAACAGAGACTGTCCAAAGGTGGTATGCAAAAGATCGACAAATGAGACTCCGATTATTGGTCGATTGTTCCGGCTGTGGTGAGCTGGTTACATTACATTTATTTGGTAATGAACCACCCAAATCAACTGACAATCGTTCAACATCAAAAATACACTCTAAACCTCACAACCATGACAGGAGTCATCATCGCCACCAACACCAACGTCACCGACTACTACACATCCGAAAGCCGGGTCAACATTCGAGCCAAAAGTATCCCAATGTTCCTAATGAAAAGCAACGCCATCGAGTGTCTACCAATCGGACTTCCTCCGCATCGTTTCGAAAGCAAGCCCATATTACATTATTCCTGGATGAAGATCAAAGCCAAAGTTTGAGTCGGTACGTGTATAAGAATGAAAGTAGAAGTAAAGTGACGCCAACATTGAGGCATAGAAACAATGAAATCACGAAGCCAAATGTTATTCAAGACCAAACCACTTCGTTTCAAGAAGAAGCTAGCAACGAGGTTGATCCCAACCGACCGTTTCTTGTCATCCATACAGAGCCAAATGTTATGAAGCGAGTACGGAGGCGTGCTCTTGACTGTTCCGGTGCCTTAAACGGCCAATGTTGTAAGGAGTCTTTCTACGTGAGTTTCAAAGCGCTGGGCTGGGATGATTGGATTATTGCCCCGCACGGCTACTTTGCTAACTACTGCCGAGGAGACTGTGCTGGGCCAAGAACACCTGACACTTACCAATCATACCACACCCACGTGATGGAAGAGTTTCGTAAGCTGGATCGCTTAACTGGCATGCAACCGTGTTGTGCTCCCCTCAAATTCTCCAGCATGTCCTTAATATACTACGGCAAAGAGGGAATCATCAAACGTGACCTTCCAAAAATGGTAGTAGATGAGTGCGGCTGCCCATGAGCCTTAAGTGGAACAACTTGCGTTGCGTCATTGATGAATTCTGAACTCTAAACTGACGAGAACCAGTCAGGGCATGATTTATGTCGCCAACTGAATGACGTTAAATAAGGATTCTCTAACTAATTATGATTAATTTTGGCGCTTCGAATGTAGGTAAGGCGTTTATGATGGTCTGATTCCGTTTTGAAAATGGACGCGTTCAATGCTCACATCACCCCTAATTCCCATTCGACGCCATCAGCAGTTCTTGAAACAATCATTGGAAAAGCTACAGTGTCAGCAAATTAACAACCTTTAAAATACCTATCTTTAAATGCAAAACAAAAGGTTTAAATGTTTTCTTTACAATCTTATATACAAATACATTCAAAATGGCAACGATGGAAAAATGTTTAACGTCTTACTTATTCAATCGAAATGAGAAAAAGATGCTCAGAGAAGTAAAAACATGCGATGAATAATTATAGAAATAAAATAACTATGTTGGTCCATTCCAAGTGCTTTAAATTATTTATATATATTTAAAACCTTAAAAACTAAAAATTTAAAAAAAGTATTAAAAATAAATTGTTAAATATATAATGTTGTTGCTCTGTTACTTTGTAAATATTAAAATAAAAACCAAAAACAAAAGAAATCAAATCTAAAAGTCAAAATGGACAATGAACCCCAGGTAACTGAATTATGAAAAATGAGATCGAATGGAAAGTAGGAAAAAATGCTCTTTACACCTTTTTTCATCTCAATTTTGAACAGAAAAATAGTTTAATTTATTTAACTCCAAAGCTCAGAGTCTTGTCAGTCAGAAATCTAAAATTCTAGCATGATAATAGGGACAGCTTTTCAAAACCGTTTAAGCTTCTTGCGCACAATTATCAAATTATCAAATGACAGGTTATGGCTTAACTTAAGCCTTTCAGTTCATTTCAATAAATTTTCGTTCATAGATTACAACAACGACGTGCCTCAAAATTAAAATATATTTGTGTGTACAGTAAGCTCTTTTTAGTGAAAGCTTATAAAGAAAAAAAATTGAATTGATAAGCATTGTCAAAACTTAATGTTAGAATTATTTTTTACTTACTAAACGTTGGGTTGTTGATAATTGTCAAAATTTTTTTATCGGACTTCCTTGAACTTGTTTACCTCTTGAAACGCATGTTTTTTTAATGAGTCCTGTAAGCTTAATCAACGGTATTCTGTTCTCTATCAAATGAATTTTTGTTATTTGCTGGTGTATCATTTTTATCAGTAGAAAGTTTAGTCAAATTAAGATCGGTACCTAATTGCAGCCCTCAACGTAAGTTTTACTCTTTTTGATTTGAGATTCCACTGCAATTTAATTTGTAGTTGCAACTCGTTTAGTCAATTAATTAAGAGGAATTATATCTTGAAAATATTCAAACGAAGTAGGGCCATTTTAAACCTTAGCGTTCAACTTAACTCGCCTGAAGTTTTACGATATTTTAACAGTGTTTCTTAGATCTTAAATTTTTTCTTCAATATGCTAAGTTTGCCTAATAAATCTTTAAATGCTTTACAAACATTCCACTAGCTTTCACTTTGTTAACAATATTTGCCCGGTATTCTCAATCCTCAAACAGTCTTTTCAAGACAGCATCAGTTAGGCCGTATGATTGAGTGGTATTTTCCTGTGCAAACAGCTGTTTTTAAGACTATCTTGGCGAAAAAATCAGTTATTTTTAAGCTGATTTGTCGTTGAATCTTGACAGCTCTAATCCGTAAGGTTTCTCTTATACATGTCATTTTGTTCATTCATACAAAGGGTAATCCAAAAGTAATAATAGTGACAATAAAACGCGGTGGTTATAGTGAAAAAAATTTTTATTTTTCATACATTCAGTCCATCGTTTTTCGAACTTCAGGATTCTTTGTAGCACTATAGCCCCTCTCGGGCCTTCGCTCCCCGTAAATAGCGCCTCCGTTGTTGGTCTATTGACTGCGTCCTCCAATTTCAAAATCCGAGCAGCGATGAACTGTCTTCGTCGACCGCGTCAGGCCAGCGTTTCTTCGGTTCCTCACTGGTCTCCGGCCTTCAGTTATGCCAACGAATACCTTTTTGGGTACCCGTTGTTTGTCCATACGATTCATGCGTCCAGCATATTGCAGATCCCGCAGTCTTACAATCCTTGAGACCTCCGGTTCGTCAAAAATTTCATACAGCTCATGGTTGTATCGAACTTCAGGATTCCTTTAAAAAAATTGGTCTTGATTTTCTCAAAATGCCTCAACAGGGGTCATCCCTTTGCTATTGTCTTCCAATTTTTTACCGTGACGTTGATCTTTAAGTCGAAAAAGGGATAGAAATCACTGAGAGCTAGATCTGAAGAATAGGGCGGGTGTTTGATCAGTTTGTATCCCGTTTTTTAAATGACAGCCATATCAACTGTGACTTTGTGAGTCGGTGCGTTATCCCAGTAAAGCCGTACCCCAGCTCAGTTTTCGTATTTGGTTTGAGTAGGAAAAGACCAAAACAATGGCTCTCCTTCCCAAATATTCTACTATAATTATTCGCTAGCCGCCATAATCTTTATTGTCGAAGCTGACAGTTTGAATTTCTTCGGCATCAAGTCATCGATTTTTGTTTATTTTCGGTATCAAAAAGGGTGTATTCAGGTCTTGTCCATGATTACAAAGTGTAATAAAATGTTTTCCAAATGAGCCTGGAACTTTTCTAGATTCACTCTCAAAACATCGACTCGTTATTTCTTTTGCATACCACTTAATATTCTCGGTAGCCAATGCGCAGAGTCGCAATGATACTTTAAACGCTACTCAATGAGATTCCTTTAACATCAAATATATTCCTGATGGTAACTTTTCGATCTGCCAACACAAAATTTTCGACTTTTTTCACGTTTTCTTCAGCGAGGAACTTTGATGGGCGTTCTTCGCGATGCTCATCTTTGACTCTTTTACTCCTTAGCCTAGTATACAACTATGGAATATGAGGGAGTAGAGTCCCCCAGTATTTTTAAGAAGTTGCCGTGTATGTCTTTGGTACGCATTTTTTCAAATAGAGATACTTAACGACAGCTCAAATTTCATTATTCTCCATTTTTATGTAATATCTTTGATGGTACGTAGTTAAGTGAATATACCTCTCGAGGATCGTAGTCTAATTATGCTAGTTTTTGATGATAGCTGACCTAGTGGGTGTATGAGTAAGGAAAAATTATTTTTGTGGTTTTTAGACGGACTAGACAATACCGATCGTCATTACTTTTGAATTACTCCGCCATTTTTTTATTTTGTTTTATTCATTTATATCAATTTCTACAGAATCAAGGTTAAAATAAATTTCCTTTGAAAGTTAAGAGCATAAGAGATATTGCTGTCATCTGTATATGCCCTCCTTTGCCTCTGATGCCAAAACCGAGCTTTTTTGATAACGCATTCGAGTGACAATCAAAGAAAAGAAGCGTCAATCATATATTTGTCTGACTTGATTTTGAAATTTCGGATTCATTTCCTGGCTGGAGAACCTATGTATTCACATGGCATGCTATTAATTTATAGACTTAAAGCTTTCTTTTTGAACAGGTTTTTTCAGTTTAGTTAACCCGAATGCTTTTGTGTTGTCGAATTTTTTGTATTATATGCCTTCAGTAACGACCATTATACCTATAAAAAGTATTGGCATTAACTTGTCCGTAGAATGTGCTGCTTGAATCTTTGACTCCCGGCCCAGAATAGAATGCAGAGGGTTCACCAATTAATGCCAACCAAAAAATTTTCAAACCATTACTTGGGCTTCTGTCACACCAGAATTTTTTTAATTGTTCGAATTTGGTCTATATTTTGACAGTATTTACTGAACCGTCAAATGAGGTAAAATGATGTTTTTTAAACTGAAAAGTGAGCTTTGCTCTGGTAAGGCGAATATGTTGTTTCACTAAAATTTGCTCTGTTCTATTTAGTAATTTTTTTCAATATCAAAATGGCATAGAAATGCGTAGAATTTTTAAGAGAGCAAAATAAACGCATCTCTCTCTTTCTCTTGCGGCTCCGTTCGGAAAGCCATAAATTGGTGCAAACATTTTTAGAGAATTTTGAATCCAACTGTATTTGACCAGTTTGATCGCAAAACTTGGGGTGCATTGCATGACATCTAATGAGCTCATTGAAGTTAGTTATATTATGTAACTCAATCATTAAAAGTTTCTCAAAAGTGTCTACGCTATAATGAATTTTGTTGCTTATGGTTTGCTAAGAATTGTATTGAATGGTTCATTCTTTCCTACGTTGATCAGCTAGCAAATAAATCTCTCTCCTTTTGTTTTTCAAGGCCGTACCAAAAACTTCTGCTTAGTTATTTCTGTTTCCCAAAATAAATTTTTGAAGTTACTCTCTTCAATACCCAACTGAACAGCACATGATAGTGGTATGGCTACTCTCAAAATGCCATGTAATATTTACACCTTCGGATTTGTTGATCTCGTATGTGATGCTCTCATTTCTTCTTCTTCATCGTAGCATACAGCCTCTTTCCAGCCTTCGCTTCCTGCAACAAGTGCCTCATACTGCGTTGGTCCATCGATGGCGTCCTTAAATTTCGAAATCCAAGTAGCGATGAACTGCCTTCGTTGATCGAGTCAGACCAGCGTTTTGTCGGTTTCCCCAATACGTTTCCGCCTTTCAATTCTCCCAACCAATTCCTTTTTGGTATCTGTAGCTCATCCATAAAATTCGTGTGGCCAGCGCATTAAAGCTTCCGCAGTCTTATAAGCATTGAAACCTCCGACTTGTCAAAAATTTGATGTAGCCAATGGTTGTGTCGAATTCGTGATTGATCTCCGTATAGTCTTGCTCCAATTGTTGGGCCAGGTTAGACGTAGTCGTAAACAGGATTGCGACCTATTTCAACATTCAGGTTAGCTGAACCCTGTCTGAGGTCTACATGGTCCAACATTGCACCCATGCTCTCTTTGTATACGATGCGATTTTTTTCAATGTATGTATATCACTGAGTCCATTTTATTGCCAGCCCTCGACAAGTGAACACGGGTAACACATGAGATGAGTGTCGTGACAAGTTTCATTTTGAAACCAAGAATGCATTTCCAATCTCCCATATGAGATCTTTCCCCTTGATTTATCGATAGATGAGACTAAGGAATTTTTTTGAGGCAGCTCAAATAGCTACGAATTTGGCCAGGATATTAGAAAATTTTCAGGACTCATGCATCTTGTTTTCTTCCTCTCGACGTTAGGTCCTTCCCATATAAGAAAATTGGACTTACCTGTTGAAGGACGGCTATAAACTGAAGCGTATGACATTTCCCACTCTCCTCAGGACATTTTCCACTCTCCTCAGGGCTTATCTCTATCTCTATGTATGTGAATGCTTGGGTTAGGGTCCATATTTCACACTTATAGCATAGCGCAGGTCTCATCACGGATTTGTATACTTAGAGCTTTGTTTTCCTGTGTATGAAGCTGGTCGTCAAAATCGTCAGAACTGAATAAAATATTTTATGTGCGTGCTACATTCTTCGGCATATTTCATATCTTTCATTACTGTTTCTGATTATTCTGGCGCTTTAATAAACAAATGCATCCATCTTTTTCATATTGAGTTCGCAAAGTGTAATATTTTGGGTAGTTGAGTTTTTTTTTTGACTGCGTCATGATTTTTGTTTTATTCTACCTTTTTTCCCCCATCAAAATGAAGTTGATGGTTCCTGCCATACTGAATGAGATTGCTGACGAATGAAGCTTTTTTTACGACAACTATCAGTTGTTTTTCGACGTCCTTGCTTTATTGTAAAATTTTTAATTCAAGCAGCGATCTGGATTTGAGAAGCCTTACAAGTAATCCTGATGACTTTATCAGTATTCTCAAAGGTTTCTTTTCTGCTTCGCTGCATATTTTCATGATTTTGACCATCGTACTTCCATGTAGGCTTACTACAAAGAATTTTACAATGACCTGCTAATTTCCCAGCCTGGCTCTTTGTATCCATCTGTTCTTCCGCGAATTTGCTCTTTGCCCGTCCATCCATGTATGACAGGAAGTGTGCTTATGACTTTAGATCACCAAATGCCGACAACATGTTAGAAACATTAGTGTTAAGAAAATGTCAGCCTTATCAAAATATCTAAAGGTTTTAAAGGGAGTCTGCCCAAAGGCTGAAGTGAACCCTATGCATTTTGTTGAACAAAATTATCGAGAGGGGTTTCAAAAATGGACTTGATAGTAACTTTTAGAATAAGAAACTAGATAATCAGTTTATGAATCAGGAGATCTAGGGGAAGGCAAAAAGTACGGAAAATTTTGTAATATTGACATAGCCTCAAAGGTGTTTGAAGATGGCCCGGGGCTTGCTAAAAGCAAGTTTGTGAAGGTTCTGGCTTTACCCTTGTTATCCAGCTGAATGTTTTTCTTTCTCAAACAGCTCATACTGCAGTAACCGTGACCCCACAGAACATATTTAAAGGCAACATCTCGGAAGTCGTTCAGGTATTTCATTCGTTTCGACAGTGTTCCTGTATGGTCAGTTATTTCTTACCTATTTGTCAGTAGAGGGGGTTTTTCTTCTTCCTGAGATCTGCCTATGTCACCATTGCCATTGGGTAGAGGTGCGGCTTTAACGTCGACCAAAAACAGAAAAAAATTTTCAACCACTTGTCTGTTTTCCAGTAGACCAACACTTTAATTCATTTTGTCGCTACTATTTGCTGCAGAAACTGTTCCAATAATGACGTTTGATTCAATATACTAACTAGCCAGTTGACTTACTTTCGAGTATTTTAAGGATTGAGTATTATTTAGTGTGTTAAAGAATTCTTAAGATATTTATCAAAACTTGTAATTTCTGCAAACTGTCTATCTGACTTACTATCTACTCATGCTTCATAGTATATTTTATCAAAAAGATTGAAGCACCATTTTTCAAATATCAAAGAAGAGTTAGAAGCAGTGTCTTTGTCGTCGTGACACTTTTCAAAGATTAAGGATACCCTTCTTATATGGAGGGCTTCCTTAATAGTTTAATGGCAATCGAAGGACACTTTTGTGAATCTGCTTCGGCGCAATCGGTCATCTTTCAGCAACAAAAAAAAAAAAATCGGAATACCTAGTACTGCTGCGCCTTAGTTAGTCGATAAACTTCCAGATTATCTTTCTTTTTCCAGAACTGAATCTCAAAGTGCTCTAGAAAGTGTCTTCGTATTTCATTTGGAAACTTATAAAACCAACACTTGGCATTTTCGTTGAGTTTATGGTCCCCCGTAAGAAGTACTGAAGTTGATTCTTACCAAGTTTGATGTACAATTTATACCATTTCGCTTACACTGTCTGAAATCCCTGAGTGCTTCTTCAGAGTTTGTTGAGTTCTCTACTTTTTGTTCCCTTCAAATGTCTTCAATGAAGGGCATCTCGATTGCATTGAAAGGTCCAGGACTGTCAATATAGATATCATTCATCATTTCCTTGCTAAGAGATTAGCATATTAGTTGTTTCAACTCTCCCATACCCTAGCGTCCAGCACAGTGTAAACTTATTCTTCTCAATAATTTTATTGAGTGTTGTACAATATTTGTGAACATAACTTTGCATAAAAACTTCTGTCAAAGTTGAAGCACCATATCGTCAAATACTAACTAACTTTATTTGGTCAAAAATCACTTTTCCTTTCGTGGTGGACGATTCTAATTATAGTAAATATTGATGTCTGCACAAGGGATGACATTTTATATTTTTTTTTGTTTTTGAATGCCTACCTCATGATGTAAGCACAACATTCAACATAATTGGGTATTCTTGTCAACTTAGACAATAGTCATCTAAGTAATGATTGTCCACACCATCACGGTGTATGTATACCCTTCGTAGCTTTTTTCGAGTTGCAGCTACAATATCTACCTACCATGTTCCTCCGCACCATCAGAGATCTTATAGTCCTTGTTGATGTCACTTTAATATGTAAAATTAAATTGAATTATTAATATATTAATATAAAAAATGGGTTCAGACCAGTTTTTTTGAAACTTAGCAAGTCAATAGTCTCAACATGCCTTTCAAAATCCTCTCTGGACGCGAGCCCCGCGAAATCACCCTCAAAGTTTTAGGGGGATATTTGACTGATTATTGATCAATCACCTTACCGTAGTAATGAATACTGTAAATGAACATATAGCCACGTACAGAGTCGCTAGGATCAAGCCTGAACTTCCCCCAAACATTCAACCCCTTTCCTTTGTTCTCTCCCTTCCCAACAACTACCAAAGCCTACAGTGTGTCTTTTCCCTGTTTACGGGTTGTGAAAGCATTTGATCGTGAATTACATCCCATGGCCACCTAAATGATCACTACCCAACCCTATTTAACCCCGAACAATTGAACCGTCATCCCAACTCATATCCCATACCCAATACCAAAGCCTGTCATATGACATTTCTCTGTTTACGGGTTGTGAAACCTTATGAACATCAATTTCATTTCACAATCAGCTAAACTTTCACCACCCAATACCTTTTAAGCCCACCAATCGGACCCTACCCCTCTAACATCACCCTGTACCACTGTCTGCTACGTGACTTTTACCTGCTTGTGGGTTGCGGGACCCTGTGATAATAAATTCCAACCCTTGTCTGTGTGTGCGGGCATCTACTTGGGCGGCTGTGTTTGTCCATCAAGTGGAGATCAAACAGTTTCACGACCCGTACGCAGGGAAAATCAACGGAGCAGGCTTCGGTACGAGGTGCGGTTGGGGGCTCAATTGTTGGGGTCAAAGGTCATTGGGTTTATTTTATTGGCCGTAGCATAAAATTCCTGATCAAACGCTTCCACAACCCGTAAAAAGGGAAAGTCACACGGCAGGTGGTGGGAAAGGAGAGGGGGTGGCGGAAGGAGTTGAATATTTGGGGGAAGCTGAGGCTTGGGCCTAGTGACTCTATGGGTGGGTACAGATTTGAGTACAGAACTCAATACTTCGGTAAGGTGATTGATAATCAAACAAATGCATGATTTTGGAGGGGTTTTCTGGCTTCGTGTCCATCGAGACTTTTCATCAGCGTGTTAAGAACTACCGACTTGCAAATTTAAAAACAAAAATTTTGCCCGGAACGCATTTTCCATATGAATTTTGCAGGGTCCTTTCTCTCCAGGATTCTCATGTTACTCCATTTAAATTTATGGTGTGAAGCTCCTCTAGTTTTCCTTCTTAAAAGTCCAATCGTGGCTTATAGTGTTCCATCATGCTTTTCTCGAACTAAGATATTGATAGCGTCCGCGTATATATGTCATATAATGCCAATTTCAGAAAACATTTTCGTACTTTGGTCGACCGCATGTGTCAACTGTGAAAAACCACCTATTGTAGACGTCATTGGATGCAAATAGGATATTATGGGTCATAAGCTTGGCCCTTCTTTGACTACATGCTCCAGTTCCGTAGAAGTTTTTTGAATGAAACCTTTTGTAGGTTGTCTTCTGAGATGAGATTGAACCGAATTCATTGTTCTAGGGCTCCTAAGTACAATTTCTATTTGATCGGACTTTTTGCATCGCACATAAAAATTCTATGGACAACCAGTGAAGATTCTTCTGACACTACAACTTTAAGGAATAATTTGTACCTCCTATGTTGCTCTCGAGATGAAAGTGGGCAAACCCCTCTCATTGTCGATGATCATATCTATTGTTAATGTCTGCGTTGCCTAACAGTTGATTCTATACATTAGTGCCACATCCAACTAGAACAGACTGATTCCTCCTCTCAAAACGGTTCATTCGCCTTTGGGAGACTAGGCCAAAGGTATTGCTTTCTATCGTAATAAAAGCTCTTACTGGAATATCATTATATATCCTGAAAATAAATGTAGTTTGCACTTTTCCTTGTCACGTTTTCTGCCTTGGGTGAGTCCTTGATCATACTTGACATCAGTGTGGAGTCCCATGTGTTTAACCCTCAGATTTAACTTTGCTGGGTCTTAATTTTTTCGATCAATGCTAGTCCTAATTTTCCTCGTGTAACCGTTTTAGCTAGCATTAAGGAAGTAGCCTTATTTTTAATGAAGCTTCCCTTGAGCTATACAGGCGATCTGCAACTAGAATCGAGGAAGCGGCTTTGTTTGTAATGAAGATTCACTTAGTCTATACGATTGAATCTCTACTCATATGAAATTTAAGCACTCAGGTTCCAGCCCCGCCCTTTCTTTAATCTCTTTGTTAGTGCTGTTGTGTTCTTTGATGTTGAAACTGATCTGCTGGACAAAAAGGTCAAGCATCTCTAGCCATATTGTAGTAGATCCAGCTCTTCCTCAACATTGTAGCCTAAATTGCCTTTTCCTAGACCTAGCTTCTCAGATAAAATGGCCTTATTTGCCTTTGTGTGTGTTGGTCCTCTGTAAGTGTTGTCTGAATTGCTATTTCTTCCTGTGGAGAGACCTTAGCTGCTTAATGCTGTTCTCTTGTTTTGGGGGCCTTCTTCTGTGGTGGTATGAGCGCTGAAGAGGTTTTCCCTAGTTTTTCCAATCTTTGCCAAATGCCAACGAACCTTCTGACAACATTAGCTATTTGCCTTTTGGTAATATTGATGCATAGACCTGCACAATTTGACCTACTCAATTTTTGAATAACTTCCCCCCATCAGATCACTGAGCTTTCACTTCTATATTTCTGGAGCAGTATTCCTGGTTTGTAGCATATAACTTTAAGGGGAGTTCTTCTGAGCTAAGCGCGTAAATTTTTCATGATGATAACTGTAATTTAAGCTGAAGTTACTTCTTCGCCATTCTCGGTGTGACAGCCCAAACCGAGCCTTGGGTTCCAGGATTAATATCATCCATTCATTACGGGTCTCCGAGCATCTTCGCCTGTTGATCACTCCCAGCAAAGATATGTTGACAAGTTCTATCATGTTTTCCCATCGAGTCCTCCGTCTCTCCGCTGGATGTCTACCTTTTTTTTTTGACTCTTTCATGTTCTTTTCGGATAATTTTTCTTTGTGTATTTTGGTCCTCTGTTAGTGTGGTCTGAGTTACTATTTCTTCCTGTGAAGAGACCTTAGCTGCTTAATGCTGTTTTTTTCTTTCGGGTGCTGGGGCCTGCTTCTATGGTGGTATGCGAGCCGAGGAAGCTTTCCCTAGTTTTTCCAGCCCCTGCACAATGTCAATGAACCTTCAGTTTGTAGAAGACAACATTAATTGTTTGCCGTTTAGGAGCATTGAAGCGCTAACCTGTACGCTTTGACCTACTGAATTTTTGGATAACTTCCCCCCATCTGATCATTGAGCTTTCACTTCTATATTTCTGGAGCAGTATTCCTGGTTTGAAGCATATGACTTTAAGGGGAGTTCTTCTTTCATGATGAAAACTGCAAATTGAGCTGAAGTTACTTCTTCACCATCTATGGCGTGACAGTCCAAACTGGGCCTTGGCCTCGAGAATTAATCTCATCCAATCATTATGGCACTGCACCCATATTTGCCTGTTGATCACTCCCAGCAAAGATATGTCGTCAACTTCTATCATGTTTTCCTATCGAGTCCTCGGTTTTCCCGCCTGATGTCTACCTTTCTCTTGACTCTGTCATGTTCTTTTGGGTAAGCAGTTTTCCCCCATTGTTTCTACATGGCCCGTCTGTTAAAATTTGTGTAATTTTTTAACACGTAAATACACCTGGTTCATCGAAAAACTCATAAAACTCATCGTTGCAACGCAGTCCCCAATCTGGTCCTTGTTTAAAATCGTAAATTTTCCAGAGCGCCTTGCGTTCAAATATGTCCTTCGCCTTTTCGGACTGGTTTGTCAGGGTCCATGTTTCACTTCCATTTAACAGCACAGGTTTGTCTAGTGATTTGTAAATACGGAGCCACAACTTTTGACCTTAGAATGAGAAGTACAAAGTAAAAGGCTCTCGTTCTTTTTGGCGCCTCTTCTATTCAGGTTAGTTTCACGGTACACAAAGTTATTCGCACTTTCAAGTTTATAGTCTCCTATGGCTGTTACGTCTAAGCAACTACCCTGCCTGTGCTGACGTGATAATTGTACCTCACCACACACTACCACAATCCTTGATACCTAGAGGAGAAGAGGGCTGTCCCTTAGAAATAAGAAGCACCTTTTTCTTGTTTTTTTTTTCGAAATACAAAAGATCTTTATTCTCTAACAGTTTTGTTTGACATTTTGCTTTTGCACAGTAATTTCAACATCTGGAACTCATTTGGCCTACTCCTTTGCTCCTCCTCGATTTGTATCTTGAGTACCCTGGCTCGGGTTGCGAAGGACTCCCGCTCCTCGTCGGACTTCGTGCCACGTGCGAGACGTCATAGGTTGACCAGCTCCTCCGCAGCCTCACGCGTCTGCCACCGTGCTTCGGTTCCTCCGGGGGCTCCCTGACTGCGACATCCAATGGGACTGCCAGGTGGGCTAGGTACATTTCTCTAGTGAGGGGTTGTCGCGTTCCTCGACTGAGATCCTGGGGAGTGGGCTCCGTAGTTGTCCACTGCTTCCGAACTGGCTCCCTTTTCCTTATGAAACTTTTCAGAAGTCGAGGATCCGCTAACGGATCAGCGCGGAGTGCCTCTACCAAGCTGGGCTTGGTTTATCTGGATTTTTGGGGCCCGCTGTTGCTGCCAAGCTCCTCAACTGGGCCGTCGATACCGGCAAGTGTGACCTGTAATTAGACAAAACGTAAAGGGGGTTACAGCTGGTCTTGGTGCGCCCTACAATTAATCCTGGCTTACGACCCTCGTACCATGATTTAATTCTCCGGTGATTTTTGTTACGTGGATGAAAGCTACAACTAGAGTTTCACCGGCTTAGGCCTAAGAAACTCTATTTCAACTCCTGTAGATGTCTCCTAATACTCACGTACTGTTGATGGAAGCGAAATTATCTTCCCTTGATAGCAAACTTGAATTCCTCGATAACTTGAAATTACTCGATATAAACGTTGACTGTAATCGTATCCGACATACTCTCTTGTGGTTATGCTGACTTGTCTTGTCAAATTCGCCAGTAGCTTAAATACAAGCAAATTGCTTGCATTGCTAGTGGCTGTTGTAGACCTTCGCTCCAAAAGAGCAAAAGATTGAGCTTGTCAACGTGCTAGTTTCCCTTAATTTGCCTTACTAAGTTATTCCTCTCCCATTCCTCCGGAACAATATTGTTGCATGAAAAAGAACGCCAGATCCAATCTTATGTTGTCGCTCTTTTCGTCTTCAGTATTCATATATCTGAATATTCGACGACTTCTCCTCATACGATTTCTGAGTTGGTTATTGCAATAGCACACAGTTGAACGAACAGCGCATGGTACACATATTCAATTGTGCTCTTGCTCCCCATGTGCCATCAATATGCCGGGGAGTCAATTCAGTGACTTGACTAATGAAACGTAAGATATAAGGTTCTTATATGCAATAAATTGCGATTATGTATTCTGCGTAGGGTGTCGCCGTTCCCTAAATATGGGCGGTGAAGCATACATTGCTTGTTGGTTTGCAGAAAAACGCTACGCGCGGCGAGCGAGGCATGGGGAGCGTAATCAACTGTTATACGACTCCGAGCAATTAATATTCACATATGTTAATGAATGTTGTCGTAACACGGTCATGTTTTGTGAGACTGGAGTGTTCTGCCTCGTTTGAGTCATGAGTTCGGTTTTAGTTTCATTAACTTGTAAGCCAACTCGGTTTGCTTCAGATCTTACATTTAGAAATGCTCCTTTGGCATCTAAGATTGATCGTGCCATAATTTTGACGCAATTAGCATACGCTGCCTATTGTGTGGACTTGAAAATTAGTGTACTAAAGGTTTCAACTATTGTCTTTCTGATGACGTGATCCAACGTAATATTTAAGAACGTTTAGGCAAACCAGTCCTCTTGTTTTAAGCCTGATTTGATTTTGAAGCTGTCGATTGGTTTGCTGTTTAACTTGACCGGGGGTTCTCTTTATAGCATCGTACTTCTACTACACATTTGAAGGTTTAAAGATTACCACTATACACTTGAAGGTTTGAAGATTACCACTGTCAGAGCCTGTTAGACAGTAGTAAGGCTCAGTTACTTCCTGAAGAGCTTAATATAAGTGAGGCTCCTCTTTTGGCAGCTACCAACTAAGTCACTCGTCATGTAACGTATTACATTTTGGATTATGCGGAAAAGAGAGGACTTTGGTGCACGAAGTTATATTAGAGTGAGCCACTGGCAACCAGGTTCCTTTCTCAAACGGGTTTGAAATTGTCTGGGGCGGAGTTTAAACTGTTTTTGTACAAAAACTGAAATGAGCCCAATATTACTATACTCAAATGAAGAGGTACAGACTCAATTTTAATAGCTGGCAAATGGGAATCTAGAAAAAAACCTGTCTTTACAACGTGGCAATAAAGTGGAGTATTGAAATATCTACCGAATTTATTTCACTTTGTTTAGTGTGTTGGTTTTGCTTCTTGGTTTTATCTCCTTGTTTTTTGGATTTATTTTATTTTTTTTTTTCTTTGTATTCATGCATGGAACGCTGCGGTTTGGATAAAATGTAATATAACAGAATGTTTAGAACTCTTCCGAAATAATAATTTCAAGAAACTTTTTTGGACCGTATTAGAGCTTGGTTCAATTTAATGTGGCTTTGTACCATTACGTAAAAATTATTATTAATATATTATCTGTTTCAACCTGTCATTATCTTGCTGTGCGACATTTCTAATTACAACCGCCCTCAAATCATAAACCTTAATATACGTTTCACCCCCTTACTAAAACAAATAAAAGCCAGTAATACAAGACAAGAAAAACCTAAACGTTGTCAATTCAAGTCAATTTCACAAACCTTTCTTTTAGGAAAATATTACGAAATTCTAAGAAAAAAGTTTTTAAACTAACAAAAAAAAAAATGCATAGCTTTTACAACGCTCTAGGAAAAGGAAATTTAAATTAAGGATACTAAAAATGCAGATGTGCGCTTATTTTTAACGAAAGACAAACAAAAAACAAAGAAACTATGTATTGCCAAAATTGCTATTGGGGTCTTTTAAGCTCATATTTGATGTGCAAATGCCTTTTTAAAACAAAAAACAAAAATTTAAAATGAATCAAATTATTATTAGACTAAATTGCAAGAAGCAAGCAATCGATGGCAGTTTTTTGTTGCTTACGATGAATAAATTATTAACAGAAAAAAATAAGGATGATAAATTTAAACTAAAAAAAACACGAGAAAAAAAAACGGTTAACGTAGCTTGCCAAAGTGATAGCTCCTTACTGAAAAGAGAGCCTGAAAATTTAGCTATAAATTTATACAATAAAATGAAAAATGGATTTAAAAGAAAATTAATATAATAAAATGAATTAATTGTATAATACACGATGAGAGAAATAAATATGGTGAATTAAAAGATGTTTGATCTACATAAAATCTCCGTCCATGAGCATTTGATTTCTCTATCTCTTTATGATTTTCTTGAAAATTTTATTTATTTCTAAGGCTTCCAACAAGACCTGTTCGGTGTAGAAAAACCGCATGGAAATTCAAGCCAACCCAAGCTGAGCTGCACCTTTTTGGATAAAAAAAGGATGGGATACATTCATATTCTTTGTATTCACGTTCTCTCTCGCCCTTTTTCTCTCCCTCCTTTCCTCATGGGTGAAAATACTTGAAAATTAAGTTTGAGAACCCAACAAAAATATTTCTTAAAAAGGATTCTTGTTTTAGATGGAAAAACAAAAATTTTATTTAGTTATTTTCATTAACTCGTTTCCTGCTTTTTAACTAGATCAATTCGTTATCATCCTTCTCAATTTGCTATGCGTGAAAATTAAGCATAGGCGAAAATACGTTTTGTATTAAACTAATGAAAAGTGAAATTGTTAAATTAACAATAAAGATAAAAAACCGTAGATAGAATACAATTACTTGATAAATTGATTAAAAAGAAAACAAAAAACACCAAAAAACAGTAACACGAAAAAATATACAAAATGAATGCATTGTATAGTATTATTATTAAGAATTTGAATTTAACTAAAAATATGATGAGAAAATTCACAAAAAATTTTGGTTGTATTTAAAGAAATATGTTCTTTATGTACTTCTGATAAAATGTAAAAGAAAAGCCGAAGATATAGAAAATATTCTAAGTAACTAGGTATACAATAATGTTTATATATATAAGTTAATTTTTCTTTCAAATCAACAATTAAAAAGTCAACAGACACATGTATGAACAATTTTCTTTGTTAGGATAAAATTGTTATAAAAAAAACGAAAAGGAAAGTAAACGATCAGAGATACTTAAAAACTGAAAAAATAACCACAAAGGAAATAAATGAAAGTAAATAGTCAGTTTCGGCCCTAGTCCGTGCGTACATATTAAGATTCAATTAATTATCTTTGAAATCCAAAAGAAACTTCTCTTTTCTTACACAAATTTGAAGAAAAATATAAAATAAAAATATGAATTAAAAATGAATGAAAGTCGGTCCTTCCCCACTCCGCGCCATGGCCTACTTTGTTCATTCTCTTTCTCTTTTTCACTCGCTTTCTCTTGCTACACATTTTGCTAAAATACCTCTCTATAATGTTAAATAAAAAAATTAATCAATGTCTCTCATACACAAAATCTCACTGTTTTCACTCTTATGTACATCTCTACGTCCATTTCACACTTTTATAGGAGCATCCCTAAATTATAAGTAATCCCTTAACTTTTAACAAAACATATAACGCTTTGCCTATCTCCTTTTTCATTAAATATTAAAAATGTAAATGTTGTCAAAAAAAAAAAAAAAATAATAAACAACAGTCAAACTTTCAAAAACAGAAAATGAATTCGAACAAATTATTAAATTGAAAGAGCATGTTAGTCTATTTCCAGTCATTTCAATCATCTGCGGCATTTACCTTGGTGCGAAAATCGGCAACATGCGCAAACATATCACGGTAATTTGAATATTAACTGTGGTCTCACACTTTTTACGTTGTCTTGTTAAAATGGGTAAGCATCCAAAAAAGCTGCCGGTATTACATCATTCAATAGCCTATCATTTTTGACAAAAACGTGATAACCCCTCCCTCTCCCAAAACCCTATCTACTCCTGTTATAGTATACAACGCATTAATTGATTTACATTCGAGAACAAAAAGCATACTATACCTATAGCATAGAGTAAACCTCCGCTTTACGCGAGGGACACTTTTCATGAAAAGTCGCGTCAAGAGAAATTCTCATAAATCGAGGTATAAGCTACATCACATGGAACTAAGATCACTTCAATTTTTAAAGTTTTAACAACGAACAAAAAAAACCAACCAATTTCAAGACAAAAATTTATTACTATATAGTGCTCTATTTTATTATCAACTAATAGGTGGTATTTCAATTCATTGTTACGGTCTACTGAAGCATTCTCTTCCGAGAAATCTAAGCTTCCTCTCTCTTGCGATCAGCCTCCATCGGTGGTTGGATCTGAGACTTCATCCTCTACAACAGAGAGCCTGAGTAAGCCATTATCATCGTCATCAAACAACGAAAATATTTCGTCCATTTTGCCCATCATGTCAGGGTATTTACCGCAGAGTATACCTTCATCGTCATCAAGTAACGCAATGCTAATGATCAGCGATGTTTCAGATGCTTTGCCTACTTCTCAGCCTTCTTCGTCTATCACTACAAGAAGTATGGCGCTGAGATCTTCATCTCATCGGGGAGCCATTCCAATCAATTTCGAAATGCGGCAAGTTCCTGAGGAATTGCCATCCCTCCAGGTTGTAGCGCCACCGAAACAAATCTTCATATCAAGGCTTGCGTATAGCACATCCACCGAAGACATTTTAGATTATGTAAATAAAAAATTTGGCTCATCTCTGAAAATAATTAGCTGCCAGAAGCTGACGAAGGACAACTTGATCAACAGAATTATAGCTTCCTTCAAACTGACTGTTCCGGCATCGTATGACTACATCTTGAACCCTGATTGCTGGCCTGTCATAACTCCAAGGAAAAACATTTTCATTCTCCACCGAGCTCCCTACCAAAGCTGAAACATCAGTTCTTCCTAAAAACTTCAGAATAGCACTCTTAAAAGTCAATTTTCCGACGGTAAATTTTCTATTTATAATCAAAATATTCGGGGTTTAATATCCAAGCTGAAGGATCTAGCTTTATCCTATTCTCTCTCTAACGATGATATAATCTGTATTTCTAAATCCTGGTTGACTGATATTATTTTTGACTCTGAAATTTTTCCTAACCATACAATTGTTAGGCGTGATCGCGATAGGTCAATCTCCTACAAGTTAGATGGAGGAGGTGTCCCAGTCGCCTACAAGAATACCTTTACTGGCTTCCCTCTAGCAAATTTACTTTTCTCTGCTCCTGCATAATGTGTGGGAGCAAAAATAGTTATTTGGTCTTTCCTTTCTCTTCTTGTCTTTTGCAATTATATACCTTATAAGTCTTCTTTTTTAGTCTAAAATAATTTCCTCACCGAAATATCTAGTATTTTTTTATCGCGCTTTCAAATTGTCACCTTAGTTTAAGAGTAGATTTTAATCTTCCTAAACTCTCATGGGATGACAACCAGGTTGATTCTGAGAAACTTTCCGAAACGATTCGCTTTGTGGATTGATCTGCCGCGGTCTTGACTCGGATACTTTTTGCAACAATTTCTATGATTTCTTAAACGCTGCTATTTCTGACTCGACTCCACTTGTCAGTATAAGAAACTCTTCTGACTGTTGCTGATTAACTCTCGATGTGAGACGAGCCTTGAAAGCTACAGATCGAGCTCGTCAGCGTTTTTCACGTGACCGATCCCCTGAGTCACGTACAGCTTTTTATCATCTGAGGTCGGTAGCTAAGAAAAAGATGCAGATCGCTAAAGCTTCTTATTTTCATAGCATTGAAGGCTCTCTAAACTCAAATCATTCAAAACCATTTTGGAAATATATACGCTCTCTTAAATCCTCTTCCAGTTTCTCATCCTCGCTTCATTTGAATAGCTGCTTAGCAACTTCACCTCTCGAGATTTATGAACTTTTTCGAACTCAGTTTTCTTCTGCTTTTAATGCTACTTCTAGCTATAGCCCTTCGTTCCCAATCATACACACGCCACCTTCATTCCCTTTTACTTGCTATCCAGAAGATGTTATGAAGCTTATTTTAGGACTTGATGACTGTTAGTTCAGGTCCCGATGGTATTCCTAATCATTTTATAAAATCATTACCTACTTCTATTTATATCCCCCTTTCCTTTCTCTTCAACTCTAGCCTATCTTCAGGCTCGTTTCCTTCGTGTTGGAAAATATCCTATGTAACTTCTATTTTTAAAAAAGGTAGCACTTCAGACGTTGCCAATTATCGACCTATCTCGTTATTACCCTGTTTCTCCAAACTACTGGAGAAAATCGTGTACTTGCACCTTTTTTCAGTTACTCATGAGTCGTTCATTCCTGAACAACATAGTTTTATCAAAGGGCAGTCGATCTTAACGAATTTGTTAGAATTCATGACCGTTACTTCAAAAGCCATGGAGGTCGTTTAAAAGTCGAAACCTTGTATTTGGATTTCTCTGAAGCCTTCGACTCAGTTAATCACAATATTTTGTTTCTTCTTCTTAGCACTACAGCCCCTTTCGGGCCTTCGCTTCCTGCAAACAGCGCGTCCAACTGTCTCGGTCCGTTGACCGCGTCTTCCAATCCCGAAATCCGAGCAGCGATGAACTGTCCTCGTCGACCGACTCAGACCAGCGTCGGCCGCCGGCCTTCAGTTCTCCCTACGAATACCTTCTTGGGTATCCGTTTTTCGTCCATACGATTCATTTGTCCAGCCCATTGGAGCTTCCGCAATCTTACAATCCTTGAGACCTCCGGTTCGTCAAGCATTTCATACAGCTCATGGTTGTATCGAATTCGCCATTGGTCCCCGTCTAGCTTCGGTCCGATTATTCGCCTCAGGACCCTTCGCTCAATATATTTGCGGATGCTTGGGTTAGGGTCCTTGTTTGGCACCCATAGCATAACACAGGTCTTATCACAGATTTGTATACTTGTGGCTTTGTTTTTCTGTGTATGCAGCTGGTCTTCAAAATCGTCAATACTGAATAAAATATTTTATTTGCGAGCTGTATTCTTCGCCGTATTTCGTCTCTTTCATTGCCCGTTTTCGTTATTTTGGTGTCTAAGTACACTAATTCGCTAACATTTTCGATATTGTATTCCCCAAGTGTGATATTTTGTGTATTTGGGGTATTTTTTCTCGACTGCGTCATGAGTTTTGTTTTATTTTCGTTGATTTTTAGCCCTACTAGTTTTGCTTCGCTATGGAGTTTCAGGAAGAGTTCTTTGGCAGTTTTTAGTGACCGTGACCGAATGTTGATATCGTCCGCATAGGCCACTACCTGGCTCGACTTGTATAGTAATGTACCTCACGTATCGACAGATAGCTGCCTCATGACGTACTCCAGAGCCAAATTGAATAGCGATGGGGCCAGCCCATCTCCTTGCTTTAGTGCGATATTTGTGTCAAAGGCATCGGTGACTTGGTTATTGATGCGGACTTGGGAGGTCGCCGACGTCATTGTCATTTTGGGAAGACGGACTAATTTGGCTGGGATGTCAAAATCAAGCATTATTTGGTACAGTACGTTACGATCATTACTGTCGTATGCTTGCTTGAAGTCAACGAAAATTTAGTGTACGTCTATGTTGAACTCCCAGCATTTTTCAAGTACCTGCTTGACCGTGAACAATTGGACTGTTGTTGATCTACCAGCCCTAAAACCACCTTCATACTCCCGATTAATACTGTTGGCGTATGATCCGATCTTATTTTCTAAGATATTAGAAAATATTTTGTACGGCGTACAAAGTAGTGATATACCTCTTTAATTTTCGCACTGTAGCTTTTCACCTTTTTTGTGGATAGGGAATATAATTGATTGGCTCCACTCTTTCGGCATATGTTCTTGTTGCCAAATGTACTGGATGACTTTGAAAATAGCTTGATGAACACTACTGCCACCATATTTGATGAGCTCCACTGGCATCTCATCGATGCCCGGCGCTTTATTATTCTTTTGGGCTTTGATGATGGAACAAACTTCATCCAGAGTTGGTGGAGCCAAGGGAATCTCTCTGCAGACATCTATCGTCTCCGATGTTCTGGAGCTGTGCGAAGGATTAAAGAGGTACTTGAAATATGATGCCCATCCTGCCTTAATTTTGATTTCATCAGCGATTATATTGCCGCTGTCATCACGACAGAGCGTGGTTTTTGGGCTGATAACCACGTTTCAGGTTTTTCACTACTTTGTATGCTTGTCTTGTGTTATTGCTCGCTAGACTTACATCTATACTTCTCAATTGGTCGTCATAGTATTTTCTTTTCTTAATCCTAATTATCTTATTCGCTACTCTTCTGAGATTTTCGTAGTGTTCTCTCTTCGTCCTGGTTTTCCTACCTACGTATTCTTTGTACGCCTAATTCTTTTTATCTAACGCATTCTGGCACTCATCATCGAACCAATCATTCCTCTTGCGCTGGGCTTGATGTCCGATCATCTGTTCTGCCACGGTTCTGATAGCCGCTTTCACTTCCATCCAGAGCTCGTTGCTCGTCTTTAACGATGCGTCTGATAAGATGGAAGCCAGCTGGTTTTCAAGGGTCTCCGTGAAACTTTTGGCCACAGACGCCGTTTGGAGCCTTTATTTTGTTTAGCTAACTTAAATTTCTAATGTTCCTGATTATTTGCTCCACTGGTTATCCTCTTACTTATCCAATCGTGTCAGGCAGGTATCTTTTCAACGCTGTCTTTCTACTGCCTTCCATTCGTCTTCTGGTGTTCCTCAAGGATTCATTCTGGGCCCACTATTGTTCAATCTGTTTAGAAATGACTCACCATCCGCTGTCATCAACTCCGCCTGCCTTCTTTATGCAGATGACGTCAAAGTTTTCAAAGTAGTGTCGTCAATCGATGACTGTGCCTTGCTTCAAGAAGATTTGAATGCCATTTTATTTTGGAGTTCTTATAACCAACTTACATAGACTAAATGTTTCTAAGTGCATCCATGCTTGATCTTAAGAAATTCCTACATTTTTTCCGATCCTTTGTCGTGTGTTAAAGTATATTCTAGTTTGGTTCGTCCCATCCTTGAGTACTGTTCACCAGTTTGCTCGCCTCACTTCAAGTGTTTGAAGTTCACGCTAGAAGCTGTACAAAAAAAAATTAACCAGGATCGTCTTCCTAAAATTATAGGTTCCCTACAGTTTTTATGAATCACGCTTAGCTATCCTCAATATTCCTTCGCTGGAAATGAGTCGAGTCTATCTTGATAAATGTTCCCTTTACAGGCTTTACCGTGGCTTGCTCGATACTCGCCTTGTCAACCAGGTTCCAGTGAGGCGCGTTATGCGTTCTACAAGATCGTCGAATATCTTTGATGTTCCATTTGCACGTAGTTTGGTGTATTTTCACTCACCCATGCTCAGATTACCTCGTGGCCATGATGATATTCAGCTTAGGCCCTTCCCCCTCTCGTATTTAGTTTATAAAAGATTTGTCAACTGTCTTCTTCTCAACTTTTGGTAATTTTTCTTATTTATTTTCTTCTAGTTTTTGCATTTTTTATTACTTTTATCTTACTTTTTGCATGCTGTGCTATTATTTAATTCATTTTGCTGTACTACATTATTTTTTATCTATTTTGTAATTGGATTGTTTTCTGTTAAATAGAAATAAATAAATAAATAAATAAACCCTTTGCGGCAATGACAGCGTGACCTCTTTCAAGCATCTTCCAAATACGAGGGTGGTTCAGATATGATCGAGACAAATGCTCTGACACGTTTGTTTACTATCGAAAAAAATTATAAAAATTTACACTTTTTCTAGGCAGGATAAGAGCCGGATAATTATGTCATTTGTCGAAAAATGTCAACTATTAAAAAATATGTACATACAACGAATAGTGCGGCATGTACTTGTATATCAAAATATAAGTCTTTGGTCCTTCATAGAAGCCTATCTTTGTAAACATAATTAATATTGGTTTTGAGTAAATCCTGTTTTTTTGCCTTTCGAAATAGGAATACTTGCCTTTTGTGGCGGATAGTAGCCTAACGTTGAAAATGCTTCAGGGGATACTTGCTTCGTGCGGGAGTTGATGCTTCACAATGTTTTTTTAATGGAAACAAAATTATATTGATTTAAGTATTCAGTCTTTATTAGTTGCTAAAATCATTTATAAGATTATTCACAAAGCAATCAAAATATTAGAGTGCTGTAGTGTTTCCCTTTTCAAATGAAAAAAAAGTGTATTTTCTGTGTTTTCCGAAAGTGTGGGAGAAGTGGGCCACCCAAATTTTTATCTGAGAAAAAATGCTGCTGAATGGTACAAATTCTTATCCTGGGGATTTTCAAAGGCGCTGATTACGAACCCGTTGTCAAATTTGCAAAATGCAAAATAGTTTACACGAAATGAGGGCTAAGAATTGAAAAAACAGTGACTTCAGTAATAATGTTCATTTAATGTCTGGAAAGTAGGAGCAATAAAGTTGGAATGCGTAGGTGTTGCAAAAAAAACATTTTGCAGTGTTCAAACACAGATTTTAGGCGCAATTGGCGCACGTAAAGTCGGTGCAGTTGGTCATATCGACGCACTTTAAGTGGAAGGGTCTGTCGCAGTTATCGCACTCGATGGAGTTTTTCTTATCAGCTTTCCTGGCATCAATTTATTGCAAACCATAGAAAAATCGATGTCTTCATCTGAAGAAACCAAAGACTTTCTTTTTTGCCTTTTTTCATAGCTGATTGTGAAGAATTGGCCTTTTTGGAAACTTTCGTTGGTATCTGCGATTTTTAACGCTGTGCAACTTCTTCCACGACCACTCTATTTCCAGGGGCTGTGATGATGCTGCTTCTCAGCGGTTTGTGGCCACGATTGGATTTCTGCTCCGGTGCGACATAATTAAGTGGTTCAATACAGTCCAATATTGAACATGTCGCTGATGTAGACGCGGTTGAAGTAAATGTTCAAGTAGATGTTGTTGACTCTTCTCGCGCGCCAACAACTTGGTGCTCTCCGCTGAGGGTTGCAGCCACAAAATCGTCCTCGTCAAAAATTTCTGGATTAAATGGGGAAATTCCGGTTTTCTCAAAACCTACAGCGATGTTTTGAGTGTTGAGACTGTTACGCAGGGCAATGGCATCAATTTCAGGCATATGCTGGATTTCCAGTGGCAAACCAATATGATTCTTTGACCATGCATCGCATTGAAAGTAGTAGGATCTTTTGACTGGTCCAAGTACACCAACATCTAAAGGCTGTTCGAGGGCGAGATCGATAACCATTAACAATAATAAAGGATTCTCTTTTGACGCATGTGCAAATTTGACGAAGTGTCGCATGAACTGGACAAAGTCAGCGACAGTCATCCACCCTGAGCCATTCGCGAAGCCGTCGGCACTTGGTGTGGCATTGTACATGAATGATGTTTTAATATGTTTGCGCGCGAACAAGTAAAAAGGAGGAATGAAATCTCCACCAGCACTAACAGCCGTCACCATCGTCACATTTGTACCGCGTTCTGCAGATGAGTCCAAACCAAACCCCGAATCTTCTGCAGCAACGACTTTAACGGTTTTTGTCGGAACTGTACAGAATCTAGTTTCATCTGCATTCCAAATGCGACCTGAAGAGAACGGATGTTCATCCAACGCAGCACGAAACAGACGGGAAAAGTCGTCGACAGCTTCTTTATTGAATGCTTTCGCTCTATTTTCGCTGGTTGATATTGGCTTGTGCAAAGAGAGGCGTGGGTGAAGTTTCATAAAGGCCAAATACCAATCTCTGCTGGCCATTTCCGTTTCATCCCATCCGTCCGGGTAATCGATTCCCATTTGCCATACTGAAAGGCTACCTTGCGTATGTTGTTTATGGTGAGACCATGGTGTAGTTCAGAGCACTTGATGATGTATTCATTCAGTTCTTTTGCCTGGACTTCAGTGAAAATCTGTCAATAAACGAAATAAAAACATTCGTTAAAAAACAAAAATTTCAACAGATATGGTAGTGTATGGAAAGCATGAGCCACAAAAAAAATTAAACATTTAAAAAATTGAACAATTATTGAAAAACAATTTGTCAACTAATGATAAGTAAATATTCAGTTGACAAGAGATAGAGAAATGTAAAAAAATACCTACCATTTTTCCACCGTGTGCAGGTCGTTCTTGTAGGATATCTAACAACTGTGCGTCGGTGACAGCGGCAATATCAAGATATCGGTCGGTCGCAAGTTTCAAGTAGCGTTGAAAAGACGATCTGCTAACATCGGTAGCAGCAGAAGCAACACGCTCCGATAATTTATTTATTTTCACTTGCTTTATAGCAGCAATCAATTTTTATAATTCACCTCTTTTTTGATAGTTTCCTTTTTTTGGGAGGCATGATGGCTGAAATGATAAAAATAAGTAAATAAGACATTTGCATAATTGATAAAAACACTTTGCTGTGCAAAGAACGGCATTACTCAAGTGGCCCACTTCTATCTACAAGCGTCTTTTTTTGCATATGCATCCCAAAAAAACACAATGTCAATAATGGGCAAAAATCACTTTGCATTTCAAAGATTATATGTCCAAATAACATATTGCATATGTACCTGAGTTTTTCTCGTAAAAATGAGATGACAAATCGCGTGAAAGCGTACGAGGGTAAAAACTTTCTCGGCGAAATTCTCTGTACAGTGCAAGAGTACGTTTCTAACCTCCAAATGCTTCCAAAAAGTGAACTCGCGTCAAAATACGATAAACAATGTGCTCGGTTTGACAAAGATGTCACTAGTCTTACAGTTATTCAGGTGGCCCACTCCAACCGGTGGTCCACTTCTGTCTACAGCACTCTAATCATTGTTACAACAAAAAAGCAAATTTTTCACATTTTCAACAACAAAAAGAGACGAAAAACTTTAAGCTAGGTACTCGTACCTAAGGTATTTCTAAAATATTATTTATGTTCAAGGCAGAGCAATATGACAATCAGCTTTGAGAAAAGCATCCAGCGTCACCAGAAGCCAACGTTTTCAGCTTTCCACATCTCATGCAATGGTTTTTGAGTGTTGTACAAGTTTCATGCATCCACATTCGACACATCTCACATTGTATCCAATCGGGTTTAGATTTAGTAAGATTGTAATTTTCAAAACATTCTGCGCAATAATCATCAGCTGAAACTTGTTTTTTCATTTTTAACAAGTTTTCACTGTGGATTGTGGATTGTTCGCCCTTTTTTCTTTTGATTGGCAGTCCTTCAGTCGATTTTTCTCGGGACGCTTTTGAACTTATGATACTTTCTTGATTTTCATTATTAGAACTGTAAATTTTTTTTTCCACTCCCTTAAAGTTTTTTCTTTGTTTAGTTCAATAAAATCTATGGTATCCGATTCAGTTGCACTACTGGTAGTCTCGATATATTTTTGGTCTTTTCTGTTTTTTGCTTTTGTCCAATGATTATCTTGCTACCAGCTGGTTTAATTTTTACTGTGTTAAAATCTTTTTTATTCTTTGCCCTAATACTACTTTCCAGTATTTTATTAATTTTCTTTTCTTTTTTTCTTTATTCAGCTTTTGGATAATATTGTCATTGGTGTTTGAAATTTCGGCTGAATGCTAAGCTCTTTTAGAAAAATTCAGCGGTATTCTTGGTATCGGAGATGATCGATGTTAAAAATTGAGATGGCGATTCTTTTTGAGGATTTTTGTTCTGTGATTCGATTACAAATGTTAGCGATGGCAACGATAGCTCAGTACCATCTAAGATGAAATTTTCAATGTCACTATCTCCAAAAGCCAAACATTCTTGAGAAAGATTCAAAAGCCTTGAAGACTGCCTAGATGGCGTGCGATTTTGGTTGACGCTATCTTGCTCAGTCTCATTTAAGTCTGTTTCTAATTTTTTTTTCGTAAATATCTCATGGGACTTGATCGCTTAGTAGATGTCTTCATTTCACTGATTTTTTGCAAGGTATCATTCAGATTCAGATTTCTGTATCTCTTCAAGTAATGTAGGCTCTCCAGAAATGACTGGTATTTGATCATTTAAAAGATAAGACTCTTGTTCTTGCGCAAAATCCCCCAATGCTATATCTGATAGAGCGAATTCAGCGTCATACAAAGCATTTGGATTGACTGGATAAATTCCACTGCCACGAAAAGTAGTAGCTGCCCGAATCCATGCCCTTCCGATTAACTGACCTGCATTGTTTCGATTCAACTTTTTTAGTGGATTAGTGCGCATGAAATTGGTTGTCTTAGCATAATAATATTTTTTAAACGGTCCAAATACTGATATATCTAGTAGTTGTAAAGCAGAAATATTATGACTAGGTAAGCAAAGTAATATCACATCATTGTCTCGAGCAACTTCTAACATATTGGCAGAACTTGAGTGCGACGAATGGCCATCTAAAATCAGTACCACTTTTCTTGCTGGCTTGCGTACAATGAAATGCTCAGTTGACCATTTGTAAAAAAGATATAGGGAAATGTATGCTGATTTTTGATTCATGTAAACTTTTGAACAAGGTGGAAGTCCTTCTTCAAATTCCGGTTTTTTATTCACTCCCTTGATAATCAAAACTGGTGGAAGAAAATTGCCGATTGCATTGCAACAAGCAACAACAGTAAGTGTTTTTCCTTTTTCACTAGAAGTTAGTGATTCAACTGCTCTAGCACTTTTCTTGGCTAAAACTTTGGCAGGTTTGTTATTGAGTTGGACACCGGTTTTATCCATGTTAAGTATTTTATCCGGTTTATCCACCAAATCAGTTTCTGTTAGACATTTGTAAGCAAATCATAAAATTTTGTAACTTCTGCTCTGTTGAGACCCCTTGCTCATTCAATTGATAAGCCGTCCGCTTGTCTTAAAACTATTTCGGGACTTGTTTCAAGAAAGCTTTTCAACCATTGTGGGCCAGCCATTTTCGTTTCATGGTTAAAGTTGTGCATTAACCCTATCTTTTCGGCAAACTGGTAAGCTAATTGGCGAATCGTACTTCTTTCAGGAGGGAACCCTGCATCCCCGAGCTTTGATATATGAGTTACCAGCCTCTTTTCATTATCAAATCCAAGCACTGGGTGTTTTCCTTAAATTGCCAAAAATAAAATTGGTCAGCTAAGTAGGTGGAAAGAGTTCATATTTATATTTCTAAATATAGAACTACATCAAGGACATACCTTGAGTTAGTAGTTGTTGATTTTTCTTTTCATAGCGTCTTCTTAAGGTCCGAGAGGATATCCCATTAATTTTGGATATTTTGTTGATTCCTTTTTGTTTTTTTTTCAAGTTCTTTCGGAAGTGCTAAACTTTCTTCAGTCCAGCTGATGTGGCGTGGCACCACGCCTGGTTGCCGCTTATACTTGCGAGGCTTTTTTCCCACTTTAAATGAGCCCATAAAACATTTAATTATTTACTTTATAAGTCACAAAAAGTTGGAAAGTCACAGTTCAAAATGATACCCAAAGAAGAAAATATTTCTTTGCTTGTTGCCCCCCAGAGTAACTATCCACAAAAGAAACCAGAGCAACTATCCTTTTTGATACGGATACTTGCCCTTTTTATTCGCGATACATATGAACATTATTCAACAATAACAGGCAACAAACAAGATTATTCAAGCTCTCAGGTATGTGAAGAAACAAAAAGTTGACTAAAACCACAACCAGCAATAAAGATATTCAAAATAAACTACTTACCAATATAATTCCGCCACACGTCAAACCCCTTCACAAAACACTTTTCCTCACACGGTAGAGACGCGTGCACCTAAGCTGCCAGCTTACATGGAACTTAGGCCTATGTGAGGGGTACTTTCTATCATGATCAAGAGCCAAAGCCACCAACATCTCGAATACTGCATATTCGGAACTGGGGCAACTATCCCACTGTGGCAACTACCCGTCTTTTACCCTATCCCCCTTATAAGTTACACATTTTGTTCACCTTTTCGGAAGCTTTTTGGTGCCAGTATCGATGAATTCCTCGGGCAACTCGGACAGCTATGTGCGCTTGAACTCATCTACCTCGTCGTGGGTGTTGAATTTTTGACCTCCGAGGGCTTCTTTCGGTGGTCCAAACTTGTGGTCGTGGTAGGGTGCTAAATTCGGACTGCAGGGGGAGGGTTCCAGTACCTCCCACCTTGACTCCGATATTGTATTTAGCGTGAGACGCGCGGTATGAAGGCGCGCATTATCCTGGAGAAGAATCGCACTTCGTGCTGGAATGCTCCTCCGTTTTGAGCGTTATTTTGCGATATTGAAGGCGTTTGTCGATGATAGACTCTACACTACCAACACTGGTGCCGAGTTCAGCCAAAATGTCTCAAATATTCATCCAACGGTCCTCCAAAATGAGTTGTTCTACGCGGCAAATGTTGTCTGGTGTGATGCTGGTTCGCGGTAGACGATCATGCGTCATTCTCGACGGTTTCGCGACCATCCTTGAATGCTTTGGCTCATTTAAATACAGCAGCCGTACTCGGGCACTCATTGCCAAACTGATTTCGCAAACGCAGAAAAACTTCCGTGTTTTCAACCCCTTCCCACACTACAAAACAAATGACAATACGTTGCGCGATGGCGGTCGGCACTTGACGTTCACTCATGGTCGTAGCACGCACGTGAAACATGTACTCCCGACAAAAACTATGCCAACCTGTTTGCAAGGGACTCAGCTTTCTCATACTCAAGCCACGACCTTCAAAACATACATGCTCGCCATCTACAGTTTTTGTCTCTATGATATTTGAACCACCCTCGTACATGTTTGTATCAGAATTTCGTTGCTCTCATCGGTTTGCCCCACCTGCAGTATCTTCGATTTCTGATCAGCCCCGGCTTAGTTTGCGGAAAAATATATAATTAATTTGAGTATGCTCCACACATTTTCAATAGGGTTCAGATCCGGGGAGTTGTCAGGCCATGGCAGTACTTAGACCTTAGCTGAAAATAAAAAACTTATGACGTTTTTGACCCTGTGGCACGATGCTCTATCCTGTATGTAATTTACATTCCGGGGAATGAACAGATTTATAATATGGAAACAAACCAGTTTTTAAGACACCCTGATTCTGTTTCGTGTTCACAGCCCCATTGACAAAGTATAGAAGACCCAGCCGTTTACTCGAAATGCACGACCAAATCATTGCTGCTCAGTTTTTTGAACCTAACCTTCACTAAAGCGTTCGTGTGGTCTTCTCCTCACAAACTGGGCCCTTTCTATTACAGTCTCTAATGGAGATTCATCACGAAAAAGTGCCTAAAAGAAAGGACATCATCAGTAAAAAATAAAACGGTTCACAGGTCGGATATGAAAAAACTAGTTCAACAAATATTTCCTTCTACTTTTTTTTATACAATATTTGACTCTTTCCCAGTCCGCTGTTGTGTAGCTGCTATATGCTTTAGCCCTTTTCCGGCGAGGTTTTTTCGTCGTCGCCGTCAATATTGATTTTTGGGAAGGCCGACAAAACTTGAAGCCGTTTTCGTACAACCGTCTCGGGAACATTCTCGTCGATATCTCAACGTTACGCCCCTTCAGTTTTTGATTTATCATTTTCAAAGCTCCGTTGCAGCTCTCCAAAGCACGTTCAAAGATTCGCTCATCAGTCCGTGGAACTGTCTTGCATTTTTCGAAGCAGTTTTCTGTTTATTAAAAGCCCACGGAATATTTTTCATGTTGTTTCTGGCTATCCTGAACACTTTTTGATGAGGAATTCCTTCGTTTTCACCATTTCTCCGAAAATGTACTTGCTACTATCAATTAGCCCTGATAAATGCGCTTTTTGTCGCTTGAAATGCGCCATTTGTGCCCATTTGTGCCCATTTTCGCTAGATTGTCTCCACAAAAAAAAACCACCAAAAATACAAAAAAAAACATAACCTAGCTTTGAAACGTTTACTTATTAATGGACTTATCTTCAGTTTGCTTTAAAATGAATAAACGAATGATGCAGCCTTGAGGTGTGGAGTACTGCGGAGCTAGTGCGATTCAGCACTTTTGCTCCATTTGGATATGTGCGTATCTTTATACCCAACTGGCTTATAGCAAATAATTCAACTAGTTTCTGTCAGTCTTATATCACAATGCTATGGAGCTGAGACTGGGGTAGGCGAGCCTCTGCTCGTGATTGGTTGATCTTAAGAGGTTCAGGGTACTATTAGGGTGTTCATCTATTCTGTCGAACAGTTTTAGTGTGCGGTCTAATATATACTTGTTAGTTGTATCTAGCTTGAGGCCTTTGTGAATGTCAATGTTCCTAGTGTACCAAGGGGTTCTAAAGATTCTCCTAAGGGCCTTGTTTTGCAGGGATTGGAGTAGTTTTTGTTGGATTTTGAGATCTGACAGAAGGCTCTGCAGCCATTGAGAAAAGAGGGTCTTATAACTTGTTTGTAGATGAGGAGTTTGTTTTCCACGTTCAGTTTTCCTGATCTTAAGATGGGGTGCAAGAGGGACAAGATACCTAAACAGTGTTGTCTCTTGTCACGTATGTGGTCAGTCCATGTAAGTCTATTGTCAAATTTTAGTCCTAGGTATTTTGCTGTTCTATTCCAAGGTACTGAGTTTTTTTGTGGTAGGGAGGTGAATGCTATTTATGCACAGAGTGTGGGACTCCCATGCGCGACTAGACCACCCACTGAACACCTCCCCTGTCAACCTGAGAACCCAGCCTGGAACCGTTTGACATATTACTTCGGGCCAGGTCTCGTTTTGTTACGCCGTGGGGCGCCTTCAAGCTGAGGAGTCCCTTTCCTAGCGGGAGGGGAGAGGGGAAGAGGAAATGCCAGAAGAGCGATCCCCCAGCCCCAGCGCCCTCGGCTGCTGCGATTTCCTTTTATATTTTAGGACTGCCCGAGCATAATGTGCCTCCTGGTTCCATTTGTCAACCGATTCGAGTATCACCGCAACTATATTATCCGGGGTGAGCTCTCCCGTCTCCCTGTAGAGTTCCCTTCGCAGCTTGACCCATTTTGTACACGCAAAAAATGTGTGACAGGCATTGTCCTCCTCCCCTGGGCAAAACCGACAATCGGGGGACCGTGACTTGCCGAGCTTGTGCAGGTAAGACTGAAATCACCCGTGCCCGCTCAAAAGCTGGGTCAGATAGAAGTCAGTCTCACCATGCCTTCGATTTAGCCACGGTCTCACATCCGGGATGAGGCGCGCAGTCTACCTTCCCTTCGTGCAATTCTCCCAAGACTGCTGCCAATCGTTGAGCGAGCGCTGTCTCTCCCCGCGGGCAACTATCTCCCTCGCATCCTCGTTTCGGCGCAGATAAATAGCGCGGCGCTCTCTAGCAAGGAGGGCGACAGATATCATGCCTGCAATCACTCTCACCGCCGAGTCGGAGACTGTTGGATACAAAGATGCAATTCTCAGTGCTCCTCTTCTCTGTACCTGTGCCAAACGTTTTCGGTATACCTCCTTGCTGAGAGCGTCGCTCCATACCTCTGCTCCGTACAGTAGCACTGACTCTACAGCACTCATCAAGAGGCGTCTTGTTGATGGGCTGGGTCCCCCTACGTTGGCCATAAGTCGACTAAGAGCCGATATTCCCGAAGCAGCCTACTCAGCCGTTGCCCTGATTTGCTCAGAGAAACTCATCTTCGAGTCGATCAGTAGCCCCAGGTACTTCACCGCTGGCTTCGATTCGATTTGTATGTCTCCAATACTGATCATCCTTACTCTAAGGACTCTCTTTTTTGTCAGGATGACCACTTCGGTTTTCTCCAGTGCTAAACTCAGCCCGCGAGCAGTCATCCAGTCCCTCACTTGGCGCATTAGCATACCTAGCCTAAGTTGCGCTTGTTCAACGGTGCGTCCAGCGACCAGAGCCGCAAGGTACTGAGTTTGAGTCTTCTTCTTGTGATGAAAATGGCTTGTGTCTTGTCAGCGTTAATTGAAAGCATCCCAAAAGAATTTCGGTGGATCGTTGCAGACTTGAAGATATGGCTTCTGCTTGTCGCGAGATGCAATATACACGTATGCGAGTGTCGTCCGCATATAGGGAAATTTGAACGCTGTTAGGCAGACATAGAAGCTCTGCAGTGTATAGGGTATACAGTAATGGGGAGAGTGGAATTCCTTGTGGAACTCCAGCTTGAATCGGTCACATGTTAGATAGTATGTTATTAATTTTTACGTTAAAAGATCTGCCCTGCAGGAAAGAGTTGATAAGGTAGTGGAATGGAATATTCATGCATTTTAAGGATTATCCCTGCATGCTATGTCGAACAAACCCAGGCCTGTTGACTTTCTGCGATTCAACCCATTTCTAATATGTTGGACCACCCTTGTTAGCTGGAGTTCGGTGGAGTGCCCAGCTCAAAAGCCATAGTGTTCATATGGTATAATTTCGTTGTACTCAATATATTTGGACAACCGAGTTAACAGGGCCTTTTCTATGAGTTAAGAGAGAAAGAGAGACAGAAGACAGTAGGCTTATTGGGCGCCAATTTTGCGGGAAAGTAAGATCCTTATCTGGTTTCGAGATGACGATTATAATTGAAGTTTTCAACGACTTAGGGAATTTGCGTAGGCGAAAGATGGTGTTGATGATGTCCGTCAGGGCTTGCAATATGTTGTCTGGCAGCCATTACAGGATGGTGTTCATCAAAAATCAGGGCCTGGGGCTTTCCGTTTGGTTAGCATACTTATCATGTCTTTTAATTCCGGTAAGTCTAGTGGACGGATTTTGTTAGTGCCTGTCGTCTGGGAAGCTAGCAGTCTTTGCACAGAGGGCTCAATTCAGGGCTCTCCTCAGGGGAATTATTGTCATGGAATTGCAGTTCAAGAGTGTCTGCAAAGGCTTCGCCTTTTCCTGTGCCGTCGTGTTTAAGGCCATTTGGTCCGTGAATGAGGAGGAGGAACATTTAGTTTGTTTTTCAACCTGAAATATTTTGAGAGACACCAAACGTTATTATCACCAGGTTCGAGGCTTTGCGAAAAACCTTCCGAAACGGTGTTACGAAATTTGTGAATCTGATCACGTATTTTGTTGGTTAACCGGTTGGCTTTGGTTTTTAACCTAGAATCACCCGTGTTCCTGGCTTGTTCCTTACGAGGAGGTTGTGTTCGCTTACCAGAGTTTGGGCTGTATTATTTTCCTTGGTAAGTAGGATTTTGCTGGTAAGCTGTTCTATGCTTTCATCGACGTCATATTGCAAAGATTTCACCTGCACTAAAATCCATGAAGCAATCAAAGTTATAACACGAACACACACTACTACAGTCCGCGACAAAATTATAGAACATGGGAATAAAAATTCAAAATCTTCACTTGTAATAGCAATTTATTTTCTTTATTTGATTGGAAATCCCGTACATCAAAAGGCTTATAATATAGAATACAGGGTCTTAATAATAAGTAACCGGACCGAACTCAGGAACTTTTTTAATGGCAAAATACGTACAATTTTTCTTTAGAAATCTTCAAAGTAGTCCCCATTGGAGTCGCTGATACCGGATTTTCCCCGAACGCTACATGGAAGTCGGCATCCTCGATGCTGTCTAGAGCCCTCGTCGTAGCAGGTTGAACGTTTTCCAGAGTCCCGAACCGCGTCCCCTTAAGGTGTCTCTTGATCTTGGGGAACAGAAAGAAGTCCGCTGGTGCCATATCCGGGCTGTAAGGAGGCTGCGGCAACGTTGCCCTCGACTGTTTGACCAACTGCTCGGTGAAGAGCAGGCAGGTGTGCGACGGAGCATTGTCGTGATGGAGGATCCACGAATCGGCAATCTCCGGACGGACTCGGCGAACCCGGGCGGTTAGTCGACGAAGCACCTCTCTGTAGTACTGGCCGTTTGCAGTTTGGCCGGATGGCACAAACTCTTTGTGAACAATGAGCATCGACTTCACCTTCGATTTGCTCATGCGCGCTTTTTTCCGTCGTGGTGACGCCGGTGTGTGCCACTCCGAACTCTACCGCTTCGTCTCAGGATCGTATTTGAAAACCCACGTCCCGTCTCCTGTAATAACGTGGTTAAAAAACTCTGGTTCGGTTGCTCGATCGTACGCTCCATTTTCACTCCGACGACGTAACTGAACACGCACTCCGCTCTCGCTCGATGCTATCTCTCCAAGCGCTTAGAGGCAACTGCTGCAGCCCGGTTCCCTTTACCTAGACCCCCACCACCACTATAGCACCAGATACCGGTTAGCAGACGCTTAGACGGCGCGGGGCAGGCTCAGTCCGGTTACTTATAACAAGATTCTGAACACAAATATAAACTCGAAAAATTTAAAAGAAGGCATAATTCAGATACAAATCGATGCGACAAAACTATAAGACACCCCATGTGTATCATAGGATATTTTCACATTAACAACTTATGCTTCGATTTTAATATTTAGTAGACCCGCCTTTGTTACTCGCACATCCTTTTGGGCAAAAAAGAATATAAATTTCTTATGTAATTTTGGTCGATTCGCGCCCATGCTTCCTTGATGGCGCTTTTCAGCTCGTCTACTGTTGTAAACTGCCGTCCATCAGCGTAAACTAAAGCTGTCAATTTCCTCCAGACGTTTTCGATGCTTAAGTCCAGAGAACGTGCTGGCCACGGAAGAACGTTCAGAGTTTGCTCTCTAAAATATCGGCGTACGACACGGGCGTTGTGCACTGGGCCATTATCTTGTTGAAAAATGTAATTGCTACCGGAAATTTTTGCAGCGTGATGCATCAGCTGTTTGTGGGTTAGAGTAATATAACGACTGCCAACTATTCGATCGTCCATGAAGACAACATCCGTTTTGCCATCAAATCCAATTCCTGCCCATATCACGACTCCACCACCACCCATTTGACGTTGTTTGCTTCAAATTAGAGGTTGTTTCCGCAAATCGTGGAAATAATACCGGAAACCATCAGGGCCGTCTAGATTTAACTGTATTTCATCAGATAAAAGGACTCTCCGCCATTTTTTCACCCATTAAACGTGGTCTCGTGCGAACTGTAATCGAGCGTCTTTATGAGCCTGCGTCAATGGTGGTTTATATTTCAACTTTTTTCGGCGTAAATGCTCAGGTTGCTGCAAAATACGTTGAACATTTCGTAAATTTGTGTGTACACCTTCCTTTGCGCTAATCTCCCGGGCCGTAGCCATTGAATTCGAAGCGACTCGCAAAATGGCTTGCTTTTCTCGTTCAGTAACTGCTGGCGGTCGACCTCCTGTGTGCTTCTTGTTGTAATTAACGGGATTCTTTAAATAATTTGAGATAGCTGTTCGACTTTTCTTCAGTATACGCGCAATTTGCGAAATAGTTTTTCCATCCTTTTTAAGCTGGTTGACTAGTTTTCTTTCGGTTTCATTTAATTTCTTGCCTCGTGGCATATTTTATTATTTTTCAAATTTTCAAAAAAAAGCTTTGACCTCTTGCATGCACAAAGTGTATTGTACGCGTCATTCAACTTCTTGCACAAAATATGTAATCAGGTGTTCATGCCTTATCAATCTTGTGCAGGTAGGATTGACAATATCCATTTCTACTCAAGAGCTAGGTCAGATAAAAATTGATCTTCTATTACTTTCGATTAAGCCATAGCCTCAAGTTGCCAATGAGTTGCATGTTCGATCTTTATTTCGTATCTTTTACCCATGACTGTTGCTAATCGGTGGGGATATGCTGGCTTTCCTTACAAGCAACTGCTCCTCTGCACAAATTATGCTGCAATATATCCGCTGCAGTGTTGTCAGCCATTGCCCTGATTTGCTTGGAGAAAGACATCTTCGGGTGCCCAGATACTGAACCGCTACTTTAGTTTCAACGTGCACCTCCCTACTACTGACCGTCTTTACACTAGGGTTCTCTTCTTAGTTCGGTCTACCACTTCAGTTTTTTTGCGGTGCTCAGCTGAATCTACAAGCAGTCATCCAGTCCTCATTGCGCATAAGCATACCTAGTGTAAGTTGCGCTTGGCCGAATGTGCGTTCTGTGACTAGCGCCGCAATATCATCCGCAAAGCCAGTCAAGAATGCCTTGTTCGACAGATCAAGTCATAATAACCCAGAGATATTGCCTTGAGCAACACCCGATGGAACTTCTATCCTTTGCCGACCCTCTTTCGTGACAAAGAACAGTCTCCGACCCATCGTCCTGTTTCTTCGAATCTGCATTAGATATTCTGCAACTTCAGGAAAAGGTTTTCAGTGCTTCCAGAATATCATTCCTTCTACCGTAATCGTAGGCATTTCTGACATAAAGCGTTACCAGCATTAGTGAATTCCTGGTAAGTCTAGCATACATAACGGGCAGCATGCAGACACTGAATCAAGGTTTCCCTTTCTCTTGCTAATCAGTACGACCCTTGCTACCTTTTCCAGCAAAACTTCTTTGCGTAGCTAAGCATTGAAAGCAAAGATTGTAGCCAAGCTACGATTCTTCAGCTGAAACGCTATCTGGTGCTAGTTCTTTCCTTACTTTTATAGATAGAACTGCCAATTCTAGTTCCATCCCCGGCAGAGGTGGGCATAGCACGGGTTTTCTAACGTGGGCTGCATCGACATGGATGGAATGTGTAAAGAATAGAGCCCGAACGTTTTCGTCCATCTTCATTGCTCCAAGTAAGCAGGGCTTCCGTAAGTCGCTGAACCTGCATGGGAATCGCTTGTACCTCAGGCCCCAGGGATCCCTATACACTTCATCCATACGGCCTTGCCAGCATCAGACCTACCTCCTGTTAATTAGCATGTAAAGATATTTCCTGGCCAACGTGTATGCTGTCAGTCTGACCCATGCCTTCTAACACTCACCTCCCTTGACTTCTAGTATAATGGAGGTCTGCCGTGTCGTGGTCTCCGACGGGGCATGGAACACTCGCATGATACTCGTAATTGAGCTCACCATCTCGTTCGTCTTCCACTTTCCGTGGAGCATCCAGCAGTAGTATGCCCACCGTGAGGAAGTCAGCAAACTTTACAGCGTCTAGCATATGTTCCCAGTTTTCTATCTGAAGGCAGATGTATGGGCATATGTACGCCACTATATACTGGTGATCGTGAGTGAGCTGCCCTCTACTACTCACTAGTTGTGTGTTCTTGGTACCAGAGACTCTAAACTAAATGTTACATTGGGTTTAGTTTTCGCACAACCCCATCAGCAGAAAGTAGGGGCGTTCCTAGTTTTTAGGCCAACAAGTGCTGTCCTAGCCTCTATTTAGTTTCCTCTGTGGTCAATTGAGGCATGCTCTATTCAATGGCTCTAGCGCTGAAGTCTCACCCGAAGAGTATCTGGGCTTCTATCTCCAAAACAGCAAATTCTAAGACATTGAGTTTAGCCCAGAAATATAGCATGGGTTCATTCAGTGCGTCAGTGCCAACGCCTAAGGCCAAAGGAGAGTTTCCTTTGCCCAAATAAACACTTAAAATTGTTATTCTTGAACACCTCACACACACAGTGTATTAGTTCATGTCGTGATGCTGCTCGCTGAGCAACAGCAAGTTGGCTTTCGTAGTTGAACAGCTTAACTGGATCCTTTACGTTTATGATTTGGCGTCTTTATAGGTTAAATCAACGATGGCCATGCATTGTCCCCTAGTAATTTCCCATGTGAGTCTTACTTTGCTTCATTTAAACTACGTAACTTCCTTTTAATGGCTTCCTCGACCTCGGGCTCGTTTGTGACACAGTTGAGGTCCCTGCTTTCAAAGGTTACTCTGAGAACCTTCTTGACCACATCATGGAACATGTCCTTGTTGGTGGCCTCTGGTCCAAGCTCCACCAGTAAATCACCGTGCCGGGTTCGCCACACTGCTCTTATGGTAGTTTATGCGTCACCTGGCTTGACTGTTCCTTTTATTTCACACAGCTCATAAAGTTGTTTGCGCGTTGGTTTGCTTTTTGGTTTCCACGTCGTATTGGAAGAATCTTAGTTCTTCCCTTCTTCAGGAGTCTCTTTTTTAAAGCCAAGCTTTTTGACCAATTTTGAGGCTGCCTTATTTAGCACTACATGAAACTCCTTGGCAGAAGTAGTGGCTTCGTTTGGCGCCTCAATTTCCATTCTTTTCTTGCAGTCACCTTCGATTGGGCTGCCTGCCATCCTTTTAATACTGCTTTTAGTTGTAATTACTGGCGCTTCAATAAAGAGTTTGGCGTTTTGGTTTTTTCCGCGTTAAGCTGCCTCCATATATAGTTTATATTGCGATATATGAGCTTTTCTAGCTCGAGAATACCATTTTTGACGTTCTTTTTTAAGTTTGTTGTATGTCGCAAGTGCTTTCTTCCCTGGTTTCTAAATAAGCCAATCCTCTGCGAAACGGTCAAGGGCCATTATGCTTTCTGGCATTGCTTTTTGACAGAGGCTCTCGTTTTTCGACTCTCCTGCCTAAGTTGCTTAGGTGATGATAGGTAGAGCGCACTTTAAAGCTAAACTTCTCCCTTCTTCACCTTTGCGTTGTTGCCTATTGTTGGCGTTAAAGATGTTGCTAGCGTTGAAAATGACGCCATGATTGATTGTTTCCTCATCGGAGCCTATGTTGCCTTTGAAGCCATTTGCTGAGGCTTGATTTTTGGGGTTAGTTGACACTCTCCAAATTGGATCCCTTGTTTAGACGGTGTTTGTGCCAACAATGATCTACACCTAAATGGATTTTCTCTGTCAGGCCCGAGATAATTTGTAGATGTACCTTTCATAGAAGCCAAGTTCACCACTTCTATAACATTACATATGCGTGCTGATGGCGGCCAGAAGCTAGCTCGCTCACTATCCTCTGCCACCAGTACTGATGATCCGATCCTCTGCACCGTAAGTTTTTGCGCCTCCTACTTTTTCATTGTCTGGGGTCCTTCGCAAAACATTTTGCCTTCCGCCATGTGGCATTTGTATTCTCGAAGGCTCGTTAAGTCGTCAAGACCCATTTGCTTCAGCCATTTTTGCCCTTGGCTGAATTCCCTCGATGGCCAAGTATCGCTTAACACCTCGAGAATTCGGAAAAATGTAGCTGAAATTACACCAAAAAGTAAGACCGGTTGTAATTGGATGCTATCCACGGAGGAACCTTATGGAAACCTTTAGGTACGTGTTGACGACATTCCCCAAATAAAGCCGACTTCCAAGAATACACTTAAAAGCTAAATAGCTGGAGTATTTGTAGTTATTCATTATAATCTTTGACTTGAAATTGTCCACAATATGTCAACAACTTATTTTGAAACCATTACTTTGGGGTCAGCAACTGACTTACTCTTATTTTGATATCGCCACCCAAGCTCTGCCATCATGAAACAGTTTCCTGTTTGCCTTGGACTTCTTGTACTTCTGGCTTCCTTTCAGCCTCATAAGTTCTCCTTCCATCAATATTCGACTTACAAGCTTGGCAGCCTTATCCTTCCTTCTCATTACAAGGCCACACCTGAGTCACAATTTGGCGACTGCCATAGATCAAATCTAAATGTGCTCCTATTGCAGTATTACTTGTGCTTCAGTTTGAAAATCTTTGTCCAGAAAGGATCATCAAAAGTTAACTACATTTAAAGCCATTGCAAGCCCTCCAGTAAATCTGCCTAATTTTTCATTCCAGTATACTCAGGTTTTACCCGGCACTCCTCTTTTGATGCACGACAATGCATGTTTGCATAGCTTGTTAACTCGTGTCCACAATTCAATTTTGGCATAATAAGATGCCATAATACCCTCGCACCGTTGCTGCTCCTCCTAAAAAAGGACGTGGCTTACGTGGGTTCTCATCAAGAAAAGGCCTTACCACGTGGTCACCAATAGATTTAGTACAATATGCCAAACAGCTATCCACACATTTTGGGATAGGGTCCTAGTTTACCTCCATTCAGAGTATCCGCAACACAACTCGTGTGTGTTCAAAACTACTTTCTATGCTATTCCAACCACAGGCACCACATTTTAGCCAGCATAGGGTCCTCATCATGTAGCGGGTAACAGTAACATATCATGGGTTTCACCTAACCCATTGTACAGATTAAATCTCGTCAGGTTATCGTGATACTCTGTCTAAGTAGCACTTCCTTTGTGGCTTCTGTACTGAACTAGATAGCCTAGCCTTGAGTGCGTGGAGTAGTCTTCTTCCAAGGCTTTATATTTGAAATTTTCTCTCAGAGGCTAGCAAATTCCCGTGCGCTTTGACTAATGTGATTCATCTTTTATCGCCTTCATATACTGGGTCAAGAAAGGTAGTCGTGAACTACAGTTATCAACCTCTCTTGCATGTAACAAGTATGTTATTGGACTTTTCATGCAACACAAGCCAACGAATATCAAGATTCAGCCTTACTCCTTCACACCTCCAGTTCCCTCGCTTTCTTTTCCTACTAAGCTCGTGCTTTTCATCCAGTTTCACTCCTACCTTCCGGCCTTCAGGTCTATCGTCTCCCTTTTTTAATAGGCTTAAGCCGTTCGTCCAGTTTAACTTCAGCCATCAGCCATCATATACCACCAATGCTCTATGTCTCCAGGGCCCTCGTTACCTCTACAAAGTTTCACCGTTTACTCAGTTTCACTTCTTCCTTCCGGCCAGCACGCTTCTAATTCTTTCACTATTTGGTTCACTCCTGTTTTCGCTCAGTTTCAGTTATCCTTTCCAGCTACCATACCTCCAGGTCTGTCGTTTCCCCTTTTTACTAGGCTTCCACGATTTGTCTGGTTTGACTTCATCCTATGGCCACCACGCCTCTGGGACCTTCGTTTCCCCTCACTTCACTACTCCTTTCGCTTGGTTTCATTTCATTTTCCACACGGAACAACTATGTCTGCGGGTCAGTCGCTCTCGAGCTTCTCCTATCTGGCCTCTTCATCCCTCAGTACTTCAACACGTCAGTACATCGGTTCCTCAGGTTCATCAGTACATGCTCTCATGCAATTTTTTCTTCCTCTCCGATTTTAGTTTCGCTTCCTTTTCAGATCCGAGTCTTTCCAGCATCTGTGTTAAATATCCCTAGCCTGCTTGCCTTAATTATTTTGTTCTTTGAATACCGGTGGTTCATAAACTTCTTGTTATAATGAGTTGTTATCTAATAAAAATTGTTATAGTATGAAGTTAACCATTTACCTTCTTCTGTATAAAGCCGGGGATTGTGAAAAAAAATTTTTCCACCTTATGGCATTTCAATACTTCTCACAGTCCACCACAATTGACCAAGATCTTTCTGGTAGTATTTCTTGCTTTATTTTAATCAAAGGGCCTTATTCAGAAACAACATCCCCTGCCATTTTACCAGTAGCGTATCTCCCTTTTTGTTGCTGCATCTGAAATGAGATTTTCCCCAGTTTTATAGGATTCACCACTGCATGCTTCCAAATACTAAAGATTGCCATTATTTCCGCTAGTTTCGAACTCTTTATTTTACAATAGTTGTTCACTGAATCCTGCTTTCAATTTGTTGCGAAATTTCGAAACATGCAAATTTTACTTCTTTTAGTCTATCATAATCTATGACAGGCCTAGTCGGGCTCGCGTTACCAAAACTAGTCACTTCAAATCATGGCGATTCTGCAGCTTTTTTGTCCTAGCAGGGATATACATTTGGCTTCCATTGAGCCTGTTTATCGTTCTTTCAGTTTCCTTATTGAACTTATCCCTTATACTCTACCCTTTAACGTTTGCCTGATTAGTTGGCATACTTCCAACGGTTGAACCGTGACCATCCATATAACGAAGTCTTCACTATGATCCATGCTTCAATTGGTTGAAGAACCGCTCAGCGCTTCACGTTAAAGCTCATCTAGTATTATTTTATATTTATTTATTAGGATTCAGGATTCACATCCATACAGGGTAATAGCTTTTATGAGTAATTTACTTATATGAAACTTATTTTCCTATACATATCTCTTGCAGCATTTACTCTTCGTTACAACTGATTAGCCTTGATGTCCTTTCTTTATTAAGGAGGAGTCCCAGATATGTAAAACTATTCTCATTTCAAAGATCTTGATCTCGCAAGGTCGGGACCGGTCGGGTTTGTGTGGGTCATGAAATCAGCCTTTGTTTCTTTGACTGCAAGGCTAGTTTTTCCCTTTCAAACTTTTTTGGCAACTTGCTGTCATGTTGATGTTGTCAGCATATCCTGTGGGTTGCGTGGGCGTTAGCCATTTTGGGGGAGCATTTTATATATTTTGTAATTTTAATAGCGCAGCTTCTACTTCTTCGCAGCATTATGGCCCCTCCTGGGCCATCAATTCTTGCAAATACTACCTACAGCTGTCCCGGTCTATCGAATACTTCATTCAATTTTGGAATCCGTGCCGAGATGAACTGTATTTGTTGGCTGGATTGGATCAATGTTTTGCTGCTTTTCCTAATAGTCTCCGGTCTTCAATTTTTCCAATGAACACCTCTTGGGTACTCATTGTTGGTCTTCATGAATCACATGGCCAGTCTATTGTCATTTCCGCAACTTTGTCATTGCTGAGGCCTCCAGCTTTTTAAATATTTCATACAGTTCGTGATTTTATCTCTCCTTATAGCTTTTCTCCGATTATTTGACTAAGAACTTGCTTCTCGAATGCGTGTAATATATTTGCGCCTTAATGGGTAAGGGTATAACACAGGTCTTATCACAGCTTTAAACTTGGAGTTTGTTTTCCTCGCAGCTGATCTTCAGGATCGCCCAAGCTGAGTCCTTTTATGTATATGACAAATACAAATTTTCTGTCTTTTGTCATGTTTCATATAATACCGGTGACTGGTCTGTAGATGCATTCTTTGTTTTTGGAATAGCTCTGTAAGCTTCTGTCCATCCGTGTATTTTGGCTGTTTTAGGACCGTTTTTTATCCATAGGTCTAACTGGAACAGCCTGTTTAGCTCCTGGAGTGATCACAGTTTCGGTAGTTGGTGTGAATGGTGTGAAATATTCTTGAAAATATTTTATCCTTGAAGGTTTATACAGAGGCTCGTCCATGGTATCTTTCCCTTTCGTTGAGACATACGCCCATCTGTCATCCTCTAATTGACTTGTTTCTTGAATATTCCGGGTAGTGGGCTGCTGTTTTTTACCTTTGGCTTGTTGTCAAAGCGATGTGCTCAATTATTTTTTACCCTAGTCGATTGTTCAAGATGGAAATGGAAATGCCAACGTTCTCTTGTATGCAATTTGGGACGAAAAACAGGTCAAGCTTATGATGAGGCTCCTGCTGTAATGGATTCAATTACTCGTTATCCTATCTCGTTATTCACAGCTGAAGTTATTCTTGTTGCTCCTCTGTAAGGCACCATGTGGTTGATTCTCGTTTGTCTGTAAAGTTTTACTTGGCTGAATCAGCGTTGATGGTTTGACATCATTTCAGAAACCTTGATTATCTTCTCTTTGTCCTTTTCCGGTCATGACATTGACTTGCTAGATGGTAAGAACCTTATCTTAGACAGGTATGTAGGTTTAACAACAGCCTTCGCCGAAACACTTCCCCGAGGGCTCACTTAGGCACACAACGGCCTATTATGATCCCTCTTCTTAATTTTGGCAACAATTTTTGTCATTTATTATGTAATGTGACCTCAGTGAAATTATGATTGAATAAATACTTGGCAACGCTTGAAAAGATGGTTTGCGTTTACATGCAATCGTTTTTGTGAAAAACTCATCTAGTTTCTTCCACTGGCGGCTATTTATTTTTATTGTTCAGCCAAAATAATTGAAAACTCTAGCAAAATCGGCACCTTTGAGTCCGGCCATCTATTCATCTGCAACTGTGCTTGGAATGGCGAAAAAAGTAGTTTTTGAGCACACACCAGCTGTGTTGTGGGTATTCTGAAAGGGGGCAAACTGTCATCCCATCCTTATAGGTGAGGAGTGCTGATTAGCCCATTGTGCCAATCCTTGTCTAGTGGCGCCCGTGGAGTTAGGCCTATTTTTTATGGGAACTTATGCAAACTACGTTGTTTCTCTGCCCGTCTGCCACATATAGTTTTCTCAGATATTTTGGAAGCTAGAATCACCATAAATTTCAGAAAACTCTCTTTAAAGTTTCATGTGAAAAAAAATATGAAGGATTTTAAGGGGGGTCTCATACATGAGACCCCATAAACATTTTTTTCCACAAGAACAGTGGAGTGGAGTATCAAAATGAAAGTTCTTAGTGAAGGTTTTTCACATTAGGTCTTAAAACTGCATGAAAGAACACGAAAATCCCTCTTGCGATTGAACGCCGAAGGACCCATAAAATTTGAAAAAATCAGAAGAGTAGACCTTTGCGTGTACTAGGGCAACAAGTACCTTAAGCTACGAAAATCACTCAATATTGATAATGGAATTTATCAATTAAACGTTGTGCTCAATAAAATCACAACGGTACCGTTGAGCTCAATGAAAATATAAGGCTATTATATTCGGAAAGCTTCAATAGAATCGAATAATATTTAATGAAGTTACAGTTATTTGTATTCGCTTGTATGCCACCAGCAATAATTTGTATTCATAAAACGATATGTGCTTCCCATCGAGGCAGACACTATGGTTTTACTTATGTTTTACTGGGCTTAATCATAACGCAAAAACAAAATGGCAGCTATTTCAAATAGAATATGAGTAAAAAGGGCAATATAATGGAAATATATAGTGAGCATGATATGAAACCGGTTTTTTGGATTTATTTATGAATAGCTAAAGATGATGGTGAATATTTCATCAAATACATGCAAATACCTACCGATCGGAGCATATCCTTCTTACTCAATTCGTTTCATACTTAATTCATCCAATGATTGTCATGCTGCATCAGTTTATGTTGCCTTAAAATAAGCCCTTATCCTTTTCGGTGGTTGTTGAAGTTTTTCCAATCCCAGGCTTATATTCTTATTCGCAGCATTTTAAATTTTGATGGGCATGAATTCTTACCACCCTACCCAACCTCCAAATTAAATATTCACTTTTATATTTGATCCCTCCCATTTTCATTCTGAGTTTAGCATGCTCAATAGGTAGCATCATTTTGATGAACAATTGACAATACTTGCACGGGAGAGTAAAAAACCAGATATTGGTTATGAAAAGTGAGAGAAATAGCTTCCGTGTCTGTTTCGCATATGCATCATTGAAGATTCGGAGAGTTTAACTTTTGGTCTCAATTTTTGTTAGCTCTAGTCTTTTTCTTGCCTTTGAGGCTCTTTTATTGATCTTTTTCATGCCAACGAGTTTGCTCACCTCATGCATTTGCGTCTCATCATTGACGATTCCTCCTCGGATCAGCGAGCTAAATTTAGTTGTACCTCAGCCTCTTAAGCCTTCATGAAGTCTAGTTGAACTCAAATGTCAAACCTGACTTTAAGCAGTTCTCGTTTGCTGCTTTCTACCCTGATGCTACCTCTTCTTCTTGATGTCGCCTCTAGTTACATCACGTGAACTTGATTATCCTAATCCTGATTTTTACATGCCTGTGTTATTCTTTTGAAAGTAGTACTTTTTACTCCCACTTCTATATCTTCCTAATTTTTCTTATGCATTGATTCATACTGCCTCTTAACCCCTCATGAGAATGTATAAGAACGGCGGTTTCTTTAATCTACATCACAAGATTTCCCAGTCAATACCGAAATAGAGTCATCATCATTACCGATGGTATAGCTCCTATTCAGGCCTTCGCTTCCAGTAGTAGTCACCCCCAATGGTCGTGGTTTGTTGACCTGGTTTGCCAATTGGAAATCCCAAGGAGGGATCTGCTGTCGGCATCGATTGAATCTTGACTACATTTCCTTCTTTCCCAGCTGGGTGATGCCCTTGCACTCTACCTTTCAACGTTCATCTGGGGAGCCTATGCGCTTCCATTCTCTCTACATGTCCATTTTTTCATAGCACTACAGCCCCTTTCGGGCCTTCGCGTAGAAATAGTTAGAGTATCTCATTATCATGATCGAATGTATCGGCACTCCACAAGGTGGTATGATCATTATCACGCTTGGGCCGTGTGTCTGTCCACCCAGCTACGATACGTTCTGATTTTCAATCAGCACGTAACATAACTGAACAGGCTTACAGTCCGTCCGAACAATCACTCGAACTTAATCTCGTTGACGCCAACGAAATTCGAACCAGAGACCTTTGGCTTACCGGCATAGTGCTCTAACCACTACACCACGCGGTCTACTCTCCACTTGTCCTACCCATTGTGATTTGCATGGCTTTAGGCATGCGAATACAGATATGTTGCCGTAAAGATTGTATTAGACGATGTTTTAACAAAGTCCACACTCTGCTCCATGTTTTACTAAGCCATATAACCTCCAAAGCAATTCAAATTCGAATACTCCAGGACTTTTTTGGAAACATACAGAAACACAGGTTTTATTAGTGGCTTGTTTAGACAAATCTTATTTTCCCTATGAACATCTCTGGGTCTTACCAAAGGAAGTGCTAAGAAGTAGGCTTTGTTCATTGTACCTATCCTTTCCCATATGTCGTTCTTTTCTGTGCCCTTTCTATCAAGATGGACTCCTAAGGATTGGAAGTTATCCACACTTTCCAGGTTGTAGTCTTGTAAGGTCATGTTTTGTCGGACTGGCACATCTTTCTCTGTTTGGGTCATGAATTTAGTTTTATTTTCATTGAACAGGAAGCAGACTTTTTTCGCTTCTGACATTAGCCGTATGAACGTTTCCTGTTCATCTGGAATTCATCTGGACATAATGTTGTTGTCGTTGGCATACGCTACTAGTTAGGTGGACTTGTAGAGTTAGCGTTGAGCGTGAAGATTTCCTGACCACATGTGCCAGAGCAATACTGGACAACATTGAGACAAGTCCATCCCCCTTTTTTAGGCCTGACCTCATTAGAAAGTTTTGAGTCAAACCTCTGTCAAATTAGAACTGGGATTCGATATTTAGCAATGTTACCATATTCATGTAGACAATTTTAGCTATCAAACCAAAGTGAAGTATCATTTGGTACAGGACGTTTCTGTCAATACTATTATATGCTTGCTTGAAGTCTACAAAGAGTAGCGTTCATCAATATTATATCCCAGAACATTTCGAGGACAACTTTTACTGAAAATATCTGGTCAATAGTAGACCGTCCATTTCGAAAATAACCTTGGTACTCTTCAATGATATTTTCATTATAGGGTCTGAGTCTTCGTTTAACTACTTTGGACAGCATTTGTATGATATACACAACACAGTGATTCCTCTGTAATTTTCATAGCGTAGCCTGTCTTCTTTTTTATAAATGGGGGAGTATGGGGCTTTTTCGCTAGTCATCTTGTAGCTGCTCCTCTCCTCTATGCAAATCTTGCATATGAACAGATGAAGCAAGTTATGTAGATGTGCTCCTCCGGTTTGAGGCAGTACTTTTGATCTACCGTCAATTCGATGAGCATTGTTCTTTTTGAGGTCACAAATGGCTATCCGTACCTCTTTGATTTTTGTAATACAGTAGACCCTCGGTAAAACACCCAAAATTTATACCCTCTTCAGATCTATGGAGCGTTTAAATTATAGTATTATATATTTTGAAAGGTACTTTTTGAAATGAAATGAATGAATGAAATGATTGGAAGTATGCATAAAGTTTATTAATCATTAAATTACATTATCACCAATTTTTAAAATAATCTGGTATAAGACTTTGAAAAGTGGTATTTAATAATATAAAAATGCTTTGACCCTCAATATATGCAACATTACTTTTTCTGAAATTGAAATATCCATTTGATCTATCCGTTTTCAAGCATTTATTTAATGCAGAAACCATTCGAGTATATGGAATCCTTGCAATTGCTTCCAAACCTACCAATAGTTCTTTGTTTTCGCTGTCGTCATCATTTAATATTTGTTTTACTATATCTTCATCACGGAAGGACTTCTGAACATTATTATTATCATTGTTTGATAAGAAATTTTAATCTCTTCTTCTAAAAAGTCTCTGGTCAAGAAAATCTGCCATATGGGATCATCATCATTTATAATGCGGCAGCCCAAGCTGCTCTAGGATTAATCTCCTCCAAATGTCACAGCTCTGCAACCTTGTCCATCAGCCGAGCACTCGTGACAAGGATCTACTTTCAGCTTCTATCTTGTCTTCCCATCAAGTCCTCGGTCTCTTCGCTAGACGTCTACCATTTTCTTGAACCGTTGATGTCCTTTCGGACAGTCTTCGATTCTTTCTACATAGCCCACCCATTGCAACGTGTGTAACTTTATGCAAGGAGATACAGGTAGTATGTCAAAAAGATCATACAACTCACCGTTGTAACGTAGTTTCCACTCTGTTATTTTTTTTACTGGGCCATAGATTTTCCCGACTCCACTTACCTTTCAGACTTGCTCGTTAGGGTGCAAGTTACACTTGCATATAACAGCACCAGTTTGACAATTGATTTTTAAATACGAAGCTCATTTTACCTGTGAACAACTCTGGACTTTAGAATAGGAAGTACGGAGTATCGACTTTATTTGCGATGTTTTTGCGGCCTCTGACAGCAGTCTATTTCATGTCTCTTCTATTCAGGTTGGCTCCAAGGTAGATAAAGTTATCCACATTTTCAAGATTATAGTCTCCTACGATCAGGTTTTGTCGAACCAAACTGCTCTTCCTCGTTTGAGACATGAATTCAGTTTTAGCTTCCCATTTGGTTTGCTTCAGCTTCTAGGCTCAGCAATGCTCCTTCGACATCTGAGATTAAACGTGCCATAACATTGACACCATCAGCATATGCTACCAATTGTGTAAACTGGCCCATAAGTGTACCAGAGGTTTCAGCTGATGTCTTCCAGCACAATTTTAGAGAACATTAGGGCGAGACTGTCCCCATGTTTTAAGCCCGATCTATTTTGAAGCTATCCGTTAGTTTGCCATTGACTTTGACCTGGGACTCTGTGTTCAGCATCGTGACTTTAACTATACGGACTGATTTTGTTGAGACACCAAAGTCAAGCATTATTTGTCAAATACTTTCTTAAAGTCTACAAAGGGCTGGCGCACATCGATGTTCTGTTCCCAGCAGTTTTCGAACACCTGCTTGGCTGAAAATATTCGGTCAATTGTAGGTCGTCCACTTTGAAATATTCTCTATACTCTGCTTTAACGACGATTTTAATTTTCTTTCTATGATTTTGGAGAGCACTTTATAAGACGTACACAGTAGAGCTATGCCTGTATAATTTTCACACCTTGATTTGTCCCCCCTTTTGTGTACTGGACATATTATATTTTTTGGCCGATCCTCCAGTAACTGCTCCTCTGGTCCTATTATAGGAGATCATCCTTAAGATCAAAATCAGTCAGCTCTTAGCTAGAAGTCTCCTCTGGTCCAAATAACCAGGGCTACAAATGTTTCAAAGACTTTTTGAAAAGATTTTAGGATAATTGTTGCCAAAATTGAGCTAGAGAAAGCAAAGTATTAACTTGCCACTTTAATCTTCTGGACTACGTTTTGATATTTGGTGGCATATACAGAACAGAAAAATTGCATTGCAAATCTTCTTTTAGTATGGCGGTGCATTATCAAGAAATAAAAATGCTTTTAGTGTTAACCTTGTTTCAGATAAAAATTTAATTCGGTAATAAAAAGACCCCTTTAGCCACTCTCAAAATATCGCTTTCGTAACTCAAACATTTTTTCAACTTTTGAAATAAACTGATAGCTCTTAAACCAATGTAAATGCATGTGGACTTTGTGCTTTATCAACAACTAGGAGGGGAAGTTTTTGTATTTCGGCTACATTTACACATGGTATTAATGGGATCCTTTTCCTTGATAGCTTCGAACCCAGTGTTAAACACTCTGTTCCAGAAGCCAAAGTTGTTTCTGGCATTATTTTCCAATATAAGCCCGATTCATCACCGTCATAGACTTGGTCTGTAATCAAGTCCCTCTCCCTGAAAATGTCTGTTGGAATTGCTTCACAGCTTCTGCATTTTTCAACAGTTCCTTATTACTGGGCTTAAGTTGTCTTATTCCTTCTCCTTTGTAAAATTTGCTTAACCATTTTCGATCAGCAAGAAACTCTTCTTTTCTGCATTTTTCATAGAAAAATTTGACTTCTTCTATTATTTTGGCGCCTGGCAAAGGGCGAGATTTTTTTTCCATAAATAAAGCATCGTCAAGGTGGGTACTTTCAGGCATGGATCCTTTTCTGTGTTTATCAAGAATGAGAGTAGTGTCTCTCCCTTGGTCTTGATATCAAAAATAGTTTACTTGCCAACGTTATACTCATCATCTATAGCGTGACAACCCAAACCGGGCCTTGGCCTTCAGGATTAATCTCCACCAATCATCAGGTTTGCGTGACCTTGTCCGCTAGTTCTTTACTCCCAACAAGAATCTGCTGCCAGCTTCTGTCGTGTCTTCCCATCAAGTCATCGGTTTCCTCGATGAACGACTACCTTGTACTCTACCCGTCAACAGTCTTTTGGGTAGCCGGCTTTACGCAAGAGGAAACAGGTGGATCGCCAAAAAGTTCATAAAACTCATCATTGTAACGTTATCTCTGTTCCTTGTTTCACTGGGTCGTAGATTTCCCGAAGCAATTTACGCTCAAATACGTCCACTGCCTTTTTGGATTCGCTCGTCAAGGTCTATGTTTCACTTGGATATAATAGCGCACGTTATCCTGGTGTTTTGTAAATGCGGAGCCTTTTTTCCCTGTGCACCACTCTGGACCTTAAAATGGGAAGTACGGAGCATTGTGCTTTATTTGCGGTACTTATGCGGCATACAATTTCATCCTTTTCGGCGCCTCTTCTATTCAGGTTGAGTCCTAGGAAGATAAAGTTATCCACACCTTCAAGGTTGTAGTCGCTTACGGTCAGGTTTTGTCGAACTAGAGTTTTCTTCCTCGATTGAAGTCATGAATTTCGTTTAAGTTTCATTAACTCGTAAGTCAATTTGGTTTGCTTCAGATTCTAGGCTCGGAAATGCTATTGACGTCATCAGCATACACTACCAATCGTGTGGACTTGAACATTGGTGTACCGGAGGTTTCAGCTGATGTCTTCCTGATAACATGTTCCAGCGCAATATTAGAGAGTGTTAGGGCATTGTTTTAAGCCTGACTCCATTATGAAGCTGTCCGTTGGTTCACCGTTTGCCCTGGCCTGGGACTTTGTGTTTAGCATCGTTACCTTGATCCATGCGGACTAGTTTTGTTGGAATGCCAAAGTCGTATGCTTGCTTGAAGTCTACAAAGAGTTGGTGCATATCGATGTTATATTCTCAGCACTTTTCGAGCACCTGTCTAATTGGGAATATTTGGTTGATTGTAGACCGTCCACTTCGAAAGCCTCCCTAAAACTCTCCTATAATACTTTTATAGTACGGCTTTAATTTTCTTTCTGTGATTTTGGAGAGCACTTTATAAGACGTGCACAGTAGACTGATGCCTCTATAATTTTCATAACCTAATTTGTCTCCCTTTTTGTGTACAGGACATATTATACTTTTTCGCCTGTTCCCTGGTTACGGCTCCTCTGACCATATTCTGCATATTAGTCGATACAGAAGGTTACTTAGACGGGGACTCCCGCTCTGGAGCAAATCTACTGGTATTTAATCTATTCCCAGAGCCTTATTTCTTCTGAGGTCCCGGACTACTGCCTGTGCTTTGTCTCTGGTTGATGTTGAGACTAGGAATTCTTGCCCTGCTTCTGGAATTTTCAACGCTTCAGACGTTGTTGGGTGTGTTCTGAAAAGCTTCTGGAAATATTGCAGCCATTTATTTTATTTATTTTTTACAAATATTTCCAAAGGAGCAATCATAGACAAACCAGTCAAAGGTTTGTCTATGATTGCTCCTTTGGAAATATTTGTTTGTGGGGTCAAGCCATCTCTTAGTTGTTTAATAGAGACGTGTGCAGATCTAACTTTATGCGGGGTCATGTTTTCGGTTATATGTTCGATCTTGGTGTTAATGGTCAGTCAAAAAAAACTTCTTTAATCTTGTCTAAAATCTTGCACTTTTATGAACTTATCAATGTCCCTTTTTTTTATGTTGAAGCCATGATTCAAAACAGGCAAAAAGTACTCGCAAAAATGCCTAGGCATGGTGCGAGATAGCAAAAAATGGTGGAACGACGGGCGGAAACTTAGAAATTGATGAATGATGCGGGTAGCACCTAAAGGGAAAAATCACGCTGGTTTAACCGAAACATTTTTCATCTCGGTTTGAACCGGCTGTTTCTTTCAAATTTAAGAGCCGCATAAAATACTAAAGATAAAGAAAAAGAAAAGTATCGAAAATAAAAAGACCGATAAACGATTTCTTTTTAACCAAAATCTGCCATCCCTACTTAGGCAGTATTCATGACCACAGACACCCGAGGAAAGCAAATTTCGATGTTTGATTGGTTCTAAATATAGGCTGTTTATGTGTCGTTTTGATGCGGATGACTACACATCGAGTGGAAAGTAAAGTTGACACACCGTACACGGTAAATGCAAAATGGTTGAGCACTAAACTGAAGGGCTTGCTATGGGTTTGGATTTCAATATATTAGTCTCTTATTTTGAAATACCTCTTTGTTTATTTTGATTGAAATAATTTTGCAAGCCCAAGAAAACGAGGAAACCGGTTTTATCTAAAATTTATTAATGGACATAAAAAAAATACATTAAAATTTAATTAGAATTTTTTATTCAAATAAACTGCTAAGAAAAAAAACTAAAGAATCGGTTTATTTTTGTCAAAAACCGCCATTCCTGAAGTGAATTAAAAAGTACTTTGTGGCACTACGATGTTCTCGACTGGGACCTCGTTTAGATTATAGAGGTGTTTGGATTAGCGAGGGTACTGCATGCTGACTTTCACAAGTGCCTGCACAGTGTTCGATCATCTCCACCTTGAGTTTGACGTATTATTAGTGTGACTTCTAACCACACTTTACAGAATTCTCGCAAATTTTTTAATATGCCGTACGTTGTAACAATAAAAGGTCATTTCGGGAGAGGCGCAGCACATTTTTTCAAGTATAATTTAAATCACACTAGTGAATTATATATGGTCTAAATTTATTCTTTAGTTAATTATATATAAAATATTAGAAGATAAGGTAAAGCAAGACTCTTCTTCTTTTCCTTCTTAGCACTACAGCCCTCTCGGGCCTTTGCTTCCTGCAAATAGTGCCTCCAACTATCTCGGTCCATTGACTGCGTCCTCGAATTTCGAAGTCTGAACAGCGGTGAACTGCCTTCGTCGACCGAGTCAGACCAGCGTATCCTTGGTTTCCTCACTAGTCTTCGGCCTTCAGTTCTCCCAACGAATACCTTTTTGGGTATCCGGTGTTCGTCCATACGATTCATTTGTCCAGCCCATTGCAGCTTCCGCAGTCTTACAATCGTTGAGACCTCCAGTTCGTCAAAAATTTTACACAGCTCATGGTTGTATCGAACTTCAGGATTCTTTTAAAAAAAGTTGGGTAAACAGACCTACGATCATGTCAGAAGGGTTTTGTACCCAACGTTCGAAATGCAATCATCAGCAACGAATAAAGGCAAGAAACATGTCAAAGACTACTTCCAACGGTTGTCATTTTCTTACTAACGAATAAAAATCACTCAAATCATGAATATCCTAAACATTTCATATTATTGATCTTAGTTGAAAATTTCAAGAAGATTAAATCAAAACTGCAGCATCTGGTTCAATGGAACGTCCGTAAAATACCAAAATCGTTTGTTATTGTTGTTGTATTTGGAGAAATTTCAAATGGCTATAATTTCCGTGAATATGATTGGATGTTCATCAAACTTGCAGAGTATTAGAACCTTATGTAAAACTACTCAAATATAGGTTTTGATTGAATTGAAGGGTATCCATACGATTTTATTGGGGAAACTATGAAATTCAAAAATCATACTATTATTAACAAAGTTAAGTGAATTTTGGCTATTTGCTGTTGTTGAATGCATAAACATCTACCTCCGTAGTTTTTTTCAGATTTTCCGGCTCACAGGTGTCCGATCGCGAGGGGGGGACACAAATCTTTCGTGTATTTCCCCTTTCTTTGCGTCCCCTGAAGAAGAAATATCCAGTTCAAACCCAGTTTTGAAAGCTTTTCATTAAGACCTTTCATTTGATACCCATACCCATACCCGATGAAAACTTTTTTTTCGGAGGCGACTCCCCTACATGGGGAGACCCCCCTTAAGCACCTTGTAAAATATTTTTTGTAGTGAAATTTTGAAGAAGATATCACTTTACACCTATATAAAAAATTTCATGTTTCTAGCTTAAGCAGTTTGTGAAAAAAAGTGCTGCAACTTACGGACGGACGGACAGACAGGCGCTATTTTAGTAGGGTTTTGTAAAATTATTTTACAAAACCCTAAAAATTGGTCTTGATTTTCTCAAAACGCCTCAATAGGGGGTCAGGGGGCAGGTGATCTTTGAGTCGAAAAAAGAGGTAGAAATCACTGAGAGGTAGACCTCCGGTTCGTCAAATATTTCATACTGCTCATGGTTGCATCGAATTCACCATTGGTCCCCGTCTAGCTTCGCTCCGATTATTCGCCTCAGGACCCGTCGCTCAAAGGCGTTCAATATATTTGCGGATGCTTGGGCTAGGGTCCATGTTTCACACCCATAGCATAACACAGGTCTTATCACAGATTTGTATACTTGGAGCTTGTTCTCCTGTGTATGCAGCTGGTCTTCAAGATCGTCAATCCTATATAAAATATTTTATTTGTGAGCTGTATTCTTCGGCGTATTTCATCTCTTTCACTAGTCTTGGTAATAATGAAATAAACTTTTCAAAAAAATGAGTAAAATTGCATCGCTCGCAATGATGTCGGAGTAGATGAATCTCAGTTGAGGAGAGATGCTCTTTTCCTTTTTGAAGCCCCTATAACTTAATTATCTTGATGTCTCTTATCTTCACCACGAGTATTACACAAAAGAAAATACATTGTGCATGTTTCATGCAACCACTGAAGATATTGCTGACAAGAAATCTAATCTGCTTTGGATGTCGTTGAATAATAATTCTCCAAGCATTCGGTGCAGAAATTACCGCGACTCTCCCTATCTTCACATTCGTTTTAATCCAACTTTTGTTTTGCTTTTCTAGTGCCTTTTTCAACCTTATGTGCTCAGCAGCTTGTAATGTTTTTCTTTAAAAAATATTTTCAGGGCTTGTCAGTACTTGAGCAATATTTCTACTAGAACTATTAGCTACGGGAATAACAGGCACGGGAGTGATTTCATTTGGTGATTCAGCAATTATTGCGTTATTTGTTGAAGATCCAGTTTTTATGTTGGCATGAGAACCGGACGAATCAACCGTGATGGACTCACTAAAAATCTTTTGACATCCAATAGGACTCAATTATCCCGAGCATACATTTTACCTGGCTTGTTAATAAGTTGAGTTCCTGTTCCATCCATGTTGTAAATATTGTTTGGAATATTCATAAGGGGATGTTTTATAAGCACGGCCTCTAAAATTTCGAAGAATTTTCCCATTCTGCCCCTTTTTAGGCCTTGCCCCCTTGCAATGGATAATTCTGTGGGTTGGCGTATGCACAGCTCTTTGTTTCTTTCTAGGAATGAATTCAACCAATCGTAGCCTGCCATTTCCGTCTCCTTACAAAATTAATTAAGTATTTTCATTTTTTCGGCAAACTTGAGTGCCATCGATCAAACCAAAGTGGGATCAAGTGCGAATCTAGCAGCTGCAAGGTGTTTTATGCGGTCAACGGCTCCTTTTTCACTCTATACGAAGCACAAGTGGAGGCCCTAATCCACATTTTGTAAAGTCATCCAAACGTTGAATGCCAAAAGTCCTGGACGCTGCGATTAATCCAAGTTCTTTGCTATTTAGCTTCGAGATAGCTACTTTTAGTGCCCCTTCAGTGCAGGACCTTCTTAGTGCAATGTTTGCCTTCCTTTTATACACTCTGGGCATATTCTAAAATGGTAAATAATATTGACTTGGCTTATGTGATCGAATTGATATTTACTTGGTACATCTCTCCGTATATGAAGGAAGAGATGCACCTAGTAACAATCAACTGAAAATATTTTACCTATTTTAAACACTAAAAGTACGCACACGCTTCTTAACTCTATGTTACCTACAATAAACGTATCTTGCATAAAAACTTTCGTTTCGAAATTCTCAGTATTATCTTCCACAAGTAACACAGCTCAATCGCGCGTTCAGCTTGAAACGTGAACAGAGACTGAAGCGAAACTAATAACATGTCTGAAAGTGTTATCATGTGATTTTGTAGCTAAATCTAGAAGTGGTGCATGTATCCCCAAATGACTTGATTTTTGATTTTTGAATGAAATGAATAATTTTTTTATGAAAATCAATTGTGCATTTTTAGTGTAAATGAACTCCACGCTTATTACGAATAAAAATTGTCTGACTCTTGCACTCAGCACATCTTCTTTGTTGCTTGCCTGCACTTTCAACAATAACGTGACCGATATTGTCATACCGAGCATCGGGATCCATAGTAGTTAGGGATCTAGTCCTTCCTGGTTATTTCAGCATGCTTCCATATTTTTTCAACATTTGCTTGAAGACTGATCTTGTAAACGTCATTAAATAGTCCGTGTATCCACCTTGCCTAGCAAACAGCCAGGCGTTATTCATGCAGGTATTTAACAGGTAGCTGAATAATGGAAAATACCATTTTTTACCACGAATGTGAATACGGTACAAAGATACATTTTCGTCGAGCCGGTCTACTCCACCCATGTACTTATTGTACAAAGTGAAAACTTTTTCTTTTCCGCTGCTGAATATCTTCCCACCATCTTTTGAGGAAAAACGACAAATTCATTGGAAGCAATTGAAACAACTCCATTGTCAATCCACCTTACAAGAATTATGTTATTCTCGTCATCCAGAAAATGCTTCTGTAAACCTCTTGGTTTTTTTCTTGAAAACCTTACTATCAGATATTGGGCAGCTTTCTAGCCTGTTGGCTCTAATGGTTCCTGTTGCTGAATGGCCCCTTTTCCGTATTTCCTCCATCAGTCGTAGTGAAGTGAAGAAGTTGTCAAACTAGAGTCATAGTTTCTGTCTAGTATATTCGCTTGCCATCTTATCTAAAAATGTTAGCACAAATTCTCCTATCAAACCAAATTCAGCTTTATACTTAGCAGCTATTTCGTCCTCTGTTTTACCCCGGTAAAAATCCGCAGTGTATACGTAGCCCAACGAAGATGCAGTAACCCAAGCTTTATAGCCCCTACATAACGGTTTTTTTTTGTGGTGAGGAGGTGAATGCATATTTACGGGCAGAGTGTGGGACTTGCATGTTCGCTAAAAGGCGACCGGACTACCCACTGAACACCTCCCCTGTCAACCTAGCCTGGAACCGTTTGACACATTACTTTGGGCCAGGTCTCGTTTTGTTACGCTGTGAGGCGCCTTCCAGCTGCGGGATCCCTCTTCTTGCGGAAGGGGAGAAGGGAAGAGGAAGTGCCAGACAAGCGATCCCCCAGCCCCGACGCCCCCGGCTGCTGTGAGTCCCTGTTATCTTTTTGGACTTCCCGAACATAATGTGCCACCTGGTTCCATTTGCCAACTGGTTCGAGCATCACCGCAACTATATTCTACGGGGTGAGTTCTCCCGTCTCCCTGTAGAAGACTCTTCACAGCATGTTCCATTTTATGCACATAAAAATGTGTGGCAGACACTGTCCTCCTCTCCTGGGCAATACCGACAAGCGGGGGACCGTGACTTACCAATCTTGTGCAGGTAAGACGGAAAACACCCATGCCCGCTCAAAAGCTGGATCAGATAGAAGTCAGTCTCACCATGCCTTCGATTTAACCACGGTCTCACATCCGGGATGAGGCACGCAGTCCGTCTTCCCTTCGTGCAATTCTCCCAAGGCTGCTGCCAGTCGTTAAGAGAGCGCTGTCTCTCTTCGCGGACAACCGTCTCCCTCGCATCCTCATTTTGACGCAGATAAATAGAGCGGCGCTCTCTAGCAAGGAAGGCGACAGGTGTCATGTCTGCAATAACTTTCACCGCCGAATCAGAGACTGTCGGATACGAAGATGCAGTCCTCAGTGCTCCTCTTCTCTGTACCTGTGCCAGGCGTTTTCGGTGTACCTCCTTACTGAGAGCGTCGCCCATACTATTGCTAGATACTGGTGCACTGACCCTACAGCACTCATCAAGAGGCGTCTTGTTGATGTGCTGGGTCCTCCTACGTTGGCTATAAGTCGACTCACAACCGATACTCCTGAAGCAGCCTTCGCAGCCGTTGCCCTGATTTGCTCAGAGAAACTCATCTTCGAGTCGATCACTAGCCCCAAGTACTTCACCGATGGCTTCGATTCAATTCGTATATCCCCAATACTGATCATCCTTACTCTAGGGATCCTGTTTTTTGCCGAGATGACCAGTTTGGTTTTCTCCAGTGCTACACTGAGCCCGCGAGCAGTCACCCAATCCCTCACTTGGCGCATTAGCATACCTAGCCTAAGTTGCGCTTGTTCAACGGTGCGTCCAGCGACCAGAGCCGCAACATCATCCGCATAGCCGATCAAGTGCGACTCATCTGGCATCTAGAGTTTTAGTAGCCCGTCGTAAGACACGTTCCACAGGTTTGGACCAAGGATAGATCCCTGGACAACACACGATGTATCTGCCATCTTTCGTTGGCCCTGTGTCGTGTCGTAGAGCAGTCTTTTAGGTAGTCCCTCAAAAGCTGCATTAGATACAGGTATTCTGGATCTTGAGAAGGGTTTTCCAGCGTATCCAGAATATGCACCCATCTAGCGAGTTGAAGGCGTTCCTGGCGTTGAATGTCACCAACAGGACTATCCGTCGCTTGGTGGGACCATGTGCCTCTGGCTTTTGGACCGTTCTACTCCAAGGCCATACTGCCGAGGAGATAGGTCTCCAGCAGCACGAATCGTGTCAGTGAGTCTTCCCTTGATGATTTTCTCTAGCACTTTCCCAGCCGGGTCTAGCATGCATAACGGGCGGTATGCAGACGGCGATTCGGGATTTCCCTTCCCCTTGCTGATCAGCACGAGCCTCGCCACCTTCCTTCGTACCGGGAAATCCGCGTCTCGTAGGCAAGCGTTGAATGGGCTGAGCAGCAAGTCAGGACAATGGTGATAGACAAGCCGCAACACCTCAGCCGGAGCACTATCTGGACCTGGAGCCTTCCTCGCTTTCAATGAAAGGACTGCCTCCTCCAGTTCCAGCTGTGTGAAGAGTGGACACTCGACTGCTGTTTCACCATGGACAGCGTCAACACGGACGGAATAGGCGGAGAAGAGTCCCCGCACTATCTCATCCATCTTTTCCGCATCACGTATGCAAGGCTTCTATAGGGCACCAAGCTTCTACGTAACTAGTTTGTAGTCAAGGCCCCACGAATCCTTCTTCACATTATCCACAATGTCTTGCCAGCAGCGAGCCTTGCTATTGTTGATCAATTCGCAAAGGCATTTCCTGGCCGACTTATATGCTGCTACCCGGTTGTATGCGCCTGTTGAGCCTCACGTCGAAGCTTGTAAGACTCCCTTCGCTTTTCAGCGATTTTAGTCGACCACCAGTATACTGGGAGCTTGCCGTGCCGGGGTTTTCGACGGGCCATAGAAGCGATGCAAGCAGTAGTAATGATGCTCATAGTAGAGTTCACCACGTCTTGAGCTGACAGTCCTTCCGTCCCCTCAGAAGCTCCCTGCAGCGGCTCACCTGCTATGAGCACCTCGACAAACCTCTCAACGTCCATCCTTCCGATGTTCCATCCAGTTGTAGAAAGCCGAGAGCACGAACGTCGGGAGCAACATCGCTTATCTCAAGCAGAATGCACTAATGATCACTGGCTGAGTAGTCCTCTAATACTTTTAAATTGTGTATCATCCGTACTAAGGACTCCGAGGCGAATGTCACGTCCGGTATGGTTCCCTCACAGCCAATACGGCGGAAAGTTGGCGTATTTCCGGTGTTCAGTACGACAATCGCTGCCCTGGCCGCCATTTCCAGGATTCGTTTTCCCCACGGATCTGTTTAAGGCATGCCCCATTCGATTGCTTTCGAGTTAAAGTCTCCCCCAACAAGCACTTTGCCCTCTGTGCTCGAGACAGCGTCCTCCAGAGCATTAAGCTTGGCTTGGAAAGATGATATCGACTCGTTTGGCGTTAGGTACATACTAAAGAAGGTGGTCGCTGAGCACCGAACCCACATGAAACCATGCCTCCGTCCACAAATCTCCGCTTGGAAATCACTATTCCGAACCCAGATGGCGGCAGTACTTGTTTCGTCAGCATACTATAACGCAGAACTTTTATCATGGTGTTGCTCACTCAGCAGCATAACGTCGGCTTACAAGTCCCTCGCAAACTGCTCAAGCAGATTTTGGGCGGTTGAAATGCGGTATAGGTTTAGCTGCAGGATGCGGGTCATCGAAGTTCTAATTTTGCCTTGGCTAGGGCTTCCTGAAAAACCCGGCATTTTCCTGATCCCAAGACGTGTCCAAAATCAGGTGTTGGATCAGCATCCTTGCAAAAAAAAGTGTGCCTCCTTCGTACACTCTTTTCTTTCATGTCCCATTTCACCGCACTTGTAACATAGGGAACTTCTAACGGGTCCTTAGCATACTTGTGTGGTGTGACCGTAGCCAAGTAATTCGAATTATTGAACAGACATTGCTCTTCGCCGTATCCTGCAACATCCCACCCTATTTGTACTTTCCCTTGTTCAGAAATTGTTCGGCGTCCTTTTCGGTCAAGTCAATTATGGCCATGCGTTGTCCCCTATTGTTTTCTGATGTCAGTCTCGCTTTGATCCTTCCCCCGCTAGGGAACTCCCTTTTGATGGCCTCTTCTAACTTGGCCAGATCAGTGACGCAGCCAATGTCTCTTATTTCGATCGTTGCCATCAGCTCGGGTGAGGCTATAGTTGCGCTTTTGCCGAGGACTTTCTTTACTGCATCGCAGAATGCTTCCTTATTGTCTGCCTCTGCTCCGAATTCGACCAGTACGTGGCCCGACCGCATTGTTCATAGTGCTTAAATGTTAGTGTTGGTGTCTTTGGGCCTTACGTTTCCTCTGATGTCCCGCAGCACCTCCCCGTAGGATCGGCCATCTTGGAGTCTTACGAGCAATGCCTAATGCCGGGGTTTCCTGTTTTGCATTAGGTCCATTTTCTTGTTTGGCGTCCGGCACTTTTTGAAGAAATATCTTTGCGGCTTTCTTTGCTCCTTTTGTAAGCACTGTCTGGAACCCGTGATCGCGTGCTCCATGCCCATCAAGTGCCTCTTCCTTCCTTCTTTTATCCCGATCTCCTTCGATTGGGCTAGACGCCATTCTTTTATTGATTTTTACTGGTGGAGCTATCTGCATGTGGCCTTCAGATTTCGCCCCCAGCGTTTCTTTAGCCTTCTGCTTATCTTCGGCCTTTAACCAGCTTCTCCAATAATGCCCTATGGGGGGTAGGCCCAATATTTACTGCTTTTCTGATGTTTGGGGCGTCGCATGACGATTGTATTCCTTTCAGAACATCCCCTGCTTTTCGGAATAGCCTCTCTTCTTCGTGTCGCTGGGCGGCAAGTGTACTTTGCAACCATCCTTGGGAGAGGTTATCGCTTTCCGTTTCAGAATACAGTACTTCCACCCCAATTCCGACGTAACGTACAGGTTTGCCACGTATAAATTGTTTGGTCGGATGTCTACCATAACTGAAATGCTGCTACGTCCAAAAGCTTTTCCAAAAGTTAAAAAGTTTTTATTTAAGCCGTCTAAAAGCGATCGTATTTTGGAAAACTTGTATCTTTTAGATATTGCAGTGTTATCTGCAAGGTGGATTTACTTCATTATCTCATCAAATTGATTGCGGCGCATTGAGTTTATGGTGAGCTCATTTCTTGAGTCTAATTCATTAGATGAATACAATCTGCGTCGTGAAACGCTGTTATACCCAGATAGAAGAAGAATTCCTATGCATACTTTCATTACGTCTGTTTCAATTGAACACTGGTGGTCTGCTCTTTGCTGTGCATATTTGATAAATTCATTTGATAAAAGTTGGATCAAATCCTCATGAAGAAACAATTGGAAGATTTGAAATGGACTTCTGGGAATATCGGCAGTAGTAGATTTATATAAAGTTGGCTGACTTTCTTCATTCCTCAATAAATCTTTGCACTTCCAATTCCCGATATTTCTTCTTCTTTCCTTTTTCATCATCTTGAATAGGTTTTGTTGTGTTAACTATCGCTGAAGAAGTCATTTGTCTTCCAGTTAAATTTTCTTCTTCTGTTCCTGGATATTCATCAGTTATACCTTCATTATCTGGTGGTGATATGTATACAGATATGTGTTTTTCAGATTCAATGATAATTGGGCCTGGATCTAGGTTTTCTTCATCCATTTCATCTTCAGACAGAGACTTTTCAAGCTCTTCCAAAATTTCGTCGAGCGTGATGGTCTCAAATTAATTGTATTACTGTGTCAATGCATTTATATTTGAAAACTAGTACGAAAAACCTTGTAATTTTCGCAATATTGGGTACCCAATGTTGCGCAAACGCAACGGGCTTACAATAGAGCTGCCGAAAGTTGCGTTAGCGCAACATTTTCATGTTCCTTGAATTCAACAAAGAATCTTTTAGAAAATTCAAAGAAAACTGGCACAACTTTTAGTAAGAACTATGCAGTCACATCTAATTTCACAAATTCATTGTAAAATATCAATGTGATAATAATATTATTTGCATCTTCCCTCTCTTTGCTTGAGCTCATTGCAGAACTAAAAGTACTGATTTTCCAAATTGTGAAACAAAATAGAATTTTGAATGAAAAACACCTTTGAAGTTCACAATCTAAATCTTTGAATGGCTAAATTTGAACTGAGAATGAATCTGCACGTCTACGAAGCTTAACAGAACAAGCCTGTTCAAACCTGTAAGCACATTTTTTGCGTTGCGTGAACGCAACACTGGGAAAAAATGGGTTAATGTTTTTTCAATTCAGTTTCAATCCCTTCTTCAATGTTTCTTTTTTTCAAAGCTTTATTATTTTTTAAACATTCTGATGAAGTTTTCTTTTTAAATACTCACAATTATTCACGACATCATCCTCCTTGAGTTCATTCCATTCAACTGATGGAAACAATACAAGTATTTTAAAATTTCAAGTACTGTTAGAAGAGACTTGGAGATTTGAGTTTCATTTCTTGATTTTGTTTTTTTAACAGTTATTCATCGGGTGAATTTTTTCTAAAAAAAAGTGATGGTCTTGATTTTTTGTCTAGTTTTGGTTGATAAATGAATTGATGATCTAACTGACCACAAATTAAATTTATATAGCAACAAAAATATTAACAAACATTAATTACACCGGTCAGCGGACTGTGCTGGTTGTTGTTGGCCTAAGTCATAATTTCAAGGACTTGTTCTGAGCTGATTTATCAGGATTGTCTGCAAGAGAATAAAATTAATTCCTTTCTAGTTGAATTTCAAAGAGATTTCTTTTGCTTTACTCGTCATTTTGAATTTGACTATAAAAAGGAAAGTGGTGTATAAACAATTAAAATTTTGAATATGAATAAATATAAACAATATGCAAAGAAACCGACATTTTTAATGTAAGAAAAAAGTAAAAATCAATTAAGCAATACAATAAACGCCCATTTCTAATTACTAATATGCCTTTTGAAATGCCTCTGCAAATTTTACGCAAACTTAATATTTAAATATTAATCTGGATTCGAACGATTTCAACACTACAAAGAAAAACATTTAAAAAGGACAAACCACAAATTAAGAATCGCAAAATAAATAATTTTAGTAGTTAAGCCAAAATTAAATTAAATTAATGAAAAAAGAAAATGAAATGCAAAATTCTACAAATGAAAAAGAACAACAACCACTGTATGGAATAAAATGCCATCATTTACTATATATACATACAAAATGCAGAAAAAAAATATTAACGAAAAAGACTTGATAACTTGACTTTAAAATATTTAAAGATAGAAAATATACAAATTTTTATTATCAAATATTATAAGCAAAAGGGGAAATCGAAAATAATTAAAAGAGAATAGAAAGCATTCCTTTTCATTTTGTTTTCATTATCATAAGCGTTACGATTATAATTATTTTTAATTTAAATTGTTCCTTGGTTTTCTCTCCTAAGTGAAGAAAAGAAATGATGAAAAGCATAGGAAAATGATTAAAAATGTATTAAATTTAAGAAAGTCAACAAAATGAGTCAATGACTTTAAATTCAATTATATATAAATTATATATATATACAGAAATTATACATCTATGAAATATAAATTTAAGAATGAATAATTTATCTTGTGTATCATATTTCAGCATATATATTATATACACAACACTATATATATGCATATATATATATATATATATATATATATATATATATATATATATATATATATATATATATATATAGGTTACTATTCAAAAGAAAAAATGAAGAGCATAATGTAGTCTAGTACATAACAAACTATAAGCATAATACGATATATATATATTTTGATTACGTGAGAATTCTCCACTGAAAATAAAACAAATAATGATAATAAAGATAGATATAATTATAAAAATAAATAAATTGCCAAATTGCATATTGGGTATTTAATTAAAAACACAAGAAAGGCGGTAAAGAGTTTTGGTTGCATATATATATATATATATATATATATATATATATATATATATATATATATATATATATATATATATCAACACAAAAATATGTCGATAAAATGAAGCAGAGAGTGTAAAACAATAAATGTTACCTTTCTTCAATTTCTTTCTGTACTAAATCTATATATAAATATGAACATATATCCGCTGTTCTCTCTTATTCTAAACAAAAACACATCCGCGAGTATTTTATTATACATGATTCCATTAATTAATTAATTAATTATCTTTGAACGGCCGTGTGCACTACTTTGAAAATGAAAATAAATAAAAATCATCTAATTTCAACGAACATTGAACAAAAGATCCAATATAAAAAATAGATAATCAAAATTTGAATTAATAAAATTAAAAAATTGACAGTCCAATGAATGGAGAAATGAACAAGATGAATCCGCTCCACACGGAGCTAATATATATGTATATATATTTACCTATTTATATATGTATATATATTTATTATATATAGTATACATTATTATACTATTTATGAGTATATATATTCATGTATGCGTACACTAAAAGTATGCCATACATATATCCATGTATGTATAAATATATACATATATGCATAAATATATTTATTTATATATCAAAATAATTGATTTGTAAAAGAAAAGAATAAATTATGTTTGTGTTATGTAAAGGTTAAAAACAGAACGAAAACACGGTAACAGAAAGCAAAAAATCAAAGAAAGCTCCTTTAAAAGTTAATATGCATATATATGTACTGATTCTTATTATTTAAAAACAAAGGAAAAAAAGAAAATAGCATTTTGCCAAGTACATATATATCTATGAAATACATGTAAATAAAATTAAATAACGGAAAATTGAATTTAAATAAAAATGGTCATTTAATTTAAAGTAAAAACCTAACCAAAAACAAATGAAAACGATACAAAAACTTGAAAAAAAAATCATACAATAAATGAAAATTGAAATAAATTTAAGATGTGGTTTAATATTTTTAAGTTCATTGCGCTTAACCAAATGTTAATCATTTATCTCATTTATTTTTTATTTGTTAACTTTCACATATATAACCAATCTAGGTATTGTGCTAACCTGAGGCCAAGGAAAGCTGGTAAGTTTTACAGTAATGACGTACTATTGGGGCCCCACAATCAGACGAACAGGGTCTGGTTATAGTTCTATGACTTACTTTTCAGCTTGCGACGCACAGAGAAGTATTTAAGCTCAAAAGTTGACCAACATAATTTTTTTATTTTTATCGACTTGATATAAGTTAACACCAGCAACCCAAGACGCTTATTAGCGTCATCAAATTTCGAAATTTCTATTTTCCCACATTCAGTGAAAATCACTGGACACTCTCCAGACGCAATTTTGCAGTTTCCATGAATCTCAGGTGAGACTATAGTCAGCGGTCACGTGGACTTGGTTAGGTTTAATTAAATTAATTGTAGAGTTAGTCTACGTTTGTCAATTGTACGAAATAGATCGAAAATAAAATTATATATTGTTACATGTACAAATAATTCTGCGAGCTACTGTCGCAATTGTTTTCACAACAATGAAGAACACGAATTCACTCGAAACCACGAGAACCCAACAAAGCATGATCAACATCTGCAAGTGACGTCACTCCATTCATTAATTTTCTCGGTAGAACATTCGCCAACGTGCGAGAAATGGGTGAATCGGTAGAGACCCTATATAAAGGCGAGCTGAATGAATGGGGGGATCAGTCATTAGAACCGCGATAACAAACAAATGCGAAAGTGTGGAGTGAGAATTGATCGAGTAGTAGGAAAGTGTGTTTCGTAATAGTGAAGTAATTTAGAAGACAATTGCGATAATAAATTTATGGACAAGTGTTAGATAATTTTAATAGTGACAATTAAAATTAGTGAAAAGTGTTAACTGATTATTGTGCATTTTATTTAATTGAATAAACTCTTTTAACTTAAATTAAAAGACATTGCGTTTTCACTTTCCCGGAACGTTAAAATTATAGGCCGCGAACCAATAACACGCGACAATGGTGTCAAGTAGTGCGAAAGAAAAATTTTGAAAGTGAAAATTTGAACATTTTTACAGTGCACAATAATAAAATTTAAAGAAACATTAAAAATGCCACGAAACTTGCATCTAAGAATCAATGAATTGACCATGTCGGAGCTCAAGGAAGAGTTAGAACAGCGAAATCTGGCTACGCAAGGTACAAAGGCCACACTGATTGCACGCTTGCGCGACGCGATCGAGTCGGAAGGCGTGAATCTGGATTCGAGTGAGTTCTCAGATGCGGAAAAAGGCGCAGAAGGTGGAGAAGTAGAAACACCAAAATCGAAGGAGCCAGAAAATGAGCTAATGCAAATGTTAATGCTGATGTCATCGAGTCTGACTGCGAAGCTAAATGAACAATCAACGAAGCTAAACGAACAATCAGCGAAGCTGGACCAACAAGCAATCGAAATCAAAGCAGACATCAAGGCAGACATCACACAGAAGCTGGAGAAACAGTCAACCGAAATAAAAGCGGAGCTCGGTAGTCTCAACAAACAAATTAAAGGCGTCGAGGAAAAGGTTGACCAGGTCGAGGAAAAGGTTTACCAGGTCGAGGAAAAGGTCAGCCAGGTCGAGGAGAGAATCAACAATGAGATGGAAAATATGAAAAAGGAATTCGAAGCAACAAAGGCAGTAGTAACCACCTCACCAGCCCCAATTATAACCGCAGCGCAAAGCTCATCTAGAAATGTGCAAGCACCAATATTCGATGGGCAAACGGTCTGGAGTATTTACAAAATCCAGTTTGAAGCAGCCGCTAGGATAAATCACTGGAATGAGCAGGAACGAGCAACTGCGTTAATTCTTGCTCTAAGAGGCCCAGCTGCCGAGCTTTTGCAGACTATCCCCGTTGAGCTGCATTCAAACCCGGCTGCTATAATGAATGCGCTGGACATGCGTTATGGAGACGATCATCTAAAGCAGATTTACCGGGCACAGCTACGGCATCGGATGCAGAAGTCTGGCGAAACCTTGCAGCAGCTAGCACAAGACATTGAGCGACTGGCACTCTTGGCTTACCCAGCGTACGACCCAGAACATCGAGATGACGTAGCAGCAGAAGCATTCATCAGCGCCTTAAAGGACAAGGAATTGCAACAAGCCGTGCGGTTAGCTCAAAAGCAAACAGTCAAGGATGCATTGGCTTATAGTTTAAATTTTGAGGCAGCCAAAAATGTGACCCGTACCACTGCCCGGGTTCGCGAGGTAGTGGCAGATAATTGCAGGTGTGAGCGCGTGGGAATTGAGCGAGAGCTGCAGGTGAATGGTGCGCCTAGATGCTGGAATTGCGGGGAAAAAGGTCACCTGCAAAGAGACTGCAAGAAGGGAAGAAGACAGAGCTATTGTCCAGGGTGGTGGAGATCCAGACCGTGTCAGGAGCCTAGAATGGAGGCCCATCAAACTGCAAGGGCCAACTTCGTGGGGCGAACGTTGGCTAGGAGTATCGACATCCCCAGCACTGTGGCAAGGCAACATCGTGGAGAAGCAGACAGATGCCTCCCTGGTCAAGTTGATGAAGAACAATGCACCCTAACAAACGACACTGGTGCAACCCGATCGACGATCCGACCAGACCTAGTGAGGCCCCAACTGCTTTACAAGGGCAGAGTTCATGGAATTGCTGACGCCCTATCTCGTCATCCATGTCCAGCTAACTGCAAACATTGCCAACGGATTGAGGAAAAGGAGCTGCCCGTTAATCTGCGAGTGATAACGGCCGAATTCGATGAAGGTTGGTCATCGGAGGAGATTCGAAATGCCCAGTTAGCTGATGAAGACATCGGACCATTGCTCGTATGGAAGGAGACGACTGGGCGACCTGAGTGGAAAGACGTTTCAATGCATGGCGCAACCCTGAAAAGCTATTGGGCACAATGGAGCTCCCTTCAGGTGGAGGGTGGCGTACTCAAGCGGAAATGGGAAACGGCGGATGGTAGCTCCTATAGGATGCAAACTATACTTCCCAAAAGCTGAATCCACGATGTGGTTAAGGAAATGCATGAAGGATCCTCGGGAGGCCACCTTGGTGTTAACAAGACCTTAGCGAAATTGCGGGAACGGTTCTACTGGCTCCACGCTCGAGAAGACGTAGAGGACTGGTGTCGCAGATGCACAATTTGCGCTTCCGTCAAAGGCCCAAAGCGACGTCTGAGAGGACAAATGCAAACCTATAACGTAGGCGTGCCATTCGAAAGGATTGCTGTTGACATCGCAGGACCCTTTCCTGAATCCGATTGGGGAAATCGATATACGCTGGTTGTAGCCGATTATTTCAGCAAGTGGCCCGAGGTCTACCCCATTCCCAACCAGGAAGCAACTACCGTAGCTGAACAGCTAGTGTTAAATTGGGTCAGTAGGTACGGCGTACCTGGCGAACTACATTCGGATCAAGGCCGAAACTTTGAGTCACTAGTTTTTGGCGAAATGTGCGAGCTGCTCGGAATACGGAAAACGAGGACAACACCGCTGCATCCCCAATCCGATGGAATGGTCGAACGTTTCAACGGCACGCTCAATAAACACCTTGCCAAAATGGTTGACGAGAACCAAAGGGACTGGGACCGACATATCCCACTATTTTTGATGGCGTATAGAGCCGCTGAACATGCGTCGACGGGCCAAGCCCCAGCCAAAGTCATTTTTGGAAAGACTATTCGTTTGCCAGCCGATATAAAGTTCGGAACACCCCCTGAGAAACCCCAAACGGTCTCGGAGTACGCAAGTGATCTAAGACAACGGTTGAACCAGATACATCGGACAGTGCGAAAACACCTCGAATCGGCTGCTGACCGCATGAAGACCAGGTATGATCTAAAGGCTAATTCTACTGGCTTCCAGCAAGATGACTTGGTGTGGCTTTATAACCCGCAACGGCGAAAGGGTAGGTCTCCAAAGTTGCAACATAATTGGGAGGGACCATACCGAGTTACAAAGCGAATCAACGACGTCGTATACCGAATACAGGAACATCGTAAGCCGAGAGCTAAAATGAAAATCGTGCATCTGGACCGTCTTGCCCCATATTACACCCAGGGAGAATTGACTACAACTGGCGACACATCTTTTCGGGGCGAAAAGAACTGAGGTGGGGGCAGTGTTACATGTACAAATAATTCTGGGAGCTACTGTCGCAATTGTTTTCACAACAATGAAGAACACGAATTCACTCGAAACCACGAGAACCCAACAAAGCATGATCAACATCTGCAAGTGACGTCACTCCATTCATTAATTTTCTCGGTAGAACATTCGCCAACGTGCGAGAAATGGGTGAATCGGTAGAGACCCTATATAAAGGCGAGCTGAATGAATGGGGGGATCAGTCATTAGAACCGCGATAGCAAACAAATGCGAAAGTGTGGAGTGAGAATTGATCGAGTAGTAGAAAAGTGTGTTTCGCAAAGACATATAAACAAATGGACGAGCAACGAGAATCTGTGTACTCGTCCATGTGAGAAGCAAATTTGCCACATAAATAAGTTATAAATAACTTACGCTCTCGAAACTAAATGATTCCCTCTGCTTCTCCTTCCCCTTTTTTCCCAGACAGGTTTTTCTTTTCTCTCTTCAGAAGAATCGCTTCCCCCACTGACACACGCACACACCAACGAAATTTCATTTCAGTTTGAGTATAAACAATAAACAACTCTCACGGAAAACTCGAACGTCAAAGCAAAAGAAAATCGAAAAGAGCGCGAACCACGCGGGAAAACTCATGTGTCAAAGCGGATGAAAATTTCGTAAATATTTAATTAAAACTGTGAATTAAAGTTCCGATTACGTACGCGCGATCTTTAAAATTAAAAACTTTTTAAATGTGAAAGTGTTTCGCCGTGAATGGAGTGCTAAATTAAAAGCATATCGCCTCAAACCTCAACTTCACACAACTTTAGCGCAGGTTGCCAATTGCTTCGGCTCTCACGACCGGTTGCGGATCCAGTACTCTCTATATCTATGGTGTTTCGTAATAGTGAAGTAATTTAGAAGACAATTGTGATAATAAATTTATGGACAAGTGTTAGATAATTTTAATAGTGACAATTAAAATCAGTGAAAAGTGTTAACTGATTATTGTGCATTTTATTTAATTGAATAAACTCTTTTAACTTAAATTAAAAGACATTGCGTTTTCACTTTCCCGGAACGTTAAAATTATAGGCCGCGAACCAATAACACGCGACAATATTTTTACTAAACTCTAACTGAGGATATTTAATTTATATAATAGTAAGCAGTAAAACGTTATAAAACAATGTGTTTCAAATGAAATAAGTATTCGCTATTTGAAAAAAAGGGTGGTTTTTACATTGTAGTAATCGATGAGTTATGGCTCAAAATGCCAGTGCAGCAACGACAAAATATTCCACTTCTAAATAAATTCAATCAGATGGGATTATCTAGTTAGGGTAGATGCAAACAAGAAGGCGTTTTACGCTTGTTTTTGAATTCTAAAAATTAATAAAAGTATTAAATATAAAAAATCTTCGTTGCAGGAAACAAGCAGGAAGGCGTCCAACGCTTGGGCTTGTTTCCTTAAACCAAAAGCATTCGAACACGTATTCATTACATGGCAATCCTGCATATCATTACATGGCGATCCTGCTTAACAAAATCAAGGGAACTTCAACTTGATTCAGTACTTGAGATAATCGTTCAAGCTATTCGTACTTCAAATTTCCCCCCAGTATACCTGCGATTTTTATTTCGATTTGAATCATCGATCCAATTCAATTTAATTTGAAGATGCCGGCTCGACTTTCAAGCAATCCGAACATCGATCGTCGCGTTTCCATTTGCAAAATTTTTCATGCACCCGGCGGTCAAGTATTACGTGACCATTCGATGCAATTGCTATTAAATTGCATCCCAGGCAACCCGCAACATAGTTTCAACAATGCATGTACGAGTGTAGCTCTGCAATTTTGGGTCAGTTGATTGCGTGTCGACTCGTTGCTTGAGACTTGCAATCATGCTATATTGCTTTGCCTGCGAACTAATGGATCGTTGTAATGAACCTGTGTACTATGAACGTGTCGTGAGAAGTCAGTTTGGGTATTTATGAAATGATGAAGAGATGACGAGCTAATCTAAGGGGAGTCGAGTTTGAGAGATCGAGCGGGTCGCGTCGGAAAGGTCAACGGGAAAGCGTCGGAGCGAGGGAATTGAATTTGACGTGAAAAGGTGTCCGTTCGTTTGCGGTACTCCCCTCACGACCAGGTTTTTGTGTTTGGAAGTGGAAACAAATTCTTCGGATTGACGCGTTTGAAAAAATCGAGATCGTCATTAGATTACGGAGGTCCTGCTACACATAAAATTCTGATTTACCAAGAAAAAAGTTCCGCAATCCTGTGCCCATTTAGTGCATACAAATTTTCAACTGGTTGTCTGAAAAATCATCTGGAAAAGTGCAAAAACGTACGCGCCGCATACAACTCAAGAAGCAATTCGTAAAATATAATTAATAGAAAGTGAAATTCCTCAAATATTTTCATGCAAAGATCATAAGATTTGGTGGCTGATGAGACCCATACGGTGTACTATGAATAATATCTAGCTGATCAGTCGTGCGTAAAATGTGTAAAGTGGAATTCGCTTGATGACGAGCAAATTGGCGTGGTGTTGGTTTTGTTTGTTACGAAGGACGAAGTCGACACCGAGAATAGTGACCGTGTCTATGAGCTCGATACAAAGGAAGGAATAAAGAATTGTCGAGATTCGCAAGTGCAATTCGATACGAAAAAGGTGTTGTTGTGCGATTGGTGCGAGCAGTGCGAATTGCTCTGCTTCCGTGGTATTAATAAATTCGTCGTTATTTTGTTAGCAAGCGCGAGTGTGAAAACGAGTGCGACAAAATGGGTTTGTTGCTCGCTAAGCTGTGGAGCATGTTTGGAAATGAAGAACACAAACTAGTTATGGTTGGTTAGATAATGCAGGGAAAACAACAATACTATATCAATTCCTTATGAACGAGGTTGTGCACACAAGTCCGACAATTGGCTCAAATGTTGAAGAGGTTGTGTGGCGGAACATACATTTTCTAGTATGGGATTTGGGAGGACAACAAATTTTACGTGCCGCATGGAGTACATATTATACGAGTACAAATACAGAAAATCAATATTGAATGAAAAATAATCATCGAGCTATCCGTAGCCGCTGCCAAACAACTACGTGGAGGATTTTTTCTTGCTTGGTAAATCCCCTGTCAACATGTTTTTGCTGAAATTCAAATCAACTTTATACTGAACTACTATATAGATACTTCAACAGAACGAGAGATTGATTCGTGACCATAGATGGATTCGATTGAAAGTGAATAGTGAAAGCAGTTTCCCCGAAAAGAAAGATTTTTACAATACGCAAAGTAATAAGCTTTTAAAAGAACAATTTTCATTGATAATTTGCAATTAATGGGCCCTGAATGACGACGGCAAATTTCTTACGGTTCTTTGAGATTTAATTGTGCAAGCGATTTTAGCTACTGAGCTTAAGCTTTTCAGTGTAATCTAAGTATACCATAGTTGGTGATTTTTAGACAGACTACAGCTGATAGCACCGCAAAGAAGTGTGAATCTAATAATTCATATTAAGTTAGAAGATTCAATTAGTGAGAGAATTAACCACGCGACCACGAGAACGTCTTCAGCTTCCCTGAAAAGTGTATCGGGCGATTCTGAGTTGAATTATTCCGGCAATATTTTAAGATTGATAATTATTATAATCCTTTTTTTTTGTGTCCAATGTCCAGCAATTTAGAGGATACCTGCACCCATCGAGCGCTCGACGGACCATGCAGGTGAGTACCTTTTTTTTTTAATTTAAATACACTATAAAACTATTTTCTATTATAAAATTTATTTATAAAAAACCAAAAAAAAAAAAATGTTTAAAGAAATAACATTTTCATTGTCGCTTACGTCTTCATTACAATTACTACATACACATTATAGCAAACTTATTTAGAGGTCTGGTTTATTATCTAATATATTTTTCGTTATAAAATAAAAAAATGGATTAATACCGTACCCGATGGTCTTTCCTTTCTTCCGACTCTGACCGGGTATAGGACTCGGTACGGTGGCAGGCTGCCCCCCCAAAACCATGAGCCAGCCACCGGGTACTTACTAATTCCTTTTTCTGTTTCAGGTGACTTTTTGGGTTGAGTGGCCCAAGCAGAGTGCCTTTTTATGGCATAGAGTTATGCAATCAAATTCTATAATTCTATGGCATAAATTGGTCGGCGGGGTACTCCCCTTCTGATTGGAAAGTTCATACAATTCAAGTTTTATGAGTTTTCCACTCAGAAGAGGAATACCTGGCCACTTCAACAAGATATCTATGGATTTATTCCGGTTGGGTGGGTACGAAGGGGCTCCACCACCACCCGGTTGCCCCTTTTTCATTTGTGGGCCATGAATTTCGTTGGGTAATGACGAGGTCACCCCAAGTTCGCCTTTCTTTTCAGGTTCCACTTGTTCTAGTAACAAGTTCCATTCCCCTCTGTGAGGTTATCTACAATTTTTGCGACTTCGGTCGCCTTTTGAGCTGTAGTCCAATTCGTGAATGCGAAATTGTTTGTAGTGGGTCCTCGTGCTGGGGAAATGAACCCGCCCCACGACACCGCAATGCTAGCCTGCCAGCGCATTCACGCGTCTCCAGACGAGGGCATTCTCGGCAGATACCGACACCTTCCTCTGCCGAGGCAGCAGAACATCGCTGCAGTCCTTTACGGACATATTTGAACCTTTTATTCACTACAACATATGCAAATTAATCGGATTCATTTTCACTGGATAGAGAGAAGGGGTTACTTCTTTTCTGGGGCCTTTTTCTCGTACTGCTCAGGAAAGGATCAGAACATAGCTGGATTCTGTTTAAAATATCTCTATTACATATTTCTCTAGAAAACTTTCTCGAATAATTCTGCCTTTAAGGGCGGAAGTGTTTATTCTGGTCCTGAACAGCTTCTTCCGATAGTTGGCCAATAGGCAGTATAGAATGGTCAATTATTGTGGCACCATGTCTTAAGATCTTATGCATGGTTCGAGTCATTAGATACCATCCATATATGTCTACAAAAAGTTATGCTGTCTGTTCAGCAAACTTTTCAAATTTTTTGGTTGCAATCTAAGACTCTAAAAATTTAGCGTGATCCAGCCACATGCCAGTCAACAAACATCTCACCTGGCCATGAGACAAGAAATCATGATGACACCATGTCTAGACGTCTGTCTCATATTCGATCATCAGGAATGTGCTGATTCTATGTCAAAGTACCAGTGGCAGTTCATGAAAAAATCGTGAAGACTTAATTAATTGGCGCCCAACCGTAGGCACGAAAATAAAACATACGCGCGAAATAAACGCAATCTGCAGTGAACAGATCTACGAAAGTATTCACGCGAAAATCAAAGTAAACGCGAGATAAGAAAGTGATTTGTAGCGGAAAGAAATTCCCGCACCAATATTAGAATATTAAGCTTACTTGTTTTGAATTAGAAAGCTGACCCTTATTCATATATATTTCATTATATTCGCATATACTTGTATTTCAATACATATTTTTTTCAGGAAGATTTTCAAATAGATTTACAATTTTTTTCTTTTGATAAACCTTCCCCGAAAAATTGAAACTTATATTGCGGTGTTAAAATCAAAATTTATATTGTGGTGTTAAAGTGAGAGTGTAGTGTTGATTGATAGACTTAGATCGTATTGTCGTGTTTAAGTGTAGTGTCGATTGATAATGGCGTGGCAGGAAAACCTCATTCGACCAGCAATATTAGAGTTCGGAAACGATCCTGAGGAACAGGATATTCCGAGGGGTACTCCTCCTGCAGCGGCACCTAATCCGAACGTACCGGGACATTTGGAGGCCGTAATAGAAGGAGTAATTGCATGAGAGTGCCCTAGAATTCTACACAGATTGCCATATCCTGATCTGAATCCTACTTTGGAAATGGACCAGGGAATAGAGGAAATCTTGACGAAATGAGCAAGATTCCTGATATTGTGAAGAGTCTTAGAGAGCTCTCAGGGCAGCCTGGAGAAGCAAATTTATAAAAGTTTGCGTGGGGCCCCAAGATATTACGGGACTCTGAACGTAATTAGGACAAGCAGATATTAGCACATTGGAGTACCAGATGAATGCGCTGGTGCAGGAGAACAATAGAGTTCATGAATTTTACCATTTGGTATACCGGAACCTCTCCTTAATTCTAAATAGAGTTCCCAGTATGGGAATGGGGTCAGAAGCTAGAGATGTCCTTATTCGCAGCAATGGTGATAGGGCTCTCGATACCTTTATTAGGGAACTTCGAGGTGACTTATTCGATCAATTAAGTATGAAGGAGCCGGCTACTTTACCGCAAGCTCTTCATCTATGCTTGAAGATGGAGAACATGAGATATCGCAAACAAGCTGCGCATAGCGGGCAACAAAGTCTGCGAAAATTTGATCCAAATATTCCTCCAAAGGTTCCACCAAAAAAAAAAACGCAGTATCCACCTGTTCCTGCTCCTCGTAGGTACTTTTATCCGGATTCTAGGGTTTATCCGTGGGAACCACTTTATGCAGACTTCAGATCACACCATCAACAGCAATTCGGAAATCAAATGCGCCAGACGAATCCAAGTCCACCACCTAGAGCCTTTCTGCCACCTAAACCTCAGCCTCCTCCAGAGCCGTCAACTATCAGAATCAATTTCGAATAAGAAATAAACTTGGTAAATTTCCTCCTCCAAGGAAAACGGGGTTACAATTCGCAAAGGATCCTTTACACCGAAGGAGACCAGGTGCCTACAGCGGAAAGTTCTATGGAGCATTACGAACAGCAAATCAATGAATACGACGTCAATTTCAGCGAGCCTTTTTCTGAGTATGATGGGAAACAGGATGAGGGTACATGTCTGCCATACACTCCACTGGAGGAAGAAGTTGAGTTTGCAGAAGTAAATTTTTTAGATTAGCGAGCTCTTTGCTGCCTTACATAGAACATACGGCAAAGAGCGGAAAAACGTTTAGATTCCTGATCGATACAGGATCTAACCAGAATTATGTACAACCGAAATATATTAGAAATCCTGTTCAAAACGTGGAACCTTTTACGATTAGTTCTGTTAATGGAAATACTCAGATTACCCATCATTCGTTCATCGACCTGTTCAATAACGAAAAGCTCCTGAAATTATTCTTGCTAAAAGGCCTAAGCTCCTTTGATGGCATTATCAGTAATGAAAGCCTCAGGGAACTGGGCGCAATAATTCATACTAGCAGAGGGTTCATGGTAATAGATCCTGACGTGCGTATTCCTCTGAAGCAACAAATATCAGAGTCCATCCATGCTATTAACATCAGAACACCGCATATGACGGAAAAGCAAAGAGGAAGATTTATAGACATATTCGGGAAGTGTCCTAAAGTATTGTTAGAGCCCAATCAGAAGCTAACATATACAAATGGAATCCATGGAGATATTCGAACTACAACCGATACCCTAGTTTATTCTAAATCGTATCCTTACCCCATGTGTTTAAAGGATGTGGTGGAAAACGAAATGAAGCAGTTATTGGGCGATGAAATTATATGACCCTCTTGATCACCATATAATTCACTCGTGTGGGTCATCCCAAAGGAAGGCACGTCTGGGGGGAAAAAATACCGCCTTGTTGTAGATTTCCGGAAACTTAATGAGGTGGTAATACCGGATACATACCAAATTCCTGCAATTAATTATATACTGGCCAGCCTCGGCAAAAGCAAGTTCTTCAGCGTCATCGATTTGAAGAGTGGATTTTACCAAATTCCATTAAGAGAGGACGATATATTATTAAAGCTGATTGAGTTCAGCGTGTTTTGTATTAGAGTGTACAGACGCACGACTTTCGTGCGTAACTGTACTCGGCGTAGCAACCGAGCGCGACTCGGTCTTCTTCGTAAACACTCGAATGACGAAGAGCGCCGGGAGTCAATCACCGCGTTGGTTAAGTTAGTTCGTCTCGATCGCTCCAGTAGCACGCTCGCAGATAAACGTCTTCATATTATTAAATAAAATAACAAAATTACTAAACTAAAATCAACGTTTATTTATTCACCTAAACTTGTTCTCCCATTCCTGGTCTAACAGGTTATGGGCCCAGTTTACGTAGTAACTGTGAAAATTAGGAGAACAAAAAGTGGAAAAATTAACTCGACGAGTCCCACGTGGCGCGGAACGGAGGTCGGCCATTGTTCGGTTGTGTCGAAGTTAACGAGAGTGAAAACGTGCGGAGTGTAAACCGAATCCATGATGTCAATCGGCATCTCAGTAAAGGGCGTGAAGCCATTTGACGGAATGAATTTTCAAGGCTGGAAAGCGCAAGTAAATGTTTTATTTGTGATGAATGATGTTCTCGATGTCGTCGACGGCAAGATGGCCGGAGCCTCCTGCTGGAAACGGACAAGCGGCCACGTTGAAGAAAAATATAAAGGACGATGCAACGTCAAAGTTGATAATACTGTCGAATCACGACGAGACGCAGCAGGTGTGTGTATTGTCCTGCGTTTCTGCGAAAGAAATGTGGGATAAATTGTGCCTAATTCATGAACAGAAAACCGCAACAAATAAACTAGGTTCGCTACACGCGTATCGAATGAGTGAATCGGATACGGCAGTTCAACATGTGGTAAAGGTGACAAACATGGCGAGTCAACTCAAGGACATCGGCGAAGATGTGTCGGACGCTACGATAATGGCAAAGATACTCGCGAGTCTCACCACGAGGTTCAGCACGCTGCAAGTAGCATGGGATAGTGTAGATCCGGTACGGCAGACTCTCGATAACCTCCAGGAACGGCTGATAAGAGAGGACGCAAGACTCAACGACGAAGAAGAAACGTCAGAAGCGCTGGCTGCGACAGCCCAAAATTGTCGTTCGCGAGGAACGAAAAGTGCTAAAAATAAAAAGACTGAAAATAAAAAGACTGAAAATAACCAGGACATGAAGGAAGTGCAGTATTACAAGTGCCAAGGCATGGGGATTTCGCGAGTCGCTGCCGAAACAAGCGAAAGCCACGCGATGGCGCCGAAAAAACACGTGACTGTGCATTCGTAGGTGAAATGAGCGGTTCGGTTGCGTCGGACTTCAAAAGTGCGGGAACCGCGAAGGTGCTGTGGACAACGACTCAAGTGATGAAGGCCGATCAGAGCGATGTCTGGCTGATCGACAGCGGTGCATCGCGACATCTAACTCACCGACGTGACTGGCTATCAGACTACAAGTCGGACAATACGGGTGCTACAGTATCGCTGGGCGATAATCAAAACTGCTATGTCGCCGGTGAAGGCACAGTGAAAATCAAAAACTTGATCGATGGAGTGTGGCAAGATACAAAAATCGAAAACGTGCTACACGTGCCAAAGTTACGAAAAAATCTGTTCTCTGTGGGAGTATGTACTAAAAAGGGATTCCAAGTGCGTTTCGAAAATAATCAAGTTATCGTGGCGCGTGACAGTGAAGTACTTGCCATGGGAATGAAGCAAAACAATGGCGTGTACAGAATGTTTTTCAAGGTCGCGAAACAAGGGAGCAACGCAGAAGCCAATGTAGCTGCGACGAATTTAACCGTGTGGCACGAGCGTTTGGGACACGTCGGGAAGCGTGCAATTCGTGAATTAGCGGAAAAAGGACTCGTGAGTGGCGTAACATTTACAGACAAAAGTGATATTTTCTGTGAGCCGTGCAGTCTTGGAAAAGCGCACAGGTTACCCTTTAATAAGAAAATGGAGCGCGACAAGAAAATAAAGCCAGGTGAAAAAATGCACTCAGATGTCTGTGGGCCCATGTCGACGAACTCGGTCGGAGAATCAAGGTTCTTTTTGACATTCAAAGACGAAGCAACAGGCTACAGGGACGTCTATTTCATGAGAAGGAAATCCGAAGTATTCGAAAAACTCAAAACTTTCGAGAACAAATTCGGAAGAAAAATGAAGACTCTTCGCTCCAACAATGGTCGCGAATTCTGTAACGAAGAGATGGACAAATATCTTGAGGAATGTGGCATCAGACGAGAAACAACAGCGCCGTACAACCCGGAGCAAAATGGAAAAGCCGAGCGCGACAATCGGACGATTGTCGAAAGTGCCCGTACAATGATAATCGCGAAGAATCTTCCATTGACTCCATGGGCAGAAGCAGTAAATTGTGCAGTGTACGTGTTAAATCGAACCGTATGGACGAGTGGCACTGTAACTCCGTACAAAGCGTGGACTGGGAAGGTTCCGAACCTAAAGCATCTCCGAATATTTGGATCAGATGCATACGTACACACTCCGAAACGATTCACGCGAAAATTTGCCGCTCGAGCAATCAAGAAAGTTTTTGTTGGATACACGGAAGAGTCAAAGAATTACCGGGTATACGATCCTGAAAAGAAAAAGGTCAGCGTTGTTCGAAACGTCGTATTCAACGAGAAAATCGGGCCGCCGTCGGTAGAAGTGAACGAGAAGGAAGATGAATATGAAATATTTCTTCCAATGAACGAGGCACGAGAAGATAACGAAGGACATGAAGTCGACGAGGAAGAAGAACACGAGAACAACGGTGAGGACAACGTTGGCATCAGAGAACGAGAAGAAGAAGATCACAACGAGGACAACGCACAAGAGAAGAAGAATATCGCGAAAATCGAAGAGTCCTGCGAGATCGAAACGCAATTCAAACTCCGAGAAGGTATCGGCACGATGCAAATGTAGCTGAATACGTGATTCCATTGACATACGAAGAAGCAACAAAGAGCACTGAAGCCACGCACTGGGCAAGTGCGATTCATGACGAATTTAAAGCGCATGAAGAAAATCGTACGTGGGAACTTGTAACAAAAACGTCGATTCGAAATGGGTATTCCGCGTGAAGACGGACGTCGACGGGAAATCACACCGCTTCAAAGCCCGATTGTGCGCGAGAGGTTTTCTTCAACGTGAAGGGATTGACTTCAAAGAAACATTCTCCCCAGTCGTGAGATATGACTCACTAAGGATTCTGCTGGCAACGATAGCAGCGAAAAATCTCAACGTAGTGCAGTTCGATGTTCAAACTGCATTTTTGTACGGGAAACTTGAAGAAACAATCTTCATGAAAGTTCCAGAAGGACTGAAGCTGAAAGAAGATGCAAGAAACGTCGTATGCAAGCTCGAGAGGTCTCTCTATGGGCTTAAGCAGGCTCCACGCTGTTGGAACCAAAGATTTACAAAGTTTCTGAGTGAATTTAACTTCAAAGAATGTGAAGCAGATAAGTGCGTGTTTACCGGGAAGTTTAAAAACGACGAAGTATATCTGGCGCTGTTCGTCGATGATGGGCTGGTAGCCTCAGACAATGTAGAGACATCATTCAACGATTAAGCGAAACGTTCAAAATTACGATCGGAGATTCTAACATTTTTGTCGGGTTACAGATCGAGATAGAGAAAAAGGAAAAATGGTGATTCACCAGAGTGCGTACACAAAGAAAATAATCGAAAAATTCGGCATGGTAGACGCACGCAGCGCTGACCCCGGTCGTAGCAAGCGAAATAAAAATAAACAACGTGCCATATCGCGAAGCAGTAGGCTCTTTAGTTTTTCTAGCAGCCATTTCGAGACCAGACATTGCTTATGCAGTAAATGCAGTCAGTAAATTATTGAACGAGCACGATTCATCCCATTGGCAGCCGGTTATTCGCGTATCTGAAAGGCACGGTTAACTATTACATCGAGTATCAAAGCGGCGGTAGCGAAGCAAAGCTGATAGGTTTCTCAGATGCTGACTACGCCGGAGATGTAGAGACGCAGAGGTCGACGACCGGATATGTATTCTGTCTGTCAAATGGAGCCGTAACATGGTCGTCACAACGACAAAAACTGGTGACGTTGAGCACAACAGAAGCCGAGTACGTAGCTGCATCGGCAGCTGCTCGGGAAGTAGTCTGGATTAGAAAATTGTTGTCGGACATTGGATTTCCTTGTGATAATGAAACAATGCTTTATGTTGATAATCAAAGCGCAATCCAACTAGTCAAAAATCCAGTTTTTCACAAAAGAACCAAGCATATAGATGTTCACTTTCACTTTATTCGCGAGAAAGTGGACGAAAAAGAAATTGTTGTTGAATACGTTTCATCTGCAAATCAAAGAGCAGATATATTTACAAAGGCGCTGCCGTGAGATCGCTTCAAGGATCTATGTTACAAGCTAAACATGATAACAGCAAACGAGAAACACTCGAACGGCGGTAGTATTAAAGCTGATTGAGTTCAGCGTGTTTTTGTATTAGAGTGTACAGACGCACGACTTTCGTACGTAACTGTACTCGGCGTAGCAACCGAGCGCGACTCGGTCTTCTTCGTAAATACTGGAATGACGAAGAGCACCGGGAGTCAATCACCGGGAGTCAATCACCGCGTTGGTTAAGTTAGTTCGTCTCGATCGCTCCAGTAGCACGCTCGCAAATAAACGTCTTCATATTATTAAATAAAATAACAAAATTACTAAACTAAAATCAACGTTTATTTATTCACCTAAACTTGTTCTCCCATTCCTGGTCTAATATATATACAAGACTGCTTTTCAGATGAATAATACAAAATATGAGTTCACAAGATGCCCCATGTGTTGCAAGAACTCCCCACCGACCTTTCAGCATACGTTAGATGACATCCTTAGGGAGATGTTGTTAGATTTACATAGACGACGTCATAGTTATCGGAAAAGATGAGGAGGAACATTTCCGAAATTTGAAAAACGTACTGGATACGCTTGAAAAAGCTAATATGAAAATCCAACTAGGAAAATGTGAATTTTTAAAGGAGGAGGTCGAGTTTTTGGGGTTTGTCATTTCGGAATATGTCATTCAAACTAACCTGAAGAAGGTCCAGGCTATCGTGGACTTCCTAATTCCAAAGACGCTACGGGAATTGAGATCAGCCCCTGGCATCCCTCCTAAGAGGGGAGGATGGACGACCGTCCAGATATCAACTGAAGAACAATCAAATAAGCGTAAGGGATAAAGCAATGGAGGCCCTTAACATAATTAAGAGCAGTCTAATATCTTAAGAGGTGTTACTATCTCATCCTGATTTCGAAAAAGAATATGAGCTAATCAATGATGCCTCTGATTGCACGATTGGGGCAGTATTATCGCACGGAGGTAGACCTATAACTTTCCTTTCTCGGACGCTCAACAAAACCGAAGAGTCTTATGCAGCTAACGAAAAGGAAATGTTAGCCAAAATCTGTGTGGGTCAAAAAAGATTAATATATTTATAGATCATCAGCCGCTAACGTACGCCTTAAGTAGCAAGAACAACAATGCTAAGATGAAGAGGTGGAAGCCAATTATAGAGGAATTCAACCATGAATTGACGTATGAACCGGGAAAGGAGAATGTTCCATCTGTAACTAACGTAAACTCGCTAACTTTGACAGTTCACAGTTACAAGAGCTCCTCGCAGGCCTTATAAGATCACTACTCACCCCTCTTAATTCGTTTAGGACACAAACCATTCTAAAGTTTGCGGAGGAAACCAGTTATAAGTTGGATAAGCCATTCACAAACTATTTAAGGCACACTTTTGTCGAGCCAAATCACACCCAGGAGAAAATTGGAGGCATATTTAAAAGATATCTAAGCCGTGCTGTCACCAATGGGATAAAAACAGATGAGATCGATCGGATTATCTAATGGGTGTATCCGCTATACTTTAGGGACCACAAAATATTATTTACCCAAAATGTAATGATGGATGTTGGTAACGATGTTGAGCAGTAGGAGATTGTTTTGAATTATCACAATAGGGCCCATAGGAATGCGAAAGAAAGTAAAATTCAAATTTTAGAGTACCATTATTTCCCAAAGATTGCCGCGAAAATTCAGGCATTTGTCAAGCAATGCGCAACGTGCAAGGAGAATAAGTACGAGCGACGTCCCACACTATACTGAAGGAGACACCTATCCTGGAAACCCCTGGCGGTATAGTTCATACAGATATCTATCAAACCGAAAGGAAATTACAGTTTACATCCTTGGATAAATTCAGCAAGTATGCGCAAGTGCGTATTTTAAAGTCTAGAGGAATACAGAACATAAGAGGACTCTTAAGGGAGTTACTGATCTCGTTTGAAGTACCGAGATAGGTGGTCATGGATGGGGAAAAGTCTCTGAACTTCACATCGATCACATTCATGATGCAAGATCAGTTGAGAATACAAGTTTACCGAACTCCTTCCCACAGAATTGAAGTTAACGGGCAAGTGGAGCGATTCCATTCAACGCTAACAGAGATTATGAGATGCCTTAAGGCAGATGGCATCCCTAGATTTTTTGAGGAGCTGGTAGAAAGAGCGATCCATGAGTATAATTGCAGTGTACACTCGGCGACTGGTAAGAAGCCAGTTGAGCTATTCTTCGGAAGGATCGTATCTGCAGGCCTGGAAATTCTTGCAAGAGCAAGGAAGGAGAACATAGAAATTTTGAAGGCTAAACAGGCCAAGGACTTAAATTTCCATAATAAGAATAGATTAGGATCTAAGAACTATGAAGTAGGACCACAAGTATTTGTAAAAAACAATAAGCGAGTTGGATCAAAACATTCCGCTAGGTATAAGAAAGAAACTGTTAAAGAAAATAGGGGCACAGTAATAGTTACAGAAACAGGTCGTGTAATACATAAAAGTGACATTCAGAATTGATTTCCTTTCAGATTCGTGGCACTTGTGGGAGCGGAAGTGCAGATAATAGATCATTTGAACTGGCAAATGATAGCTATACAATCTGGGAAGGCATGGATCAAGAGTGGTACACTGTAGTTGATCCACATCTTTACAATGGAACGATTTTGGCAATCGACACACAACATCTCATCCCTTGTGAAAGATCATACTCCAAGTAATAATCCTTTTCATCAGTTATTAGTACAGGAGATATTTGAGGTGGAGAAATACCAACAAAACTTTAAATATATTCGGCCAAAAAGGGCATTAAATTTTCTTGGGACAGCCTGGAAATGAGTTGCGGGTAGCTCCCACCACGATGAGTTAGTCATGCTGAAGGACGAGAAATCAACGGCATTATTTCTAATAACAATCAACAGGTTATAATAAATCGGGAACATCATGGCAGGATTAATAAATTCACAAATACCGCCAGCGAACTGTTAAACATGATCAGGAAAGGTAACGCTTTAGAAAACACGCTGGTTTTGACAACACAATATAAGGTCAGATTACTTAAGGAAGAAATTTTAAACGTCATTCAAGCAATTCGTCTAGCCCAATCAAATACTGTTAACTCCAATATTGCTTCGTAAATTCGAAAAAGCAACCATAATTAATAATTTTCGTCAAGATAGCATACCGGAAATAAGCATTGAAGAAATTCTAGAATTATCAGAACCAAAGGTCAACCAAAATTCTTCTCATATTTTTTATATTATAGTAGTACCCATTGTTACAAATAAAATTTTTGAAAAATATGTATTAAAACCAGTAAAGAAAAATGGAACGATACCTAAATTAGAATTTTCCAATGTGTTACTCAATAATGATGACTTTTTTGGAATATCAGGCTCATGCAAAACTTTTAATGATTTATTTGTTTGTAAACATAGTAAGGTTAGGGATATTAGGGAATCGCAATGTGTGCCTCATTAGTTTAAGAGTAGAACCGCGCAGTGCAAAAGGGAGAGCTTTCATCACCTACCATCGGTGGAAGAAATCGAATGCTGTTCATAAATGAATTCAAAGATATCATCAAGGTCGATCAAAACAACCATGAATTAAAAGGATCTTACCTGATTATGTTCCAAAACTCTTCAATTACAATAAACAATCAAAGAACCGCTGCCAATGAATTACAGACCGTGGAAATCTTACCACCGCTGCTCAACACATACAACTTTCCTTGGAATTGATGAGGGAGTTGACCATAAATAACACCAAGCGAATCGAGACGTTAAGGATCGAAATAGAAACTTACTAGATCGCCAATTATGGGATATTGGCCTTATTGATATGCATAATTGCCGCTTTAAGGATTCCAAGGCTCTATAAAAGGATTACGACGGCCAGTGTAGCCGATTCCATACCTGCAAACTTACCTGCCATTCCGACTCATGACTCCGGGGCAGTAGAGAATTTTCAGGACCTTCCTACTTTGCGAAGCAACAACGGCATGTACAACCTACCCTTTTTCTAACTTTCGACGACGAAGGTACTCAAGGGGGGAAGAGTTAAGGTAAAAATCTACAAATCTAAAAATGTAACGCGATCCAGCCACATGCCAGTCAACAAACATCTCACCTGGCCATGAGACAAGAAATCATGATGACACTATGTCTAGACACCTGTCTCATATTCGATCATCTGGAATGTGCTGATTCTATGTCAACGTACCAGTGGCAGTTTCTAGCATAAGCTAGAATTTAGAATCTAGAATTAGTCCTTAGCTGAACCTCTGTTATTAACGGTCGAAAAATAAAATTTATTTTTTTATAAAAAAATCGTCAAGACAACTAATTTACACATTTCGAGATGATACATTATCTTCTCATGCAAAACATCATTCGCCGAGACGTTCCAGTTGATCCAGTTTCATGCTAAATGGGCATACAATTGTCCATGAACGAATGAATGTTTTGTCTTGGGATGAAAATTGTATACAACATGTATCTAGTCAAGTAATTAGTTGTTAAGTCAGCAATTTTAAAGTATAAAAGTGATAGTTCCATAATAAATGGGAGGTATTCTATCAGAAAACGTTAGACGAGCATTTATTTCACCTTCAGTGAGGCTGCTGCGGGCCTTTTTTACCAAGATTGCCGCGAAAAATATTGGAGGACTGATTCAAACAATTGGTAATTCACTAATTGTTATTAAGAAATCTTACTGCTATATTTGTTTCAGCAGTGATTATCGACACCGAAGAAATTGGGCAGACGTTGAAGTCTGACCGGGTGATTCATTGAGTCAGCCAAACTCTCGGCATCTCCCAGTTAATTTCTTGTCGATGAAAGCGACGACTTGTTGAGCTGATTTGGTGATCGACAAAATCAGCAAGCAAATTGGTGCTTCACCAATTGACTAACAAAAAATCCGAACAGTCTTCTTTTCATGACTTCCCCGGTATAGTCACCCCATTGAGAATTTATGAGATTTTTTGGAAAAAAAACCTTAGCCTCATTATTTACAACAAAAATTATTTTCAAAAGCTTTGCAAGAATAATGGAACAAAATAACCCCAGAAATAACAAGAGCTAGTTAACACGTTCCCTGTCCAGAACAAAACAATAAAATAGCTCCGCAAGTTCAAATTACTTTGTGATGAAAGTTGTTGTTATTTGATTGCATAAACACCCTAAGCATAGAAAAATATTGATTAAAAATAATAGAAGTAGGTAACATTTATATATATTTACCTGAAACACATATGGTTCAGGAGCGTACATAGTCTTTTTAGTCGCTGCACGCTCATGAACAATTTATGATTAAAAAAATAATTTATTTACTGTACTTTTTTATAATATACAATACATATGTTATCATTATAATGAATTTCGTTCACTTTTGTCATTTGAAAATAATATTTCAGATTTGACAAGTTTGGTCACATGAACTGTTGTCTGTCGCTTTCAGTTTCAATGAAACAGTGATTGTTGTTAGTGCGATTGATTGTTTTTGTTCGAAAATGCCTGCTTACAAAAAAAATCTTACAAGTGAAGACGTGTGACGTTTATTAGAAGAAAGTGACTTCGAATTTAGTGATAGTGAATCGGACTCCAACGAAAAAAAACAGGGTGTGCAAAACGTGCTAGACTCGGATGATTCTGAGACAGCTGTCTAAGAGAAGAGTTTTTTCAGTGATAATGACCTTGATGATCCTGATTTTGATCCTGGTGAGAATTTTAATACAGATAGTTCAAACAACGCTGTCCGTGGAGAGTACATCAGTAACCCGCCCATCGATAAGCCGTCAGATATGTTTCCAGATCTGTCTCAACCAGGACCAAGCGGTTTACAGCAAACTACATCCCGAAAATGGACTGCTAGAGAGATCATGAAATTGACCCGACAAGAAATAAATGAAATCGATAAAAAAATGGATGGGATCAGGTAATACAACCCCTGTCACGTAAATTTTATGAGGGAGGTCCATCTATGCACATTCATGGTGATCAATCTATTGCATCCATTTATCGGCAAATATTGACGGATGAAATTTTGGATCTAATGGTGACTCAAACGAATTTGTATACATCCCAAATAAAATGCCAACAAGACATGCCAACCCATAGCCGAATGAATCGGTGGGCAGATGTTACACATGAGGAAATGGAAAAATTTATCGTCTTGTACATGTTGATGGGCATTGTAAAATTTCCCACTTTGGAATCACATTGGAAACTGGATGCAATTTATTACCATCCAATATTCCATAATGTGAGTATGTCGTATAATCGTTTCTCATCAATTCTATGTTGTTGGCACTTTGTCGTCAATGAAGCTCCTAGAGAACGCTAGGAACGTTTATACAAAATAAAACCACTTTTGGATCCGATCATATCAAATTGGAAAAGCTTGTTGACACCTGAACAATGCGTGGTAATTGATGAATCTATGCTGCCATTCAGGGGGAGAATATATCCATCAAAAGCCTACAAATATGGCTTGAAAATATATAAACTATGCACGGAAGAGGGATACATTTGGAACTAAGTTATTTACATAGGGCGCGACCCAGTGTTTGCTGATCTGGATAAGCCAGGTAGTGTCGTAGTTCAGCTATGATTATTTGCGACAATTTTCACAACGGTGTACGATTAGCAAAATATTTATTGGAGCGGAAGACTGATTTATGTGGGACTCTTCGGATGAATAGAGTTGAACTACCATGGGTTATAAGAATTAAAAAGATAGGACCAAAAAGAGGAGAAATAGTTGCTCGTCAGAAAGACGGCATAACTGTAATGAAATGGAAGGACAAACGGGACGTCGCAATGATTTCTACTTGCCACGACGCTACAATGGAAATGTCTTCAGGCTACATGCCTAAACTAAAACCAAAAGTAGTGCTAGATTATAACGCCCGAAAGAAAGGCATAGATGTGTCTGATCAGCTTTTAAGCTATTATGACCCTAAAAGGAAGTCGCTGACTTGGTATAAAAAAAAATTGCTCTGAATGTTTTGATTTGTGTATCAGTGACGAACGCAACGCTGTTACATCAAAAGCTGCATCCAACAGGAACCAAGAAAACCATATTACAAGCCCAGCAAGAAATTATCAAAGCTTTTTTATATGGATCAGATGGAGCCGCAAGCGGGAATACGTCACGAATGCATTCCAGACCATCTACGAGTTCCATCACGTACCAACACTTTTTGACGAAAATTCCAAGAAAAGATGGTGGGAAAATTATACGAAAAAGATTCAGCGGATGTTACGAAAATTTGCGAAAAGACGGTACCAACTGGGAAATAGCAGCCAGGAAGATTAAACGAGTGGATACTGAGTGCTCGCCATGCAAAAAAACCTTTTGTTTGCCATGTTTCCAGAATAAACATAATAACTAATAAATTTAAGAAAAACTGTCATTTTCTGAAACAATAAAAAAAAATCTCGTACGCCCGGTGTTTTTCTTTACCACATGATCGGACTAATACGTCCCATAGAAAAACAGTTGCATCCAGCCACGTTTCGTGAAATGATTCGCTATACAAGTTGAAGGTGTCTCACTAAACCACATATGGCTCATGAACGTAGTTGTGAAATCCATGTGCACGTTTTCTGAGCCACATGTGGTTCAGCGGACAGGAAACGTGTTAAGTATCTTGCTTATCGCACGATTAAAAAAAAAGAAAAACAAAAAGTTCTGATATTACTTCACTTTAACTTTTCATTTATTTAAACTTTTCGTTTTTACATTTGCAAAATTTAATTTTACACGTCTGATCGCCGCGGGAACTAATTAAAGACTTCTCGAGTCACGTATACTTTAAAACAACGAAATGAATAGATTTTGCAATTTAGCATCTTGCTTAGCATTTCAATTTGGCATAAACTGCTGACTGCATGTCTACAACGTATTCCAGAATTGTGTGAAAAACAAAAGTTTCGCGTTACTGATTGGTCTGCAGGTGTCGTTTTGCATCCTGCATTAATTTATAGAATTGTTGATTTAACGTATAGGTAACTTCTCCCTCCTCATGGCTAGAATTCTCCTGAATTCGATTATTAATGCTAAAGTTTACCTTAGTTTTCTTAACATACAATACAAACATTGCGATGAGGAGAGATATGATTGCAAAAATTGTTATATTTAGTCCAAAGGCAATATTTTTATGAAATTTCAGTTCTTTGATATGGTTTATATTTTCTATGTTTTTGATTGTGATTTCTTCAAAGGTAAGTTTTTCTGAAAAATAAGCAACTTTTACATCCACGGGTTAAAAAAATCTCTCTTTAACTTTGCTAAATACGTTTGAAAAATATTTGTTTAGTATTTGAATTGTACAATTGTTATAATGGATGAGAATATTTTTATTTACAACAATGTTTCGATCATCACAATCTCGGGTTACATTTAATTCGGATGCATTTTTGATTACAATTGTTCGTTCGTCCAATTCTATTAGTTCGGTTTTGTATTCTTTGTTAATTAACAATCTTTTTTGAATGTACAATGATTGGTCAGGCTTAATTCGTAGATTTTTTTCAATGGTTCATATTTATAGGTTTTATTGTTTTTTTTTTGTGGTAGGGAGTAGAATGCTATTTATGCACAGAGTGTGGGACTCTCATGCACGACTGGACTACCCACTAAACACCTCCCCTGTCAACCTGAGAACCCAGCCTGGAACCGTTTGACACATTACTTCGGGCCAGGTCTCGTTTTGTTACGCCGTGGGGCGCCTTCAATCTGAGGAGTCCCTTTCCTAGCGGGAGGGGAGAGGCGAAGAGAAAATGCCAGAAGAGCGATCCCCCAGCCCCTGCGCCCCCGGATGCTGTGAGTCCCTTTTATATTTTAGGACTGCCCGAACATAATGTGCCACCTGGTTCCATTTGTCAACCGATTCGAGTATCACCGCAACTATATTATCCGGGGTGAGCTCTCCCGTCTCCCTGTAGAGTTCCCTTCGCAGCCTGACCCATTTTGTACACGCAAAAATTGTGTGACAGGCATTGTCCTCCTCTCCTGGGCAAAACCGACAATCGGGGGACCGTTACTTACCGATCTTGTGCAGGTAAGACTGAAAACACCCATGCCCGCTCAAAAGCTGGGTCAGATAGAAGTCTGCCTCACCATGCCTTCGATTCAGCCACGGTCTCACATCCGGGATGAGGCGCGCTGTCCACCTTCCCTTCGTGCAATTCACCCAAGACTGCTGCCAATCGTTGAGCGAGCGTTGTCTCTCCTCGCAGACAACTATCTCCCTCGCATCCTCGTTTTGGCGCAGGTAAATAGCGCGACAGGTATCACGCCTGCAATCACTCTCACCGCCGAGTCGAAGACTGTTGGATACGTAGATGCAATTCTCAGTGCTCCTCTTCTTTGTACCTGTGCCAAATGTTTTCGGTATGCCTCCTTGCTGAGAGCGTCGCCCTATACCTCTGCTCCGTACAGTAGCACTGACCTTACAGCACTCATCAAGAGGCGTCTTCTTGATGGGCTGGGTCCCCCTACGTTGGCCATAAGTCGACTCAGAGCCGATATTCCCGAAGCAGCCTTCTCAGCCATTGCCCTGATTCGCTCAGGGAAACTCATCTTCGTGCCGATCACTAGCACCAGGTACTTCACCGATGGCTTCGATTCAATTCGTTTATCCGAAATACTGATCATCCTTACTCTATAACCAGTTTGATTTTATCCAGTGCTAGACTGAGCCCACGAGCAGTGATCACTCGGCGCATTGGCATACCTAGCCTAAGTTGCGCTGGTTCAACGGTGCGTCCAGTGACCAGAGCCGCAACATCATCCACATAGCCGACCAAGCGTGACTCATCTGGCACCTCGAGTTTCAGTACCCCGTCGTATGACACGTTCCACAGGTCCGGACCAAGAATAGAGTCCTGGACAACACCCGGTATAACCGCCATCTTTCGTTGGCCCTGTGGCGTGCCTTAGAGCAGTGTTTTAGGCAGTCCCTCAAAAGCTGCATTAGATATTCTGGATCCTGAGAAGTGTTTTCCAGATTACCAGAATATCCACCCATCTAGCGGAGTTGAAGGCGTTCCTGACGTTAAGTGTCACCAACAGGACGATCCGTCGCTTGGTGGGACCATGTGCCTCTGGCTTTTGGACCGTCCTACTCTAAAGCCGTACTGCTGAGGAACACCATCTGGACCTGGAGCCTTCCTCGCTTTCAATGAGAGGACTGCCTCCTCCAGTTTCAGCTGTGTGAAGAGTGGGAACTCTACTGCTGTTTCACCATGGACAGCGTCAACACGGACGGGATGGGCGGGGAAGAGTCCCCGCACTATCGCCACCATCTTTTCCGCGTCATGTATACAAGGCTTCCGTAGGGTACCAAGTTTCCCCATGACCAGCTTGCAGCCAGGGCCCCACGGATCCTTGTTCACATTGTCCACTAGGTCTTGCCAGCAGCGAGCCTTGCTACTGTTGATCAGTTTACGAAGGCATTTCCTAGCCGACTTATATGCTGCCACCTGGTTGCATGCTTCGTCGCGGTTCCGCGCCCGTTGAGCCTCACGTCGAAGCTTTTGACACTCCCTTCGCTTTTCAGCTATTTCAGTTGACCACCAGTACACTGGGGGCTTGCCGTGCCGGGGTCTTCGACGAGGCATGCCCGTTCTCCCATCCACTCCGAAGCACCCTTCACGAACCTCTCGACGTCCATCCTTCCGATGTTCCATCCAGTTGTAGAGGGCCGAGAGCACGGACGTCGGGAGACAGCATCACTTATCTCAAGCAGAATGCACTGATGATCACTGGCTGAGTAGTCCTCTAATACTTTCCAGTTGTGTATCCTCCGTACTAAGGACTTCGAGGCGAATGTCACGTCCGGTATGGTTCCCTCACAGCCAATACGGCGGAAAGTCGGCGTGTTTCCGGAGTTTAGTACGACGAGAGCCGTCCTGGCCGCCATTTCCAGGATTCGTTTTCCTCGCGGATCCGTCTGAGGCATGCACTTTGCCCTCTGCGTTCGAGACAGTGCCCTCCAAAGCATTAAGCTTGGCTTGGAAAGATGATATCGACTCGTTAGGCATTAGGTACACACTAAAGAAGGTGATCCCTGAGCACCGAACCCACAACAAACCATCCCCCCGTCCACAACTCTCCGCCTGAAAGTCACTGTTCCGAACCCAGATAGCGGCAGTACTAGTTTCATCAGAATACCATAATGCAGGACTTTTATTATGGTGTTGCTCACTCAGCAGCAAGAAGTCGGCTTTCATGTCCCTCGCAAAATGCTCAAGCAGATTTTGGGCGATTGAACTGCGGTGTAGATTTAGCTGCAGGATGCGGGTCATCGAAGCTCTGATTTTGCCTTGGCTAAGGCTTCCTGGAACACCCGGCATTTTCCTGATCCCAAGACGTGTACAAAATCAGGTTTTGGATCAGCATCCTTGCAAAGAATACAGTGTGCCTCCTTCGCACACTCTTTTCTTTTATGGCCCATTTCACCGCATTTGTAACATAGGAAACACCATCGGGTCTTTTGCATACTTGTGTGGTGTGACCATAACCAAGGCATTTGAAACATTGAAGAGGCGTTGCTCTTCGCCGTATCCTACAGACAACCCACCCTATTCGTACTTTGCCCTTGTTCAGGAATTGTTCGGCATCCTTTTCGGTCAAGCCAACTATGGTCATGCGTTGTCCCCTGTTGTTTTCTGGTGTCAGACTCGCTTTGATCCTTCCCACGCTAGGGAACTCCTTTTTGATGGCCTCTTCTACCTCAGCCAGATCCGTCACGCAGTCAATGTCTCGTATTTCGATCATTGCCATCAGCTCGAGCGGGGCTATAGTTGCGCTTTTGCCGAGGACTTTCTTAACTGCGTCACAGAATGCTTCTTTATTGCCGGCCTCTTCTCCGAATTCGACCAGTATGTGGCCCGACCGCTTTGGTCGTACTACCTTAATGGTAGTATTGGTGTCTTCGGGCCTTACGTTTCCCCTGATGTCCCGCAGTACCTCCGCGTAGGATTGGCCATCTTGGGGCTTTACAAGCAGTGCCTGCTGCCGGGGTCTTCGTCGGGGCTTCTGTCTCCCCTGTTTTGCATCAGGTCCTTTTCCTAATTGGGCGTCCGTACGAACTTTACTTTCTGGGTTTTTTTGAAGAAGTTTCTTTGCGGCTTTCTTCGCTGCTTTTATAAGCACTGTCTGGAGCCCCTGATCTGGTGCTCCACGCCCGTCAAGTGCCTCTTTCTTCCTTCTTTTATCCCGATCTCCTTCGATTGGGCTAGATGCCATTCTTTTATTGACTTTTAAGGGCGGAGCTATCTGCGTGTCGCCTTTAAATTTCGCCCCAAGCGACTCTTTCGCCTTCTCTTCGTCTTCGGCCCTTAACCAGCTCCTCCGATAGTGCCCTATGCGATCTAGGAGCTCCTCTAGTTCAAGGAGCCCTGTCTTTGCTGCTTTGCTGATTTTTGGGGAGTCGCATGCAGCTTGTATTCTTTTCAGAACGTCTCCCGTTTTTCGGAGTAGTCTTTCTTCTTCGTATCGCTGGGCCGCAATTGTACCTTGCAACCATCCTTGGGAGAGGTTATCGCGTTCCGTTTCCGAGTGCAGTACTTCCGCCTCATTTTCAACGTTGGCGGTGCATTCACGCGGTGTCTGGTCACTCTTTGCTTTTAGTGCCGTAATCTCCTCGTTGGCTTCTGGATTTTTCGTTGCAATGTCGGGATTTGCATCGGTCGCTTCGGTAACGATTGCAGCAGTGATAATCGAATTTTTGGTGCTCTTTATGTTATCTCCCACCGGTCGAACACCTGAAGTGTCCTGCAGAGTTTCCCGCTTCTCCTTAATAGGACGCTCGGGCGTTCGCATAATTTTTTTGCTGCGCCCGAACGCCGCAGGAATCTCAGTCTGAACCAGACTGTCTGCTATTCTCCGTTTTTCGTCCGTCTTCACTGTCGTTGTGTTAGTCTTTGTTTTTGTCGTTGTTAGTACCACTCGCGATGTACTGTTTACATCGTGGCTGCGACCGCTGGTTGCGTCGTTGTTATTATTTTCGTTTCTTTTTCTGGGTATTTGTGGTTTTTTGATTTTGTTTGCTCCAGTTTTGTTGGGTCCCCCCTTGGAGCCGCTATCTCCGTTCGCATGTGTAGTCGCCTTTTTGGTCCCATGGTTATCTTTGCAGAGCAGCGAGGCCATGCGAGGGTTGCCACAAGCCTTATGGGGACAAGTGCTCAGAGCCAGACCAGCGCTAATCGGGAGTCTGTCTCAACCGAACCTACACCACCAACCCAATGGTGCGAACTTCGAACGTACTCCGAGGCCTGCCAAGGTTTTACCGGAACGGAGACGGTATGATAGTTGAATTGGAGCCGTTCACACACGAGTTTCACCTTGGCGCTACTGTGCAAAGCAACTAGGTCCAAACCATCACATCCGCCAGCCCAAAGAGTCAATTCCAGTTCGTTGTCCAAAGCGTAGTCCAGATCCAATCAGAGTCGTTACCTGTCATCCCAGGAGGGAACCTCACGGCGCCCCCCATATCCTCTGGTCCGTGGGGGTGGCGCTCCCCAAAGAATGCTAGCCTCCAAGATTGCTCTTGTCGACCGGCATTCTCCCTGCGGGAATTTCCTCGGGTACGTGGGGGCGGAACTCCCCAAAAGAATGCTAGCCTCCAAGAGTGCTCTTGTCGACCGGCATTCCCCCTGCGGTGATAGGTTTTATTGTTTAGTGTAAAAATTATTTCCTTATCTGAATCTATTTCTTTCATTGCGTACTTTGAGTTGGTGGTATTACTTTGAATTGAACGTCGGTAAAATTTTTGGGGGCTTTAATGGCAAAAATTAATAAATTGTTTGTACTTTTAGCTAATCCTATCTTAATATATTGCATACGATTTACATCAATTTGGTATTTATTAATTTCTTCATCCGTAAGTAAATTTCGGTGAATAATTCTATGCCTTGGTGATGAAATGTTATCTTGGAGATGCTCAATTTTGCTTTTAAGAAGCAGGATTTTGAAGAGTTGGTCATAATAAATGTTAGATAATTGGAAATCATTTGAGATACCGTTAGTCAAGACCAGATTTCGATCATTTTCGATTATATTTTTCAGCTGTGTAAATGCTTCGTTAAATTGTTTGTTTATATTTACTTGTTTATTAAGAGTGGTTATTGCCTTATGGTTGTTTGTTTCCAAAGTTTTTATGTGTTCGTCTAGTTCCTGTCTCTCTACGTCGCCCTTGGCCCCAAAAAGCCACTTATGTGCATTTCCAACACGATTTATCAGTTCTCGTCTAGTCCTGTTACTTTGTGGAATAAGTGTCTTTACTTTTACCGTCAAGTGTTGGAGCTCTGTCAAGAGAATTTCTTTGTTTTCTAAGTTATAAGTATTTAAATTCTTTTCGAATAATTTAATTACTTCTATTATTTCGTCACTATTAATTATATGTACTATGATATCTGTCCTTGCAATAATTTCCACTTTGTCTAGGTTAATCTCCGTTAATCCTGAATATCCATTGATGTCATAGATGTTTAGAAGTCCTTTAACTGGGCTTATAGATATCAGAAGTAGGAAAGTCGATATGTGAATCTGAAAGCAAAATTATAACCAAGTTAATATTTACAGCTAATTTATCCGTTACTTTTAAGTTACATCTGCTCTAAGGTCTACAGCCTTTATGTCAGTAATTGTCCTTGTATGATTTCAAGGATCAATCTTTTTCTCAAATATTGGATATTTTCTTGTGTGAATGTGTGTTTCAGGTCGCGAAATATGTATTCAGCAACAATACAACTGAATACGCCACAATCATAACTATTGGTTTGCAATGGTGAATCGGGGATATTTCCGATTGTAAACTCTGATGTATCGAGGGCGATACTTAATTTATCCAAAGATTCCTGTTTTAGGTACTCTATCAGGGCAATTAACAAGGATGGACTTGGTTTCCTTAAAGAGTCAAAGTATTTTATGGTTCTTTGTCTGAAGTCAATAATACTCATGCACCAATGACTCTCGTTAACGTGGACAGGTATGATGACGATATCATAAGCAAAAATGTTTACATTTTTTGTCCGTCTTTTAACAGAGTCATATCCTGATTTCAAATATACAGGTACAAAAAACGTGTTCATCGTATTGTTATGGACCTCATGATCCATATACTCCTTTGTCCTCGAAAGTCCGTATTCACAGTGGCCCAACACTCACCTATATTAAAGTCCAACACGTGTCAAGAAATTCGATCTGCTGAAATTCCGCGAAATAATTGATTTGAATAAAATCTCATAAATCATGACAAATTCTCCGAACGTAATTTATACCCTAAATATGAATCGCAGAAATTGACATAAACTTTCAAACCCAATTGAAAAAGGTCTCATTTGCAGAAACGTAAACAATGCCATGCTCAGGAAATATCTCCTCCAAATCAAAAGACGTTCCCTATGAAAGACTATACTTTTGCGACATTTGCAAGTCCAATAAACATAATACCCCTGATTGTGTTTACAACAAGAATCGCAATGGCTCGAACAATTCTACGCGAAAACAGTAAACAATCAAAATTGAATCAGCGAAAACTATAATCGATATTTTGATAAACAACGAAGAAGTGGAATTTGCGTGCGAAATCATTTAAGTGAATAAAATTTTTTGGAAATAGTGCAGAAGTAAAAGTAAAAATTTAAAAGTTAAAGTTTAAGAAGTTAAAGTTTAAAGGTTTAAGAAGTAAAACTTTAAAAGTAAAAGTTTAAGAAGTAAAAGTTTAAAGGTTTAAGAAGTAAAACTTTAAAAGTAAAAGTTTAAGAAGTAAAAGTTTAAAAAGTTAAAGTCTAAAAGTGAATGTAGTTGAAATATTATTCAAAGGTGTAAAGATTGAAGATTGTTGTAAATGTGCAGTGAGATTGGAAGTGTGAAGGAAGGCAAAATAAAATATTTGTGAAAGAAGTTGTGATATTGACTTTTCTTTAAAAGAGCCCATAACAGGCAAAATAAAAGTGGTGTCAGAAGTGGGATGGTTGCACAAAAACCACCCAGTAATCAGAAAAGTCTCACAATTAACAAATTCGTTTTCTCTTTCCCAGTGAATCCTCTGGCCTCAGCCAACGGATTTTGACCAATCGCTGCGCCAAACAAATTTGACCAATCGTTGCACCAGCCAAAACTCGATCAATCTCTGCACAATCACTATATCCAGCCAAGAATCAATTGCTGCACCAAATAAAACCAATAGCTACAATAAACCAGAATTACTCATTGAATGAAACCCGTTTGCAGAATAGAATCCAAAGGAATCAAATCTCTTGCCGCATCAACGTATCAATCAACAATTTCAATCAGGGATTGCTGCTTTGCTCATTGTCAAAGGAAGGAATACGCACGTGAGTCAAGAAAATTTACTGCACATATTTTTTTTTAAATCAAAATTAAAAGGAAACTAAGAAAGAAATTTTTGCTGCAATTAGTCTTATATATGTTTACGATTTTTGAAAGAATTTTAAGAAAGTGTTAAGCTAGAATTGTGAACAAAAGTGAAATTTAAAAATACAATTGTAAAATTTTTAGAAAAAAAAGAAAAATGACACACGCAAGTTCCGCACAACCCGGTGTTGAAGATATTAATTCCGATTCAGAAAGTGTATCAGAAGTCTCTCAAGTAGAAAAAGTAAATTACACAATCTTGTTAAAGTTTATAAAGCCTTTTGACGGGAATAGAGAAAAGCTAAACTCATACATAACGGGATGCAATCGTGCATTTAAATTAGCATATCCCGAGCAGGCACCTATCCTGCTAGATTACGCATTGACTCAGTTGGAGGGAAAAGCTGAGCTAGCCGTATCCAACCACACTTTTGGGAATTGGAACGAGCTATGCGATTTTTTAAAACTACTATACGGGGATAAAAAACATTACAATCATTTGCTAATCGAGTTGCAACAGTGCAAACAAACTGCAAAAGAGACCATATCGCAATTTATCGTCCGGCTTGAGACGGCAGCAAAGAATTTAATAATTTGTGTAAAACAGTCGATCGAGGATGAGGGAGAGTTGAAAGGTCGTATTGCAGCGATGAACGATCTTATCCTGCATACTTTTATATTAAACATTGACCCAGCTATTAGTAGCATACTTCGTGCAAGAAACGTGAAAACGTTAACCGAAGCTATGCAAGTAGCAATCGAGGAGGAAAAGCTCTCAAATTTAATAAGAGCAAAACCAGTAATTATTGCAAGAAGAAGGGTCACGTTATCCAAGAGTGCAGAAAACGTGAATTTAATAATAACAAAGGGAAAAACTCTCAAACTAACCAACAAAAAAGCAATTATCCAAAAAACGGGGTTACATCTCCGAACCCAGGCGTTCAGACTATATCAGAAATCCTGAAGACAGAATAAACCTGCCTTACTTATTGTATTACGGAGATGCCCCGATGCCTTACATAACTCTTAATAGCCCTAGTTCAAAAAGATCATCTTTTAGGTTTTTAATCGATTCCGGAGCAGCTGTTTCAATCATAAGAGGTGAATCACTGATGGGAGAAACTCTTGTTAACGTGGAAAAAATTACCAGTTTCCAGGGAATATGTGGAACCACTTCAGCAGTAGGTTCTTCCCTGATAAATTTGAGGTTTCCACGACAAGATCTAATTCACGAGTTCTCTATCATCGCCGAGAACTCTAACATACCTGTTGATGGGTTGTTGGGATGCGACTTTTTGCGTAAACACGACTGTGTCATGGACTTCTCACAAAATCTTCTAACAGTTAGAGGTGAAATAGTGAGAATGGAAGTGCGCAAACTCTCTGAAGACATATATGAGATCAGTGACGAATCTTCACTAGATTCAAATCTTGATCTCCCACAATTTGTGGAATCCGAATCTCCAGCAGAATCATCAACACAGTCTGACCAATTGATACCCAACCTAAGATTTTACAATCAGTCAAGAAAACCAACAATGCTGACGATCAAATCTCGTTCAATCAACTTTATCAAAATCCATGTAGAAAATCCTAAAGTCTTGGAAGGCATTGTAAATCGAAGAGAGCTGTCTCCTGGAGTATTTTTAGGTGAAGCCCTCACTTCTATCGATAAAAATCAACAGGCTCTTGTCTCGATCTTGAATGTAAACGAAGAAGATCAAGAAATATTAACACCTGAAATCTCTCTTGAAGAAATCAATACTAACGTCCTAAATCAAAATGGTGATCAAAATAATACCGACCCAAGTAAACCTAACAAAATCTTAAATCTCTATCCAACAATCAACGAATCTAAATCTACTAAATTCCAAAATCGAAAAGTTTACTTCAAAATTCTTTAAGACTAGATCACCTTAATACTGAAGAAATGGAATCAATTCAGGAAATTACCTCTGAATACTCCGATATATTCTTTTTGGAGGGAGACCAATTGACGAGCACAAATTTGTGCCAACATGAAATTAATCTTACAGATTCCCGACCTATATCTGCAAAAACCTACAGGTATCCCGAAATCCACAAGGACGAAGTAAACGAGCAAATCGGGAAGATACTCGATCAGGGTATCATACAACCATCAAATAGTCCATGGTCGGCACCTCTTTGGGTCGTGCCGAAGAAACAAGACGCATCAGGTAAAATTAAGTGGAGTGTGGTGATTGATTATAGAAAACTAAATAGCGTCACTGAATCGGATGTATTTCCGATCCCCAACATAACAGAAATATTAGACCAGCTAGGTCACTCCAAATATTTTACAACTCTCGATCTGGCAAGTGGCTTTCATCAGATTCATATGCGACCAGAGGATCGCAATAAAACAGCTTTCTCTACACCTTTAGGCCATTATGAATACTTGAGAATGCCTTTTGGACTCAAAAACGCTCCAGCAACCTTCCAGCGTTTAATGAATACAGTTTGTCCGGGCTCCAAGGAATTCAATGCTTCGTCTATCTCGACGATATAGTTATCTACGCCAGTTCTATTAAAGACCACCGATCAAAACTCAAAAATGTCTTTGAAAGAATCCGGAAAAGCGGATTAAAGTTGGGACCAGCGAAGTGCGAGTTTATGCGACATGAAGTTGTGTATCTGGGCCATATTATCTCTAGAGAGGGAGTCTCACCTAATCCTGAAAAAATAAAAGCCGTTAAAGAGTATCCCGTTCCGAAAAATCCAAGGTCTATAAAATCCTTTTTGGGGCTTTGCGGATATTATAGGAGGTTCATAGAGAACTTTTCTAAGCTCACAAAGCCACTGACTAAACTTTTACGCAAAGATCAAAAATTCGAATGGTCTGAAGATCAAAACAATGCATTCGAAACTCTTAAAACAAAACTTATCACTGCTCCTATTTTACAATATCCTGATTTCACTAAAGAATTCATCCTTACAACTGATGCATCTAATTACGCAATCGGAGCTGTTCTCAGTCAAATGGGCAATCAAAAGATAGATTTACCCATCTCTTATGCAAGTCGCACCCTCAACAGATCCGAATCCAATTATAGTACCACAGAAAGGGAACTGTTGGCTATTGTTTGGGCTGTTCAAACTTTCCGACCGTACTTGTACGGGAGAAAATTTAAAATTATAACAGATCATCGTCCCCTTATTTGGTTGAAAAACTGTAAGGATCCTGGAAGTAAATTAATACGATGGAGACTAAAACTTGAAGAGTTTGATTACGACATCATGTATAAACAAGGTAGAGTTAACTCAAATGCTGATGCTCTTTCTCGAATTGAAATAGAATCCGATAACTCTCTTATCCTTCATACTCAAATGGATGATACATTTCAGGACTATATAAAATTTTATTACAACTCCATGACTCCTAATATCCATGAGTATAACGACCTAAATAGTGCCATCGACACTACCAAATCACCCGTTGCATACCTAACTGCAATAGACAAGGATGATCAAAACCCTCATACTACTGTTTTTCTAGACAGAAGCCTTAATAAAGAAATCATCCTTAACAAAAGCTATGCACTCTATGATATAGAAAAATCGGTAACGATCTACAAACAAACCATTTACCATTGCTTCGTAAAACATTCATTCTTTGAAAAACCTTCCTACCAAATTTTTTTCTACTGTATCCTAAACTTAAAGAAGAAACTCATTAAAGATAAAATAACCGAAATCAACATACCAAACCCTGTAGATTCAATAAACCAGTTTAATTACAATAAACTTAGGGATATCATTCAGTTCATCTTTCGAAATGAAAAAATAAAAATCAATATCTATCACAATAAAATTATGACTCCAACTGCGGAACAGATCCCTGAAATCCTAACTCAATTTCATGATTCCCCAACTGCTGGACATAACGGATACCATAAAACATACAACAAAATCAAACAGTATTATAAGTGGAAAAACATGAAAAAAGACATTAAGTCCTATATAAAGAATTGTGCGTCATGCCAACTCAATAAAACTTCTAGAAAACTAACAAAAGCACCAATGGAAATAACTTCTACAGCCAACACTCCTTTTGAAAAGATTAGTCTAGATATCGTTGGTCCATTACCCATTACAGAGCAGGGAAACCGATTTATTTTGACCCTCCAAGATGATCTTACCAAATCCTATTGTAAATCATGAGGCTGCCACAGTGGCAAACAAATTATTGCAATTCATTACTAGGTTTGGAATTCCGAAGCAAATTCTCACTGATCAGGGTTCAGACTTTACTTCCACTCTCATGAAGGAAGTGTCTAAGCTATTCCATATCAAGCTCTTGCATACAACAGTATATCATCCGCAATCAAATGGTGCCCTTGAAAGATCCCATTCAACATTAAAAGATTATCTTAAACATTACATCAACAACCAACAAAACGACTGGGACGAATACGTTCCACTTGCAATGTTCGCTTACAACACTGCTGTCCATACTACGACAAAATTGATCTTTGGAACAAAACCAACGTTACCAAATTCAATAACCAACACTCCCGAGTTTAAATATACTTACGATTCATATGCAGACCAATTAAAATACAAATTAAATAGATCCTTTCAAATAGCAAAAGAAAACATAATTAATTCCAAACAAACAAGCAAAACTTATTATGATAAAAAAATCAATAATCCGCAATACAAACCAGGTGACCTTGTACTTATGAAAAATAATAATAATAAACCAGGAACTTCTAAGAAACTATCTCCTAACTGGAAAGGCCCTTACCAGATAACTAAAATTTGCGTTAATAATAAAAATATCGTAATCAAGCTTAAGCACAATAAACATTTAAAAGTCCACACAAACCAGTTAAAACCAACTTCTCTTTCAGGATGATTCTCTCAATCGCAATTCTGTACAGCTGTTTATGCCTGTTTCAAACCCAAGCCAATGTCGAATTTGAAATCAAAAGGATAGAAAGCGGAAGCGGACTGTTCTATGAACATTTGGGAATCACTAAATTTTATTCTGAATATTTTAAAATTGTCACTCACATTGATATAAAGTCATATACAGAAAGACTGGGTCTAATCAGAAGAGTAGCCAAATTATCTTTCCAACTTTGCAATAAAATTACAAAAGAGCATGTCAAACTATTTTGTACGCAAAATTCCAACATTTTTAACGTAAAGGTGCCTGAAATTCTAAATAAAGAAGAATCTGTTGGAGCCATGATGGGAAGCCCAAGACCCCGTAGAGGAATTTGAAATGTTGTAGGATCCGTAGCGAAATTTCTGTTTGGAACTATGGATTCTAATGACGCCGAGTATTATGATGGTATTATTAACAAGGTTGAACATGATGAATCTGAACTACAACTTTTAATCAAGGATCAAATAAATGTTGTAAAAACTACAATCACCAATTTCAATAGTACCATATCCCAAGTAAAGTTATCTGAAAAAGAACTTAACAAAAATATCGAAAAATTTAACGCATTCTTAAAGGAACAGAACAGCCTCAATTCTGAATCTGACTTGAACCAGGAAATTATTGAACACCTGAGCATCCTCACCTTTCTGTTAAACGAAATTGAATTGAAACTAGAAGAAATAATTGATGTCATTATGGCTGCAAGGAAAAATACTCTTCACCCTAGTCTCATCAGTCCTAAGAGATTGATTGACGAATTCAATAAATTTAAACAACACCTTAAAAGCGGACTCGAATACCCAATCAAACCAGACATTAAAAACATCAATCAGATCCTAGACATTATCAGAATACAATACTCATTCAAGAAACAACGAATGATCTTTGTTATATCATTTCCTTTAGTCGACAGTACTGACTTCAACCTTTATCACCTGATACCTTTACCAATACCTCATGCCGAACAAAAAACATATGCATATATGGATCCCGGCTTCAAATACTTAGCAGTCTCAACCAATAAATTTTTGTACGCTCAATTCCAAGCAATTGACTCTTGTAAGCAATTGGAAAATGATAAATATATCTGTGAAAATTATATCACTTACTCTACTCTAAATAAACCCATTTGTGAAATTTCTCTCCCTACCAAAATTAATAAAAGAATTCCATCTGACTGCGCAACTAGGATTTTGGCAGGAAAAATCGAAATCTGGCAGAATTTGGTAAATAATAACTGGATATATGTGACAAGTGAACCACACATGCTTACCATACAATGTAATAATACAATAAAAGATGTTGAAATCTCTAAAACCGGAATCCTAACTCTCGCGAGAAATTGCAAAGCATATTCTTCACAGACTCAATTACTTACTCATAACGAATTTACTTCATATTACGAAAATATCATCCCAAGCCTCAACATAGTTGAAGACGACTGTTGTGAAGAAAAGAGAATTAATAAAACAAATCTCGACTATTATCTCGATCAGATACATTTGTCCAACATAAGACTGGACGACCTCAATATTGCATCTCATAAACTGGACGATTTAAATGAGCAAGTGAATCGACTCCACACTCAACCTCACTTCTATAAATATGGAAATTTCTATAGAACTATCATTATAATAACATCAATCCTTGTCCTTGTATATATTCTCTATAGGATATAAAATTGCATAAAACCCTTACTTCCGAGTTCAATGAGAATTGACCGTAGCTGCTGTTGCAGAGCCATCACAATTGACCAATATAACTCGCCTACCTCATCACCTAGGTATCGTACTGAATTGGAACTTACATCTATTTCTGATGACGCTCCGGCTATCTTACCTCAGGAGGCGGACGCCAGAATTCCCTTGCGACTCGCGAAAACAAAATCCAGATTCAGATCTTCTATAGGTAGACTGAACCACGGCGAATTCTAAATTTAAAAGTTGAAATTCGTCTTTTCTAAGGGGGGTGTTGTTATGGACCTCATGATCCATATACTCCTTTGTCCTCGAAAGTCCGTATTCACAGTGACCCAACACTCGCCTATATTAAAGTCCAACACGTGTCAAGAAATTCGATCTGCTGAAATTCCGCGAAATAATTGATTTGAATAAAATCTCATAAATCATAACAAATTCTCCGAACGTAATTTATACCCTAAATATGAATCGCAGAAATTGACATAAACTTTCAAATCCAATTGAAAAAGGTCTCATTTCCAGAAACGTAAACAATGCCATGCTCAGGAAATATCTCCTCCAAATCAAAAGACGTTCCCTATGAAAGACTATACTTTTGCGACATTTGCAAGTCCAATAAACATAATACCCCTGATTGTGTTTACAACAAGAATCGCAATGGCTCGAACAATTCTACGCGAAAACAGTAAACAATCAAAATTGAATCAGCGAAAACTATAATCGATATTTTGATAAACAACGAAGAAGTGGAATTTGCGTGCGAAATCATTTAAGTCAAATGGATAAACAATTTCTGCCTCTAAAAGGGCTCTTCTTAATCATAGAGTTAGTTAGTTCTGGGATAGCTGTTGAATAAAATTTTTTGGAAAAAGTGCAGAAGTAAAAGTAAAAATTTAAAAGTTAAAGTTTAAGAAGTAAAAGTTTAAAGGTTTAAGAAGTAAAACTCTAAAAGTAAAAGTTTAAGAAGTAAAAGTTTAAAAAGTTAAAGTCTAAAAGTGAATGTAGTTGAAATATTATTCAAAGGTGTAAAGATTGAAGATTGTGGTAAATGTGCAGTGAGATTGGAAGTGTGAAGGAAGACAAAATAAAATATTTGTGAAAGAAGTTGTGATATTGACTTTTCTTTAAAAGAGCCCATAACAGTATGAACTCTGAGTAACCCCTCTGATTTCTTTAAACTTCTTTCTGTTATAAGTGCCATGTAAAAATTGATAATATTATCGTTGAGCCAAGAATTTCCAACTAGAGTTAGGAGATCATTCTTTTTAATCGTCACATTGAATTTCGAGATAACAACATTATTTTGTTGACCTTGCTTAGTTGCTCCGTCAATTACTGAAATTTGGCTTTGGGTTAATTCAGGGAATTCATCCTTGAATTCGGGTTCTTTATTGGGAAATTTGTCGTATTTAAGAGGTCTTTTAATATTTTCTGGATGTACGTTTTTTAATTTGCCTAGTTTAAATTTGGGTTCTTTTTTGAGCTTAATTGCTTTGTAATTTTTCACGTGTCCTGTGGTCCTAGTTTCTTCATAAATTTCTCTTTTCTGATTTGTGTTTTCTATCCATTTCTTTTTGCTTTTGATAAGATTTTCTCTAATCTTTTTTATCTCTATTTTATGAAATTGTACTTTTTACTTTTTATGGTCGAATGGTAACGTTCGTAATAATTTCTTACGGCTTTTTGCAAAATTTGTTTAATCGAAAATTTGCTTTGTTCATAGATCAAAATTCTAAATTTTTCTGCTAAAGTTTGATGGAATCTTTCGATATCTGCTAGACCTGTATGACTATGTGGTTTTGTAAAATGAAGTTCAATATTTTCATTACCGAGAAATGTTTTTATTGGGCGCCGTTCAACTCGTTTCCTGCAATAATCTTCTGAGGTTTCCCAGCTTTCGGAAAGTGTTCCTCAAAGATTTCCATCATTGTGATATGACTACAAACTGGAAGGTAAAAGGCTGTGCCAAATGTTGAAAGTCGATCGATTATTGTAAGGAATTGTCGCTTCATTATTGTGTAGATGTCAATCTGAATAATTTGGTTTAAATCGGATGGAGTTTCGGTTAATTGAAATTTGGGTTTTATTGGTTTGCGATCATATTTAACTCGTTGACAAATATTACATTGATTGATGACTAATTTAATAAGATCAAATAATTATGGATAGTAGATTTTGTTCTTGATTGCATTAAATGTTTCCAAAATACCAGAATGCAAACTTTCTAACATGATACTTTGATATTTGCTTAATTACTTCAGTTTCTGTGGGTATATCCTGAGCTCTATACGAGCACCTGATAAATTTTATTTTTGAATCGTTTGAATACAATTCACGAATTTTATTTTGGACTATATTATATTGGTTATCTGTTAACTCGGTGAAAATTCCTATAGTCCCTTTTTTAATATATCTTCGTAGTAGGGGAAGGTGGGGACCCTTCGTACGGTTTCTACATTTTATTTTTTATTTTTTTTATTTTTTCATGAATCAATCACCTGACAGCTTAAATTTATAGTCTAACTATCTGAGATTCATATAAAAAAATGACAGATGATTTCATCTAATGTTTCAACCATAATTATGATTTAAACAAAATTTGGAATTTTTACGAATCCGCCCCAACAACGGGGCACCTATATACAGTATTAGGGGACCTTCGTACGCTGTGGGGTAGCTCCGTACGTGCGATTAAAACAACACATATAAATCAAAATTCTTTTATTAGCAATGAAATTAAACACAAAAATAAAGATTTAACTTCTATTAAACAAAAATAAAATACTTTTCTTATAGTCAACAAAAATTACATAGCTTTTCTTATGTAAAACAAAACTTAAATGACTTTTCTTAAAATTAACAAAAATTAAATTACTTTCCTCTAAAAATAAAACATAAAATTGCTTCATTTTCTACGTAAATTAGTTATCCTAAATTTAGAATCACATGTTTCAATCTTTGGTGCGGATTAGCACTGCAAAAAGTTGTTGTTAATTAACAAGATAATAAAAACTATTGAGCAGTAAAATTAGAAAAATTTACTGAAAAAGTGAAAAGTTTTGATGTTCTAGAAGTACAAATTGTTGGAGGCTTAGGTTCAGGAAGAATCATTTCAACATCAGTTATGTAAACAGTATGAATATCTTCAACATTAGGGAAAACGAATGTCCACGAAAAATCTGGCTTCTTTCTTAGATAAGATACTTTAAATTCAGTCTGACTATAGTGACCGACAACTTTGCCTAAATAGTAAATAATACTTTTTTTCTTAGGGAACCTCACTAAAATAAACGAACCGTCTTTAATATTTTCTGGTATTACATTAACTGTCAATTGGCTTCTGTTCATTTCAAAATTTTGATACTCGGTTTCATCTTCATCTGTGATAGAAGTTATACTCTCTTGAAAGCTTATATCAGATTCATCACTTACTGTGTTTCTAGCTTTCTTGTTCTTCGGTTTTAAATTAAAATTAGCTAAACTACGTTTCATTTGTCTTGCCCTAGCCCTTCTTTCCTATTCTAGCTTTTTCAATTGCTTTTCATTGTGTTTCTTTTCAATGAGCTTTTTTTCGGGTGTGTCAGTATAAATACGTGATTTTCCTGGCCGTCGTCCTTTGTTTGTTTTATTACTTCTTAAACCAGTCGGATAGGGTCGAATTGCCTCTGGTGTGAAAACTGTTTTCAAAGGAGCAACTATTTGATGGATTGGTGAATTATTCAAAGCATCTGGTTCACAAGCATCTAAAATACACCTTTCTAGTTCATCATCATAAGTTATCAATGGTGAGTTAATAGTTTGTTCTGTAGATTCTCGCGGAACCTCCAAGAAATCCTGTGTTCCAGAAGTAGAGGGTTGGCAGATATCAGAGACACTTGGCTGCGGAGTAGGTGCTGACAAATCTTCAACGACGTTTTGAGTAGGAGGCACATGTTCTAAGTTACCTAATGTATACACCTCAGTTAGAGCAAAATCTTCGTCACTAAAGCTAATTCATTAAGAGGCCATATTCGGGGCTTGTTAAACCCGCTTGTGATATTTTTTGCGGTGAATTATTCGAAAAATGCAATTTTCACAAGCTTTGGAACATTATAAATTGTCAATGCTTTGCCTGGGTTCATTGTATGCCAATTATTGAAAGCGATTTTCAACATTGATTTAAATGGTCGAAAGACTCCCACATCAAGTTGTTGTAGGCGGTGAGATGTATGTGGTGGAAAAGATAGGTAAATTATGCCATTTTCTTTGGCGTAGTGGATGGCTTTGAGAGAAACATGGCTTTCATGATTGTCACAGAACAATAATATAGGGTTATTTTTTGTGCAGAGTGTGTGCTTCTGGATATGTTTTAAAACAGAGACGAATATATCGCTATTTATCCAGCCACTTCTATTTGCAGCGCCGAGACTTCCTTCGGGTGCTCCTTCGAGAAAATGATCTTTATAATGAACGCGTGGAAACACGAAAAGTGGAGGAATGGTATTTCCACTGGAAGATATAATGCCACCAAATGTTACGAGCTCGCCTCTTTCAGCTGATACAATTTGTCTGACTTGTTTTTGGCATCTTGGAGCCAAGACTTTAGGAGTAGCTTTAACGGTAGGTACACCTGATTCGTCGAAATAAAAGATTCTGTCAGCAGTTAATCGATGTCGCTCCAGCACTGTCTTCAAGTTGGTATAAAACTCGGTAACCGAAGTTTTGTTAAGCGCAAAAGATCTGGCAGCGCTTGTGTTTTTGCGTTTGCGTAAACTGAGTTCCGGGTTTTTTCTGCAAAAACCATGCATCCATTCTTTCCCAGCCCTCTTATTTTCTTCCCACTTTGCTGGATATTTCAAACTCAAAGATTTGGCAAACTCATATGCTAACTTTCTTATTTGAATCGTCGTAAGCCCATAATGCATCTTACAACATTTGATAATATAATCATTTAATAGTTTTTCTTCTTTCATAGAAAAGACTTGGAAACTTGTATATTTAGAGTCAAATGTACGGTTGCTTGACCCTTCAGCATCAATGCTATTCTTGTATTTTTTAACACGGCTTTCTAATGTTGACAATTTCAAATTGTATTTGTCCGCAGCTTTTCTATATGACAATACTCCTTGCATAACATCCTGTATTGCTGACTGCATGCATTTTTCATCCACAGCTTCTCTACTTGTCTTTTTTGGTTTATAAGTCCGCACCATGTTTCTGTGGAGAAATAATAAGAAATAGGTATTAAAATATATATACGTACATCGGCGATAGCAAAACACAAGACAAAGTTGATGCAAAAATTAACAATTAGCACAGTAACAAACTAAATCATACCTACCTACCAGTTGGGGCACATTCGTACGCATTCAAACGTGCCCCATCTAGTTCTGTCCGAAAGTACCCCACTAACTGAATAACAACAAAATATAGGTAACCTCTTCTAATATTCATAGGAAAACGTCATGAATTAAGTATTGAAAACGTATCTTAAGTATATTTTGCTACTTACTGATAGAATACTCAACACGAAAACTTATTTTATCTGCGGTAACAATAGACAAAAAATTGATCACAAAATTACTCACCAATCGCAAAGACACGTTCGTGTCTGTCACTTCACGCTCACCGGGGCGAATGGCGCGATACTACGTTGACGTAAAGTTGGTACTCGACTCACGCACACATACAAAAGCAAGACCGTACATTGTTTCGTTCAAGTTTTATTTTGACTGTATGAATGTGCCCCGCGTACGAACGGTCCCGACCTTCCCCTATATCGTGCAAATTTTCGAAGTCGTATTCTGCTATATAGATAATTCTTTTACAATGAATTTTTTCCAATTCCTTAATTTTATTGTAAGTGAGGATAAGCTGTGTTTTATATATATATATATATATATATATATATATATATATATATATATATATATATATATATATATATATATATATATATATATATATATATATATATTCACAACCCCTTCTCTGATTGGAATATGATTTAGGAGTTCTTCTCTAGCAGAGTGGATTGTAGCCATTCCTTCATCCTTGTCCTCTTCAACAGTATGTAAGAGTCCAAGGTCAGAAAATGAACGGGTTTTAGTAACTAATACTTGGGAAATTTCATCAAATTATTTAGGATGTTCGATTCTACTCAGAAAATCTGTGACTTTATTGTCTTTACCTTGTTGATACTCGATTTCAAACTGATACTCCCCCAATTCAATCAGCCATCTTTGATGCCTTGGAGACATCTTCTTTCCTTTATACTTTGCTTGTAAGTACTTTATTGGTTGATGATCAGTTATAATTTTGAATCTGCTACCATCCAAGTATGGTCTGAAATAGTTCACAGACCATAAGATAGCAAGAGTTTTTTTCATGAGAGTTTAACGTCCGCAATGCAAAGCAAATAGGGTGGCCTTCTTGTGATAGAACGGCCCCTATTGCATAATTTGAAGCATCTGTCATTACTGTTGTTTACTATTCAAATTGCATTTCAAGTTTCCCACATTCCATATCTATAATTAAAATCCTAGCTTTATTATTCTACTTCCAATTTACCTCATTGAACTCATAACTGTAACATAAAACGTACATCTTCATGTTCTCATAAATTCCTAACGTAAAATTAATGTCACACGATAGTCCAGCCAAAACAATGTTGGTTCTCACCACATTTCATACATTCTTGTACGTTCCCACGATTAGTCTAAATTAGCTATGTAAGCATAAATTATGTATATAAAGTCACTTGTATTAAAATAAAATTCAGTATTCAAAGTACAACAAACGAGTTTGTACTCATTTTGGTGACCCCGACCCAAGAGCATTTCCAAGCCATAATCAGGACCTAGTGTGAGGCTGCACTAGGGTGCTCTATTATCCTAGCGTTGTAATAGTCGAGCTCAAGTCCGCAGGGTGAACTTTGAGTTGGTCGATATCTGCATCTCGCTTCAGCGCCACGAGGGATTGCATCTTCCAACGACGCTCAGGTGAGCACCAGGAAGGAAGCCAACGATATCTGCATCTCGTTTCAACGCCACGAGGGATTGCACCTTCCGACGACGCTCAGGTGAGCACCAGGAAGGAAGCCAACGATATCTGCAACTCGCTTCAGCGCCACGAGGGATTGCACCTTCCGACGACGCTCAGGTGAGCACCAGGAAGGAAGCCAACGATATCTGCAACTCGCTTCAGCGCCACGAGGGATTGCACCTTCCGACGATGCTCAGGTGAGCACCAGGAAGGAAGTCAACGATACCTGCAACTCGCTTGAGCGCCACGAGGGATTGCACCTTCCGACGACGCTCAGATGAGCACCAGGAAGGAAGCCAACGATATCTGCATCTGGTTTCAACGCCACGAGGGATTGTACCTTCCGACGACGCTCAGGTGAGCACCAGGAAGGTAGCCAACGATATCTACAACTCGCTTCAGCGCCACGTGGGATTGCACCTTCCGACGACGCTCAGGTGAGCACCAGGAAGGAAGCCAACGATATCTTCAACTCGCTCAAGTGAGCGCCAGGAAAGAAGCCAACGATATCTGCAACGCTTGAGCAAGGAAGCCAACGATATCTTCAACTCGCTCAGGTGAGCACCAGGAAGGAAGCCAACGATATTTGCAACTCTCTTCAACACCACGAGGGATCAGCATCTTCCCGTCGACGAACAACAGGAAGTTTAACAACGGTTTCACACGCAAGTTATTGAACTAATTATTATTAGATTTAATTTTCTCAGATATACATATTTATATATAAGAACACGTTTTGCGTTGCTCATCTCTACCCCCCACTCTCCCCCTTTCTTTTTTGGTCATAACAACGTCATCTGTGTTGGCAGAACTATAAAACTAGATAATCATGGATAAGTTATTTAAAACTCAGTCAAAATTGGGAAAAGCCATCGAGAAAAGGCAAGAAAACTATAGCAAAACTTCCACTACGAGAAGAACGTTACGATATTTACAAACGCAACTTGATTTATTGGTCTCTGAGTGGGCCGATTTCAGTGGACACCATTCAGAATTATCAAAGTTTGAAGATATGAATCCCAGCCACCCTTATTTTGAAGAAGATTTCTTCAGGGGTGTACGGGATGCATACTCAGAGCGCAAGGCTGAACTTGAGTATCAAATTAAAAACTCCACTTCTGCTGACGAAATGGGATCAACACACAATGATTATGTGCAGAAGAAAATTAGAACTCAAGAATCTATGATGAGCTCCCTTGGATACTGTCTAGACGCCCTAGAAGACTTTTTGAAAACTCCTCGTTCAAAAGCATTTTATATGCAACATTCCTCCAACATATCCAACTGTTGGCAATTAATAACTACTAACCATTACGAGCTTCTGGCAGAAGATACGGCCCTTTACGATAATAACCAATATTCAGATCTGCAGGGAAAATATAATGATATAGCAATCGAATTGTTAGAATTAAGTAGTCCATCTCCTGAAAACCATGCCAGCTCTCAACAAAATACGTCCTCCCAAAGTATGGTCCGACCTCCGAAAATAACAATCCCCACTTTTATGGGAGATTATGCCAAGTGGCAACAGTTTTATGATCTGTTTACAAATTTGATTCATCAACAACCAATGTCTAGCTCTCATAAAATGTTCTACCTTAAATCTAATCTCTCTGGTGAGCCAAGCAGACTCATTCAACATCTACAAATTTCAGAACAAAACTACGATATTGCTTGGGGAATACTTAAAAAACGCTATGATAACAAGCGTCTAATCGTATCAGCCTTCATTGATAGAGTATTGACATTTAATAGTATGTCAGCTGAGTCTTCAATAGGAATCAAACAGCTTCACGATATAGTTAATGAAGCACTATTGGGTATCGAAAGTCAAGAAATTGACACGTCCAACTGGGATCCATTAATCGTTCAGCTACTTTTAAAGAAAGTAGGCCGTGAAACTCACAGGCTCTTTGAAGAAAGCCTTAAATCACCCAAAGAAATTCCGACTCTAGCATCATTCTTAAACTTTATTGAAGCTAGATTTCAATTATTAGAAACTCTTGGAGATAAACGGGAAAAGAATCAGTGTAAAGAAAAAGAAACGAAGAAATCAAATACGTCCTTGACAACAAGCCAAATAAGTTCTTGCGAGTTATGCAAGAATCAAACCCACCAGTTGATATTTTGTTCAAAATTTCTGAAGTTCTCTCCTTCAGAACAAATTAACGCAGCAAAAAACTGCAAATGTGTATCAATTGTTTGAAGAAAGGTCATAAAACTTCCACTTGTCCTTCTAGAAGTTGCTTAAAATGCAATGGGCGACATAATACCTTACTTCACATTGAAAAGCCTGGTAATACTTCTGCACAAGCAACTTCACAAAAAACTCGCACCACGAATAAAAATAAAAATAATGAAATGCAAGTTTCGGTTCATACTGTCTCTGAAAAAGATCATCTACTGTCAGGTTATACGTTTCTGGGAACGGCAATGCTAAATATTGAAAATTGTCTGGGACAAGACGTAACCTGTAGAGCATTGTTGGATTCTGGATCGCAATTGCATTTTGTAACGGAGGCTTTAGTAAAGCGCCTAGGAATGCAAGTTAATCGAAGAAAAATCGACATAAATGATATAGGTGATTTCAAACTTCAAGCTAAGGGTCGAATTAATATCGCAATCAAATCAAGGCCCAATGGATTTAAAGCTTACATTGAAGCGTTTATTTTGTCGGACATAACTTCCGATCAACCTAGGGTTGCTTTAAATACAAGTGATTGGCCAATTCCGAAAAATATAAGATTAGCTGACCCAGATTTCAGTGAGCCCAGAAAGACCGATTTACTTCTGGGTGCTGACATATATGCTAATCTAATGTCAGTTGGTCAAATCAGAATATCTGCCGACTTGCCTGCCTTACAGAATTCGATACTTGGGTGGATTGTCTTGGGGACAGCTCGTCAACCGACTACAAACCTAGCAACTTTCAGTGGAGTAGCCAGTCTATCATTAGAGGCACAACTCAAAGAATTTTGGGAATTGGAACAATGCAATTCAGACACCCAACAAATGACAAAGGCTGAAAAAATGTGTGAAGATCATTTCAGCATAAATACAAAACGCAACCTTCAAGGCCGTTTCATAGTTCGTCTCCCTTTCATACAGCCCCCATGCGCACTAGGAAAGTCTCAAAAGATTGCGGAACGAAGGTTCCTTAGTCTTGAAGCCCGTTTTAAAAAGAACCCAGAGTTGAAACAACAATACATTTATGAGAGAACTTCTCTTTTTGAATCACATGGAGTTGATGGCCCAAATACCAAAACAAAACTATTTTTTGCCTCATCATAGCGTGCTCAAACCAGAAAGCACGAGCACTAAATTAAGAGTAGTGTTTGATGGATCTTGTAAAACATCAAGTAACCTATCTTTAAATGACATACTGATGGTAGGTCCAACAATCCAAGACGACTTATTTGTAATTTTACTCCGTTTTCGACTGCACAAATATGTTTTTGCAGCCGATATTACTAAAATGTATAGACAAATATTGGTTGATGAAAGGGACAGAGACTTTCAACTTCTGGTTTGGCGTGAATCTCCAGATCAAGATCTAAAATACTACCGTCTGCGCACAGTAACCTATGGTACCGCTTCAGCTCCATATCTAGCTACTAAATGTCTTCATCAATTGGCAGAGGAAGAGGGCAAGAAGTATCCACTTGGCAGTCAAATACTTAAACGTGACTTTTACGTAGATGATATAATGACGGGATCAGATAGCTTAAAGCAGACTTGTAATCTCCAGAATGAGCTAACAAGTCTTCTTCGTGAGGGAGGTTTCCAACTCCGTAAATGGAGCGCAAATCATCCAAAATTGTTAGAATCAATTCCTAAAGAAGATATTGAAGCCAAGATCAATATTGGAGAAACCAAAAATACTCACATCAAAACTTTAGGCCTATCCTGGTACTAGGTGACCAGATCAGTGATCAGTTTTCAATTCGAACAAATTTGCCGATAATACGCCGCTTCACAAAAAGAACGATTTTAGCAGACGTGGCAAGAATTTACGATCCGCTAGGGCTCATAAACCCAGTCGTCACATACGGAAAAATATTTGTGCAAAGTTTGTGGAAGCTTAAACTGGAATGGGATGAAGCACTTCCCCTGGAACTCCAAAACAAATGGATATCATTTCGTCAGGACTTAGAAAAGATAAAAGAACTGTCCATACCAAGGCATGCACTAGCCAGAAAGCGTCAAAGGTGCCTAGAAATTCATGGTTTTGCCGACGCAAGCGAAAAGGCTTACGGAGCAGCCGTGTACCTACGAACTATCAATTCTGAGGGTCAACCAATAGTACGGCTTCTCTGTGCAAAATCAAAGGTGGCTCCTCTCAAAGAAACAACGCTCCCACGACTCGAGCTTTCAGCGGCTTACATACTAACAAAATTAGTATGCCGAGTCAAGACAGTGCTAGCTCCAAGGCCAGACGCAGCATTCCTATGGAGTGACTCTACTATTGCCCTAGCTTGGATTACTTCTGAATCGTCTGCGCAAAGTAAATTCATTGCTAACCGGGTGTCATATATTCAACAAAATTCTGAGAAAAAACAATGGCTACATGTCCCTTCCAAAGAAAATCCGGCAGACTTGATCTCTAGAGGCCTGAGTGCAACCCAGTTATTAACTTCGAATTTGTGGTTTAACGGCCCTCAATTTCTGCGATCTGATCCAATAAATTGGCCAACTGCCACACCACCTACAATAGACACAAGCCCAGAAAGTCCCGTTGCACTACCATGTTCGGTCGACTCGATTAAACCAAGCTATAATATGTTAAAGACTATAAATCATCGGAACTCGTTTAAGACACTACTACATGTTATAGCTTACATCAGGCGAATTTGCAAAAGATATGGTCCAAATGAGAAACCTCCTAATACTGTAATTCTGTGTTCCATTGAAATTCATGGGTAGTAAAAACCATTCAAGAAGAGCATTTCACAGAAGAACTTAAAGAGCTAAAGAAGGGAAAACTACTATCCCCCAGGAGCAAGCTATCACCCTTATCCCCATTTTTAGACGAAATAGGACTTATAAGGGTGGGAGGAAGGTTAAAGGAAGCCAAACTATCTTATGATAGCAAGCATCCGATGGTTCTTCCTGGAAAAGATGAATATGTATACATTTTAATGAAAGAACTACATAGTACTAATCTTCACGCGGGACCACATGCCCTTTTGGCAGCAGCTAGGCAAAGATTTTGGCCTCTGAATGGGAGAAAACTCGCACAATCTTTTGTACACAAGTGTGTTCGATGTGCGAGATTTCAACCAAAGACAATCAACCAAATCATGGCAACTTTGCCACCCGCACGAGTGCAACCCTCTCGGCCATTTACAAATGTTGAAATAGATTTCTGCGGCCCAATTCATATTCATTACAAAGTTCGAGGCAAGAAACCTACTAAGGCGTATATAGCCGTATTTATATGTTTCGCAACTAAGGCAGTTCATTTAGAACTTGCATCTGATCTCACAAAAGACGCCTTTATTGGAGCATTAAAACGCTTCATCGCAAGACGAGGAAGGCCCACTCACATTCATTGCGACACTAATTTTGCACTAATTTTGTGGGGGCAAAAAATGAACTCAAAGAAATTTATGATTTGTTTTTCAAATCGGATTTCCATGATGAATTGATACAGCACTGCGCAGATCAAATGATAGAGTGGCATTTTATACCTCCAAGAACTCCACACTTTGGGGGTCTTTGGGAGGCGGCTGTTAAGTCAGCTAATTATCATCTGCGAAGAACTATAGGTAGTGCTTCACTGACGTATGAGGAACTCAACACTCTCATCACCGAAATTGAAGCAATACTTAACTCTCGACCTCTTACAAAGCTTTGCAGCAACCCTAATGACATTCAGGCACTAACTCCATCTCATTTCCTGATTGGCGAACAGTTAACAGCCCTACCTAACCCTCTAATGAAGGAGAAGGACATAAAACTATGCCAAAGATGGGAGCTCGTTACTCAAAAACAACTTGAGTTTTGGAGAAAGTGGAGCAAGGAGTTTCTTCACGAGTTACAACAAAGAAATAAATGGAGGACTCCGATCGAGGGCTTAAAGCCAGGTAGTCTTGTTCTATTGAAAGACGAATCTACAGCGCCACTTAAGTGGCCATTAGGCAAGGTCGTAAGTGCAACAAAAGATAGAGACGGCATGGTAAGGGTAGTGCAAATCATCACCGAAAGGGGTATAACTGATCGAGCCATCCATAACCTAGCACCATTGCCGGTAGAGACCACTACAGTAGATGAAAACAAGGAGGCATCTGCTCCTGATTCTTCTAACATCACAAAGCAGAACCAGCTCTCTTCTACTGCATCTCTTCTTAACACATTACCAACAAATCTCCAGAATACTGCACCAAGCCCACATGAAACATCAAAAAAAATCAAGACAACGTTTACCCCAACTCTCCGCAGCCATAATCCATCTCTCAAACCAACAACCTGCATAACAAAAAAACGAAAAGGAACCCGATTTTTTCCAATAGGTCCTCACTGGAAAGATGTCCCCTTTAAACCATGCACTTCTTTGTAACAGTTTCAGCAGCATTCACTCCCCAACGGGACCAACAACGAAGTGTCCCAACCAATGACCAAGCGTCAAACGCGACACACGTACTGTGGTAACACACTTTTAAGTACACTTTTAATTGTATTTATTACAATTTTCCCTCCCGCTCACTCATTCACCTTACAAGATAAAGTGGAAATTACTCCATGGGATTCTCAGCCATTACTGTACTTCGAAGAAGTCGGTCGTATGACAATGGCAGTAGATAAATGGACAATTATAACATATTTTGACCTCCAAAGTTACTGGGAGGAAATAAATATTATGACAGCGTATACAGCTCAATTAAAAGAATGGTGTAAGAAGGCTACCACAATCGATAAAACCGAATATTGTACTCCTATCCTAAAACAATTTGAAAGGCGTATGGCATCAATATATGCCAATAATGAAATATTGCGCAGCAGAAACGGCAGTCCTGCTAGAGTTCGCCGATCACCTTTTGACATCATTGGTACTATTTCCAACAAACTATTTGGAATACTGGACCAGGAATATGCAAATGGAATGGCAGAGACAATAGAACATGTGAAAGGCAACGAGAACCATTTGTTACAACTCATTAAAAACCAAACATCAATAATAGATGCAACTTTAAATGTCATCAAGCATGACAGGGAAACCTTTAAGAAACAGTCTTTCAGCATTAACAACAATTTAAAACTGATTCTTGAATCTCTTGCAGCAACTAAGAAAATAGTTGATGAAGAAAAAATAATTCAAGTATTCACAACTCTCTCACTACAATTCTCTTTAATGCTAACCAATTACGAACAAACTCAATCAAATATAGTCCACGTTCTCACAGAGTGCCATAATAAAAAGGTAAATCCTCTCTTACTTTCCCCAACACAATTGCGGTCTGAGCTTTCCATTATCAGAGAACATCTCGATTCATCGCTTTCAATTCCTGGTGGAAATAGCCATACAGATCTCTTACAATTATGCAATATGATGACCATCAAGGCTAGACTAACTACTAGCTATCTCCTCTTCTGTATTCATTTACCCCTAGTAAGTAAAGACTTATTTCAAATCTTCAATATAGTACAAGTGCCTATTCGAGTTCAACACAAAGACATAAGGATAGCCACATCTTATGACCTCATTGCAGTAAGTCTTCATCGAGATTATTACTATCTATTTGTTAATGACGAGCTACGGCTCTGTATGACAGTGGATGGTACAGATCATATTTGCGATAAGAGGCACAAGTTATACCACAAAACAGTTGGACCCGCAATGTGTGAGCTAAATATTATGAACCAACCCGGGAAACTTCCATCTAACTGTCACTTAGAGCCAATTTCACAACCAAATAATTGGACTCAACTTCATGATCCCAATATATGGCTCTACAATTTTGAGGCTGGCGTAACAATAAACATCGTCTGTGGTTTCCAATCTATACACCATGTACTAAAAGGGGTCGGTTTAATACGATTTAAATCAAAATGCGTGATTAGACAAGACGCAACGATCATCTCTGCGCATGCTCACATTTCTAATAATCGCAATGCTTCTTTTATGGCTTCCACAACAATGACTAACCGACATTGAGGGCCACCTACTCAAAACCCAACAGATTAGAGCAACGCAAAACATTATTATTAAGCAAAACTTAGACGACATTAAGAATCTAAATGTATCACTACAAAAGCTTAAAAATGATGAAATTGTTCCATTTAATGTAAACGAAAGCATCCACCACTATACAGCTAGTTACTTGGCTCTAGCCTTAGTGATAACTTTTGTTTTAATATATGCAATACGAAAACTATTAATAAGGAAAGATGTGCGCCAGAACCCGCTCCTAGAAGAGCAAATTTTAGACTTAAGCGATCTACAAATGTTGAAACTTGATAAATTTCAAGGCGCGGGAGTGTTTACTACTCAAATTGTATTTCAAGTTTTCCACATTCCATATCTGTAATTAAAATCCTAGCTTTATTATTCTACTTCCAATTTACCTCATACAACTCATTACTGTAATATAAAACGTACATCTTCATGTTCTCATAAATTCCTAACGTAAAATTAATGTCACACGATAGTCTAGCCAAAACAATGTTGGTTCTCACCACATTTCATACATTCTTGTACGTTCCCACGATCAGTCTAAATTAGCTATGTAAGCATAAATTATGTATATAAAGTCACTTGTATTAAAATAAAATTCAGTATTCAAAGTACAACAAACGAGTTTGTACTCACTGTAATCTGTTCATTATAATCTGGAAATTTCAATATTGGTGGAGAACTAATAAGAGATTTTAATTTTTCAAAAGAAGTCTATATAATTAATTCACATTAATTTTTGCATCCTTTTTAAGGTATTTTATCATGGGATGTGCTATTTTTGCGTAGTCCCGTATGAATTTCCGGTTGAACCCAGTTATTCCCAGAAAGCTTTTGATTTGTTTCGTAGCTTTAGGAAGATCTAATTGTTTCATGATTTTAATTTTATCCGGGTTTGGCTTCAATCCATCCTTTGTTACGATATGGCCTAAAAAGTTAGTTTCTTTTTGTAGAAAATTACACTTGTCTATTTATATTTTCAACTTATTTTCTTGTAAAACTTTGAAAATACTTTTCAATGCAATCATATGCTCTTCAAGTGAAGTGCTAAAAATCAGCACGTCATCTAAATAGACAACACCAAGTTTATTTATAAAATCCCTCAGGAGATCATTCATGAGGCGTTGGAATGTCGCCGGCGCCTTTTTTTAGGCCAAAGGGCATTCTGAAAAACTCATATAATATAGGCCATGAGAGGTAACGAACGCAGTTCTTTGACGATCCTCTTCTTTGACCAGGATTTTATGGTATCCCTTCGCCAGATGGATCGTTGAAAAATACTGAGCTTTGCCTAATTTATCAAGCAAAGTATCAATACTGAGCAGAGAGAATTTATCATCTACCGTAATTTCATTTAATCTTCGATAGTCAATAGCAATACTAAATTTCTTAACTCCTGAATTTTCTCCCTTTTTCGAAATGACTATCAAAGGACTTGAGAATCTAGAATTGCTTTTCCTAATTATTCCCTGTTCTTCCATTTCGGCAACCTGTCTTCTCACTTCTTCCTCGTGTTAAGGTGGGTATCTGTATAATTTGGAATTTATTTGATTGTCCGTTGTCGTCTTTATTTAATGAACAATTTTGGTAGTGCTTGTAAGTTTGTCTCCTTCTTTGAAAAAAATTCCATCAAAACTTTTCACCAGCTTCACAACTTCCTTACATTCTTCAGAATTCAAATGTTCAAGTTTCGAACGTTTTAGATAATCATTTCCTACATTTTCAAGAACACAGATTTCGTGTTCGTGATAAGGGTTAATCAAAAATTTTAATTCACTCCCGTTCAATGTAACTGTTTTAGCTTCCATATTTATTATTGCGCACAAATTATTTAATAAGTCCATTCCTATAATGAACTGATATTTCCTATTGTTTAATTTTGCTACTTTCCAGTGTATCATAGCACCTGATTTTATATTTAGTTCACTTGGGGCAGGGGTATAGATTTCGTGTTCGATTTTGTCCTTTCCTGTAATGGTTGTAAAGAATAAGGGTTTAATACAATGTTTTTTTAAGCCGTTGACTTTTTCGTCAACAAGGCTAAACGAGGACCCCGAGTCAACCAGAGCCAGGTAAGAGACATTATCGAATCTAATTAAAATTATTGGTAGTTCTTCCGAGGCTAATTTAGAAAAAACTCACTGCTACCAATATGATTGTTCTCAATAACACCTTGGTCATTAATGCTTCGATTACCGTTTTCGATGTTGTCGATTTCCATTGGCTCATGAGAAAATTGATTATTATATTCTGCACTGATTTTTTTTCGATATTTTTGAATTATTTGATGGATAATTTGTATTATCGTCTATTTTTTTGTTACCAGAATGTGCATAGGCCTGCTTATTAAATGAATTTCTATGTGTTATTTGGTTATTATTATTATTGTTTCTTGTGTTATATAGTTATTGAATATTTTGTGCGTTAGTTTCGTCAACTTTATTTCCGTTAGTGTTTTCACGATAATTATTGTTAGACTTTGGATTATTTTTCATAATTTTCTTGTATTTATCAAATTTTTTATCAGGCTTTTTGAACTCTTTCCTAATGCACAGATCTTCAAAACGTCTTTTCTGCATTATCGAAATAATGTCATCGATATTCGAGAGATCGTAAATTTTATCAAGAAGGATGCCTTGAGTCATCTCCTTAACTACATTCGCCAGCACAGATTCCACATTACTTAAGTCTAAATGGCACTTTTCCGAAAAATACAATTCATTTAATTATTGCTTTATATCTAAAATTTCTACGATTAATTCAATCACCGAATTCGCCCTTATAGTGTTGATTTTGCGGTACAGATCCATCGGTTCCATGTCGGGTTTGTATTTTAGCCTCAGTTTTTTTTTTATTTCCTCCCAGTCCTGTATCTTTGTCATGTTGATGATTGCTGCTTTGGCCTCTGCTTGAATTTTCTCGTAGAAGATTGGCTTGATCGCTTTGTCTCTCACTTCCACGTCAGTGATTTCTTGTAGAAAGTTGTCAACACTTCTGATGAAGCTGTCGATTGATGTGTCGTTAGATCCCGTGAATGTGACCATTTACCGAAGCTCCTTCAATTTTCGCTCGTCCTAAGCTCTTGCCGAATTGTTTGCTTGCATTTTTTTTTTATTTCAGCTCACGGGCAGGGCCCAATATACAAGTTTTACAATTTGTGGCTTAAATTACAATGTTGTTTTACAATTCTTCATTTCGAAATAATATATTTGATCTCAAAATTCTTTTCATATCATTAAGAGTTGCAAGATTCAAATCAATACTACCAAGTCTTTCATTAACTACATTACAAGCTCTATTCATAATATTTCTATGTAAGTAAGTACTCGAGTCTAAATTTTTGGCAAACGTAATATTGGTAGGTCTTAAATATTGTTACATGTACAAATAATTACATGTACAAATAATTCTGCGAGCTACTGTCGCAATTGTTTCCACAACAATGAAGAACACGAATTCACTCGAAACCACGAGAACCCAACAAGCATGATCAACATCTGCAAGTGACGTCACTCCATTCATTAATTTTCTCGAATCAACCAGGTACCTCTCGGTAGAACATTCGCAAATAAACTAGAAATGGGTGAATAGGTAGAGACCCTATATAAAGGCGAGCAGAATGAATGGGGGGATCATCATTCATTCGACCGCGAGAAGAACTGCGATTTTGTGTGGGAAGCGATATTCTTCGAGTAGTAGAAAAGTGTGTTTCGTAATAGTGAAGTAATTTAGAAGAAAATTGCGATAATAAATTTATGGACAAGTGTTAGATAATTTTAATAGTGACAATTAAAATTAGTGAAAGTGTTAACTGATTATTGTGCATTTTATTTAATTGAATAAACTCTTTTAACTTAAATTAAAAGACATTGCGTTGTCACTTTCCCGGAACGTTAAAATTATAGGCCGCGAACCGATAACACGCGACAATGGTGTCAGAAGTGAGAAAGAAAATTTTGGAAGTGAAAACGATTTAACATTTTTGAAGTGCACAATTGTGGAAGTTAACGTGGAAAAATAGCCGAAACAATAAAAATGCCAGGAAATTTAAATCTAAAAATTAATCAATTGAGCATATCGGAGCTCAAAGAGGAGTTGGAACAACGAAATCTGGCTACACAAGGTACAAAGGCCATACTGATTGCACGCTTGCGTGATGCGATCGAGTCGGAAGGTGCGTATCTAGATTCGGGTGAGCCTACAGATGCAGAAAAAGGCGCAGAAGGTGGTGAAGCTGAAACAGCAAAGCCAAAGAAACCAGAAAATGCGCTGATGCAAATGTTGACGCTGATGCAGCAAGAGCAGCGACAACAGTCATCCAATTTAACTGCGAAGCTCAATGAACAGTCGTCCAATTTAACGACGAAGCTAAATGAACAGACATCCAGTTTAGCTGTGAAGCTAAATGAACAGTCAGCGAAGCTAGACCAACAAGCGTTCGAAATCAAGGCAGACATCGCACAGAAGCTGGAAAAACAGTCACCCGGAATAAAAGCGGAGCTCAGTAGAGTCACCAGCCAAGTTAAATGCGTCGAGGAGAAGATATACCAGGTCGAGGAGAGAATCAACCTTGAGATTAGCCAGGTCAACCATGAGATGGAAAAAGTGAAAAAGGACTTGGAAGCAGCAAAGGCAATAGTAACCGCCTCACCAGCCCCAATTATAACAGCAGCGCAAAGCTCATCTAGAAATGTGCAAGCACCAATATTCGATGGGCAAACGGTCTGGACTATTTACAAAATCCAGTTTGAAGCAGCCGCTAGGATAAATCACTGGAATGAGCAGGAACGAGCGACTGCGTTAATTCTTGCTCTAAGAGGCCCAGCTGGCGAGCTTTTGCAGACTATCCCCGTTGAGCTGCATTCAAACCCGGCTGCTATAATGAATGCGCTGGACATGCGTTATGGAGATGATCATCTAAAGCAGATTTACCGGGCGCAGCTACGGCATCGGATGCAGAAGTCTGGCGAAACCTTGCAGCAGCTAGCACAAGACATTGAGCGATTGGCACTTTTGGCTTACCCAGCGTACGACCCAGAACATCGAGATGACGTAGCAGCAGAAGCATTCATCAGCGCCTTAAAGGACAAGGAATTGCAACAAGCCGTGCGGTTAGCTCAAAAGCAAACAGTCAAGGATGCATTGGCTTATAGTTTAAATTTTGAGGCAGCCAAAAATGTGACCCGTACCACTGCCCGGGTTCGCGAGGTAGTGGCAGATAATTGCAGGTGTGAGCACGTGGGAATTGAGCGAGAGCTGCAGGTGAATGGTGCGCCTAGATGCTGGAATTGCGGGGAAAAAGGGCACCTGCAAAGAGACTGCAAGAAGGGAAGAAGACCGAGCTATTGTCCAGGGTGGTGGAGATCCAGACCGTGTCAGGAGCCTAGAATGGAGGCCAATCAAACTTCAAGGGCCAACTTCGTGGGGCGAACGTTGGCTAGGAGTATCGACATCCCCAGCACCGTGCCAAGGCAACATCGTTGAGAAGCAGACAGATGCCTTCCTGGTCAAGTTGATGAGGAACATTGCACCCTAACAAACCACACTAGTGCAACCCGATCGACGATCCGAGCAGACCTAGTGAGGCCCCAACTGCTTCACAAGGGCAGAGTTCATGGAATTGCTGACGCACTATCTCATCATCCATGTGCAGCTAACTGCAAGCACTGCCGGCGGATTGAGGAAAAGGAGCCGACCGTTGATCTGCGAGTGATAACGGCCGAATTCGATGAAGGTTGGTCATCGGAGGAGATTCGAAATGCTCAGCTAGCCGATGAAGACATCGGACCATTGCTCGTATGGAAGGAGACGACTGGGCGACCTGAGTGGAAGGACGTTTCAACGCATGGCGCAACCCTGAAAAGCTATTGGGCACAATGGAACTCCCTTCAGGTGGAGGGTGGCGTACTCAAGCGGAAATGGGAAACGGCGGATGGCAGCTCCTATAAGATGCAAATTATACTACCCAAAAGCCGAGTCCACGATGTGGTTAAGGAAATGCATGAAGGATCCTCGGGAGGCCATCTTGGGGTTAACAAGACCTTAGCGAAATTGCGGGAAAGATTCTACTGGCTCCACGCTCGAGAAGACGTAGAGGACTGGTGTCGCAGATGCACAATTTGCATTTCCGTCAAAGGTCCAAAACGACGACTGAGAGGACAAATGCAAACCTATAACGTGGGGGTACCGTTTGAAAGGATTGCTGTTGACATCGCTGGACCCTTTCCTGAATCTGAATGGGGAAATCGATACACGCTCGTTGTAGCCGATTATTTCAGCAAGTGGCCCGAGGTCTACCCCATTCCCAACCAGGAAGCAACTACTGTAGCCGAACAGCTAGTGTTAAATTGGGTCAGTAGGTACGGCGTACCTTGCGAATTACATTCGGATCAAGGCCGAAACTTTGAGTCACTAGTTTTTGGCGAAATGTGCGAGCTGCTCGGAATACGGAAAACGAGGACAACACCGCTGCATCCCCAATCCGATGGAATGGTCGAACGTTTCAACGGCACGCTCAATAAACACCTTGCCAAGATGGTTGACGAGAACCAAAGGGACTGGGACCGACATATCCCACTATTTTTGATGGCGTACAGAGCTGCCGAACATGCATCGACGGGCCAAGCCCCAGCCAAAGTCATTTTTGGAAAGACTATTCGTCTGCCAGCTGATATAAAGTTTGGAACACCCCCCGAGAAACCCCAAACGATCTCAGAGTACGCAAGTGATCTAAGACAACGGTTGAACCAGATACATCGGACAGTGCGAAAACACCTCGAATCGGCTACTGACCGCATGAAGACCAGGTATGATCTAAAGGCTAATTCTACTGGCTTCCAGCAAGATGACTTGGTGTGGCTTTATAACCCGCAACGGCGAAAGGGTAGGTCTCCAAAGTTGCAACATAATTGGGAGGGACCATACCGAGTTACAAAGCGAATCAACGACGTCGTATACCGAATACAGGAACATCGTAAGCCGAGAGCTAAAATGAAAATCGTGCATCTGGACCGTCTTGCCCCATATTACACCCAGGGAGAATTGACTACAAATAGCGACACATCTTTTCGGGGCGAAAAGAACTGAGGTGGGGGCAGTGTTACATGTACAAATAATTCTGCGAGCTACTGTCGCAATTGTTTCCACAACAATGAAGAACACGAATTCACTCGAAACCACGAGAACCCAACAAGCATGATCAACATCTGCAAGTGACGTCACTCCATTCATTAATTTTCTCGAATCAACCAGGTACCTCTCGGTAGAACATTCGCAAATAAACGAGAAATGGGTGAATAGGTAGAGACCCTATATAAAGGCGAGCTGAATGAATGGGGGGATCATCATTCATTCGACCGCGAGAAGAACTGCGATTGTGTGTGGGAAGCGATATTCTTCGAGTAGTAGAAAAGTGTGTTTCGTAATAGTGAAGTAATTTAGAAGACAATTGCGATAATAAATTTATGGACAAGTGTTAGATAATTTTAATAGTGACAATTAAAATTAGTGAAAGTGTTAACTGATTATTGTGCATTTTATTTAATTGAATAAACTCTTTTAACTTAAATTAAAAGACATTGCGTTTTCACTTTCCCGGAACGTTAAAATTATAGGCCGCGAACCGATAACACGCGACAATATCTTGGTGAAACATGTCAGTTAATTTTACCTAGTAAATCTGGTGCGTCAACTAGAGAATTTATTATTTTATACAATAATAGTACATCTTGATATGTATGACTAGATTCAAGAGTGGGTAGATGAGCTTTTTGTAACATATAAGTATAGTTATGATCACCAAACAAACCGATACGAAAAGAATATGTTCTTAAGAACTTGTGTTGAGTTTTTTCTATTTCAGCTGAGAGCCATTGTGCGTTTGGTGACCATATTTCTGAACCATATGTCAACAAAGGTTTAACTAGAGTTTTGTATAAATGCAAAAATACTGATGAATCATTGAAATCTTTATTGTATCTTGTTATAAACCCTAATTTTTTAAATGCCTTATTAACTACATGATAAATGTGATTTTCGAAGGATAAGGAACTATCAAAGAAAATACCTAAATCTTTAATTTTATCAATTCGAACCAAATTGTGGTTATTTATGGTATAATTATAATTATAAAATGTAATCTTGTAGTGTGTAATGATGGCACATTTTTTAACATTAAACTCAAATCCATTCTTGCAAGCCCAGATATTAACCTCATTTAAATCACTTTGTAGTTTTAGATAATCTTCGTGACATGAAATGGACTTAAAAAGCTTAAAGTCATCCGAAAATAGCAGCAACTCTGAATATTTAACAACATTTATAAGATCATTGAGAGCCTTGTGGATCGCCAGAGGTGGCTTCGAATATAAAGCTCTCATAATTTTTAATTTTTACTATTAATTTACGGTTTGTTAAAAATGATTCAATCCATTTAAAAGCATTCCCTACTATTCCTAGCTTTTCCAATTTTTGCAATAGGATGTTGTGGTTGACTTTGCCAAAAGCTGCTCTCATGTCAGTATATACGGAATCAACCTGTGTTTTGCATTTTAAACTGTCATTAATGTAATTGGTATATAGAGCTAAATTAGAAATTGTAGAACGTTTCGGCATAAAACCATGTTGGTTTCTAATGATGACTTTTCGTAAATATATTGAAAGTTGCTTTTCAGTTAGAGAGTCAAAAATTTTACCAAAAATTGAACTCTTGACAATTGACCTATAATTCGCAACATTCTGCTTGTCACCCTTTTTCGGTACAGGAGTTATGAAAGACGCTTTCCATACTTTTGGGAATTCTCCTGTTTTGTAAGATTTTTGATAGATTAAAAATAAAGGCTTTGATAAGTAATCTGCAAACGTTTTAATAAATATAGAAGGTATTTTATCTGGGCCCATACTTAATTTATTTTCTAAAACTAGCAATAAATCTTTAACTTCTTGCTCAGTATTATTCAGAGGCAGAAGGTTGAAACAATTTTCTACAAGAACATCTGAATTCTGTGAATTTGTAAAAGTTATAGGAGTAGATACATATGTTTCTTTGAAGTGATCAGCAAAGAGATTTAAAATGTCTTCTCCATTTCTAGCTTCAATCTGGTTTAAATATACGGAATCAGGAATGCATTTTTTTTTAGTATTTTTAATATCAACGTAGCTCCAAAAGCTTTTGGGATTATTTTTAATGTTTTTTCCAATGTTTTCCATATATAATCAATGTTTGGATTGTGTCAATCTTTCACATATTGCCCTTGTTGCAAACCAGTATACCCAATGTATACTGGTAAGAACTGGGAGCTCAACCTGATGCGTATCCTATATACAACATCAAGGCTCCCGGGGAAAAAACTTACTGTAACCAGAGCATATATACTAAATAGCAGCTGCAATTAGAACAAATTTTATTTCCTACGGTACTTATGGAGTAGAGAGAATTATACTAAAAGTGTGTATGTATGGTAAACAAAAACTTGAATTTGCTTGCAATTTTACCAACACATGGTAAACTTTAATCCATCTTTTACACGTTTATTTGCCTCTCTTTTCATTTTGACAGCTCCTCGATTGCAGGTGCTAGCTAGTATATATGCTCTGCTGTAACACCACTTACCTGCTACTCTGTCCATTTTCACTAAATCAACCAAGGCAAAAGTTCACTTTAAAGCATTACTTTTATTGTATTATTGTTATTTTCTAAAAACATTTACATTACATTAGAATTTCCAAATTATTTTAAAACACTAAATATCAGCCAGCCTGAAGAGGGAACCAACTTGTCGTATTAATGGTTCGGGGTGGCCACACGGCGTGAAGCGCCAAAGGGCCGGTTGAGGATCGCGGCGCAAGCCAACACCTCACCCCTCACCATTTTGTCGGAGACTAGACAGCACTTTCAACTTAAATTTAAATGCGAATACTTGCAACGATGTAGATAAAGAATGGGTAGCAGCACGCTCTCTTTTGGATTTGAACAAGACTCGCTGGTATAAGACTGCCCAAGAACATTAAATACCATTCTTTCGTGAGCTTTCAACCTAAATTCTCTTTAAAGGTGCTGAGTAGCCGAACACGTGCGCTCTCGTTCCACGAAAGTTTTTCCTCCCGCTTCGTCTCGCTTGCTCGGCTGGTGAATATGCGAAACTGGGGAAATTGAGCGAAAGAGTGTTTTTCGCTTAAGCTTTCGATTTCGAAAGAGTGCTTTCAGTTTTAGCTTTCGGCTTTCCCAAGATCTCTTGTGGTAAAATAGCGAAACTGGGGACATTGAGCGAAAGAGTGTTTATTCCGGAACTTTCGGTTTTCCTTTCCGCTTACCTCTCTTCGAAGCACCCCGTTCATTCACGATATGAATATCGTTGCGGGTTGAACTTTCTCGTTCACTTAACTGCTCGCTTATTTACTTGCGCATGTGTTTCCATGGCTAATTTTCATTGGCGAAGTGCGAGTACATAGGTGTTGTTTGCTCGCTACTATTGCAGTTATGAAGCGGGAATATATCCGAGTTTGTTTATGTGTTCACTCGCAACACCCTTTGAAACCTAAATCAGTGTAAGTAATATTTGAAGGAGATTCCTTATATTTACAATGCAATTTTTTCTTTAAGGAAACTGCTCTTTTTAGTTCAAAATCAAACCAAGGAGGGCATTTAGGTGAATGCTGGATAATTTTCTTAGGAACTTGACTATCGATTAATGAATAAATTACTCGATAGAAAACATTAGTCATAGCATCAATAGAAAAGTTTTCATGTAAAACTGAATTCCAATCAATAAGTTCAAATCTTTGCTCAATATTTACAACATTCATATTGTTAAAGTTGTATGACTTCTTTAAAACTAATACTTTTGAATTAACTTAAGCATACCGTTGCTATAAAAGGATTTGGATGAGCTTCATCAATCAGAAATGAATCAATCAGAAACTATGAGATCATCTGAAATTTGATAAAAAGTTTCTAATAAATCCGTAAAAAGTAAATCTAAACAATTACCCGCCTTGTTGATTTCATGAACTATTTGTTTACACTGCGATCTATTTTCTAAATTAACAATAGTTTCAACAGCTGATCGAATATACCAATTGGGATGAAATCCGTGAGCCAATGTTACTTCATCAACAGACTGCCAGCGATATCCCGGCAAATTGAAATCACCACAAATAATGCTGCTATAATTTGTCCTCTCATGCATGATTTTTCCAATTCGAAGGTATATTTTTCAAAATTACCCAAGTAGTTTAATTTCATATTATTTTTAAAAGGAGGCACATATGTTAAAGTAAATAATATTATACAATCAGAAATGTCAAGTGATACTGTCAGAAACTCTACACCATATCGTTCAATTTTAAGCAAGGTGCATTTAAAACAACTTTTAATATAGTGCAATACCCCTCCACCACGACATTTATTAGTGTGTAAGAGATCTCTATCTGCTCTAAAAATTTGATAACCAGTTATTTCCAATTCAGAATCAGAAACTTGCTCATCTAACCAAGTCTCTGTTAAGGCGATTATATCAAATTTGATTGTATTGGTGTGGACATTTAGTTTAAGTTCTTTTAACTTTTGCACATTTTTAATGCTTCGTACGTTTTGATAATAAATATTTAATGTTGATGAGGGCTGATCTGTTGGGAAGTAACACTGCCGTTTTTTATGTGAGAATTTTTCTTCGCGTTTATTTGTGGGATGTCATTAATATATTTGATTATCAAATGACTTTCACCTTTGGCTTTCCGCTCATTGAATTCTTTTAGTATTTTGGCAAATTGCTGACGTTGTAAAACTGTTGTATCCGGAACACACTTCAACTTTGTGTCAACACCTTTTTAGGTCTTTGTAAAAAAATTTTTTACAAAGACCTACTAGTTTCGCGACCTGTCTGTCCGTCTGTCCGTCCGTCTGTCCGTCCGTCCGTCTGTCCGTCTGTCCGTCTGTCCGTCTGTCCGTGCGTCACAGCTGATTTCCTCAGAAACTATAGAAGCTAGAATGCTCAAACTTTGTGAAAAGATCAGAAGTGATGGTCTCTCAAAAGTTAAGGCCTTGACAAAAATTTAAAAAATGTTTAAGGGGGGTCCCCCCTATAAACGAATTGGCCCTTAAAAAATTTTTTTCATCAAAGGTAGTCGAGTGGGTTATCAAATGAAAGGTCTTGATTAGAACTTATAGAATCTGGAATAAAAAAATCATTTTATGAATTAGGGGGTCCACAGGAAGGCAAAATTTGTGTCCCCCCTCGCGATTGGACACCTTTCAGCCGAAAAATCTGAAAATTATCACGAATGTGGACCTTTATGAGTACAAGGGCAACAAATACCTTAAAAATCGAAATTCGCTCAACTTTGTTAATAATAGTATGATTTGTAGATTTTACATTTTTGCCAATAAAATCAAAACGGTACCTTTAAGCTTCTTGAAATTTTGCAATTATATAGACTGATATAAGATATATATGTTCACAAAATTTAATTGAGATCGAATCATAATCAAGTGAGTCATAGCCATTTCAATTATATGGAATTACAACAACGATTTTTATTAGTTTGTAACTACAAAATATGAACTGAAATTTTTAAACTAGAAGACTTATGTGACTTTCAGGATAACTTTATTTTATTTAATTAGTCTTTTATTTATTTTACTTGAAAAATTTTGAGAGCGAATCAAACAACGCGTGTACTAGGCGCCACAGACTTTTTGATCTTAATAGCCCGAATGGCTCTCTAAATTTATACGTTATCAATTAAACACATTTTATGAAAAAAAACACTAGCAAATTTAAATTAAAAAAGATTATTACATATTTTTTTTTATTCAATTGGAAAAGGAGAAAAAACCAACCAGCATTATTCAAAAATTACTTATATTACTAACACAACAGCGAACTTATATCCTATACCTAATATGTTACACCCTAATTCTAAATAAGTTCAATCAAAAAAAAAACCTTACCTTATATTGAAACAAATACCTAATTTATAATACAAATAAACATCAACACTAGATGTCGCAATAATGAGATGAAACTAAAAACTAAGTAACGAGAAAAAAACACAAAAACAGAAAATAAACACGAATAATTTAGACATTGTCATTCAACCACCAATACCTAGATTGCTCCATCTCAGCTCTACCAGCCTCAACGAATCTAGCAAATGAGTATCTCCATTGGAATTGTAAGTCTCGTGAACTCAGATTCGGAGGATATTTTATCTTCTTATCGGTGGCCCGTCTATAGATGTGATATATGATTGGGACGCCGTCAAAATCAAAAACATATCGATTCATGTCCAAATACACGAATCCTTCTGGAGAAACGAAGCCAGTAGTGAGGCAAGTCACAATATACCCGTCTGTAGGGTGGAATGGCTGTGAAATCCAAGGATTTTCACACACAGTTACAGATCTTGCGATATGATTCCGAAGAAGTTTCAATATGAATATATCGACTCTTGTCACTTGAGCGGTTTGATAAATTTTTCTATTCGATATATAGTGCTTCCAATCCGCCTCAGGCTTTCTGAACAAACCAGTACATGCCCGAAAACATTTCCTTTCGAAAACTCTTAATCTTTCCATTGTACTAGCACTCTGGTTGTAACAGATCTGGCATCCATATGTCAAACCAGGGTCTTGTAACAAATAACTTTGACTTTTTGATCAATGTATCTGGAATGAAAAAGTCGCCGAAGAGCCATGACTACTTTTAGTGCCTTACTGAGCATGATTTTGACATGTTCAGTATAGTACAGATACTGATCGAGATGAACACCGAGGTATCGAACACAGGATTTATGTGGAACCCGTTCTGAACTACCCTCACCAGCCATAATGGTTAAATCCTTCCAATCACGTTTCAGATCTTGACTGGCCCCCTGCAGCGTTGTCCGAAACAAAATTGTTTCGCACTTCTGCGCATTGATTTTCATTCGCCTATTGTCGGTGTAAAGCTGCACATCATTAAACATTTTTTGAAGATTGCTCTGAACTATTGTAGCTTTTCGGTCTGCCGTATAGATGATCAGATCATCAGCAAACGCTACCAATGATCGCGTTGGCGAGACATTGAAGTCAAAGCTGTTCAATAGCTTGCGAATGAATATTGAGAAAAGCAGGGGCGCAGTAAATGTTCCCTGCTGTAGACCATTCAAGACCTTGAATTCGCGCACTGCTATCAGATTTCCATCAGTTATAACAAATGATTTCCCGTATAACATATTGCACATCATGGCGACAAGGTGTCTGGGGAACCTGTCCTGAAGAAGTTTGAAAGCTAGTCCATCTAACCACACCGTATCGAAAGCCTTCTCCATATCAATGAGACATGCTCCAACACATTCCTTGTTGTTTAGTTTCCAACAGATGTATGAGGTTACTTTCGTTATGGCATGTATGGTCGAATGCCTGGCACGAAAACCAAATTGGCAATTCGGCATCAACTCATATTTCTCAATGTGGGCGTTTAATGCTCTGTTGAGTATCACTTCAAACACCTTTCTGATGTTAGGCAGCAAGCCGATTGGGCGATAGCTTTTAGGGCTTTTCCTTTCTTTAAGGTCGGAAATACCTTAGCCTTTTTCCACTCATCGGGGAAATATGAATTGTTCAATATGTTGTTGAACAATATGCAATAATTCCTAATAGCAACCTCAGGCAAATGTCGGAGAACTATATTTGGAATACCGTCAGTATCACATGATTTTTTGTTGTTTATCTTGCGAAATATGAAACACAAGTCTTCATAGCTGACAAAATAATCAATAAGATTCAAGCTCGGTATGAGGTCAGATTTTAATGTTTCATCGAAATGAACAATTGATTGGCCGTTCAGGCTTGATTTGAAGTCGGAAGCTTTTGCTTCAACGACCTCTGAAAATATTTCATTCCTTCTCTCTGGGTTTGGCAGATGGTGTTCCAATCAGGGCAAGTTTCTGCAATCCATCACATATAATCCTGTTTCCATTTCTATCCGGAGTCGTACTATCATTTTCGATACCAGCCCTATCGAGAAGATTTATCTCATCACTAGCGACTTCAAGATTCGATACCTTCACTCGAGACTTCTTGCGGAATATGCTATTCACTTTCGCAAAAACGCCATCTGGGTCCTGTGGGCTAATACCCCTCAGTTTTTCCACCCATTGGTTGCTGACCTCACTCCTGAAGTATGAACGGATCAAGTTCCGGACATGCTTCAGGTGTAATTTCAACAAAGCCAACGAGGGATGGTTGTAGTCCGAAAATCGTCGATAAATATTGTTGACGCGTGTGAGTTTCAACCTTGCGATGGTTGGTGTTTCCTTCCATATTGTTTCGATGTTAAATCTTGGGAACAACTTTCTCAATCGTTTCCAACGTCGGCTTCTCTAACTTCGACAAATAGAGATCTATTTCTTCGTCAGTCAGATTTCTGTTATTAGGGACCATTGAGCAAGCGTTGCCATCATCAGAAGGGGGACATTGCTTCTGGTACTCCCGATTGAACTTCTTCTGAAACTTTCCCCAGTCTGTTTTTTTGGAATTCAACCGATGGTTTTCATGTTGAACTGGAATGAGGAAGAAATCATCCCTTTGATGATTGATTTCCATTACGATTACGTTATGATCGCTATCGTAAGGAAGTACCTGTAGTTTCCGTTGAGGGCTATTAAAGCTGAATTCAAGGCTTGCGTCAGCAATGCAGAGGTCCAAATATGAATTTGTCTTAGGGTATGTTGGGAACTTCGACCCATATACGTTGCACCTGTATTCAATTTGGTTCTCTGTTATCCATGATTTCAGGAATACACCTCTTGGATTATTGGTGGCGTTCAGCCATGATGTATGCTTGGCATTCAGGTCACCGGCAAAAATATAATAACTATCCAGCCTGTTCAATTCGAGTATTTCAAACAAGGAATTGAGTTCCTCCTTGAACTTGAGAACATTTTGACCAGTTGCATAGGCAGAGGTAGCGAAGAGGTTATCCCCACCTGGCAGTGAAATTTTGATGACGGACACTTCAAGTAATTCAAAGGTTTTGAATTCGACTTTTTCAATATTTTGGAAACAATAGGGTCTTCTAACCAATATCCCGTGTGCCACCTCCCCCATCACCTGTTACCCTATCGTTTCTTACGAATGCAAAATCCTTGAATGTCATGGAATGCCATGAATTGAGGTGGGTTTCAGTGAGAAGTATGATGTCAGGCTTTTGCTTAACAATAAATTCAAGGAGATAATCACGTCGATGTATAGCAACGAAAGATTTGACGTTGATCGATATGAGGCGAAGCCTATCCATGGGAATATGACTGGATGACAATTTGTTATTAGGCATTTGAAAGACCTAAACGCTGAAAAGCAAAGTTAATTTTTGAATCTTTTTTGTCGACTTCCTCCGATAAAGAACTAAGTTGCTGGTAAATTTTGAGAAGCAGCTCATTATTGCCACTTACATTTTTTACATTATTTCCAGCATTTTCTGCTGGTCCTCTAGCGGCGAGTGCAAATGATACTCCAGGCTTGACGAAGTTGGAAGGTATGATATTACGGTGTACTTGTGTTTGCTTTGGAGCAAATTTAACTTTTGCATCTTGATATCGGGGGCATCCTCGATATGATGCTGGGTGACCAAAAACACCGCAGTTAACGCAGTATAATTTTTCTTTAGGCTCCGTCTGAGCCAATTTGCACTCACCGGGAGCATGAACGTCTTTGCATTTAACGTGCATGGCACAATTGGCAGCCGAATGTCCAAATCTTTGACACCGGTAACACTGGTTGACTTCTCTTTTCTGGAGGCGTTTCCACATTCCACATTCAAGTACCTTATTTGTTGAAGGGCACTTGGACTGCTCTTATTTGCAATTTGTACCAGGTAAAGTGGTAAACTCTTCCTTTCTATGGTCGACCTTCTTGTCGCAAAGGCTTTGACTGAAACAAAATCAATATCTGGTGCAGCTTCCTTGAGCACCTGAAGAAGATCGACCGTATCCTCTCTGCTCTCCAAACCCTTCAACAAGAAAGTCTGATTCTTTTCACTTTTTGCGGTAAAATTTATTTATTTATTTAAATTCCATTTAACAGATAAACATTATCCAATTACAAAATGGAACAAAACAAACAGAAAAGAAAATTAATGAAAATTAGAATTAAGTGTTAAAGTTAATATAAAAAAGAAATTCGATGGTACTAACAACAATAAATATTCGTGTAAAATTAAATTAAAGCACACAAAAAAAGAAAATAAAGTCTAATATTTACTCCAGTTGAGTTTTAAGAATCAGGCTTCTTAACCTCAATTTAAAAACTAGGTATGAGTCGGAAAAAGGACCAAGCTCAAGCCTATCATGATTCCTTACCATTCGTATAATAGGAGAGTGAAAATAAAAATTTGTACGGGCATACGGTGGCACGAAAAAATTGTTTGCCCGAGAAGAACGCGATGATTGACGAAGACGTAGGTCTGCAAGCAATGTTAATGAAATTTGATTGTGGCAGAGTTGATACAGAAAACACTGATCTAGATACATGCGACGGGATTACAGAGTACGCAAACGTAGGAAGGATAAACGGCAGTCATAGGATTGATATGGGATTTTGAATTTGTAAAACAAGACACGAGTAAATTTACGCTGGACATTCTCTAACGAGTCAACGAGGTAGGAGTGTCGGGGAGACCAAACTACAGAGCAATATTCGAGGATAGGACGGGCAAGACAGATAAACAAGCGGATAGGAGTAGATATATTGTTAAATTTATGAGCGTGCCTGAAAATAAGTCCCAATATTTTCGAGGCCCTAGTAGTCGCGATTAGAACGTGTGAATCAAAATTGAGCTTAGGATCAAAAGTAACGCCAAGGTCCTTAGCAGAGCTCACAGCAGCGAGTGGGACTTCGTTCAACATATAGGTAAAATTCAGCGGAGAACGATTTAGATTAAAAGTCATTTTATAGCATTTGGCAACATTAAGACAAAGGTAATTAGACGAACACCAGTTACTTAGTGCAATCAGGTCCATCTGAAGATATTGACAATCTTGTTCAGACCTGATAGCTCGAAAGACTTTAAAATCATCGGCATACAGTAGGCAATTGGAAGCGATAACCGAAGGAAGATCATTTATAAACAATAGGAATAAGAGGGGACCTAAAATGGAACCTTGAGGAACACCAGAGGACGGATAGAATGGAATAGAGGTAGTTCCCAGTAACTAACACAACATATACGAGAAGACAAGTAGGAGTCCATCCATGATAAGAGAGGGCCAACAACCCCAAAAGTTTTCAGTTTAGAACAGAGAAGTTGATGGTTGACCGTGTCAAATGCCTTCGAGAAGTCAGTGAAGATTACATCAACCTGCAATCGATTGTCTAGTGTAATGTGACGCCTACGCCCGGGAATCGAAGTGATTCCGATCCCGAACCCTTGCAACCGGCCAGATGGATATGTCCTCGAAGTGCCAGCGGACTTCATCTGTCGTGCGGATATCGTTGCGCAGAAAATATTTTTTTTTCTGTCCAAATATTTAGATCTGCGGATATAAATATTCGAAATATAGAATTAATCCAAACCCCGGCACATTTCGAGACATAGCCATCTGGAAATGCCCCTCCACCGTGGCCATCGAGAAAACTATGCCACTGGCGACAACTGGAGAGGTACATTGCCGCCATATGACGTGCCATTCCACACACAGCTGTTTTGTCCGAGGTGACAACGGGATGATTTTGACAGCCACATGGCGGCGAAGGAGAGACCAAAGAACTTTTTGTGGTGATCGATGGTTCGGATCGTGTTTTGTGCTGTCTAGAACATTTCAAGTGCTTTTCTGCCTCTTAACGTGCTTTCGTTGACGATCGTTTGTGTGTAGGATTCGGTCGGAGCGAGGCGTACTCAAGAGGGCTGCAAGTGGAACATCAAACACTTGAGAAATTCACCGGAGCATTGCCTCAGGCTGGAGCATGAAGCTCTGTCAAGGTCGGAAAGAAGATCAACAGGCAAATGATGAAAGAGGTTAGTTTAGTTAATAAAGAATTAGAAAGGTTAGCAATATTTTGTCTGGTCTGCAGCGGAAGGCAGTGTGAACTGTATCGGAACCAGTAGACGTTGATTTGACGAGCAGCTTGGATTCAGTCGATAGGTTATCTCACTCAATAAAAAGCCAAAGTGGATCGGCATTGAACGGAATTGACGACAGGCAACTTGACGCCAAAAGTGGGGACTTAATCCGCGAGTGGAATAATGTCCTGCGAATTCATCGCTCAAGCAAAGACAGTATTAGTTCACAATTACCCGCACGTGCAACTCGCCTGCTCAACAGGTCCCGCGTGCAACAGAGCACGCTCAGCAATACCGGGTCAGATAGTCCTAGATCAATAGATAGTCTTCCCCACAAACATCTCCGTTCATCGCTGACGGGCAAGGATATAGTCAGCTCGTCAGACGATCTCCTGTTTATAGATAAATCTTTTAGGAATGCAATGATTCAAGATGTCCAATATTTTAAGAAACAGTTGACACGTCTCCGAAGGATTTTACAAGATTCTGAAACTCTCAACCCATTCGAGCAGAGTAATGGGAAATTATTCGCATCTTGTGAATTGGACAGTAGTGGTCAATTGACCGCTGATGATAAGGACACAAGTAGCCTGGCTTCGTCAATCGCCGATGATCCTAGACAGGAGTTAGCCGATCTACGAAGACAGGTTGTTTACCTTCAGGTATTTGCACGTCGTTTATTTTATTTTTTTTTTATTCAGAAATAAGTTACTGAATGAAAATAAGACGAACAATTATTCCTCCAATACCGTATTTCTGAAAATAATGCATATCGTAAACAACATTCGTTAGTACATTTACCAATAATAGCAATTAGTAATTAATTCGATTTGAATCGTACAATTTACGTTTGATTCCATGTTTGGTTTACTTAAGTCTTCAAAAAAAAAAAAAAAAAACCCAGCCATGCCGTACTAAAGATGATTTTGTTCTGATAGAAAACTCGTATCTGGCATAAATAAGCAAACTGTTGAAGCTATGAGGAAAAATTATTTAGTAAAAATAGATAAGAGCAAAAAAAAAGAAAACAAAAACACACAAGAAAACAAAAACAAACGAATTGGGTAATTTTACACCTTTCTATTTCTATATTCCACCGCTTGTCCATAGTAATGAGTACAGTAAATGAGGATAATACAAAATAACTCTTAGCGTAATAACTTTTGTAAGAAAATGCGTTTGCTAAATCGGACGTTAGTTGAACGATATGAATGATGCGGTCCTGATTTCTATCTAGAACATATGATAGTTTTTTTTTTATAGTTTTCACGTCATTCCTACTTTTAAATCTTTGTGTACGTTGGACAGTGTGCTTTATATCGTTAAAAATATTGCAAGAAATGGAGGGATTGCTTTTTGTCGCAGAGAATGGAAAATCGAATATTTTTTTTTCTCACCCCCAATCATTCATGGTTAGTTCAATCGTTTCCAGTAACCTTCCCATTAACTTCAAGCAGCGACTGATTGTGAATCAAATCCTCAATTTTAAAACACTATTTCAATAAAAAAAAAAAAAAAAAACATTTCAAAGGCATTAAACATTAAAGTAACTGATAAACAATAATAATAAACTGGCTTGTAAATGTTTTGTACTCACCAAATGATTGTTAAAGATCGCGCTCAAATATTGTTACACCGCTTCGTATTTTTATATAATCTTCAAAGTTAAACGCCGTACAAGGGGAATGAAAAATGGTAAAAGAAGTGGAAAATTCCAGATAAAAAGCAATAAAAAAATGAAATCGATTCTTCCGTTTTTTTTCGATACAAAATCTCTTGCATCGTTTCCTGATTTGTTATTAATTATTGAATACGTAGATAAGCCATCATTGCTGCTTCCATTTCGCTTCTTGATTTTGACGCACGATTAGATTCGTCACTAACGCGTACTTGCACCACTTAGAAATATTTAATGTACGAATTTGTTGAGAAAACAAAATTTAAATTATTTGAAACCAAACAAGAACAATCAATATTAAATCCACCTAGAAAAATTAAAAATAAATGTTTAATTTGGCGGTTTATTGTAAAACGAAAAATTTGTTTGTGTTCGCAAATTTATATTCAAAAATAATAAAAGGTGAAACATAAACTAAGAAACAAGTTGTTAGCGGTTTACCTTAGTATGTAATTGTCTTTAAAAATAATTATTATAAATATTATCATTATTATTATTATTAAATTATCGCTCGATTCTTGCAAAAACACTTTAAATACGTATTAAGGAAATTATACTTTATGTTCCGTTTCTTGAAATAAATGTTAAAAATGAATTGCTAATCTAACTAACGACTTTCCTTTTCAGTGACTCGTTCTTTTTCAGGGGGAACAGAGAGTGTAAGGTAGGTATGCCGTCGCGAGGGTAGGGTTTCGACAAATCTGCTGAGGTCGGTTTCGCGTCGCGCGCGGTACGCGGTACCTTTGATTGTTTTGTCGTTTATTTAGAGTCGGTTTCGTCGGGTTAATTTAAAGTAGCATACTTTTCGGTACCGCGTCGGAAATTCGGGAACGCGAAACGAAAATTAGATTTTTGTGCTTTGACTGGTAATGGAAGGAAAATACGGAGTAACGTAAAGTAGGTTTCTTCTCCGTATGATTTTGTCTTCTTATGATAACGCGTTTTGAAAACGGGCAAGTTCAGGTGGCTGAAAATATTGTAATTGAGCGTAACCCATTCGGAGACCCGCGACCGAAATCCTCTCCGAACTAGCTGGCCGACAAGCAGCCACCGCGTGAATGGGTTACGGTGCACGGATTGGTTGACCTGTTGGTACCATCCGTTGGAACTACTCAGACTTAACGTCTAGAACCGATGAGAGGTCGGTTCCGCGTACGAACAAAAAGTAATAAAAAAAAAAAAAATCATTACACTAGGGCCTTAGCAATGAAATCGGTGAATTCAATTAAATTTGAAGTCGTAGAGCGACCTTTGAGAAACCCATGTTGTTCTTTCGACAAGATAGGGGTCAATGAAACTGAAAGCCGGTTGTGTACCAGACGCTCAAGTAATTTTGGGAAACAGGAAATTAAGGAAATAGGACGATAAATGGACACAGAAGAAGGATCACCACTTTTAAGAATAGGAACAACGTTTGCTCTTTTCCAATAAGTAGGGAAAATACCAGTCTTTAGACTGAGGTTGAAGAGAAATGCCAGAGGGATACAAAGTGAAGACGCTAATGACTTGACAAAAATATTCGGCAAGCCGTCAGGACCAGGTGATATATTAGGATTAAGTGAATTAATGAGGGATTGAACTTCGATATGGTCAGTGAAAAGTGAAGAAATGTCAATGGAGTGAAGTACGGGTGTATTAACTGGATTAGAGACATGAGAAGAAGAAATAAAAGTTCACGAGAAGAACTGAGAGAACAAGTTGGAAATATCCTGTGGAGAAGAGCTAACTATATTATTCCAGCGGACTGAAGGAGGGACAGAAGAAGGGGACTTAAAGGATCTAATGTATGACCAGAATGGTTTCGCATTATTCGCCATGAGGGAACTCTCCAAGCTACTGAAGTAATTTTTCATTGCAATCTTTAGTTCTTTTTTTGCTGCAAGACGTAGATCACAAAAGCGGGCTCTGGATTCTTCAGTACCACAACGCTTGAAACGGCGGTGTGCCTTACTTTTAGCATTCAAGGCACTTAGTACTTGCTTGGTTAGCCATGGTTTCTGCTTTACTTTTCGAAGAGCTTGTAAAGGTGTGAAGTGTTTAATCAACTCATAGAGGTAATTATAAAACTTATTCAGAGCTTCCTCACACTCCAAATTATCAAAAAACTCCTGCCAGTCAATCAAGCTCAGCTCGGAGGCTAAAGATTCGTAGTTTGCTTTGAAGAAGTTGAATTTTGGCGAAGAAGCAAACGTACGACTTGACAAAGGTGTAATGGAGAGATCGAGCGATAATGGCGATACTCGATACTCACTAGAGGATTTAATGCAGTGGAAACAGATAGACAGTTTAGTGGAAAGTTAGAAAGAACTAGGTCAAGTACCCAACCATTAGCATTAGGGATATTATTGAATTGCGATAGTGAACAGAGTGATAGAAACGAGGAGAGGGATAAAGAAGATGCATCGGTTGATGAAACAGAGAAAGGAAGGTTCTTCGTCCATTGCACTGTTCCCAAATTAAAATCACCGCATATTAGAATTAAAGATTGCGGATGTTGCAATAAGACATAAGAGGAAAACTCGTCAAAGAATGTCTCATACACATACAAAGGAGAGTTACTAGGTATGTAGACAGAGGAAACTAATAAAGATGTATTGTTAGGAAGGAAGATCTTGACAATCACACAATCCACAACACAGGAAAAGCAAACATCAGCACAAAGGGAGCTACGCACTGTATTACTAACAGCTACAAGAACACCACCTCCATCTACTTTATTTAGAGAGGCCAAGTCCCGATCACAACGGTACATATCAAAATCAAGGGATATTTCCGAGTTTAAGATGTTACTATTTAACCAGGTTTCCGTAAGACATATAAATACATCTTCGCTGAGTTGTAACGATAAAAAGAGAAAATTTTGTTTGAGGATTGCTGGTTGTCCTAAGTGAAAGAACTGCATTGTTCTTTCACCCGAGCATTTTAGCTATCAACATAATAGCATTATTCGCTCGATGGACTTCAGCTGGTTCCAGCATATGGGCTCGTTCCATTAAAAATCTCGCAGTTTCGTACGAGGTGACCGATATACTCCTCAGAAGCTGCCACATCAGTCACCTCGGGGCAGCTCGACTGCGGGGTTCCAGATGACCACGAACCCATATATATATGTTGCAGCATGGCAGTGCTGCAAGCTCTATTGAGCAGTAATTTCCACTATTACGCAGTGGTGGCGAACTTATAAGAAAATTTTGTTTGAGGATTGCTGGTTGTCCTAAGTGAAAGAACTCGGGTGAAAGAACAATGTAGTTCTTTCACTTAGGACAACCAGCAATCCTCAAACAAAATTTTCTTATAAGTTCGCCACCACTGCGTAATAGTGGAAATTACTGCTCGATAGAGCTTGCAGCACTGCCATGCTGCAACATATATATATATGGGTTCGTGGTCATCTGGAACCCCGCAGTCGAGCTGCCCCGAGGTGACTGATGTGGCAGCTCCTGAGGAGTGTATCGGTCACCTCGTACGAAACTGCGAGATAAAAAGAGCTTGTCAAGCTTGGTCCTTAACCCTCTTACATTTTGGTAATATACTGAAATATTTGAAGTTAAGCTACAGTCATGAAATCTTATACTATTTTGTAGGTTGCTGTCTACCCGGTGCACGAAAGGACTTCCTTCTTCTTGAGCTGAATGGTTTAATAAGTACTCCAGGCGGCCAAGCTTCAGGATTCAAAATAGTATCACGATTTGAGGGCACTGTAAGCTTGAAAGAAGCTACCACTCTGTCCTCCAGGTTGTCCTTAGTTAATTTGTAGCAAATAATAACTTTAACAGCTGGCCCAAATTTTTTACAAACGTAGTTTTTTAGGTATTCCGCAGTTGTATGGTAGCTTAGGCGCGAAATAAAGATCTCCTTTGGAGGGGATACGATGTCAAGTGTTGGGACTTCGTCATCCGAAATCAGAGTGGCCACAGCCGAGGTGTCAACACCAGATGAGGGCGGAAGACTAGGCGATTGATTATTTTTGATTTTAGGGATCGCCCCCCGATTTATTGATGAGGGTCCCGGAAAGCTATCACATGCCACAGGTAATTCATTACTAACCATATGCTGAGTTGCTGCTGAAGGCACAGGAGAATTAGAACACGACGTAGTTGTGCTAGAACCAGCAGCAAGGTTCGGGGTTTTAGAGGTCGATAACTTTGCCAGCGATTTACTACGAGTAAGGATGGAAGGCTTTTGTACAGGCGTAATTGAGCCCCTAATGCATACTTGCTGAGCTGTCGGCGTAAGTAATTGCGTCTGGTTATTTACGTCAGTGATATTCACTGAAGCCAGAGTTTTGGGTGACGCGTCCTCTGTAAATCGCAACAGGGTCTCGAATTCCAGACATTTATTTATTTATTTATTTATTTATTCCATCTTAAAGACTAAACAATCCAATCACAAAATGGAACGCAAAGAACAATCAGCAAAATTTAAATGAAAAAGAATACTAAAACGTCGATAATTAAAAGTTAAACTAGTAGTAACTCTCTTAGTTTTTTCTTAAATGCTATGTAAGAAGAGGGGAAAGGACCAAGCTCGAGATTATTATGATTTCGTACGATTCTTAAGATTGGTGAATAGAAATATAAATCAGTTCTAGCATATGGTATAACGAAATAAGAATTCATCCGAGATGAACGAGATGTTTGTCGGAAACGCAGCTCAGAAAAAATATTTAACGGGACTTGATGGTAGCAGAGTTTGTACAAAAAACATTGGTCTAAATAAGTTCGTCGGGATATTAGGGATGGAAGAGATAGGAAAGATAAACGACTTTCATAAGGCTGATACGGCAAATTAAACTTAAGGAAAAGAAAACGCGTGAACTTTCTTTGGACAGTTTCTAAAGAAGTCACAAGATAGGAATATCGGGGGGACCAGATAACAGAACAGTATTCAAGCAAAGGGCGAACAAGACAAACAAATAGGCGGACAGAAGAAGAGATGCTATTGAATTTATGTAAATGTCTAAGGATAAACCCGGAAACTCTAGACGCTTTAGTAATCACATTTAAAATATGTGCATCAAATTTGAGTTTTGGATCAAAAGTTACTCCAAGGTCTTTATGACTGAACACTTAAGAGAGCAAAGCATCATTTAATATATAATTAAAATTAATAGGAGAGTCCTTAAGAGAAAAAGTCATTTTATGACATTTAGTAGTGTTAAGACATAAATAATTTGAAGCACACCATTCATTTAGAGCATTCAAATCATTTTGGAGGAGCTGACAGTCTAAATGGGATTTGACTGCTCGAAATACTTTGAAGTCATCTGCATACAAAAGGCACGAGGAATTAATTACAAAGGGAAGATCATTTATGAACAACAGAAAGAGAAGAGGCCCAAGAATTGAACCTTGTGGAACGCCAGATGAAGGACAAAAAGGACTAGACGTAATACCAGAGAGACTTACTCGACAGGGACGACACGATAGATAAGATGACATCCAAGATAGAAGAGCACCCGAGATGCCAAGAGCTTCAAGCTTACGACAAAGAAGTAAATGATTCACAGTGTCAAAGGCCTTGGAGAAATCCGTGTAGATCACATCAACTTGCAGTTGGTTATCCAAAGCTCTTGCAATACTGTTTGTGAACTCCATTAAATTAGAGGTAGTGGAGTATCCTTTGAGAAAGCCATGCTGCTCTGGAGCAATAATAGGAGCTAGTGAGTTTGAGAGTCGATTATGAACCAACCGTTCAAGTAACTTTGGAAAGCAGGACAGTAAAGAAATAGGGCGATAATTGGAAACTGACGTAGGATCACCACTTTTAAAAATAGGCACAATATTAGCTGTTTTCCAAGGGTTTGGGAATGTACCAGTACTCAAACTTAGATTGAAGAGGAGAGATAAAGGAAAACTAAGCGATGAGGCTAACGACTTTACAAATATGTTTGGCAAACCATCCGGCCCAGGGCTAATATTAGGATCAAGAGCATTGATCAGAGCTTCGACTTCAGATGCATCAGTACAAATAAAGGAAATTGGGAAGGGAAGATGATTAGGTAAGACAACAGGATGCACAGTTGCAGCGGGAGAAGAGAAAGTTGAAGAGAAAAATTGGGCAAATGAGTCAGTCACTTCTTGAGGAGAAGAAACATCTGCACCATTCCAATGGACCTTACTAGGAATGGAAGAAGAGGATTTCAGCGATCTTATATAAGACCAAAAAGGCTTTGTATTATTAGCCACAAGGGAGCTATCCAGACTGCTGAAATAAGCCTTCAAAGCATATCAGATCTCTTTTTTGGCAATAGCACGCAGCCTGCTAAAATTACATCTTGCTTCAATAGTGCCGAGTGTTTTAAAGACACGATGTGCCCTATCTTTTGCTCGTAGGGCACTAAGCACTCGCTTTGTTAGCCAAGGCTTATGATTTGCTTTACGGGATGTCTGAAGAGGCGTATAACAGCGAATAAGATTATAAATATATTTGTAAAATTTATCCAAAGCAGCCTCACAATTTAGGCCTCTAAAGAAATCTAGCCAGTTGACTCAAAGTAATTCTGTATTAATTGCTTCATAGTTAGCTTTAAAAAAGTTAAGTTTTGGAGCGGGATGAGGTTTGTTAAATTTAATTTCATCGACTATAAGATCTATAGATAAAGGAGGATGGTGCCGATCAGGAGGAACATACGGGTGTAAGGCTTGAGATACAGATAAATGGCTAACTGGAACATTTGATAGAACAAGGTCAAAGAGACGACCATTAGGATTGCGGATATGGTTAAATTGAGAGAAGGAGCAATGAGATAGGAAAGATGACAGGGTTATAGAAAAAGGGTCAACTGACGAGATTGAAGGAGTAGTATAATTTTTCCACACTATGTATGGTAAGTTAAAATCCCCGCAAACTATTATTTTGGCGTGAGGATGTCGCAAAACTAGATAAGAGGATAGATCATCAAAAAACGTCTCATAAACAGTTAAAGGTGAATTACAAGGAATATAAATAGGCAAAATCAAGAACTCTGTATTATGAGGGAGAGAAATTTTGATAATAACACATTCTAAAGTAGGAGAAAAACAGAAATCAGAACAAGGAGAACTAGGTAGAGCTTTGCTAACTGCAACTAAAACTCCACCACCATCAGCCTTATTAGTGGCAATCAGGTCACGGTCACATCTATATACAATATGATCAGGAAACATTTCAGTACTCAAAATGTTTCCATTCAGCCAGGTCTCGGAAAGGCAGATAATAGAATCATTACTAACTTGATAAGAGATAAAGAGTTCCTCAAGCTTGGTCCTTAATCCTCGTACATTTTGGTAAAAACTAGATAAACACATTTTATTAGGAGAAGAGAAGTTAAATTGAAGAGTATTAAGGTTTGAAAGAGATTCATTGATGTTTAAAGAGGATACAGTAGAAAAAACATTATGATTATTAGAATGTTCATCAAGATCACTTGTGACTAGAGCTTTGGGATTTCGTTTATCGCCCGACGAAAATTTCTTCGTCTAGATTCGAACGGCTTAACAAGAACACCAGCAGGCCAGTGATTTGGATTCAGGACAATATCACTATTCACAGGAATCACCAATTTGAATGAGGCAACTACTTTGTCCGTTAAATGTTCCTTAGTCAATTTATGACAAGTAAAAACTTTAACGGATGATCCAAACTTTTTGTTGACATAACGCTTTAGGCCCTCAACTGAAGTTTCGTACGCCACTCTAGATATAAAGATATTCTTCAAAGGTATAGAAGCACGAATGACAGGAGAATCGAGATCTGTTGAGGGAACGAGGTCGCTCGATTTCTGATGTTGAATTGGAGGTGGTATTTTCTTTGGAATCGCTCCCCGACTGTTGGATGAAGAACCAGGTGGGCTGATCATAAGTAAATCAGATTGTTGGTTAATAGAAAGCGGCCTCAACAGCGAGTTGTTCTTAGTGACGATTGATTGACCAGATTGACCAGATTCCGCTCTTTCCACATAGTTGCAGCAATCCGGCTGTAGTACAAACGCTGCCTGTATCTGCATATCTTGTTGAGCAGCTAGTGATGTATCAGGTACATTTAAATTGTCAGCTTCCGAAACCGTTGGTTGTTGGTTAATAGATAGCGGCTTCAACAACGACTTACTTCTAGTAACAATTGAGAGACTAGGTTCAATCAATTCTGCAGAATTGATGTAGTCTGGCTGCAATACTAACGCTGGTTCATGCTGCATATCATGTTGAGAATTGACGTTCAGGCTGTCACTTAAGCACAAGGTGGATAGTTCACCTTGAGAGGAGACATTGGGTAATTTTACCTGCGGTTTACTTCTTGTCGGTATTGAAGCTAGATCCGACACTGAGCGCACAGCCTTTTCGATCGTACTAGATGATGGATTGGAAGATGAGGAATCCGCAAATTGTAACAAGGAGTCGACTTCAGAACATGCAGAAGAGCACTTTCCTAGCAGGGATTTTAGCTCGTCGGTTAAGGAAGTGATCATCTTCCTTGCAGTTTGGGGTCGAGAGACATACGCAGATACTGAGTAACGCCTACATGATGCACAGTACCAATGGACTCCATTGTCCACTTTGTTAATAAGATCTGCCGCAGTGCCTTTCAGGTTGACGCACGCCGCGTGGAAAGGAAGTTCACAGAACCCAAAACACACAATCATGGGGGATTTTCCACTACTAACGACGACTTGAGCACTTGGTTTGAAGCTGTTTAAGCTCGTCCGCGAGCGATTTTATTGTTTTTTCAGCTAATTGCAGACTAGAAACATATGCTGACAAGGAGTACCTCCTGCAAAAAATGATTTTGCGGCTGCATCTTTTGAGGCTTCATCCCTTTTTTGAAGAGATCCTTGAGGGATTGTATCTCTTGCCTTAGTTCATCATTTTCTTTTTGCAATTTGGCCATTTGTTGATTGTCCGCTATTATTTGCAGCTTGCACCCTCCATCTGCGGAGTTTTCTTCGTTATGTTTTCTTTTGGTGATTATCGCCAGTTTCGTATTCGTCGTTTCCCCAGGTTGCCCCAACATTGGGAAGCCGTCGGGCTCCTCCATACCAGCGGCGAAGTTTTCTTTGGTAATTTGTTTTTCGTTACCAATCGGAGTAAAAATATTTGATAGAAATTTCCTGAGTCGATTACTTCGACAATATAAGATTTTTTCCGATAAAAATTAACTTCGGACTAACGTTTTTAAAAAATTAATTTAATTTTTGAAAACTTTTGACAGGAGCGATTTAAAAGACGTCTATACGCAAAGACTACTACGATCCATCTGAAAAACAAAAGTTTCGCGTTACTGATTCGTCTGCAGATGTTGTTTTGCATCCTGCATTAATTTATGGATTGTTGATTTAACGTATACGTAACTAGCTAATTGAATTGATTTCAAAAAGACTTAAAATTGGGTTAAGCCAAAAAAATACAGCAATGCCAAATATAAGTACTGCACTAGAAAACTTTCAGCCAGATATCTTTGAGGAAAACTTGTACTGCCTCAAATAAGCAGTGACATAAAATTTCGCTTTAATTGTGTTTTTGTTAGTTTTCTTCGAAATGAATTTGTGTAATAAATGAGACTGTTGATTTGAAAAAAAAATCTTTATTTAATTGATTACTGTTTAAATTTTTTCAATATCTTTTTTCATAATGAAGTTATAGCGACTTAAGCCTTGAAAAATGTACTGCATCAAATAAGCTGTGAGCCGCTATATACGTTCATATTTTTTTATTCAATTGATTCTCACTATGTAAGCATAAATAAATATTTTTTTTGCATAACAAAAATATTTATTCCATCATACGGTAAGGGGTTAATTCCATTTACATGTTGTAGGGTAATTTCGCCTGTTCGCGTCCATCGCCCAATTCGCGGATCTCCCTTTAAAAATACTCGAAAATAAGTCAACTAACACACCAATCGAACGAAAAGTCATTATGCCGCTAATACTTCAATGCATAAGAGGCACGCACACATGAACAAAAATTCTGTGCGTCAAACCTATACCGTTTAGAAAAAATAGTTAGTCTCGGTTGTTCAACAAGGAAGGTCGTACTCGTGGGATATTAAATAAAAATTAGTGTGAAGAGGCGTGTTTGATGGTAAGTTTTTTATTGTTTTATGTGAATTTTAGGATACGTAGCTGTTTCTACACTTTTATGATGAAAAAAGGAATAATATTAATTATGAATTTGCTTATGTTTTTTATATTTAACGAATAAAATAAGGTGGACGCGAATTACTACATCGAATTTTAGAAAACTTCCACTTTGCGTCCGCAAACTATACCTACAGGGGATAATAATAAACCCAATTGCGTCCACTATTTTCGTTAAATACTTGCTTGTAAAAATGATTTAAATAATAATTTAAATAATAAAAATAATAATTAATAATTTAAAATGTATTGTTTATTATTATTGTATTCTTTATTAAGACTACGTGTTTATAACTCTATTTTGTAATTGGAATGCGTAATTTCTTTCATTCTTATTTTTTCCCATTTAAGATGAGTTCTTCAGAGACAAGAAAGAAGACGGAAAAGAGAACATACACAGAAGAAGATTTAAAGAAAGCGTTAAATGAAGTTCGAGAGAATAATAAATCGATAAGACAAATATGCAAAGAATATGCTATTCCCAAGACCACAATATTGGACAAAATCAGTGGGCGCAGACCCGATGGAGTAAAGAAACCGGGACCAGAACCAGCGTTAGGAGTAGATGGTGAAAAAAAAGTAGTTGAATGGCTTCTTAACATTTCCAAATGTGGATTTCCAGTGAAAAAGCAAGAATTGTTGGATACTGTTCAGAAAATAGTTCGAGACGGTGAGTTTAAAAATAAATTCAAGGATGATCGCCCAGGTGAAAAGTGGTTTCAAAAATTTTTGGCCAGAAATAAAGAAATCACACTTAAAAATGCGGAGGGTATTAATAAAGCTCGAGCCCAAGTCACAGAACAGTCAATCAGATTGTGGTTTAAAGAATTAGAGGAATATTTGGACAGTATACACCAAAAAGATATTTTGAGTGACCCGAAAAGAATTTTTAATGGGGATGAAAGTGGTTTTGCTCTTTGTCCAAAGACAGGAAAAGTTTTAGGTCCAAGAGGGTTCAAAAACTTATACCAAATAAAGCCAAGCAATGAAAAAGAAAATATAACGGTATTATTAACATTTAATGCGAATGGAGATATGTGTCCACCTTGTATCGTGTTTCCATACATTAGACCACCAAGAGCTGTGGTGAATAGTATGCCTCCAGAATGGTGCTTAGGCAGATCGGAGACAGATTGGATGAGAGGAGATGTATTCTTTGAATACGTCACCAACGTGTTTCACAAATGGGTAGTGGAAAATAACATAAAAAAACCGGTGCTTTTGCTGGTAGATGGGCATAAATCGCATATGTCCTTAATGTTAAGTAATATGTGTGAACAAATGGAAATTATTTTGTATGCTCTTCCGCCCAACACCACCCATATTTTACAGCCAGCTGACGTTAGCGTATTTGCACCGGTAAAAATATATTGGAAATCTACAGTCCGCGCATTCCTATCAAAACCAGAAAATTTGAATTCTGCCGTCACAAAAACAAACTTTTGTAAATTGTTAAATGACGCATTAAGTCATCCTAACATGCCCGACAACATCAAAAATGGGTTTAAGAGATGTGGTCTTTAGCCATTCGATGCTAATAGTCCAGATTACACTAAATGTGTAAGAAACACTTTGGAAAATGTTCAGGCCGTTGATCAACAGTCACAGGATGTTACTCACTCGGACATTAAAAGTTTTAAAAAAGTTTTGAAACACCTGAAGCCGACACTACAAGAAAAAAATATTGACATTAGAACTATAACGAAAGAAGTCAATAGGTTGAAAAAGTCTCTCCCTGCAGAAGTAGGATTTGCAGAGATTTCTACCATATCAAGTGTTGAAAAAGAAACTCTCATCAAGGAACTAACTCCAGAACTGCTTCTGACTTCATCATCAGCATCAACTATGTCGCTACCATCCTTTTTACCTACAGAGTCTCTAGTACAACCAGCCGTGGAGCGAGTGAAATGTTCTAAATGTGACGATATACTAATTTCAGATGTAGAAGACGACGATGAAAAAAACATAGGCTGTGACAAGTGTATCAGATGGTATCATCTGAAATGCACGCGATTTGCAGGATTAAGTTATTTAGAGGCCAAAGATAAGTCTTTTAAATGTGACCTGTGTTGTTTATTGAAATCCTAAGGCTACAATATTGATTACTGTTTATTCTTTAAGTTGCAATCATTATTTGCCTACTACTTACCTAATTTTAAGTTCAACCAATGTTGAGAAGAATTATTTTTATTTTTTGAAAGTGATTTTTTTTAATGATAATAATGTGGATTTTTTAATATTTATATTCTTAAATAAATGAATTTTTAAAATACAATCTTTCTTAACAAATTTTTTAAAATGTCACCCCTATATTCCTTTTCTAAGCTGCTGGACGCTAAATGGTCCACGGGGGGACGCAATTTGGATTTTGTGGACGCAAAGTGGGAAAAACGCCTAATTCTGAAGTTTATCTATTTAAAAAGAAAACACAAGATGTTTCTAATAAAACTGAAAGTTAATCTTAAAATAGACTATATAATGAATACATCACATACATTTTTCATAGAAATTAGTGCTGGGGCCATTTTTATTATCGCCGTCAAACTTGCCAACTGCACTAAATGGACGCGAACAGGCGAAATTACCCTATCGGCGGAAAAGAATTTCACAGATAAATTGCTGTAGTACTCGTATTACCCCTATAAATGGTATTACATTATTAAGTCTGAATGCATGCTCCGCGATTAGCATTCGTAATCGAAAGATCATGTTGCGTAATCTTGCAATTTGCAATCAAGACTCGATGACGTAGACATAAACATTTCACGAAAAAGTTTGATTGGGGAAAAATATAGCACAACTAAAAAGATCCTGAAAGATACTAAAAACCTGCCCCACTGTGTATCTAACCAAATGATTTAGTGCATTCCAAGGAGGCAAAAAATGATCGGACGAAGATTCAAGCAACATTACTTGGCAAAAAGGTATTTTTGGCTAGACCGCCTTGAGCAATGCAGAATTGAATGCATTAACGTTGCGCGCAGCTATAAACAACCCTCCTGTAAATTATGGCCGCGAATTTTGTTGCATATTACTCGCATGCACTCGGAACGCTTTATCCTTTGGAAGCAGGCAAGCAGGCAGGTACACTAGTCGGCATGCCGTTTGGCATATTTCAAAGCAATTTAAGTAAACAACCGAAAATAATAGTTGCAGAAATTCGCGCGTTCGCGCTTTGATCGGAGGCGAGCCTTTGTGCGCTGGTTTGGACGCGGGGCCGTTGCCTCCATTTTCGTAGAACCGCGCGCTTAGAGGAAGAGCGCATCGCATTCGAAATAATTTATAACCTTTGCGCTCTAAGGACGGACGGGTCGTCACCCTGCCCAAGCCAATCTTCCTGTTGCCGCGGTACCGGCACCAGCACCACCATTATTCTCGCATTCTCGGTGCGGATTGCGCGAGGAGCCAGCTCAAGCGCTAATCGCGATGCGGTCGAAACCTCCAAATTTTATCAACAGCATCATTATCATGATCGTTACGTTAGCATCAAAGGCATTAGTGCGCACGTTGATCCCTGGTTTTTGCACAAGTAACAATTCGCCGAGATTTGGCGCATTCATTGTTGTTGCCGTGCATTTCGGTATTTGACCGGTTTGAATCGCATCCGAGGGCAGTTTTGTTGGCTTTTTACAATTAGCAGCATCAGCAACATAGGCCGCATCTCTTATGTGCCCGGCAATTACTTATGCGGTCAACTTCCCGATCTAGAACTTTTCCAATTGGTTTGCCATCATCCATGCTTCTGGCGATATCTGCATGCTATTATTATTAATCGGATAAACTATTGAATACGCTTCAACATCTCTGATTTTCAATTACCATTGCAACAACTGCGTCCATAATACAACCCACGTGAGTGAATCATATGTACTCGTATGCATGTGGAGACGGACAGTAATTCTTCATCGGACTTGTGCTTGCCATTTCAAGGACATCAAGTCCATTCTACTAATTGGTTGAGTAAATACGTAAGTTTTACGGTTCTTTGCAGTGTGAGTTCGAACAATTAGCAACAACTCAGTTAAACATGCTTGAGTTAATTGCAATCAGAGATCTATACAAATTTTTCAGGATAATTTCCTGGGTGAAGTAAGTTAATTAAAACGCGAAGCGATTCCTTAAAAAACAAGTTGGGTAAACAGACCTACGCTCATGTCAGAAGGGTTTTGTATTCAATTTTCAAAATGCAGTCACCAGATCGAATCACATCAAGAAACATGTCAAAGACGATTTTATTGGAGAAAATATGAAATTCGAAGATCATACTATTATTAACAAAGTTGAACGAATTTAGACTTTTAAGGTTTTTGTTATTGTTATACTCATAAATATCTCCGTTGATAATTATTTCAGATGTCCATTCGTGAGGGAGGAAACCACATTTTTCATGTATTTCCCCCCCTGTGCCCCACTGAAGCAGAAACTGACAGTTTAAGAACTGTTTTGAAAAGCTCCCATGAAAACTTTCATTTCATACTCATATCGGCTACGTTTGATGAATTTTTTTTTTCAGGGGACACTCTCCTGTACTGTTATCAGGCCATTTTTTCGAATCCTAGAGTTGTTACAAAGCCCTTTTACTAGGAGCTGTAATGTGACGCCTACGCCCGGGAATCGAAGTGATTCCGATCCCGAACCCTTGCAACCGGCCAGATGGATATGTCCTCGAAGTGCCAGCGGACTTCATCTGTCGTGCGGATATCGTTGCGCAGAAAATATTTTTTTTTCTGTCCCAATATTTAGATCTGTGGGTATAAATATTCGAAATATAAAATTAATCCAAACCCCGGCACATTTCGAGACATAGCCATCTGGAAATGCCCCTCCACCGTGGTCATCAAAAAAAAAAAAAAAAACTCCTAGGTGGTGTAAAATTATTAAGAGGTAAATTTTTTTCGTTCGGCTTACGTCGACAAATGCCTTACCAGGTTTTGTTTGCAGTTCATCGCCCTCGTCGTTGTAGCAGCCAAACGAGGATCTTTAGATCGAAGTAAATCGAAATCTCCCAAGAAAAAGAGGAAAACCGACACAAAGAAGACATCGAAAGAAGGGGTGACTGCGAGCGACTTAACCGAATCGAATGACTCTGAAGAAGAGGTTGATAACGCCCGAGAATACAAACCGCAGAACTGTTGTCAGTTCAAGGCTGTGGAGGATCCTATTTGCCAGCTAAGTATCGAAATTAATTCTAAGGAATGAGGCATATGGGGTTGCTGGGTTGTCTAGCACCAGCATATATTTGATTCTTTGAGAATAAAACCATTCCTCAAAGATTTCATGTTCGAAGTAAGTTTCCGGCGGTCCAATCGTTCGGCGCCGCGTATCATGGAAGTAGCGCCGCATATGTTATATATGATACATTTAGCTTTAAAATTACTCTACCTCCATCCTCGAAAAAGCTGGAAGTTTGCATTTGTTTCCGAGCTGATGGAAAGGAATATTGGGATAATAATAATGATCTAAACTATACAATATCTAAAAAAATCACCATCCTGCCAATCGCATCCATCCGAAATACTATTGAATTATGATAACAGTGATAATTCGGTGAAAATATCGAATCGTACAAATACATTTACAACTCAGGAAGGTACATCGAATTTCAATAGTTGGTCCGAGGCATCATCATGGAATCAAAGTGAGTATCCTCGCCCGTATTGCTCGTGTATCGCAATTGATTGTCAAGGGAAACTAGTGCATAACCGCAAAATTTGAAATCCAACAAAGTAGCAACGAAACCGCAAAGTCGTTCTTTGGAAAGTTTCACTCCTAATAATGTAGCAATGGACAGAGCTATAGCGTCACGCAAAATCAAATGCTTCATATTATCTGTAAAAACAATAGAGAACGAAACAAAAGCTTGAGGAATAGCGTGTACATCCACAAAATGGACAAGCAAATCTACGGCTTATTTCAACGCAGTGAACTAAGTATCAGTTTAAAATTTACATTTGAAATATAATCGAAGATATGTGATTTTTGTGAGGTAAACAAATTGTGAACAACTAATTTTCATTGCGTTACAGGCTTTGAATGAAAAAGTTTTGTTCTAGTAAGCCGTGCGCGCTCTATTGAAAATTCTTTCGTGTGATTGCACAGTTAAGATCTATGCTGTTATCTATACTTTTGCCAAAATATGTTTGTATATCAAAGCGTAGCATTACAGCTATGCCAAGTACATAGATTTTAGGAGCAGAGAAATTACTGAGTTAAAATTTTACCGCTTTGCATGAAACACTTACGAAAAGATTTTGAAAGCGACTCATTTTAACTCATTTACATACTATCTATCAAGGGAAAATTAAAGAAAACATTTATCCAAGTTAGATGATATCTCAGTACGTCTTTCATTTTAACATATTTTTAGTATTACTTTACAAAGAAATTTATAAAACTTTCCTTTTCAAGATTTAGAAGTTTTTACATTTCTGTTACATCATGCAATGTTTTCATCTTAACAACTTCCACACGTAGAAATGTTCCGTTGTTATCATTAAAATCAGCATGTGTGGTACTTTCAGCATCTATCTATGATTAAAGTCGTACTTCATTTGAGTCTGTTTTATCCGTATGTAAAAATATTCTGGAATAAATTCAAGTGTAAAAGTGATAAAAAGCAATTTGGGTTTCACGATTAGGTTAGTTGTTACAATATTAAAATTCTTAATTGTTAGCATATTATTTGTAAGTTAAGGCCTTAACATTTCCAAATAAGCTTTGCACTTTATACTAAAGATTTGAAGGGATCAAAGTCTATTAAAATAAGTGAAAGCTACGCTAATTGTAATATATGAGGTTAAAGATTGTAAGATAGACATGAGGACTGAATTCTAGTTTGTGCAAAATAATTCGATTCGTGTACAATTTACTATTACTTCGAGATAGTACGAAAATCATAAATATTAATTGACTGAGTGAACATAAAATAAAACATCAACCCAGACATGCTTCAACTTAACAATCCTCGTGATAAGTTATAACATTTTTACACTCAATTATTTGCTCCTAAAAGATTTCAAGCTATCGTTCCTTTTTATATAGAAATAAAACTTAATAGACTTAAGCGAATATAAGATTGAAAGATATTAAGCAATTTTCCTAAAATTAATTTAAATAAAAAAGTAACATTTATAAAAAAAAAGGAAAAAAAAATCTCATGTAACGTAACATGTTTGTAAAGTAAACTTGTTTTCGACACAAGTACAAGATAAAAACGAAATTCGTCCCTTTCTATAAAAGCAAACACGTTCCATAATCTTCAAAAAGTGTGTCACTTTGAACACATTAACTCTTATCTGAAAATTGTTTTATGGTTCTCTTTCATTGAAGAATACAATGAAGTTAAAATGAATTACTAACCGTACCAAAAAAAAAAAAAAAAAAAAACCTATTTTAAATTTTCCATAAAATTACTTTCAATTTCAGGTTATTTTATTCATTAAACGTGAAGTATTTATTTATTCAACATATATGCTATTTTAAACTTAGTCTGTTTATGCAACATACTTTTAATTTTTAATCATATTTTAGTAATTTTTATGTAATTTTTAACATGTTTCTTCATGATTGAAGATGATTGATTACTTCGTTCAAAGCACCAAGAAAAGATCTGGGAACATTTTAAAATTTTAATTATAGTTTTGAGTTGGTTCGTAGCGTAAACAAATTTCGCTATGTTTTTGAATTTATTTAACAGAAATGATTCATTCGTTTGATCGTACACAAATAATTTATCCACTTCGCGCTATGAAGTTCATTTTGTTGATTTCTATAAATGCAACTATTTTAACAATAAAATTGTTTACTTCAGATAACATATGTACTTCGAGCATAAAAAAAAATTAAATAAAAAAAAAAACATTTTTTTTAATAACTTATAAGTAAGTTAACTTCAAGTTTCTGATTCGATCTTACAAAACGCTATTTTTATTCTAACATTTTAATTCCGTATTAGATTTACATAATTTTAACTTACGATTTCATTTCGCAAGATTTTTTTTAATGAGTTAAAAATTACATAATTCCATTCCATTTAACTTGGAATTCGATTTGTTTCGAATTGTAATTTTTAGAAATAATTTTATGATATTGTTATTTAATTTCGCAAGAATTTCGAATGAGTGTCAGCCCTTCTAATAAACTAAACCCAACCTTATATTCTATTGTATAAACAAATATGCTCACATAATTATTAACAATGAAATTTACATTACTAGTTAGCTTAAGATTTCTTTGTATCACCCAACGGATGATGTTTATTTTCACGATGCTAAGTAATAATATCTAGATTCCGTTCCATAGCAACAACTCTATAATTTCTCTGTTTATTAGAATTTTAGCGCTCTTTTAGAAGTAGACTACGCTTCATATGAGATTAAAAGAAGGAATGTATTTCTATAATTTTAAATGATTAAAATGAATTGTTAAAAGTTAACCACGACTTTCCTTTTCAGTGTCTCATTCTTTTTCAGCGGGGAGAGAGAGTGTAAGGTAGGTATGCCGTCGCGAGGATAGGGTTTCGACAAATCCGCTGAAGTCGGTTTCGCGTCGCGCGCGGTACGCGGTACCTTTGATTGTTTCGTCATTTCATTAGAGTAGTTTTCGTCGGTTTAATTTCGAGTAGCATATTTTTCGGTACCGCGTCGGTGATTCGGTAACGCGCCTATAGGATTTTGTAGCGTTTTGATTTGAGATCTGTGGAGAGATCACATCCAGAATTAACGTAACGTAGGTTTCCCGTTCTGGATGAGTAAGTGTTGACGCGTTTGGAAAACGGGCATGTTCAGGTGACTGAAATATTGTAATTGAGCGTAACCCATTCGGAGACCCGCGACCGAAATCCTCTCCGAACTAGCTGGCCGACAAGCAGTCACCGCGTGAATGGGTTACGGTGCACGGATTGGTTGACCTGTTGGGACCCTCCGTTGGCACTACTCAGACTTAACGTCTAGAACCGATGAGAGGTCGGTTCCGCGTTCGATCTGAAAAGTGGAAAATCATTACAGAGCTCTCTCCCGCCTTCTTGACTTGTATCACTTATGAGCATTAATTGTAGATGCTCATCTTCAGTCATTCATTAAATTGAATCAAGTGTTCAAAGCATGGACCTTGAACGTTGAAGTTGGGAAAAAATAACTCAAAATTATTCAATCTTCGCATTTAAAACAGCCACCATTTTGTTTTACGATTACTGATACCACTAGCTGAACCGATTTTCAAAGATATACATGACACCTATCATTCCTGAAATTTTCATGCAAATCCTAGCAAAACTGTAGTGGCTGAGTCGGTAAAAAGCGCATATTGTTCCATAGCCACATGTTGCCATAGTAATACATGCAGCGCATATTGTTCCATAGTAATATAGGAAAATTCAAACCGCTATAACTACGCTAAATTTAATTCAATCTTTATGAAACTTGCAGGATAAATCAATCTTATGAATAGTCATCTGTGTACTGAATTTCATTGAATTTAAGGGTACCCTTAAGATTTTATTCAAGAAAACATAAAATCGATAAATCATACTATTACTAACAAAGTTGAGTGAATTGCGACTTCTAACGTATTTGTTGTTGTTGTACTCACCAAGGCCTACATTCCTGATTTTTTTCAGATTTTTCGGATCACAGGTGTCCAATCGCGAGGGGGGGGGACACAAATTTTTTGTGTATTTCCCCTCCCTGTGCGCCCCTCGAAGCGAAATTTGCCAAATTAAGACCTGTTTTCTCATCAAGACCTTTCATTTGATACCCATATCAGCTACCTTCAATGAAATTTTTTTTTTGGGGGGTCACTCCCCGATATGGGGAGACCCCCCTTAAATACCTTATAAAATTTTTTTGTAATTGAACTTTGAAGAGAGCACCAGTTTACACCCACATACAAAATTTGATGCTTCTAGCTTAAGTAGTTTCCGAGAAAAACTGCTGTGACACACGGACGGACGGACGGACAGACAGACGGACAGACGGACAGATAGGACGCGATTTTAGAAGGGTTTTGTAAAATTATTTTACAAAACCCTAAAAACTAGTTTATTCACAAGTTCATGACAAAATACTGAAACTTATTCTAATTTACAATTTCAATTTATAACTAATGAAAAGTGCTTGCATTACATTTCCAATGAGCATTCCGCGATTCGCATGAATTTCGGTCACGTTGCATTTTACTCCAGACTGTAATTTTAAGCGAGTAATCATTTTAGGTGTTAAATTTCGTTAACTCTTCCCCATTTAGGTTCGGTTGTCCCAGCCGACTCTAGAAAAATGGTACGCCATTAAATTTAGGATTTTCGTGGGGTCCACAAGGTTTTGGTTATTGTGTTTCTTCTGATGGTTTTAGATTGGAAGCAATGGGCTGCGTCAGAGGCGGATTAACCTTTTTGGCGCCCTAGGCTGGATAAAATTTGCCGCCCCAATATAGGTATTTGGAATTTGAATGTGAAAAAAGAATAATCTTAATAGTACGGTGTTATTAACCTAAAACAAGTTGGGTAGACAGACCTATGCTCATGTCAGAAGGGTTTTGTACTCAACTTACAAAATGCAGTAACCAGCAACGAATAAAATCAAGAAACGTGTCAAAGACGATATGATTGGAGAAAATGTGAAATTCGAGGATCATACTATTATTAACAAAGTTGAACGAATTTTGACTTCTGACGTATTTGTTATAGTTATACCCAAAAATATCTCCTTTGCTATTTTTTTCAGATTTTTTAGATCACTGGTGTCCATTCGCGAGGGAGGAAACACATTTTTCATGTATTTCCCCCCCTGTGCTACCACTGAAGCAAAAACTGTCAGTTTAAGAACTGTTTTGAAAAGCTCTTATAGAGAACTTTCAGTTGATACTCATATCGGCTACCTTTCATGAAATTTTTTTTCAGGGGCCACTCCTCTGTACTGTAATCATCGATTCATGGCCTATTTTTTCGAATCCTAGAATGGTTACAAAGCCCTTTTGCTAGGAGCTCTCTCCTGCCTTTTCGACTTGTTTCAATTGTATGTACTCATCTTCATGATACCTATCACTCCTGAAATTTTCATGCAAATTCTAGCAAAGTTGTAGTGTCTAAGTCGGTAAAAAGCGCATATGGCTCCATAGCAATATGTTTCCATAGTAATACAGGTCATATTGCTCCATAGTAATACACGAAAATTCAAATCGCTATAACTTCGGTAAATACTATTCGATCTTTATGAAACTTACAGAAAACATCAATCTTATAAATAGTCATCTCTTTGCTAAATTTTATTGAGTTTAAGGGTACCGTTTAGATTTTATTCAAGAAAACACAAACTCGATAAATCATACTATTACTAACAAAGTTGAGCGAATTTCGACTTCTCATGTATTTGTTGTTATTATACTCATTAAGGCCTACATTCATGATTTTTTTCAGATTTTTCGGATGGAAGGTGTCCAATCGCGAGGGGGGGGGGGGTACGCGAAAAGTTCGTACATTTCCCCTTCCCCTGCCCCCCTCGGTACTTATAAGACAATTTTAAGACTTGTTTTGAAAAGATCTCATTGAGACCTTTCTAATGACACCCTACTCAACTACCAATGGTGAAATTTTTTTTGAGGGGTCACCCCCTATATGGGGAGACCCCCCTTAGACGCCTTTGAAAAATTTTTCCACCCTTGAACTTTCAAGAGGTCACCATTTCTGACCTTTCTACAAAGTTTCATGGCTGTAGCCCTTATAGTTTCGGAGAAAAAGTGCTGTGACATACAGACGGACGGACGGACGGACGGACGGACGGACGGACAGACGGACAGACGGACACAGGTCGTGATTGCAATAGGGTTTTGTATTTTAGTACAAAACCCTAAAAATGATATAATTTTTAAGGTTTTTTTTTCCAAATAAAGCTATATAGAAATAAGTAAATGATTTAATTAAAGAGTAATAATATACCACAGTATTATAGTCAAAAAGAGGCTAAGAGGCACAATAGAAGGTTGAAAAAGTAAAAATAATTGTTAGCCATCATAGTGACCTTGGACCGCGGGCCGCAACCAATGGCGGTTCTGTCTTCTGCACCTGTTGTCTGCCCCCTCCATTCCACCCCTCCCTCACGCAGTGTCACAGATCGATCGATATTCTTCTTCAGTCGTCTTAGGAGACAAGTTGAGTACGTTTGTGCGTGGTACTTCTAGTGCAGTTTCGCTATAAATTTTTTATAGTTGGTGTTTATAGTAACGTGCGAATTATGTGAAAATCACTTGAGATAGTGTGTTAGTTATGGCGGAGTGTGTGTTAAAACCTTGTAAGGACAAGGGTGGTGAACTAATTACTCTGACTAGAAAGGCGGTGGACAAAATAATTCAGTGCAGTGAAATACGTAAAGATGGCGTCAAATCCAAGTTCCTGCAGAATGATTCGCTTCAAGTACATAGTAAGTGTCGACAAACCTAAATATTACGTCCAAAACCACCTGAAATGGAAAAAGAACCTCCAGCAAAGATTCCACGTGAATCATTTGATTTTAAAGCCTTATGTTTTCTTTGTGGTCGCAAGTGTGTAGATGTATCTAAATGCAGGAATCCTGCTCAAGAAAAGTGGAGTTTAGTGCAGAAACTTGAACTGATTGAAAGCATCAGAACGGAAGCAAATAACAGGCATGACAAGTGGGGAGATGAGGTAAGTGTGAGGCTCTCTCAGGTCATAAATCTCGTAAGTTCTGATGGGAGGTACCACTGGCATTGTTATCAGACATTTCAAAAGCCAGGATCGTCACGGCCCGAAAAAGGTGTAGCAACCAGTAAAGGTGGGTCTAGTGCTGATGCCAAAAGAGAAGACGCTTTTGAAAAGCTATGTGATTATTTGGAGGAAAACAATGAATGTCAATACGACTTTGAAGAACTACAAAATATATTCCTTCGTCTGAGCCCTGAAGTTGAGCCATATACTGTCACACATTTCAAAAGAAAACTTATCCAGCGTTATGGTAATAGTTTAATTTTTGCAGTTTTACCAGGAAAAAGAAGTGTGATTTGTTTTTCTGGAGCATCAACTAATATTTTATCAGACAACTGGTATAAAAATCGGAACTGTGATAATGAAGCAGAGGAACTGAGATTGATCAAAACTGCAGCAGCAATTATTCGACGTGAGATAAAGTCCAAAAGTTACGAATATTCCCAGTTTCCAACAATTGAAGATATTCGTAAAGGGGGATCTGAACTGGTACCTGAGTTGCTCAATGTCTTGATAACTGAAATCATTCAGCCTACTTGTACAAGACAAACATCCGAGAAAATCCAGAGGGCAAAACAAATTATGGAAAGGAAAAAAACAGCAATATGTCACAGTATAATACACGCTGCTCGTCCAAGATCGTTTTTATCCCCAGCCCAACTTGGAACGGGTGTTTTGTTACACAGAAAATTTGGTTCGAAGGTCTTGATTGACACCCTGTGCAATATTGGTGTTTGTGTACCTTACCAGGAAGTGTTGAGATATGAGAGATCCGTCACTTGCCAAGAGAATACAAGAATAGAGAACGGTTATGTGCAATTCGTGTTCGATAATGCAGACTACAATGTTCACACACTAGATGGTCATAACACCTTCCACGTCATGGGTGGAATTGCTTGCATTACACCTAAAACAGCTCTTCAGGTTGAGGAAAATGTACCTCGAAAGAATGTTGCTGCTCAAGCTGTTGAAAACAAAGGCCTGTTTGACTTGCAAACTTACAAAGCCCTGGCTACATCTGGATATTTTAAAATAGTCGCTACAAACCTTGCTTCCCTAGAAGACAAACCATCACTTTCATACAAAAATGGACGAACACTTAATATGTTTTGGTTGAGTGGCACCTGGTTAGAAGGTCCAGAAGAATGTAAACCTGGTTGGAGTGGCTGCATGGAAAAGCTTTATGCGAAGGAACAGTTCCAAACTTCGGCTGTAGTCCCTCTTCCATTTATCAACTTAGCTCCTTCAAATCCATCAACAACTTATACAGCTCTTCTTCAAGCTGCCAAACAAGGGGCTAGCAATGGTCAAACGATAACAATGGTGACTTTTGATCAGCCATTGTATGCTAAAGCTCGTGAAATAGTAGCCGCAGCATCTCATGACAGCCCGTTGAAGTCACTCTTCATTAGACTAGGAGGATTTCATTTGTTGATGTCCTTTTTGTCAGCGATTGCATTCATCATGGCAGGTAGTGGTTTGGAGGAGCTGTATAGTACTGTGTATGCTAAAAACAGTGTTCAACAAATGATGAACGGGAAAGCTTACTCTCGGGTCATTCGTGCTCTCTGCCTAGTCGAAGAAGCACTGATGACTGTATTTTTGAAAAATAATGAAACTCTCATAAGTGTGAATAAAAATGAGCTTCATAATGTCTATTCCAATTTCAAGCTTGGAAATGCCTCTCCTGAAGAGATTGCACAGTCAACCGTGGTAAAGAGCTTTGTAGACATTTTAGAAAACCAGCTTAGGCGTTCAAATGAATCTGGACGAACACAAAAAGTGTGGATTCAGTTCATAGAAATGGTTGAAATCGTTCGAATGTTTATAAGAGCAGAGAAGAGTGGGGACTTTCTCCTTCACCTTCATTGTGTCCATCAAATGCTTCCCATTTTCCATGCATCTGGTCACTTTAACTACGCTAAATCTGCACACGTTTACCTACAAGACTCGCTGGAACTTCTCAACACATTGCACCAAGAAAACGATTTATTTGTTAATTGTGGTTATTTCACCATCCGACGAACTGAAAAGTTTTGGTCTGGAGTATGGAGTGATATGACCATAGAACAGGTTTTGATGAGGTCCTTAAAAAGCATTGGTGGATTGACTGGAGGTAGAGGAATCACAGCGACAACTATTGCCACTTGGATCAATTCCATGCCGACTTGTTCTCGGGTGTGCGAAGCAATAGAAGAGTTTGCAGGTGTTCGCAGCCTCTCTTCAGAACAGCACGTGGAGCTACGAGATGCAAGGCAAAAAAGAAACAGTAAGGACTTGCAAACCTTCATTTCTTGGATTGAAGAACATAATCCGTTCTCTAAATCACCTGAACTCTCTTCCTTGTCAACAGGGGTTATAGGTGATGAAACTGTAAATTGCGATAAAGCATTTGAAATAGGAGCCATATCCATCAAAGCTATTGAAAACAAAACACTTAAAGAAATACACATGAAAAGAAAGTTTGCTGTCAAGTCTCTAGCCTCTATAACGAAGTCGGTGAAAATTAACAACTACATGGTATGTGTAAATCCTAACACTCTCTTACATCGGATGGTGTGTACAGTAAGGAGTGATGAGAGATTAGAGGAAATTTTTCAGTTTGAACTCTGTGCATATCCTCCATCACTGTTTGACGAATCTGGCTTGATGAGGAAGGGGAAAAAATCATCAATGATGAAGGTTTTGGTTTCAGATTCAAAAGAATCATCAAACATCGATGACCCAGTGAAAGTGTCCTATATAATTGACGGATGCCACCTCCTACATCGTGTTGTCTGGCAACAGCCTGCTACATTTAAACAGATTTGCGAGCAATATAGTGATTACGTATGTACTCATTATGGAAAAGCGACTGTTGTTTTTGATGGTTACGAGCGAAGTAACACAAAGGATCAAGAACACCTACGAAGATCACGTTCCAACATTGTGGTCAAAGTAGAAGACTCAATCTATGTCAACATAAATCAAAATGAATTTTTAGCTAGTGCTAAAAACAAGATGGGTCTAATAACCCTCCTTTCATCGCACTTGCAACAATGTGGTTGCACAGTTCTTCAAGCATCGGGTGATGCTGACCTATTAGTAGTCTTAACAGCTATTGATGAAGCAAAGAAAGATGTTCAAACGTGTGTTATTGGTGATGACACGGACTTATTAGTACTGTTGACTGTCCACGTACCTTCAGGGAATAAACTGAAAATGGTCGTACCTAAAAAAGGAAATCACCAGGAAAAAGTGTACATTATTTCTGACATTCAGCAAGGCATTGGGGATATGAAAGATGTACTTCTGGTTACATACGCCTTCACAGGATGTGACACTGTGTCTGCTGTCTATAAGAAGGGAAAAATTGCACCTTATAGGAAAGTTCAAGCCAACACCGTTCTTCGTGAAAAACTTCTGGTCTTCAACAACCCCAAAGCCGACCCCAGTGCAGTGGCTGATGCAGGAAATTACTTCCTACTTGCAATGTTTGGAGCCAAGAACACTGAAGATCTAGATTGTCTCCGCTACCAGTCCTACTTGAAAACGATTGCAAAGCAGCCTATACATGCATTACTGAAGTTAGATGCACTACCCCCCACTTCAGGAGCGTCCAGACAGCATTCATTTAGGACCTACCACCAGGTACAACAGTGGCTGAATGAAGATAAGAATCCACTCGAGTGGGGTTGGAAGAAGATTGGCGACCACCTGACACCAATTACAACAGCACGTCCTGCAGCCCCCCAGGAATTACTGTCCCTTATAATGTGTACTTGCAAAGATGAATGCGTTCGTAATTGTGCATGCAGAAGGAGTGGTCTAAACTGCACTAGCATATGCAGCAATTGCTCAGGCCAAGCATGTGATAACATGGACAATAATAACATCTTAGACGACGAGCTAGAGGAGGAGGATAATGTGCTGGAGGATGAGTGAAGTTAATAAAGACATTGAACATTCCGAATTTGAAAGATATTTATGCTTAAGAAGTGAATTTATGTTGCAATGTTCGTAGAAAGTTCAGGGTGGGTTTCTCCGTACCACAGGTTTATATGGCCTAGGCCTGTGGAAGCCTCTTTTCCCTTAAAAAAGAGTGCCCCTTGATAAGGTGGTGAGGTTGTCGTTCCTTCAAGGGCTTATCACTAACATACCACCGGCCACTGAAATAGCAACATTCTTTTACGAAGCTTATTTTTTTTTAAAATTATCAAAATTACGAAAAAGTTAACATTTACACCGTCTGTAACTTTTGAACCGTACAATTTAGAGTGATTTTGAAAAGGACCATTCTTATTTAAAATTTAACGTAGAACAATTTTGTATGTAACAATGTTTAGGATAAACCGCTTAGTTTTTGAAATATTTACGAAAAACTAAAAAAACTAGTGATTTTTCAATTATTAAATGACTCTTCACTCCTTATATCATTTAACAATTGAATCAAACCATCGTATAACATGACTACAGATGAAATGTCTATATTTGGATCTTGTAATTTTTTACTCACACCATTAATTCGTTGCAACAAAAATTCCCATACGCACAAAAATAAAGCAGTTTCAAGTGTTCCTAATTGCTTTAAAATACCTTCAGCTTGCAATTTCACAATAGGTTTTTGGGTAGAATCATTTGAAATTTTGATTAAAGCTTGATTTATTGGCTTCCACAAAAAAAGTAAACTTTCACACGAATCATGTCGAGCAGACCATCTTGTTCCAGATAATGTTTTAATTGTTTTAATTCTTCTTGTATCCAAATTATTTATTTCTAGATTTTTCTTGTATAGATCACATTCATTTTTTAATATTTCAGATCGGTGAGTTGATAAATTAAAAATATTATTGAGTTCTTGGAATAAATTAAAAAATAGACAGCTTTCTTTGCAAATTTCTGCCGCACAAATGCCAACTAAATTTAAAGAATGCGCTGAACAAGGTATATATACAGCGTAAGGACACTTTTTTTTTATTTCCGCTTGAACGCCTTTGTTTATCCCAGACATATTCGCAGCGTTATCATAAGATTGACCACGACAATTCTTGATATCAATTTGTAGTTCCTCTAATGTTCTCATAATAGCATTTGCTACATCTATGCCTTTATGACCAACATTAGGTAAAAATGTCAAAAATCTTTCTACTGGAGAGCCACTTGAATCCACATATCGCAAAATAAATGTGAGTTGATCTATGTGTGACAAATCTGGTGTAGAATCAACAATTATTGAATAATATTTTGAAGCCTTAACTTCTCTAACTATAGTTTTTGAAACTTCGTCAGCAATAATTTGTACGAATTCGTCACATATGGTCAAGGATAGATAGCTCGTGCCTCCTTTACCCGGATTTCCATATTCAGAAATGTGCGTAGCTAAAAAATCATCGTATATCGCAATCAATTCGAGGGACATCATGTAGTTCCCATTGTGAGGATTTCCAAATTGCTCTACGTGACCTCTGAGTGATAGGCCTCGAGATGAAAGAGCTTTAATCACATTCACGACTCTCTGAAGTACACTACGCCAATAAGTTCTTTCTTCTTCGATTTTCTCCAATAATTTTGCGTCAACTCGATTCGTTTTATTTCCTCGTAGTTTCATAGATATTAAAGCATTTTTATGAGACTGACTATTTTCGTGCTGACCAATTCTTACTTTATTTTTCCAGTCGTCGAAACCTTGTTTCTGTGATCCAAATTGAGTTTTTCTATCAAACAATGCACACGGCCCACAAAATACTTTCCCAGTACTTTCTGAGTAGATTAGCCACTTACGATGCACGTTTTCGCCGTTGGATAGAGTTGTTTCGAAATCCGATTTCGAAAAATAACGTGGCCCTGTTGCATACTCGCTCTTACTTTTTTTAAAATCACTATTCATATTTTGAGTAAAACCATTTGTCACGATATGATCTATGGTTGCGTCATTTATTACCCACAGAACCGGATCACTACTCACACTGACTGAGTCACATGGTTCACGAATTATATGCTGATCGTGCATCTTGTCTGTGTCGTTAATTGATCGAATTTCTTCTATCTCCATTGCTCAGTCACAAATATTTTTACACTGCAACATACTGCTGGCACCATTGTCAGAATCTTCTTCATTATCATCGTTCTTGTGAGTGTTGGTTTTAAACAGTTTGTCTATTTTCGGTGTTTTAGCGATTATTTCTTGATACTTCTCTTCTTTTCTTGCAGCTATTTTTCCATATTCACATCCACTCGATTTTTTTCTGATACTCATTTTATAAATGTTATAATTAATCGCCCACTATAATAATAAAAATTATTTTGACGCCAATTCTGCACAAGAATAACTTATTTATCAGCGACCCGTGCTGCTTCAAAAGTCGCTGCACACTGACTAGTGTTCAAACGTGTCACTGTATCGAAACGAGTGAGCAAAATGTAAACATTAAGCATATAATATTTTGGCCAATGATGTTGCACGCGAGTGTATAATATTCTAAGTATTCCGCGGCTCCGCGAAAAAAGATCGCTACTCGCAGAGACCGCGGTCTTTAAGCCGAATTTTCAAGCACGCGGTCTTTAAGCCGAAGCAGCCCCGCGCAGTCTGCAACGACTCTAAAGTCGTCGACTCCAAATTCGTCGCAGACTGCGCGCGGCTACATTTCCGAAAAGTTTTTTGTTTACTTTGCCCAGACGATCATTTCGGGTCGATGCATCTCTTGCGCTGACGTGTGTTTGAACTTTTGTTGTGTTATATCTATATTTATGCGTATCGGAAATCTGAATGTGTATAGATATATATGTATGTGAACCTTTCTGTAAGACAGTGTCTTCTGCATTATAATTAACACAATAAATTAATCATTTCTCGTTCAATAAATCTAAACTTTTTAGTCGCTTCTAAATTTGCCACCCTGAAAATTTGCCGCCCTAAAAATTTGCCGCTCTAGGCCGTGGCCTACTCGGCCTATACCAAAATCCGCCCCTGGGCTGCGTTGTTTCTTCCGGGTTGCTGGGATATTGTATTTTAAGTTGGGTTCTTGTTGTTGAGCGTTTTTTCCACATTGTTAGAATCGCTATTGTAAGTAGTGCCAAAAATATGAATGTTGTGGTACCATTGGTAGTGGTTAATATCGGTCGGTTCGGTTACCGAACCGCACCAAATCAGCTAAACCGAAACCGAACCGACTCTCTCACAGAAAACCCGAACCGATCCAATAAATGGCAAAACCGAACTCAACCGAACCGATAAAAATCGGTTCGGTTCGGTTTTTATCGGGTTTAACCGAAACAAACCGAAAAGGGTAGAGGGTTGGTTAAGAATATCCATTAAAAATAAAAAATAAACAAACTGTTCAATAATGAATCAAGGTCCTGTACCTAAAATATTCAATACTGATTATACTTGTAGTAGTAATACGCCCACCTTCGCTGTTGGAACTTAACTCAACTATATCTTAATCATCCGTTTCTTAAATACATAAAATTTTGCTTATCCTAACATTTTAGTGTGGGAAAGGAAAATCGTAAACATTTCATTCTAACGTTTGATTCTCACGTTATTCCTCATCATAGTCAAAACAATTGCATATGCATATCATTTTTCATATTTTGAGTTTGCAAGATTCATTCTAGACAAGAATGCATATCGCATGGGAATTTAGTTTGAGACAAAGAATATGTTTTGACTATGATTCAGATTACAAAAGAATTTATAAAGACAGCAACGTGAGAACAAGAACATAACAAATGGAATTCAAGTATTTGAAAATTATTTTAAGCGCTAGAGATTTATTTAGACTATGTTAATTCTGCTTGAACATCCTCCGCCACCTTGAATTCTCCCTGGAGAATTTCAACATTAGTTGGTGCTTGATTTGCATGTTGACGGTGTCCATTCCAAAAACGTTTTTTGCATCCATATGTAATCACGATGATTACGATGCCCAAGGTCGTGTAGTTAAGTATATAGTTGCGCGTATCGTGTGTGGTGATAGTTTCGGGTAGTTCTGCGGATAGTTGATTTTTGATTTGTTTCGAAACTTCGTCATACATGCTGGAATTTAGAGTCCAATTGTATAAATTCGGGGGGTCTGAAACTATAGACTTTCCTCCAGTGACGAACGCTGTTAGATTAACCACGGGTGAAAATGTGAAACGGTTTTGTGTTGACAAAGTGCTGTGACTTGTGATGACCATTGTTTTGTGGTTGATGATGCATCCTGGCTGTATTCTTAGGATGCCACTGCCTCTGATCCTTTGCCTTGACCATTTTCCATTGCAAACAATTTCCAAGGTTGACGGATCTCGTACATAGAATATCCAGCTGTTTGTAGTGGTAAGTTGAATCCAATGATTGTGCACAGATTTCATTTCGACCTGACATGAGGCTGATACTTCCTCGTGATGCATCAGCAAGGACATTTCGCATTGATTCACGGTTGATTCCGTGGAGTAAATTGGATGTTTTTGACGGCAAATTAGGTAGTCAGCGTCAAAATGTACGCATTGTTGCTTCTCGGCTTCTGCAAGTGGATAATGCTTGTCTCGGTTTATTGTAACAGCAAGGTAGTCAGTTGAAGGTTTAATGTAGGCGGTAGTTTCCTTAAAAGTTGATGGAACTGGATATAATTTGAGGAGTTGATAATTGTCAGGACTTAGAAGTGGAAATTGGATTTTGAACAAGATGTTTTTCTTTGTAGCGCGTGTATGAACGGAAGCAACTTGATATAAATTTAATAATGATTTCGAGGAAATGGGAAGAGTTTGATCCACTGTAAGGTGATCTCTGATAGTCTGGATTTGTTTTTGAAGCTGACTAGCTGATAGGATTAATGGATTGATTTTTCCATGATACGTATTTGTAATTAATTGAAGCAATGTTCTTTGGTTAGCTTGAAAATGAGTCATGTGCAAAAGTGTGTGTAGTGAAAGTACGTTAAATTCATACATTTTCTCTTCGCTCTTTTGTGTCTTTAGTGTAAGTTGTTCAATTTGACGCTCAATCGAATTTATTTGCTGATGGACGACATTTGTGTTTTTCTTCAAAATGTTGACGGTGGCTTCTACAATACTCGTTTGGTTTTTCATTAGCTTTAGAATATGTTCTTCATTTGTTTTCACTTTACGAATATCTTCTTCGTATTTTACAGCAAACTCCTCATCTAATATGCCAAACAAGGAGTGTGAAATTGAACCAATTATGTTTAGAGGCGACCTTTTTTCCGATTTCTAATTGGAAAGGGGTGCTGATATAATGCTTCGTTTTGTTCTTATAATTCTGCATGCAAGTGCTGAAACTCCAAAACGATGCCGTTGCAAAACTCTTTCATGTTTTCTTTGTCTTGGGAAATACAGATGTTCGTCAAGCATATGATTGCTCTTGAAATGCCTTCATATTCTGTCCAATAGCTAGTCATATCGAAAAATGTTATGATTTTCCAGGTGCTATGTGAGAGCTTAATGTTGCCAACTTCTTCAAAATAAATGCCTGACTGATTGTTGAACGGTACTATTTCAACAGATTGGCTTCTAGTCGCTTCAATTTTTTGGATGTTTGGAAGGACTAGTAACACGCATAACAATGCTTGCAGAAGAAACCCTTTCCCTCCTTTATTAGTTTTAGGTTTATTTGTGTTGCGTTTGATTGGTTGAGTTGGAATAAGGGCTGAGTAATTAGAAGTGACCGGGGCTATTTTGACCTTTCCTTTTGGTAGTTTAGAGGGCTCGTCATCAGGCGTTGAGTCCTCAGTTGCTTCGGGAGTTAATATCGTGTCTGGCAGTGGACATAATGTATGAACTGCTCAAGTAAATACTCCTGTTGCAGTTTTTACCTTAACTGTTCGCACATAATTGTCCGCACCCTTGATGACCTCCACCACACGTCCCATACGCCACGTTAGAGGAGGAAGATTCTTTTCTTTTAAGATGACCAGTGTTCCTGGAGTAACGTTGGGCTGGGGTTTTTGCCACTTGTATCTGGTTTGTAGCTCATGCAAATATTCGTTAGACCATCTTTCCCAGAACTCCATATGTAATGATCTGACTTGATTCCACCTTGTTGTTAGAGACAGTCTTTGGATTTGACCAGTTGTTTCAGGTAATGTTAACAGAGGCTGTCCAATCAGAAAGTGTCCTGGAGTCAGTGGTTGGAGGTCATTTGGGTCTGTTGACATTGGAGTGAGTGGTCGGGAGTTCAAAATGGCTTCGATTTGGCAAATAACAGTATGCAGATGCTCATACGTCAAGGATGTTATTCCAAGTTTACGCTTTAAATGATACTTAGCGGACTTGACTGCTGCCTCCCATAAGCCGCCAAAATGCGGGGATCTAGCGGGAATTCGAAGCCATTCAATGCCTTCAGAACTGCAAAACGTATCGATAATATCCTGGCCGCTCTTCTCGTGAAAGAGCTTCATCAATTCTTGAAGCTCTGAGTGTGCTCCGACGAAATTGGTGGCGTTATCACTGAATATTTTTGCCGGTCGTCCTCTTCTTGATATGAACCTTTTTAGAGTTCCAATGAATGCTGCAGCTGTCAAATCTGAAGTCAATTCTAAATGAACTGCCTTTGTTGAGAAGCATATGAAAAGCGCAATATATGCCTTCACTGGCCTTTTCCTTCTCAGGTCAAAATGTATTTGAATGGGACCGCAAAAGTCCACTCCAACATGTAAGAAGGGTCGAGTTTCTTGAATTCGTTCAGCGGGTAAGTCACCCATTATTTGTTGAAACACCTTGGGCTTAGCTCTGGTGCATCGGACGCAATTTCGCACGGTTGCTCTGGCGAGTAGTTTCCCGTTTATACACCAAACAGTTTGCCGTGTAATGTACAATAATGATTGTGGCCCGGCGTGTAAGTATTTTTCGTGTAAGTGTTTGAACATTAGCTTGGTTATTGGATTAGCAGGAGAAATAAGCATTGGATGTTTTGCATTGGGTGGTAGCTTACTTTTGGAAATTCAACCTCCCACCCGTATAATGCCTTCGGTGTCAACTGATGCTGCCAGAGATCGAAATTTGCTGTTACTATCAGCTGCTTTACCCTTTTTCAATTGTTCGAGTTTGATACCAAAGTCCTGCAACTGCATCTCACATACTATCAGTTTCAATGCTGTGTCCATTTCTTTGGGGTCAGCTTAATTGCTGCTTCCTTTGTGCTATCTGCCCGCATATTATTAGTGCATCGAACAATGAATCCCAAAACTTCTTGTAGTCTCTGGAAGTTGTTGTTGTGCCTAATTTGTTGTATGAAGTGTGGTACTGATGCTTGTATTGTAAGGACATATGTTTTTACCTTGAGTTCATGTTCTGGAGTTGCCTGATCGTCGCTCCATGAAGGTCTACGTTGAATTTTAATTGGATGCCGAAAAAAAATGACGGCTCATCAAACCAAAGTCTTGTCTCCAAGAATTGTGATGGAAGCATTCCTCTAGAAATGATGTCAGCTGGATGTTGTTGCGATCCCACATGTTGCCAAATCCCATCCTTAGTTGCTAGTTGCTAGTTGAATGGCAGCTACTCGGTTTGCCACGAAGGTCGTGAACTTGGATGGAGTTGACGCTAACCACTGTAAAACAATCGTGGAGTCGGTCCATAGAAATGTTTTTCCATGTTGATTTGCAGGGCTTGTTTTACTTGATCGACCAATACCACTAATAAGTGTGCTGCACAGAGTTCTAATCGCGCAATGGAGCGTTTTGTCTCTGGAGCAACTCTACTTTTTGAGCATACGAAGAAAACCTTTGCATCTTTATTATTACCACCTGATCGCAAATAAACGCAGGCGCCATAGGCCAATTCACTTGCATCAGCAAAACCGTGAAGCTCAACTGGATCAGAATGATAGAAGCATCGTATTTTTCTTGCAATGTGAACATTTTCGAGCATTGGCAATTGACTTCTGTATATTTTCTATCTTTGCTGTAGGACATCTGGCAGAGGCGTATCCCAATCAAGTTTAAGCTCCCATATTTGCTGCATAAATATTTTGGCCAGCACAATGACTGGATTCACCAAACCAAGAGGATCAAATAGCTGTGACATCTCTGAGAGCACTATTCGTTTGGTCACGGGTCGTTGGTTGGAAAAGCGAGTGATCTTGATGTTAAACTCGTCGGTGCTTGGATTCCAGCTCATACCTAAAGTTCTAATAATGTTTGGTGTTTCAAGATGTGTCATATCAAACTCGGTTGCTTGATCCTTTGAAGGTATTTTGCGTAATAACTTCCGATTGTTTGAACACCACTTGTTTAGATGAAATCCTCCCCTTTCCAACATCTTTCTGAGCTGTTTTTGCAATGCTTTAGCTTCTGTTAAGCTGTCTGCACCTGTCAATAGATCGTCCACGTAAAAGTCACGGGATACCACTTTTGCCGCCAAGGGAAACGCCATATGTTCGTCTTCTGCTAATTGTTGTAAGCACCTTATCGCTAGATACGGGGCGCATCTAGTTCCGTAAGTAACTGTCTTCAGCCTGTATGTTTTCACAGTGTTTTCACCTGGTGTTTTCCATAGTATGAGTTGAAAATCACGATCATCTTCATGCAGAATCACTTGCCGATACATTTTTTGAATGTCGGCACTGATCACGTACTGATGAGAACGGAACCTGACCAAAATATTGAAAAGGTTTTGCTGTAAATTCGGCCCAGTCCTCAAGATATCATTTAATGATATGTTGCTGGATGTCTTCGCAGAGCCATCAAAGACAACTCGCAGTTTTGTTGTCGTGCTTTCTGGACGTATCACACAATGGTGTGGTAGATAGTAATGAGGCTTAGATTCGTCTATATTGTGCACCTCTTCCAGATGTCCCAGTTTTCGATACTCTTCGATGAAGTCCATGTAATCTTTCATCAATTGAGGATTGCGGTTGAATCGTGTTTGTAGCCCACAAAGTCTTTGAACGGCTACCTGCTTAGAGGTTCCTAACGCCTTTGGATCCTCCGAGAATGGGAGCCGTACGATATATTTGCCCGTCAAATCTCGAGTTACCGTGTTTTAAAGAATCTTTCACATTTTTGATCTTCCCCTGCTAAATGATTGATTGCCACTTGTGGAACCTCCTCTAGTTCCCAAAAACGCTCTAATTGTTCATCTAAGTTAGTGACCGCTCTACAAAACTTCGCATTACTGTTGCTAGATTGAATTTTTCCTAGAGCCATCCATCCCAAAACTGTGTCATGCAGACATGGTAAGTGATTCGCCATAACGATCATTTTTGGCTTAATGATATAGCTATAAAGCTCAGCACCCAACAGCAAATCGACAACTTGCGGCTCGTTGAATCTTGGATCAGCAAGTGTAAGGTTTGGTGGCAGTGGCCACTCGGATGTATTTAGATGTCTGTCAGGATGTTTGCTGGTAATTTCCTTCAGCACAAACGCTTCGAATTCGATGCTGAATGTATTTACTCTAGATGAGAGCCTCAGGTGGACACGTTTTGATGATTGTTGCCGGCAATTTCCAACACCCACAATTTCTTGCATGCTCATTGATCCGTTCAGCTTCAGTTTCTTGCACATTCGCTCAGAGATAAAACTGAGCTGAGAGCCTGTGTCCAACAATGCTCTCGCTGGAATCGCATCTCCTTTTATGCCAGTTAGATTGACCACAGCAGTGCCAAGAAGCACATAAGAGTCACAATTGGTGGAATTCTCCGTTGATGTAAGAGCTTGGCTGGCAGTATTTGGTGAGGGAGCCTTCTCTTCTACATGCAATGTTGTATGATGCCTCTTGTTGCACTTGAAGCAGCCTCTAGACGAACAGTTCTTGGAACTATGTCCGGGTTTCAAGCAATTGTAGCAAAGTTGTTTTTTCGCTATAAGATTTCTTCTTGCTGAAACTTCCATCGATAAAAACTTGTCGCATTTATTTAGATTGTGGCTTCCAGCACATAGTGAGCAGCTTGAATATTTTGTTTCAGTTACTGCCATTACTAACTTATTAGAGCTGCCATGTTTTGTTTGTGTTCGGGAACCCTTGCTACCTAGTGCTTCAAGTGCTTGAAATCTCAGTTCTAAAAAGTTTAGAAACTGTTTCAGTTGTGGTATCTCCTTTGGCTGTTGTAACGTTTGTTCAAATAGGATATGAGTGTTTCTGTTCAGCTTTTTGATCAGAATTACTACCAAGATTGCGTCCCAATGCTGCACGGGAATCTTAAGAGCACTTAATGCCCTAGTGCACTCCTGTGTAGTATCATGAAGCGATTTCAATTCTTGTGCCGCTTCACCGTTGACTGATTTTTGTGACAGCAATTTGTTGAGCGCTGCATTCACTAAGAGTCTTTTGTTTTCATATCGCTCTTTAACAAGGCTCCATGCAGGCTCACAGTTGCTATCACATATTGTCATATGACGAATGAGACCTTCTGCCTCACCCGTCAAGTTGGTTTTCAGGAACCAAAGTTTTTGGGCCGGACCCAGCGTGCTGTTGTCGATTAGTTGGACATATAAGTCATGGAACTCTTGCCATGCGAGATAGCTTCCATCAAATTTAGGAAGCTGAATTCGAGGAAGCTTTACCGTCTGGCTCGTTTCCTCAGATCCTGAAACCGCCTGTAATAATTTGAGCTGCACCCTTTCAACCCAAATTTCAGTGCTTTCGAAGACTTCGGGGTTGTATTTTTCTGGAACGTCACCGCTTATCAGGATTTCCAAGTGCGTAGCCCTGATTGCATCCCAATGCTTCTTGATGGCCTCTAACTGAGTCGACTTGAATTCCCTGGGTGGCTCCGTCTCTAATCTTCCTTCCGTTCTTTGCAGGAGTTGTCGAAGAGTAGCAAGCATGATACTTTCGCATCTTGTTGAATTGGTGGCACCTTTGCTATCAGCTGTTGAACGTTCTTCTGTGATAGACGCTGCACTACTTGAGCCTCGCTGCCTTTGTATAGCTTCCAGGATTTTTTCAACCACGACTTTGATTTGCTCAAAGTAATTATTCTTGGAATAATCTACCTGAGCAACTTCGGTAAAGTTCTCCAGAATTCCATCGTTGATTTTAAATTTTTTGAAGAGTGTTGATATTTCTTCTTCCCTTGCATCCAAATAGCTCGTTGTCTTCCTTGCTTCTGGATCCTTTTTGAAGTTGCGATGGATTCTCTCAATATCTTGTCCTATCTCCAGCTGCTGTTTCAGAATAGCATCAGTGTCTGGAGTCACCAAAATGTTCAATAATGAATCAAGGTCCTGTACCTAAAATATTCAATACTGATTATACTTGTAGTAGTAATACGCCCACCTTCGCTGTTGGAACTTAACTCAACTATATTTTAATCATCCGTTTCTTAAATACATAAAATTTTGCTTATCCTAACATTTTAGTGTGGGAAAGGAAAATCGTAAACATTTCATTCTAACGTTTGATTCTCACGTTATTCCTCATCATAGTCAAAACAATTGCATATGCATATCATTTTTCATATTTTGAGTTTGCAAGATTCATTCTAGACAAGAATGCATATGATTCAGATTACAAAAGAAGACAGCAACGTGAGAACAAGAACATAACAAATGGAATTCAAGTACTTGGAAATTATTTTAAGCGCTAGAGATTTATTTAGACTATGTTAAATCTGCTTGAACACAAACCATGCCTTCAATTTGTTCATAAGAAACGAAATATAGTATCTCGAGTTATACCAATTTATTAATTTTATTTTGATATCACAATGAACAACTGAAACAAAATCTTCGAAACTTAAGTTTAAAATAAGGTTTATATAAATTTTCATTTTTTTAAGTTTAGATAGATACTTTTTAAGTTTAGATATATATTATATTATTATATTGTACTGAAAACGAGTCAAATGAAATTTCGATTATACAACAAACAATAAAAATATAATATTCAAGTTCTGCAATCTTGAACCAACCAACAGTAAATTCCACCAAAGTTAGTATAGGGGAGTCATCAAATTACTACAAATAAATATATGATTTTAATATGAAGAAAAAGTTAAAATTTATATCTATAGACGAAAATCTTTATAAAGAAATAATAATAAATTTGGATGAATATTTACACGCCTTCACGATCATTCATGCTGATTGATTAGTATGGGAAGAGCTTGCACTAGCTCCAATACTCGGTAGGCCTAAAAAGGGGAACAAATAAGCAATGAGATTGATATTAGAATAATATTAATACCCTTTTCGAATTTCTCAATCTCCTCCAATTGCTCTTCAATGCATTTCTTTTGCTTTTGTGTTCGTAGCCAATCTTGTACACATATTAATGATTCGACAATTTTAGGAGTTAAAGAAATCCTGAATGGATTTATGGTCCGTGGAAATTCGAAACGCGAGAGAACAATATGGAAAACTATTTATTGTCTACTGATCTTACAAAATTGCTACTGACTATATCAACACTCGCTAAAATGAACTGATTTAAATCTATCTGTTGTTTAGATGTTGACTCTTCTATCGTTCGAGGTGAAGTGGTTAGCGTCTCGTCGACGCGATAACAAAATTCCCAACTGAGTGCTTGCATTCATATCATATTCGCTGAGCATGCACACGCGCAACTCGTCGACGCGATACAATCTCCAACAGAGCGTTCCCAATCACAGCATAACCGCTGACCATGCACACGCGCAACCAGCAGACATGCTGAGTGGAGCTCTGGTCATGTAAACTGATATCGCATGATTATCGCGGTGGCTGAAACGTCAGGACAATGTTGCGCCGCATACAAGGTTGCATGCCAGTGTGAAGCTTTGAGAAATGTTGCGATGCATGCGTTGTGTTGTCGCCACACTACTCCCCTCGCAGTGGCTTGGCCACGATACTTTATTCGAAGCGTATGGGTGGCCGGATCTTACGTCCACTGCGTGTGGTTGTTGTTGGTTCGCTAATGAGGGGCCTCGCCTTCGAAGTAGGTTCTGACGTGAGGAATGCGGGCTTGAGCCTGTCGATCGAAATCGAGGCGGGGTGTCCATTAATGTTGATGCGGAAATACTTGTCCTTTCTGCTCAGGACCGGGTATGGGCCGTCGTATGGTAGTGCGAGCGATGATTTTACTTTGTCGTTGCGTACAAAGACGTGTGAGCTGCTGCCTAACGTTCGGTGTATGAAAGTTTGGGTGGTGGTGGTGTGGTGTGCCGTGTCTCGAGGTCGCAGTTTGGTCATGCGTGACCTGAGATCACGCAAGAAGTCCGTTTCGTTGGTTTTGGGCTGCGATGCGGTGAAGAACTCCCCCGGAAGCCGTAGGCTGGTGCCGTAGACCATGTCTGCGGGTGTAGCGTTAATATCCTCCTTCAATGTGGCGCGCAGTCCTAGGAGCACAAGAGGAAGCTCCTTCGTCCATTCGGCTGTATCGTAGCAGTGGATGGCGGCCTTGACTGTGCGATGCCATCTCTCAATGATTCCGTTGGCGGCAGGATGGTATAGGGTCGTCCGCAGGTGGTTGATTCCCAGAATACGGGTCAGCTCGGCGAAGATTTGGCTCTCGAACTGGCGTCCCAGGTCGGTAGTTACTCTTGCTGGCACTCCGAAACGGCTTATCCATGCATTGATAAGCGCCTCGGCGACTGTTGTTGCGGTGATATTCTGAAGCGGAACGGCTTCTAGCCAACGTGTGAACCTGTCAATGAAGGTTAGGCAATAACGGTAACCATCGCTCGGGGATAGTGGTCCGATGAGGTCGATGTTGATATGCTCGAACCTGGTGTCCGGCGGGGTGTATCGTTGGAGCGGTGACTTGACGTGACGTCCGACCTTGTTGCGCTGGCAGGCCATGCAGCCTCGCACGAAGTCATTGATCTCCTTATTCATGGCCGGCCAGAAAAAGCGGTCGGTGATGAGTCGTCTAGTCGCTCGTATGCCTGGGTGTGCTAGGCTATGCATCGTCTGCATGATTGTTTGCCTAAGCTGCTGCGGTACGTAGGGTCGAACCTTGTTTTCGGTGACTATGCAGTGCAGTGGCGTGTCGGAAGTAGCAAGCTCCTGCTTCTTCCACTCGAGTTTGTCTGTCTGCTCCTCCAACAGAGCCTGGAGCTCTGGATCGGTTTGTTGAGCTGAAGCGAGAGAAAGGATGTCGGTCTTTGAGATTGTACTCACCCGAGACAAGTAATCCGCGATGGAGTTATTCCGGCCCGGAATGTGGCGGATGTCAACCGTGAATTGGGAGATGAAATCCAGCTGACGTTGTTGCCTCGGTGATGCTTTCTCCGGTCGTTGCTGGAACGCAAACTGTAATGGCTTGTGGTCGGAGAAGACTGTAAAGACTCTGCCCTGCAACATGTACCGGAAGTACTTGATGGCTTCGTGAATCGCTAGCAACTCTCGGTCGTAGGTGCTGTAGCGTCGCTGGGTGTCGTTCAGCTTGCGTGAGAAAAATCCCAGAGGCTCTGTTCCAGTGCTCGTTGTCTGGTGCAGGACAGCTCCGAGCCCATCATCCGATGCGTCCACAGTTAGGGACCATGTAGCTGTTGGATCAGGATGCGCAAGTGATGGAACCTTGGTTAGTTCCGACTCGCACCTTGTTGCGAATTCCGGCGTACCAACTTCCTCCCATTCGCAACTTCAAATTGCCGCCGTAACATTGTCCCTTTCCTTTGGGCATTCCTACCTTTTCCTCCATAAATTTATTTATTTTTTTTACATGTTTCCATTTTCCCTTTAATTTTTACTCCCCCATCATCACAATACTACCCTTTTTCCTTATTAACAACTACAAAAAATAATACCTACTAATAATTTCAATTTTCCCACTAATAACGTTCCATTTATTAATTCCCACTAACAAAATTTCATTCTATTCATTTTCCCTAACAAAACCTAATTCCTTCCTTAACACTAACTGATTCTATTCCCACTAACAAATTTTATATTTTTATACTAACAAAAATGAATTGACTAACAAAATTCAATCCCATGCCCAAATGAATCATTGAAGTTGCTAATCTGATGAATGGGAGATCGATAAGGCATAGCTCCATTGGATACGTCGCGAGTTTCGACCGTGCGACTGCTGGAACCCTGAGTTCAAGTTCCCCCCGGGCGCACGGAAGCACTCTTTTTGGGGTATCGGCAAAATCAATAGTTTTCGTAATGTACTCGTATGTGTGACACTTTACATTCAATCAAGCGATTCTTGGGGATGTAAATTGCCATATATGCAAGTCAATGGAAACTATTGTGATTGTCGATACGGACCAAAAGATGTGTGGGTAGCGGAATCGAAGTGTAATGAACTTCGATTACGTTACCCAGATGCGACAGCGGTAATTGGAAAAGAATTTGATTTGCGGGATCGGATGGGAGAAAGGTGAAATGTGAAAAGAAAGTGGTTGGGATTGGGGCAGTCAGGATTGGACGTGGAAAAGGAAGGTTGAACGCTTTGGGGAGTCAGGATTTGATTTGACAAAGAAGAGGGATTTTTTTTTTCGGTTTTTGGTGAAGTGAATATTTGGCTGTTAAAGATAAAGGAGTTTTCTGTGTGGGATATAAGTGATTTTTGGGGTTTTTAAAATTGGGAAGGAATTGAATAGACTTTTTTTTTTTGAAGTTTTAGTGACGAAGAGTGGAAAGATTGAAAAAGTGAGGGGAGTTTTGCATTTTGGGAAGAGAGGGGATTTGACTTGGTGTAGCGTGAAGAAAAGAAAAATTTTATGAATTTGAAGTGCGGAAAACGAAAATTGTGCGAGAAAAATAAAGATTTTGCTAATTTGGATTGCGGGAAGACGAAAATTGTTGTCAAAAGCTTGGGTTGAAATTTAGTGAAAAGAAAAAAAGACAGATTGGAGGAATCAATTAATGCGGATAAAAGTGGCCGTTACGTTTTTCTTTTTTTTTCTGGTTTAGTGATTCTAAATTACAATTAATTTTCAGCGACCCCACGCTTCTTTTGCTGTATTGCACCGGGCGCTCGGAGTTCTACGGGGAAAGAAGTGAGTACAATTTTAGTTTTTTTTCCTTTTTTTTAAATATATTATCCAATAGTTTGATTATCATATTCTCCATAGTCTTGAATTATTTTATGTTGGTAGATTCTAATTTTTGTATATTGTTTCAAATTTCGAAAGGGGTTTTTAGTAGTTCTGTTTTGATTGATTTTCTTTTGTATACCTTGGATTTAAATTATAACTTGAAATAAAAACGGCCACAATGTTCTAAGAGAACAACTATTTTTCATTTCTCAATGTGACCTCCCCCTTTCCCGTCCTTTTCCCTATGTGCTAGTATTTATATGTAAGGTGGCTCAGCACGAGCAGAGGGTGCCCCGAAAGACCCACGACACGACTGAGCGCTAGCCGGCCTCAGTATGCCACCCCGGGCTACACACCCCTCTGCCAATATTTAATGTCTGCAACTGCGGTGACTTCCGTGGTTGCTACATATGGCGCCCAAATTGGTTTTAGTTGATTTTATCAGTTTTTAATTATAACTTAAATTTTTCATTTTCAGATTTGTATGGGCTTGAGTACCTGGAGTGCCTGACTTGAATAGTGGTCTGAGCATTCCAGGGAAGTTATTTTTTTTTTGTTTGTTAAGAAATTTCTGATGACTTGTTTGAACGATGAAAAGTGATCGAGTAACAGTTGAAAAGTTTTAGTTTCGATTTTGTTATTAATTTATAGATTTTTGATCACGGGGTTCGCCGCAGTTGCAGTGGCGCCTACCGTGCTGTTTTGTGTTTGATAGTCTCCACCGGCTATGATAGTGGGCATGCTTTAGCAGTGTGGATGTTGGTTGGGATCAACCGAATTTTGAGTCGTTGGCTATATCTCCCTGCACGGGATAGTTGGACTTAGATCCATCTCTTGGAATTAGCCAACGCTTTCGGCCCTTCCATCATCTATCTGGTGGTAGCTTTGGGATGTGTGCGGCTCTTGTCCGAGCCATTATGAAGTCCGTAGTATTTCATAATGGTCTCGTAGTCAGCTTTTGAGGTGACAATTGGAGCGGAGTCCGCCTACAAATTCCATTGTTATACCAGGCACTGTTGTGGTTTGTCTGCTTCGTGTTATGTCTAAATTTTAATCACCATCCCATATAATTACCTGTTCTTTTCCTTTTCTTCCTAGGGGAAATCATTTTGAGAAATGATAGCGGAATCACTTTTGATAATTGAATTTAACCATAACACATTTGCACTCATTTCACTTGCTCGTTAATATACATTTTCTTTTCTCTCATCATCTCATTGAAAATTTTAGATTTTTATTATTGATTGTTTAGTAATTACCGTTAGGTTACTTGTTCGATTTCAAAGTTATGGGATTTAGGTAGTTTAGTTATAGATTATTGAGGTTAATTAGGGTTTATGATTTAGATTAGTTTTAGATAATTGGGTTTACGGTATTTGTTAGTTTTGAATAATTTTTATTAGTTTTAGTTTTGATGATTGGAGATTGCGTTTAGTTTAATTATTTTGTTTTGGATTTGAATAATTGTAAGATGGAGTTTGATAATTGATTTTAGTTTAGGTTGGTTAGTTAGGTTTTGGTCAGGGTTTATTTGCACGTAGTGGCATTATAGAGACTTTTTATTTTTATTCTAGCTAGTAAGTTTTAAAATTTTATATATAGATTTACTTGTCCGTTTGTCCGTCTGGCATTCAACTTTTAATTTATTTTTACAGAATCATTTGTTCGTCCGTCTGTGATTTATAAAATTATTTATTTTATTCATATTGTCGGTGTTGTCCGTCTGTTCATAGATTTTTATATTTCTAAATTGTTTCGATGATCTGTGGTTTTTTATCATTTTTAATTTTCATCATGTTTCCGCACACGCCGTATGATTACTTCGCTTGCCCTTCACCGCGTTCTTCTCAGGATTTGCCAGAATCTCATTCACAGCATCCGTTTCGGGATAATGGCCAGACATCTGAATCGGATGAAACTTTTATTCCCATGCATAAATGGGGATTCAAGTTTGATGGAGGCTCAGGTGGAATGGATGCTCGCCAGTTTATGTTCCGTGTTAGCACCTTGGCTCAAAGCTACGGTATTTCGGAGCGTGAATTGGTGTCGACCTTACATATTCTCCTGCAAGGATCTGCCAAAAACTGGTACTGGCAGATGCGTGAACTGTATGGAGACTTGAGTTGGAGTCAGCTGAAATGTGAACTCATTGAACGATTTGGATCTCGGCTTGATGATGCACATATTTGGGAGAATATGTTCGCCCGCAAGCAGAGATCTCACGAGCCGTTCATAGAGTTCTTTGAATCCATTGAAGCGATGTCTCTCCAACTCAGGACTCCGGTGAGGGACACGGATCTGCGAGAACTAGTCTTTAAGAACATGAATCTCCGATTGCAGGAGCATCTGGCTGGACATGAGTTCTCAACCACCCGAGATCTCGTCAGGATGTGTCGCCGAATTGAAATCACATGGCAACGGCTGGAAATGGATAACCTTCGATATCCAGTTCAGACATGTGAAGTCAATTCTGTGCAACTGCATGACGAATTTTCGGCTGGTTATGATTCATGTCTCCGGTCCGGTGCCCTCCCTGCTGAAGCGCATCCTACTATTCCCCTGCAATCATTTTCTCGGGGAATTGGAATTCAGTCACCGAGGTCTGTAGATGTTTCTACACAGACGTCGTTGCCTGAGGTCCAATTTCACCAAAGCAATTCCCTGGACGTGGCTTGTGACTTTGATTCTGACTGCAAGCCTAACCGCAAGCGGCGAGGATCGAAGTCACGATTCCACAGATCATGGAAATATTTTGTCACGCGACGGTTTCTCAAGCGAGCGTGCATTGAGTCAATCGTGGCATCGCACGAAGACAAGCGGCCTTATGCTGAGATCAGCATTAAGGGACGCAAATTGAAAGGTCTGTTAAACAGTGGTGCAAGCGTTAGCATCCTGGGAGCGGGAGCCCTTGACCTCGTCCGGGACCTTGGTTTGTATCTTCATTCGATGCATGCCGATGTCAAAACGGCATCAGGTCATAGGGCTGACGTGTTGGGATACGTTACTGCATTGGTTCAATTCAATAATCGAACTCGGTTGATTCGGTTTTTGATTGTTCCGGCATTAACGTATTCTATTTATCTCGGGATTGATTTTTGGGACGCTTCTAACATCGCGCCAGTTGTATTGCCCCTGTCTGCAGAATCTTTTATGTCTACTTCAGTCCCCTTGAGTCGTTCTTCTCTTGCGGCCGGTGACCCATCCGAAGTTGTTGACCACCACCTATCGTCCATCGATAAGGTGAAGCTGAGCAAAAGCATCCCGATTTCTAAACGTCATTATTCGGGTACTGCTCATTGCACGGTCGATACTCATTACAGTGGTGAAATCGTACTGCTGAATGAGGTGCACAATGATTCGGATGGAGCATTGTCTGCCGGGAGGAGCGAGTTAAGTGACGGATACTGGGGCTCGCCAATCACCTAAACAGAAACCAGACAGAATATTTCCATGGTGTGAAGTCCAGTGAATGTCTACTTTTTTGTTTTTTTTCCGGTTACCTCTGCCGACATTCTTTCTTTGCCCGGCTGAATGAGACACTCAGGGTCTGGGTCGTCCCCACGATTGTTGCGAATTCCGGCGTACCAACTTCCTCCCATTCGCAACTTCAAATTGCCGCCGTAACATTGTCCCTTTCCTTTGGGCATTCCTACCTTTTCCTCCATAAATTTATTTATTTTTTTTACATGTTTCCATTTTCCCTTTAATTTTTACTCCCCCATCATCACAATACTACCCTTTTTCCTTATTAACAACTACAAAAAATAATACCTACTAATAATTTCAATTTTCCCACTAATAACGTTCCATTTATTAATTCCCACTAACAAAATTTCATTCTATTCATTTTCCCTAACAAAACCTAATTCCTTCCTTAACACTAACTGATTCTATTCCCACTAACAAATTTTATATTTTTATACTAACAAAAATGAATTGACTAACAAAATTCAATCCCATGCCCAAATGAATCATTGAAGTTGCTAATCTGATGAATGGGAGATCGATAAGGCATAGCTCCATTGGATACGTCGCGAGTTTCGACCGTGCGACTGCTGGAACCCTGAGTTCAAGTTCCCCCCGGGCGCACGGAAGCACTCTTTTTGGGGTATCGGCAAAATCAATAGTTTTCGTAATGTACTCGTATGTGTGACACTTTACATTCAATCAAGCGATTCTTGGGGATGTAAATTGCCATATATGCAAGTCAATGGAAACTATTGTGATTGTCGATACGGACCAAAAGATGTGTGGGTAGCGGAATCGAAGTGTAATGAACTTCGATTACGTTACCCAGATGCGACAGCGGTAATTGGAAAAGAATTTGATTTGCGGGATCGGATGGGAGAAAGGTGAAATGTGAAAAGAAAGTGGTTGGGATTGGGGCAGTCAGGATTGGACGTGGAAAAGGAAGGTTGAACGCTTTGGGGAGTCAGGATTCGATTTGACAAAGAAGAGGGAGTTTTTTTTTCGGTTTTTGGTGAAGTGAATATTTGGCTGTTAAAGATAAAGGAGTTTTCTGTGTGGGATATAAGTGATTTTTGGGGTTTTTAAAATTGGGAAGGAATTGAATAGACTTTTTTTTTTTGAAGTTTTAGTGACGAAGAGTGGAAAGATTGAAAAAGTGAGGGGAGTTTTGCATTTTGGGAAGAGAGGGGATTTGACTTGGTGTAGCGTGAAGAAAAGAAAAATTTTATGAATTTGAAGTGCGGAAAACGAAAATTGTGCGAGAAAAATAAAGATTTTGCTAATTTGGATTGCGGGAAGACGAAAATTGTTGTCAAAAGCTTGGGTTGAAATTTAGTGAAAAGAAAAAAAGACAGATTGGAGGAATCAATTAATGCGGATAAAAGTGGCCGTTACGTTTTTCTTTTTTTTTCTGGTTTAGTGATTCTAAATTACAATTAATTTTCAGCGACCCCACGCTTCTTTTGCTGTATTGCACCGGGCGCTCGGAGTTCTACGGGGAAAGAAGTGAGTACAATTTTAGTTTTTTTTCCTTTTTTTTTAATATATTATCCAATAGTTTGATTATCATATTCTCCATAGTCTTGAATTATTTTATGTTGGTAGATTCTAATTTTTGTATATTGTTTCAAATTTCGAAAGGGGTTTTTAGTAGTTCTGTTTTGATTGATTTTCTTTTGTATACCTTGGATTTAAATTATAACTTGAAATAAAAACGGCCACAATGTTCTAAGAGAACAACTATTTTTCATTTCTCAATGTGACCTCCCCCTTTCCCGTCCTTTTCCCTATGTGCTAGTATTTATATGTAAGGTGGCTCAGCACGAGCAGAGGGTGCCCCGAAAGACCCACGACACGACTGAGCGCTAGCCGGCCTCAGTATGCCACCCCGGGCTACACACCCCTCTGCCAATATTTAATGTCTGCAACTGCGGTGACTTCCGTGGTTGCTACAACCTCTCGAATGCTGCCGATGCCTCGTCGGTCCACTGAAGCTCCGTTTTATCGCGCTTTTTGTTTCCCACTATCAGCTGTTGGAGCGGGCGTTGGGTCTGAGTGGCATGCGGTAGGAATCTTCTGTAGAAGTTAATCATTCCTAAGAATGACTTTAGCTGCAGTGCTGTCCTGGGCTTCGAAATCGCGGATATGCCTTGCATCTTCTCAGACAAAGGTTTCAATCCGTCAGATGAAATCGTGTGCCCCAAAAATCGAACGTCATCCAGTCCAAATTGGCACTTCTCTTTGTTGATTGCAAGTCGGTATTGGCGTAGACGGCTCAGCACCTCCGACACATGCTGTTGGTGTATCTGCGGGTCCAGTGAAAACACCAATATGTCGTCTATGTAGACGAATACATTACTGAGTCCCCTTAGCACCTCGTGCATGAAGCGTTGGAAGGTCTGGCCCGCGTTGCATAGGCCAAAGGTCATGTAGATGAACTCAAACAATCCAAATGGCGTGATAATCGCCGTCTTCGGGACATCACTCGGCTCGACTGGAATCTGATGAAACGCCTTTTGTAGATCGATTACAGTAAAGACCTTCATCCCGTGTAAAGCAGCAGTGCAGTCTTGCAGGAATCCGATTGGATATCGATCCGGAACGGTGCACGCGTTGGGGGCTCGGTAGTCTCCGCATGGACGCCAGTCTCCGTTGGCTTTACGTACCATATGGAGAGGACTACTCCATGCACTCTTGGATGGTTGACAGATTCCCAGTTGTATCATGTTGTCGAACTCGGCATTCGCAGCGGCGAGTTTGTCGGGAGGAAGTCGGCGTGCCTTCGCGTTGACAGGGGGGCCTTTTGTCACAATGTGATGCGTCGTCGTGCACTTAACGTTGCGACGAGGTGCTGTTGATGTGATTCGGGATACTAGCGATTGTTGCGGATGTCGATGATCGTACCAGTGGTTGGTTCTTTGATGTGGCCTTCACCTCAGCTGCGGTCGCAATTTGTCGCTCGATGAGTTTTCGTCCTCTGATGTCCACGAGTAGTCCATGATGCTGGAGCAGATCAGCTCCGATGATTGGGGAGCTGACGTCCGCTATGATAAAAGCCCAAGTAACAGGCCTCGGAAGGCCGAGATTTAAAGTCAGCTTCCTCTTCCCGTAGGTGCGAATAACAGAACCGTTAGCAGCTAACAAGCGGGTGCCAGATTCTGGGTTACTTCGATCTCGGATGGAAGGTGGGATCACGGATACGTCTGCGCCGGTGTCGATCAAAAGCGCGCCAGTGCCATTGTTGTCGCGAATGTATAAGCGATGCACTGATCGCGTGCCGGCCAGTTTTTGCAGAGAGGACGGTTTTAGTTTTTTTGCTGTTTGCCGAACTTGCATGGCGGTCGGCATTTCGTGGCGTCTGATCCATAATGGGTGTGGTACCAGCAAGCTTCGGTTGAAAGTTTGGGCGACTGTGGGCGTGATTGCGATGGTAATCGTGGTTTCCCTGAATTACCGGCACATGGGCACGTGCACTCGGTCCTTTGTGCTATGCTCCTGTGGTCTTCGTCGATTCGGCGTGCCAGCCTCACAACCTCTGCCGTCAGTTTGGAGAGCTCTGACAGGATTCTCGTTGTTGGCAGAGTGGCTTCCGCAGAGTCGTGATGCGAGACTGATCCGATGGTGTAAGGTTTGGACCCTTTCGTCACCTCATGGACCCTATCGGCAATCGTCGCCAGATTCTGCAGTGAGGCGTCGTTTGCTGACAGAATGCTGCGTAACGTGATGTCCAGTCTGTTAAGCCACATCTGTTTTAGCGTCTCCTCCGAAATGCTGTCAGCGGCGAGTGTTCGCATTTGGTTCAGCAGCTGTGACGGTCGCTGATCGCCCAATTCGACCTCCGACAACAGTTTCTGGATACGCTGCTGGGCGGACACCGCAAAGGCTCTAATGATTTCTCGCTTGAGGTTGTCATATTTTCCTTCCGCTGGTGGCTTGGACACGGCACTACGCACTTGCTTCACGACTCTAATGTCTAGGCTGGCGACGATCAGCTGGAAACGCGTTGTGTCTCCGGTTACGCGGCTCGCCCCAAAGTAAGCCTCGATTTGCTCGAACCACAGTTCGACGGAAGGTGGCATTTTTCACACCGCTTATCTCTCCGGCTTCGGGGTCCGCCCTATCGTGCGTGGCTGCCAGGATGTTGTTTTTGTCTTCGTCTGACATTTTAATTGTTACGGTCGAGCTTGGGGGGTATTCGCTTGCGCGCGCCGCTTTACGCCGCGGACGTGGTCCCTGTACAATATGTACACTAGGGACGCGATATTTACGATGAGCACGCACAATAGTGTCACCTCAAGACGGTCACTTTGCACCGCGAGCGCCGAATTTATTACTAAGGTGTTCGTTACCTCACCCGTCACCTCTTTCACCGGCTTATTTCCCATTCACGCTGACGTGGGAAAGCGAGCACTACACACGTGAGATTGGCAGTTACGTAACGCCGGGCGCTGGAGGCAGGATCGCCAGTTATGGTCCGTGGAAATTCGAAACGGGAGAGAACAATATGGAAAACTATTTATTGTCTACTGATCTTACAAAATTGCTACTGACTATATCAACACTCGCTAAGATAAACTGATTTAAATCTATCTGTTGTTTAGATGTTGACTCTTCTATCGTTCGAGGTGAAGTGGTTAGCGTCTCGTCGACGCGATAACAAAATTCCCAACTGAGTGCTTGCATTCATATCATTTTCGCTGAGCATGCACACGCGCAACTCGTCGACGCGATACAATCTCCAACAGAGCGTTCCCAATCACAGCATAACCGCTGACCATGCACACGCGCAACCAGCAGACATGCTGAGTGGAGCTCTGGTCATGTAAACTGATATCGCATGATTATCGCGGTGGCTGAAACATCAGGGCAATGTTGCGCCGCATACAAGGTTGCATGCCAGTGTGAAGCTTTGGGCAATGTTGCGATGCATGCGTTGTGTTGTCGCCACAGATCCAACACACGACCACCAGTACTGAACGCGGATTCAGAAGCAACTGTTGAAATTGGAATTGATAAAATACCACGAGCCATTCGTCCAAGGATAGGGAACCTTTCACTATTCAATTGCCACCACCTCAACAAATCGAAATCCTTTTTATTATCTTCAACTAGGCTTTCCTCCAAGTATAAATCCTGTTCTGATTTTTTTTAATAACACCTTCCAATTCTATTTTCTGCTTCTTGAACTTTGCTTTTATAAATGAAATGAAACGTATTTCGGTTTCCCATTTATTAAACCGACCCGAAACCGAAACCGATAAAACCGAACCGAAATGGCCAAATCGGTCGTTTTCGTCGGTTCGGTTCGGAGTCCAATAAGCTCTGCTCAGCCCTAACCATTGGTAATAATTTTCTGGACATAACTTCGTCTTTTAATAGATCAATGTGTTTTCTATTTTCAATATCGATTTGCTTTAGCATTTCCATAAAAAGTAGCTCGTGTATTTCTTTGTCCTCGATTGTAGGTTGTATGATGGCTGGTAGGGGTTTTAGAGAGGATATCTCCCGAGAGGTAAACACCTGATCGTTGATCTTGATTGACGCATTACTGAATTACTGAATTTTATAGTTAGCAAAATGAACAGGGTAAATTTCTTGGACCTTTGCCATTATGCGCTCGCTTGTTGATAGTCCATTGATAATGTTCGGATCAGGCGCGGATCCAAGAGGGGGTCACAGGGGGTTATCACCCCCCCCAGAAAAGCATGCATTTCAAAAACCAGAGCTGAATGAATTATGCGCACACCCAAAAACAAAACAAAAGTCAAACGACCAAAATGTACCCAGTTTTTGTGAAATCAAAAACCAGAAACACACCAAACGACCAAAGTCAACTCACCATATTATTAACTAAAAACATCGGAAACAAAATATAACCATAATAACGACTAACCTTTTTATAGAATACCGATTTTCTCTGTATTTGGTTTGTAGCAACACTTGTGATTTGTATGCATTTGTATAAGTTCCAACTGGGAAGATCATTTATAACATAAAATCTAATTTTCTATTTTGTTTCGCAAATCTGTTGATTATCGCATCGATGTCCAATTCGATGTCGCGATGAATGTGTAAAAATGCAGGCCCAGTGAGACTGTCTTCTACCATAGTTGAGCCACGTTTTGAGGTGACGGAGAGTTGAAAACTCCTTTCTGCAGTGGCTGCGGTCACAGGAAGCGTGTGCAACATATTAAGCAGTTTCCAAATGGATGGATAAATTTCTTCATCACACGCAGCTTAAGCTAGAGGAAGGAGTTCACCACCGTTTTCAACAATCCGATTCCATTTGGCTACACACGATTTGAATTCTGCCTGAGGCAGGAGTTTGCAGAAGCTTCTGGTACGTTTTTGCTGCATGGCGAACGTCTTCAATGTCCTCCACTGTGTATGAAGTCCGAGGCAGAAACAGTCTCAACCGAAAAAGGTTCATCACGTCTGTGGAGAGTCTTTCGTTGAGGTCTGTCACAACGTTGTCCAATAGAGGAATGAAAATCCCTCTCCTGAAATACTCCTCCGGGGTTTGATTTTGTTGATGATTATCTCGATGTTTTTGGCGAGAAACAACACGAGGTGCTTTCATCTCCACATCCAACTGTTTAGCAAGATTTTCAGTTTTAGTATACAGCTGTTGAAAAACGGAATCAGCGTCGCTTCTTTTCGTCTCAAGAACAATCAAAGTATCTGCTATCAAATCGGTTGCTTTCTTCAGATCTACTGATGGTTTTTGGAGTATTCGGCTTAATGGTAAAGTTACTCCTGAAAAATACAAAAACCAACAAAAATATTGTAAACTAATTTTCTTCTTTGGTTTATAATAGTTATTTTTGTTTTATGAATTAAATTGAGTAATTTCTTGAAAAGCAAATTTGAATCAATTCGTTCCTCAACAGAGCAAAACATTTCTGCGTAATTTTTTTAAATCGTTCAACTGAAAAAACGAAAAAAGTACATGTTATATACATACCAAGAACATCATTCAAGCAAGCAATTGAAATCAGGAACGTTGGGTTAAGAAGAGCATGAAGAAGGTTAGCAGCAGAAGATGCACTTTTCTCATCCCGCCACGCTGAAATCTCTTCAAGTGCTTCACAAATTTTTATTAACCGTTCACCTTGAAACTGCAGGTGTCGTGATTTTCGTGTCTCGCAAAGACTTTGAAGAGATTTTTTACCAAGCTTGTTTTCAAAGGCACCGTGTCTTTTTGAAGAAGCATTAGAAAAAGCTACAATGGTTTTCATTGTCCCTGAAGCATTTCGGCAGTTTGCGACATTCGATGATTTCAATAAAGAATTGTTCAACACATGGTTATTGCAAAGACAACGTCGTGCGTGAATTGCTACTTTCATCAACTCGTGACATGCCCCTTTCAAGTCAGACGCCATCACTGAGCAACTGTCTGTACCGATTCCAATCAAGAATTGCAGATCCAATTCAAATTTGTTACACAAATCTATGACAATATGTACCACTGCAACTCCAGTTAAACGACGCTCGTTAGCTTTGACATCTTCAGAACGAATCGCAGAGTACGCGTCGCAAAATGTAACAAAATTTTCTCTGGTAACTCTATTCCAGACGTAGCGAAGTGACAAGCTGAGCTGTTCAGTGTGTGAGTTGCCGGTCGTCTTGTCAAATATAACAGAGAAAAATTTTGCCGCTCTTACTCTATTCAGGATAACTTGTTGAATTTCCACTTTTCAGGCTTCTATCAGTTGATTTTGGGTGGTTTTGCTAATATACGTTGCGTTTGCACCTATGGTTTCTAAATGTTACTGAAGAGAAGAGTCACCAGAATCAATTCTGAAGTGAAGGAGAGCTCTAAAGTTCCCATCATTTGCCACCAGACTGTCTCCTCCGTCGGTCCTATCCAAGAGCGATCCATCATCCCTATATTTTGCCGACCACAAAAATGATCGTTTTGATAATAGGCATTAACCGCTCTCGATTTTCTTTAACCTGCGCAAATATTTGCCAGCTTCTACCACCTTCTGGTGATATTGGTTTCCTTGGTGAACAGAAAGCGCTCCATTTTCACCAAGTTTTTCAGCGGTTCTCGAACTAGTCGCTTCAGATAAGTGTTTGTTTGGTAACCTCCTCCTGAGCTCGACGCGAATTGTGATAGCAAGCTTAATAGAGAGCGGTGGATGGTGGGGATCAGGTTTGGCAAAGGATGAGAGTGCCACCGATGCGGACAGAGAAGAAGGTGACGAGTTGGAAAGAACAAGATCAAGCAGTTTGTTATTGGCGTTAGCAAATGTGTTTTATTGGGCGAAAGAACAGAGGGAAATAAAAGAAGAAAAAACAAAAGACACGCTACGGCCAGAAACTATGGAGACATACATATCATTCCAAACAATAGAGGGTAAATGGAAGTCACCACAGACCAATATATGGGTAGAAGGGAAACGAGCATTAATGTAGCTCGAGAATTCTGCAAAGAAACGATCGTAAACAATAGCAGGACTGTTACAAGGGATATACACAGATGATACGAGGAAGGAAAGAGAGTCAGATAGAGAGACTAGCACAATTATATACTTAACTGGTGAAGATTGAGTGAAATCATAACAGGATTTGCTAGTAAGGGAAACATGTATACCCACTAGAACGCCTCCACCATCAGACTTACCAGTAGCATCACGGTCTCTATCTCTGCGGAAGATTAAATGGTTCGGGAGTAGCTCACTATTACTAGTGTCATCTATCAGCCATGTTTCCGTTGGACAATTGATATTATACGGAAAAAGGGAGGAAGGCCATGAACATTTTGGTAATAGCAAGTTAAGAATGAATTGCGAGGCCTAAGAGCTGTTTCTTCTGGGGCGAAAGGACACAGAATGATCCCGCTTACGAATTGGAGAGAACTTTTTGATGAATACGCCAGGGGGCCAATATTCCTTATCCAGCAAGATACTTACCTCAGCTGGAACTGTAATTTTGAAAGACGCAAACAATCTGTTCGTCTTTTCATCAGGCGTAAGCTTGGTGCATTGGGGCAAAGCGCGACTAGAGTTCAGTTTTTAATTTATGTGAGCAATGATATCTTCGACTAGCGTGCTTTATTCTAATCTCGAAAGAAATATTTGTAGCGGGAGGGGGGAGATATAGCACGCAGTGGGGCGCTGGGTTTCATTGCAGTAATGTTTGTCGTTATATCGCATCAAGGTGAGGGCCCCCGGATGGCAGATGTAGATCCTAGTGAACCTTCATTTCTTATCATCAATTCGGTATCACCATTACTTTGAGCTACAAATCTTGTAATAGAGGTCTCAGGCGGGTATGAAGACTTTGGGTTAGTCCCGATACCAACTAAATGTTGCGGTGTTATGGAAGCAGGCTGCAGAAGTTCAGGTTGCTACTGATTAGACGTCAATTGCAGATGTTTCGGTTGTACTTGTTGCTGTAGTTGTTGTACATGATGATGTTGCTTTTGGGAACCTGGTGACAGTTGCTGTTGAGGTTTCTTTGGAATGGCTCCCTTGCTGGTATAAACCGCAGCACACATATCAGAGTTCTTGGCAGCTGAAGTAGAGCATAATGTTGGCGATAGTGCAGAAGGATTGTTCACTGGGCCTTCCCTGTAGTTGATGGAAGGAGTACATACTTTGCTGCGAATTTCTTGTCAAATTTAGGATTTAAATGCTCTGAGCGTATCTGATACTATCACTTCGCGACAGTCATTGCATAGAAAGAGAATATTTGAATCTAATTTCGCCCGGATGTCATAAAAGGATGCAGGGATGCCTAGGCATTTAAGGTGGAAAGACTTCGCACAATATCCATCACACTCAATAAATTTGGCTCGTAACAATTCGGGTTCATTGCACTTTTGACACTCAATGTCGTAGGCTGGAGAACTTATAGCCATTTATAATGAAGTAAAAAAAAGGCTCGCAGGAAAAAAAAATTAATTAATTAAATAAATTGGGCGAGCCTATTTGTAAAAAATCACAAATAGCCCGAACTTGCTTAATTTGAATAAATTTCTTTACGTTAAAAGTATTTATTAAATTTTATCGTGTTTCTAGGGCTTAGAGTTTCTAGGATTAAGTGATGAAAATCAAAAAATTATATTAAAAGCGAAATTTGCCTACTGCTAGGCGTATTTTGGAGATTAAAAATTTATGGAATATTGAAAGCACTTGAAAGTACATACAGATGTTTGGCTATTATGAGGGGCATGAATAAACCCAGTGTAGTCTGCGTGGCTTAGTGGTTAGAGCACTAAGCCTGTAAGCCGAAGGTCTCTGGATCGAGTTTCGTTAGCGTCAACGAGATTTAGTTCAAGTGATTCTTCGGACGGACTAATAAGCCTGTTCAGTTATGATACGCGCTGGTTTAATCAGAACGTATCGCAGCTGGGTGGACTCAAACTGACCGATTCAATACAAGAAACTAATCCAGATAAAATATACAGCGAAAAGAACACTACCAGGCTCGTTGACGTTTATTCAATCATTATCACGGGACCCTGGGCAGAATCACAAACGGTCATCCCGGAGCTGATGGTCTAATACGTGTAGTTGCGGTAAAAAACGCTGGCGGTAGCACGAAACGCGCACTGCCAAGGTCTGCGGAAAGTTTCACAAAGTGATTCCGTACCTCCAATTAACTAGAAAAATCAGCATCCCTCACGGCGGGCTTCCCATGAGGCGGGTGTTGTGTTGGAGCTTTATCTACCACTTCTTGTTCTTCGTAGCCCTACAGCCCCTTTCGAGCCTTCGCTTAGAGATAGTTAGAGTATCGCATTGTCATGATCTAATGTATCGGCCCTCCACAAGGTGATATGATCATTATCACGATTTGGCCGTGTGTACGTCCACCCAGCTGCGATACGTTCTGATTTTAAACCACCACGTATCATAACTGAACAGGCTTATAGTCCGTCCGAAGAACCCCTCGAACTAAATCTGACACCAACGAGACTTGAACCAGAGACCTTCGGCTTACGGGCTTAGTGCTTTATCTACAACTACTATTACCATTGCTCAGTCGCAACGAGAAACCAGTTTTGCAACCAGTCAGCTGTGTGACCAGATTTAGTAGATTTCTACTTTTTTGGTAGTTTTCGAGGCATTGGAAACAGTATTTAGAAGGTGAAATAAATTTGGTATATTTTGGTAGAATGTACAATTTTTATTAATATATTGTATTTTTCCCACGTAATATAGGCACCCTGTGTAAAACTGCTTTCAATACCGGGGACTCCCCTTTCTTTTGAATCAGAATTTAAAAATTGCACCATTCTTATACGAAACGAGAGAAAAGTTTCGGGGAATCCCCCCATTCCCTCGTAGTTTTCGCATATGTTTTGATAGTTGACTAGTTTAGTTACATTTCGTGTCATACGTGTGGAATGGAAAACATTAGTGAACTATTTTGTGTTGAAATTTGTGATAAAAAATGAAACGCTTGTATAAGCAAAGTTATCGTGAAGAGTCGGAGCAAGATCCATTGTTTAAAAGCTGGCTTTGTAAATCAAAGTTGAGCAATAAAAATGCTCGGTGCAAAGCATGCAATTGCGAAGTGCTAAGTAGATTGGCGTCTTTGAAGGACCATATGGCTACATCAAAGCACATAAGAAGTATGAACGGATATTCTGGAACTTCACAGGTATGGAATTGACGTATACACATATCGATTCCTTAGTTCTGGTTTAATTATTTAAAAATCGTATGTTTATGTGAACTTTTAGGGATAAAGTTGTGATTTATATTGTTGGTTTTGAAAGTGTTCTTCTCGTTGTGCATAGAATTTTCTTTCATACATTAACTTCAGTCTCAATTCCGTAGTATCTGTATGATCATTTTAAGGATTGAGGCTGTCCTTTTTCCCGTTAAACGTTAAAAATATGTCACTTCAGATAATCACGTTTTGAATAGATGTCGATTATTTTTTGAAAGCTGCTAGGGTTAGTGGACAAATAAAGAGTCCATGAATTATGGAATGGAAGGCGAATGTCTGGAAGTTTCGAGGATGGTTTGACAGGCATGGGATTAGTGTCGAAAAAGCTACCTTTTATATAAATCTCAAAATTTAATTTACTATTTCTTTAAATAGTTTAAAATCTAGTGAGTTTGTGCTATTATTACCGGATAACACTCTAAACTCAGAGCGCGTTTGCCTGTGAATCATTTTACCTTAGTTTGAAACGTATCAAAGTGGGGAATAAATTCAATTCAGAGAATTAAAAGAAAGATAGTTTCTTGACTCTGTAATCCCATACTCGTCAAATCACTCTTGGAGTACCAAAATATTCATGTCCCATTCCATGATTCCTAGAATTTTCCTTTCTATTCTACTTTCTTTAGAAGCTTTCAACAAGGAACCGACAATTATTCTTTACATGGATGATTTACGTAAAACTACCCATAGTATAAAACCTGCAAAGTTTGTCAAATGTCTCAGACATTTCTCGGCTTATTTCTTTGATTACAGATTGATACCATTTTCAAAACATCGACGATTGCAGAAAATATAAAAAAAGCAGAAATAAGCATTTTAGCAGCCTTAGTAGTGCACAATATACCTTTTCGCGTAACGGATCATTTAAGCGAAGTAATTGCTAGGTCATTCCATGACTCCAGAATTGCAAAGCGTTTTTCCTGCAGGAGAACAAAATCTGCTGCCATTGCCTACAACGTCTTAGGCAATAGCTTTGAAGAAGAATTGCTTGCAGAATTACGCCCAGACCCAGAAAATGAGACTGAGAAAAGTTAAGTATTTTCACTCATTATCGACGAGAGTACAGATGTTAGTACTAACAAAGTACTTGCAACTGCGGTAAAATACTATTCGAAACAAATGCAGTCACCTCATACAATATTTTTGTGCATGGTGAACTTGAAAGGTGAAAGTGCGCAGGATTTGTTTGAAAGTTTAACCAGCGCCTTCTATGAAAGAAAGCTTCACCTAGCAAATTTGATGGGATTTGCTGCTGATACCACGAATGTTATGTTCGGGGAGAGGAATAGTGTAGTATCTAAAATCAGGGAAGTAAATTCTCAGTGTGTTTTTTTCAAATGCATCAATCACTCAACACACCTTTCGGTGAGTTATGCTTGTAAAAAATTACCTCGCTCTATAGAGCTATTTGTCAAGGATGTTTATGCATATTTTCACATAATAGTCAAAGACAGAGAGAATTTGTAAGTTTTCAAAATTTTACCGATACTGCGACACACCGAATGCTTCGGCATTATGACGTTAGATGGCTTTCTCTATACGAATGCATTCACAGAATTGTAGAGCAGTGGTCTGCGTTGAAACTTTATTTTTGAAAGTGAGTTTTTAGGAAGTAGAAATTCAAATGCCACTTGTCAATTTATATTTTATCATCTGAGTAGCGAAGAGACAAAACTTTATATTTACTTTTTAGCTTTTATAACAAATAAGTTCAATATAATTTTTCAAAGTGACCAAACGGTTAATCACAAAATTTAAAGAGACTTATAAGACATGATGAGTTCCATTTTGAGCTGCTACATGAAAACTAGTTATGTGAAAACAACGTCGCTTCGATCTTTAGATCCAAAAGAAAAGATGCATTTTTACCTTTAAAAAGCATGTACTTAGGTACAAACGTAGCAATGACACAACATTCTCTAAAAGATGATTTACGAATGAGACCAAAGATTGACAAATTTCTTAACAGATGTCAAACATTTTTAATTGAATTAAGTTCACAATTTTTGCAAAGAATGCCTATACAAGATCACCTTTTGCAAGATTTATCATTCCTCGACCCCCAAATAGCAGTATATGGCGAATTTCATACTTTGAACAGAGTTCTCCAACGGTTTCCTAATTTGGTACCAAAAGAAAATATACAGACTATCGATAATGAATATAGAGAATTAAAATTTGATGTTTTCATTTCCAATTTATTATCCAGTTCTAGTTTGAGCACTGAAACATTTACGGTTGATAAATTTTGGAGTGAAGTCAGCAAAATCTCTGATTTGAATGGCAAACCCAAATATCAAAATTTTTCTCGATTCGCTCAACAAATGACGATACTGCCTTTATCTAATTCAAAGGTTGAAAGAATATTTTCAGACCTAAATAGAATTAAAACTAACGATCGGAATCATTTCGAAATTAAAAATGTAGAGGGAATAATGCATACAAAAGAAGGATTGCGAAAGATTGAAGGAGAATGTAGCAATTTCGAACCCCACAAAAACATGATAAAATTAATGAACTCAAAACAGCTGTATGAAAGCATAGACTAAAGAAGACGAGGAACCATAACTCCTCCAAATAGTTTATTTAACCTTGAAATAGCTTCTTACTTTAATATGTAAACCAAAATTGTTGATTTTTTATAGTAAACATTGTTTTCTTATTTATATTGCGTTTTTAATTTTATTATTTTAACGTAAAAGTGAAAAAATGAATTGATTTATCAGTGATTTTCAGGTTTGCTTTCAGTATAATTTAGTAGATTTTAACCAGCACCAGCAGTAGATTCCTCAAATAAAATCTGGTCACACTGCCAGTCAGTCTCACTACGACCTTCGACACGTTCGTTTCGCCTGTGGGCTTGCACGCTTCTTAATTTAATAAATTTGAACTCTGTAATACAAAACGCACTGGTTTTCCATAAGATCCTTTCAATATCCCAAACACTACTGACGAGGTGATTGATAGACTTGCAAAATTTGGCAACCATCGTTTTGTTTTACAAAATAACTCTCGACTAATGAACGAAGAAAATGCTCAATGTTTAGTTTTTACCTAAAGTGCTAAAAATGCAAAGAGCTTATGTGTGTTAACTGTGGGTTCAACACATCATCATTACATAAATTAAATAAACAATTTGTCTTAGGGAGCCGAATTTTTACTTAAATTTGTAACGGTTTCCTACTCCGTCTCGTTCGATCTCAATCAGAACCGACCTCTCATCGGTTCGAGACGTGCAGTCTTGGAAATGACAACGGACTGTACCCTTCAGGTCAACAAGTCCGGTCACACTTAGTCTACTCCGTGGTGGCTGCTTGTAGGCTAGCTAGTTCGGAGAGGAGTTTCGGTCGCGGGTCTTACGCGAGCAGACTAAGTCCGAGCTACGTCACTCAGCCACCGATTCACATGCCCGATTTACAAACGCGTCAACAACTACTCATCCAGAACAGGAAACCTACGTTACGTTAGTTCTGGATGTGATCTCTCCACAGATCTCAAATCAAAACACTACAAAATCACCATAGGCGCGTTACCGAATCACCGACGCGGTACCAGAAAATAAGCTAAACTACCTCAAGTCCAAAATAACCTACTCTAATAAAAGAAACGAGCGCAAACAAGGGTACCGCGGACCGTAACCGACTAGAAATCAATCATCCGCAGATTATGAAAACCTAACCCTCTTCAAGACATACTTACCCTCGGTCATCACTTCCGCTGCAAAAGAAAGAGCATGCGGAACGGAAAGGCTTATGGCTTCTTTAGTAATTCATCTTTACTTTTCAGATATTTCATTTACAATAATTATTGAAAATTAATCGTTTTAGAATTATTAGCAAACTATAAGCTCCTCTCCTTTTTATTTTTCCATATAAAAAAATATAGACTAGCCTAGTATATAAAACGCAACAAAATACGTAGAAAACTAATAATAATAATTTAATAAAAACATTTCGTACTTTAACTTTGAGTGGAATATTTAATTGGAGACATTAAATAAACAACTTTTACGTCACCAGCAAAATCACACGTTATAATAGTATTGTTTGGAATTTTTTTAGTTGCTATCAGATTTTCTTTCTCCATTCGTTTTACTTACATCAAAATTTAAGTTTCAAGTAAAAATATGAATATTAATTATTCAACAATTACATCTTTACTAATGAATAATGATCTTCATTATTTCTATTTACATATCGCTTCATTTAATGAATTTCCATTCACATTTTCCGTATGCATCTTTTTCATTACTATTCTAAGATATCAAATGCCAAATGTACTTTTAAATCGTATACATAATTTTACGAATAATTATTTTTATTTATTCATATTTTTTTTTACATTCTAAAATTTGAATAAAACTAAATTATTTAATTCTCTCTGATACTCTAATTGAATTATTGTAAACGTATCCACTCTATAAAGTTTTAGGAATTGTTGCGCGTATAATTTCATCACAAAATTAAGGTAAAAGTGAAATCAAATTACATTTCACTCGATGCTCAAAAAAAAAAAATTTGGAAGAACGTTGAATAAATTTTTGTGTTTAATGTTGGAATAATAGCTAAAATAACTTATTAATATAAACATCGAAATTTGGCTAAAATTTGTTTAACATTCTTCTTGTTGTGCTTTATTTTCTGCAGCTGCTAATATATGGTATTTAGTATGATATAAAAACTTGGCAAACATATTAATTTACGATGCTCTTTGACACTAATTGCACATTTATGTAAGATATTATTTTTTTTCGATCCTCAAGTCACGTTACCCTTTTTTTTTTCATTCAGGTATGAGCTTTGTTTTTTTTTTTACACACTAGCATGGCAGCAAGCATATAAAATAAATAACTGCCTTTTATATTGGGGTAGAAATTTCTCTTAAAATCTATTTAAAATAAAATTATCAAAAAGGCCTTTTTGATTCTTTTTACATGCACATTCCATAATGTTATTTAGCGATAGTTAATAATCTGTGTTCGCTACGCAGATGTAAATAAGATCGTCTTATTTTGTGCAAGGATCCAACAAGTCTCTCAAAAGGTTCAATAATTTTTTTTTTTTTTTGTCTCCTCAGAATGGTTGCAGACTTTTTAGCTGACAAAACATGCATAAACTATTTTTTTTTTTCTTATCTCTTTAACGTAATTGATGGTTTCAAATACTCAGTGATGGTAGTTTTAACTGATATAAAGAATATAATGGCTGATGGATAACCGAGGTATATATTTAATATTAGTATACTAACTTTGGGTTTTATTTCTGTTGCAAATAATAATCTATTCACTTTTTTGAAGGAATCAGAATGCTGTTAGATAGCACATTACTCGATGTGCCTTTTTTTAAAGCTCATTGCTTAATTAACTTAATGATGCACAAAGCTCTCGCGGAATGTGGAATCATTTTTGATACATCAATTGCTAGTTACTTAATTGTAAGTGATTCGAAACTTTTCAACAACAATTGCAAATAGTTGTTCAGCCCCATCAAGACTTGCTAAAGATTCAACTGGAAAGTAGTCATCTACTTCGCCATTCTTACTGCTAGCTATGGAACCAATTCCTTTAGACGATAAAACGGGAATCGGTGAGATTTGCGATGTATGGTTTTGGGGCTGCGATGATAATGCAGTGAACTGATTCGTTGCAATGGATATATTGGGAATGGTTACATCAGGACTTACACTCGGGTTAATTCATCTTTCGTAGCAAATTAAAAGCAATTGATGACCAAACGATGCAAATTGGTTGCCGATGGATCCCAGCCAAACAGCTGATTGAAACAGTAGCTCGAATTCTGGTTGAAACCGGGCAGGGATTGATGGCGAAAGATTCTGAATCGTAGAAAAGAATTACTATCGTAAAATCTTTCTGATATCCTCATCAAATTGTATGGCATCAACTGTTTACACGTGCTACATCACTAGTTTTACTATATCTAATCTAACCTGGAATTAAGTCGCCTGCTTCTTTCACTCTGCTGTATCCGTCACTTGCAACATCTGATGATACACGATTTCGTACATTATTAGAACATCGCATTCGTTTGCGCTTTTCTCTTCTTTTATTAGAGTAGGTTATTTTGGACTTGAGGTAGTTTAGCTTATTTTCTGGTACCGCGTCGGTGATTCGGTAATGCGCCTATGGTGATTTTGTAGTGTTTTGATTTGAGATCTGTGGAGAGATCACATCCAGAACTAACGTAACGTAGGTTTCCTATTCTGGATGAGTAGTTGTTGACGCGTTTGTAAATCGGGCATGTGAATCGGTGGCTGAGTGACGTAACTCGGACTTAGTCTGCTCGCGTAAGACCCGCGACCGAAACTCCTCTCCGAACTAGCTAGCCTACAAGCAGCCACCACGGAGTACACTAAGTGTGACCGGACTTGTTGACCTGAAGGGTACAGTCCGTTGTCATTTCCAAGACTGCACGTCTCGAACCGATGAGAGGTCGGTTCTGATTGAGATCGAACGAGACGGAGAAGGAAACCGTTACAAATGGCGCCCAACGTGGGGCTCGAAAACATCCTAAGGGGGAAAGAAATTCGCGTCGTCTGACGAGTTGGTCCTTTACGGAGGATGTAAGGTACTTTGGTGCTCGAGTCCCACTATCAGGAGCAGTGGAGTTGTGTGATACACACTAGCAGTCGCTACACGTGAGTTGTAGCTTCCGCTCTCCTTTGTTTGATTTTTTTTTTCGCGACAGAATCCTTCCGATGTGTTGTCCCAGGCTAACCCCTGTAAGGACCTTCTATTTTCTTGATGGAACTGTCAGCCCGATGGGGTTTCTCCTGTCGGCCTGGACTCTCAAGAAAATAGAAGGCTACCTTGCCGTTATGTCGCGGAAGGATTCTACTTATTTCGTATGCGTGATGGACGAGTGGTATCGGTTCAACGTTCGGTGGCGTATGCTGGAATTGCGGAGCCCGGAATGCTTCCACGCGTCGGGAATTTTGACCGCGTACAAAATCGTTACGGTAGCTCTACCACTTGTCTCGTCGAGTCATTTAACGTAGATTAGAAACGGTTTGTAACGTACGGGAAATGGGGAAAATAAAGTGGTAAATCAATCTGAAGCACCCTTCTCTTGACAGGCCACCATCAGTCATCATTTCTGCACGAAGGAGTTGGAGTTGCGGAACTGAAAGGCTGCCTTAAAATTTTTTTGTGAGGAAACGTTCAGCTCGCCACTTTCGGCTACTATATTAGAATAAGTTTTTTTTTACTATATCAGAATAAGTTTTGTTCACGTACCTATTAGTACAATGGCGTTCCGTACGCCGAATAAAAACAAGCATAACACAAGGTCACAGACCTATCAAGCGGCGATCTGTGGAATCTGCCAACAGGAGGACCTCAGCGATAACAACACCTGCAGGCTGGAATGTGGACACGTTTTCCACAGCACATGTGTTCAAGATCTACTTTCGACACCAAACGCTCGATGCCCCAACTGCCGTCGTCCCATCGATCCGGCTAATGTCGCTGTTCCACCTTTGCCACCGATTAGCCATCCAGGAGCAGTGCCGAAAAATAATCCAAAGACTAACCACAAAAGCTCGTCCCGAGGAGGAGAAGGAGCTGTCGGAGGCGAACACTTGGATGCAAACCAGCAACCAGCGCTCCAGTCCCCACCGCAAACAACAGCAGTCGCAAATGAAGCGTTCCTGAGGGTGTTACAGGGTCTAACCGAGCAGATGGCGAAAATGGAGCAAAGCATCCGGACCCTACAAGCCAACCAGTCCATCCAGTCGGAACCTCAGCCAGCAGTCTGGGAACCGTCCCGACGGCGCGACAACGACCTCGTTAGACCACTCGATGAGGGAATTCCTCCACGACCAAGTCTAGGAATGGATCCAAGTGCTCCCGAATATAGACCAAGGTTCAGTACTATGTTACCTCTACGTCAGTCAGGACTGGAAACTCAGCCACAGAACATGTCACTACCACCTCAAGATCCAACACCACGGATAATGGAGAGTTGGCACTTGAAATTCTCCGGATTCAATGCCTCCACTCCGGTAGATCGTTTCCTCTTCAGAGTGCACTCACTAGTGATGAGTACCCTAGGGGAGAATTTCCATGCATTCTTGCGCCACGCACACCTTCTGTTCAGTGGAGAAGCCACGGAATGGTACTGGCGTTATAAGGAGTCTGTGCCTCTTCCGGACTGGAACTCCTTTTCCAGGGCGTTCCGTGATCATTTTGATGACGGTTTAACCGAACGAGATCTACTGGAGTTAATTAGGAAACGAAAGCAAGGACCTCAAGAGACATTTGACCAATTTCACGACAGCATGCTACGACTCGTGTCGCGTTTAAGGACACCAATGGGTGAAGAGGAGTTGGTAGAGAGCTTACGTGAAAATTTGCGCTGGGAGTTGCAGACACGACTACTACACGTACCAATCCACGACATCCAATCTCTGCGCAGGCATGTCCGGAGGGAAGAACGACACGAAGAGAGAAGGAGGATGTTCCGAGCAACTCCTGTTCCAACTGATACTCACCGCAGACACCATGCAGAACTTTCGATCGAGGATGATCTGTCCTACGAAGCCGCTCTAGTTATGCGAACTGGCGTTTCTGGCACTCCGGAACCAAGGCTTGAAATTAAACCACCAAGCATCGAAGCGCTCACCAGTCCGACGACTTGTTGGAACTGCAAGCAACCTGGACATCGGTTCGCTGTATGTCCGGTGGAGCTGACTCTTTTTTGTTTCCGATGCGGTAAAGCTGACACTTATGCAACAGATTGCTCCGATTGTAAACAACGAAAAAACTTGCCAGCGAGTGCCGCTACCACCCGTCGACACTCGTAAGTTCTGAACAAATTGACCCGGAATCGGCTGCTAGCTGCGACCAAACTCCAGACCCGACCCCAACCTTACTGACTCACACCGCCAAAGACACTACTCCTGAAGTTCCGCCACCGGCATCACACGTTGTCGAGCAGGACGAAAACAATTATGGGGGCGAGTCAAACATCCCTTGGCATCGCAAGCCCTTCAATATCAGACTGCGTGACTATCTAGCTACACGTCAGCGTATCTTCAGTGAGGAGATTTTTACGGCACCTCGTCCCAGAAGAAAGCGACCCACACGTCGGATGCGGAGCTTCTGGAGAAGGGTCAGGCAATCCAGGAAGGCCTTACGAGCAATACATTTGGACGAATTGATAAAAGATGACGTTAGGCCCTATGCGTCAGTATACCTTCTACAGAGGCGACTGATGGGCCTAGTTGATACTGGAGCCAGTGTGAACTGCATATCCGGCAATTTTGCGGAAGAGATTCTGACGTCCCACGCCAATCAAATTCAGCATTTTACCACCTGGTTACGAACAGCAGATGGAACCCGTCACGCCGTAAGTGGACGAATTACGACGGAGGTTACTTTCAAGAGCGTGTCAAAATCTCTGGAATTCTTCATAATACCTCAGCTCACACAGGATCTTTACTTAGGAGTGGACTTCGTCCGGAAATTTAATTTAGCCCCGGCACTATTTCCCGGTCCGACACTCGAAACTATCGACACAGTCCATGATTCGACCAACACTTATCACACACTAAGACATGCTCTGAGTGCACATCAACAGCTGCGATTGGACTCGGCTATATCGGCTTTTCCATCGCATGAGAAGGAAGGTCTTGGCAGGACAACCCTGGTGTCGCACGCCATAGACGTAGGTGAAGCAAGGCCCATGAAACAGAGGCATTTCGCCATATCTCCGGCGAAGGAAAAGTCGTTATATGCCGAAGTTGATCGGATGTTAGCACTAGGCGTGATCGAAGAATCACAGAGTGCATAGTCCTCCCCAGTCACTTTAGTCGTTAAACCGAACAAGGTCAGATTATGTTTGGACGCAAGACGTTTGAATGCCGTCATAGTCAAGGTCGCATACCCTCTACCTTTAATTGAAGGCATATTGAGTCGATTACCGAAGGCCCATTACATTACCAGTCTGGACCTCAAAGACGCTTTTTGGCAAATTCCATTAGATCCGGATTCCAAAGAGAAAACAGCTTTCACGGTCCCCGGTCGGCCACTGTATCACTTCGTGACCATGCCATTTGGGTTATGTAATGCCCCTCAAACGATGACGCGCCTTATGGATAAGGTGATACCACCGCATTTACGACATCAGGTTTTCGTCTATTTAGATGACCTACTGCTCATAACCGAGACCTTTGACGAACACATCTGTCTGCTCCAGGAAGTAGCCTTGCAAATCCGGAAAGCTGGTTTAACCATCAACATACAGAAGAGTCAGTTTGTAATGACGGAGGTTAAGTACCTGGGTCACATCATTGGCCATGGCAACATCAGAACGGACCCAGAAAAGACTATGGCAATTGACAATTTTCCTCTACCACAAACCACCAAACAGCTGCGTCGATTCTTAGGATTATGTGGATGGTACCAACGCTTCGTGCGGGATTATGCCACCATCACCACACCTCTGACAGACATGCTGCGAAAGGGACGTAAGTTCGTCTGGGAAGAGAACAGCTTGCGAGCCTTTGAAGAACTCAAGAAGAAGCTAACCACCGCTTCCGTATTGCACAGCCCTGACTTTGATAGACCGTTCTCACTCCAATGCGACGCGAGTCAACATGGAGTGGGGGCCGTCTTAGTTCAGGTTACGCACGATGGCGAGGAGACCCCGATAGCCTTCATGTCTCACAAGTTGAACCCAGCCCAGCGAAATTACACGGTCTCCGAGCAGGAATGTCTAGCTGCGGTGTTGGCAGTGAAACGCTTCCGAGCCTATGTGGAGGGACACACCTTTGAAATCGTTACGGACCACGCTTCTCTGAAATGGCTGATGAGCCAGACTGATTTCAACGGCAGATTGGCCAGGTGGGCACTGAAATTACAGGCATTTGACTTCACAATTCGCCACCAAAAAGGAAGCCAGCATGTAGTCCCAGACACCCTATCCAGAATGTTCGCTCCTGAAGGAGCCGAGTTGGTCCAGGAGGACGACAGCCCCCAATTGATCGATCTAGACCATCCTGCCTTCAAGTCAGCCAGCTACACCCAACTGATTCACACTATCCAGAATCAACTGTCCCAGCTTCCTGAACTGCGGGTGACGGATGGATTTATTTATAAGCGGATGGGACACGCATCCGGAGACCCCATACAAGAAGAAGAACAGTGGAAGTTGTGGGTGCCGGAAGAATTAACCACTGATCTTATCAGACGGGCTCATGACCACCCATCAAGTGCGCACGGCGGGTACGGTCGTACACTTAGGCGGTTGAAAACCTGTTTCTTTTGGCCTAAGATGGCACAACAGATAAAAGCGTACGTAGCCTCCTGTGAGCTATGCAAGTGCACTAAAGCGCCCAACACCATTCTTCGGCCTCCCATGGGTAAGGTTGAGGTCCCCGAACGCGTGTTCCAGCGCTTGTACATTGATCTTATCGGTCCTTACCGTCGACCTGCTTCTGGTCACACGGGAGCTGTCGTGGTCCTGGACCAGCTCTTTAAATTCCCTATTATAGAACCACTACGTAACATGCACACTGGACCTATACTCAGCTTCTTGGAGAACCGAGTCTTTCACATGTTTGGAGTTCCGGAGAAACTTGTCTCCGACAACGGGGTCCAGTTCACCTCAAGCAAGTTCCGAGACCTAATGTCCAAATACGGCATCATCCACCAACAAACCGCCGTCTATTCACCACAAGCCAACGCATCCGAACGACTGAACCGTACGCTCATAGCTGCCATTCGCGCCTATGTCCATCCGAATCAGAAGGACTGGGATCGCAAGTTGTCCGCCATCACTAGTGCTCTGCGCTCGTCGTACCACGCCACAACCGGCATTTCGCAATATTTCGCATTGTTCGGCCAGTACATGATCTGTCATGGAAGCGCTTACCGGCTATTGCGACAGCTGAAATCGCTAAAGGACCCAATTGTGGTTCTGGAACCGCACGAAAAGCTCCAACTTCTGCGAGATCAACTGCGGGAGAAGATTGAAGAAAGTAGACGGATGGGAGAGGAGCGGTACAATTTGCGATCCCAAACTTCTGGCTTTAAGGCAGGCGACGAAATATACCGTCGAAACTTCCGGCAGAGCGATGCCACCCGACATTACAACGCCAAACTAGACAAGAAATTCGTGAAGTGTCGAGTCCTACAAGTAATAAGCCCCACACGATACCTCATCGCGGACATGGCTGGTAAAACCCTGGGAATTTAGCACGCAAAAGACCTTAGACGGTGAAGTGCAACTATTTCACGCGAAAAACTATGGCTTACCTAAATCTCTGCCTGTACGAAGACCTCCGATTAACACCTGACTCCTACTGTATAGTCACTGTCGAGTCTTCACTGAAATTGTTGTAGCCTATTCCTCGAAATCGACCTTCCACCCACCACGGCCCTTACCAAGACCTTTTACATAAGAGTCGGGATCGGAATTACTTCGATTTGGGGGGGGGGGGGATGTGTAATGTGACGCCTACGCCCGGGAATCGGAGTGATTCCGATCCCGAACCCTGGCACCCGGCCAGATATGTATGACTTCGAAGTGCAAGCAGACTTCATCATTCGTGCAGCTATCATTGCGCCGAAAATATTTTTCTTCAAATATATATATTTGTGGAGAAATATTTTCTGTCAATGTGATCCGCTGTAGTAAAACACTGATACATTTCGAAACATATCTATCTGGCAATGCCTCCCACAGTTGCCATCCAAATGTCAGACGAGGATCGAAATAGCCGGATGGTATCGACTCGTGGCGTACGGTATAAGTTACGGAAGGAGAGCGGGTGTTGTGCTATGAACCGGATCCAACAAAGGCAAAAGTATTGGACGATGTAAGGTTCTTAGGTTCGTGAAAACAAAAGACAAGCGAGGCAAGAAACTAATTCAATATAAAATTCATTTTCAAGGTTGGAATTCATCTTGGGATCGACGAGTTAATTCGGATTTCGTTCTTAAGGATGCTGAGGAAAATCGTCAACTACAAAGGGATTTGGCAGAAAAAGCGCAACTTCAGTTAGCTGCCTATCTGTATAGAAGAGAAAGGCGCAAACGAATGCGATGTTCTAATAATGTACGAAATCGTGTATCATCAGATGTTGCAATTGACGGATACAGCAGAGTGAAAGAAGCAGGCGACTTAATTCCAGAATCTTTCGCCATCAATCCCTGCCCAGTTTCAACCAGAATTCGAACTACTGTTTCAATCAGCTGTTTGGCTGGGATCCATCGGCAACCAATTTGCATCGTTCGGTCATCAATTGCTTTTAATTTGCTACGAAAGATGAATTACTAAAGAAGCCATAAGCCTTTCCGTTCCGCATGCTCTTTCTTTTGCAGCGGAAGTGATGACCGAGGGTAAGTATGTCTTGAAGAGGGTTAGGTTTTCATAATCTGCGGATGATTGATTTCTAGTCGGTTACGGTCCGCGGTACCCTTGTTTGCGCTCGTTTCTTTTATTAGAGTAGGTTATTTTGGACTTGAGGTAGTTTAGCTTATTTTCTGGTACCGCGTCGGTGATTCGGTAACGCGCCTATGGTGATTTTGTAGTGTTTTGATTTGAGATCTGTGGAGAGATCACATCCAGAACTAACGTAACGTAGGTTTCCTGTTCTGGATGAGTAGTTGTTGACGCGTTTGTAAATCGAGCATGTGAATCGGTGGCTGAGTTATGTAACTCGGACTTAGTCTGCTCGCGTAAGACCCGCGACCGAAACTCCTCTCTGAACTAGCTAGCCTACAAGCAGCCACCACGGAGTAGACTAAGTGTGACAAGACTTGTTGACCTGAACGGTACAGTCCGTTGTCATTTCCAAGACTGCACGTCTCGAACCGATGAGAGGTCGGTTCTGATTGAGATCGAACGAGACGGAGTAGGAAACCGTTACAAATTTTTGAGTTTGCCCGGCCCACTTTTCTAAATAACAATTTTGATAAAAAATACCATACCCCCGCCTCCAACGCTAACAAAATACAGGTACATACAAGATATGAGCAAAATGAGTGATTTTCTAAGATTGATAACATACACTCATGTTGCTTGCGGATTTTATCGTTGTACCTTATTATTTTGTGAAAAACCCTGCATAATCCCCAATAACCATATTGGATAAATTTTGCAGAGTTAAACGGATTTTTGCATAAAAGTCAATCATTCCGAGTGACCTAATTATCACGTTGGTCATTTATTTCATTGTTATTTTCAGCTCCTCGCAATTCTGACGATGCGATGCGACGAATTGTGTGTGAGTCACATCACCGAAATTTCTTAATTCATTACCATTTAAGTGCAGGAAGAATGTGCACCAGCAGTTGACATAAATTCATTTTATGGTTGTAACCTCTTGCATGCAATTTTTCATTCATTTGCACGTTTCGTGCGTGTATATACGAGTAAGTAATTGCTAACGACTCTGGTCTTCACAAATTTCCGATTTCCGTTCTTTCTTCGCGTCTTCACATATCCATTGACACCCTCTCGGCGCAGCATTCTTGGAATGGGGAGGCAAGAAAAACAAAAGTCCGTATATTACACCCATTAAAGATGCATTCGAAATCTGCCAAGCTAACGCGGGGCGATATGAGTTTTTTTGTTTGGCCGCGAGAAGATATGCAGGCGCAGATATATGTAGATACTCAGTTGTATCTGGATCTGTAGTGTTATTTAGCGATAATTCAGTTTGTTCACTCATCACAAGCCGCGGCGGCTTCATAACAAATGCAAGTGAAAGATGTGCTTGATCCTGCCAGCGCAAAAATAGAGTCACAAAAGCAACCTGGGAGCGGATAAATAAAGCGCTGGAGGTGGAAAGCAGCTGAAGGTGCCGCAACCCGCAAGGAGAAGATGGACACGTACGAGTGCATAGATTGCCGCTGCGAATGTTGAAGGTGACTGCATGGGAATGATGGGAGTGATGCTGGCCCCGTAGAAGCGCAAAAACAATGCATATGTAAGTGATTCGCGAAAGGACGTTGGACGTTTGGCCTCGAACTGGTTCAATCTTCGAGAGTGTTTTGCCTTTCGCATACTGCTCTTATTGTTGTTGATCTTTTAATTTCGAATGCAAATCACTCAACCCCACATACTGCACGCATGTGACCCGAACGGTTGGACCGCGGAGTGGATGCGCTTTCGCTTTAATTTGCACCACTGACCGGCCCCACGCTTTTGGCCGCGGTGGTGTTGATTGTTGACCGTTAATGCGCGCGTTACGTTGTTGTCAATGGGTACTTCGAAGCTCGCGGAGGCTTCTAAGGCTTTGTATTGTCCAGGCTTCTGTGCTTACTTGCACATTTTTGATCGGTGCAGCAAAAGACGAAGGCAGTGGGTCGTTGAATGGAGCGAAAATAAATACTAGGACTCGCAGCACACCTCGCCTTCGCGCTGCCATATGGCCGCACATACGAGTACGCATATGCATGCAGAGTGTGAGAATTGCGGGATTTATGCTTGGCAATTTCTTGGGCATTTGCAGGCGCAAGTGTTGTGGGTCAGAATCGAAGAAGATAATGCACGGTTTTGATGTCTTGCTTATTCAAAACAACGCCATACTGTGAATGATCTTGGGTGATTATCGCACTGATCACGATGACGATCATGATCGCGATGATGATGATGATGGCAATGAGGGCAATGATGTTGTGCAGTAAATGCGAAATGGGATCAAAGACATACAGATTTATAGGAGACCTTAAAGAGCGACAACAAACAAAAGATACCACGCTGCAGGCACGGCGTATAAATGGAAATGAATCAAACCAATTGCAAATTTTGCGCAATTCCCAACAAGGGGCATTTGCCCGAGTCAATGGGTGTTGAGGCTCCTCAGCGTTGCATACAGTATCCCGTCATCGTTCCCTGCAAAAATAGTGTGCCGGAAGGAAGCAATTTCGGGTAGCAGTTACATCAGTTATCTTCCAGAATTCGATGATCCCTGTGCCATTTCTCAAATAAATTTATTGCGCGACTTTACGCTAATGAATAAATGTTATGGACTCTGAATCAGGCTAAGCGGATAAAGAGCATCAACAATATCCTCTGACTTAAATACTATTATGCAATTTGATTATGGTATTCGATCTTTGTAAGTTGTCATGGGAAAAATTTATGAGTTGAAAATTTCAGTTCAGCCTTTTAAGCTAGCAGATTTATTGTTGGTAAAACTTTGGCGAAGACTCACTACTGTGATCACTCCATCAAACTGATTTTCTATTGGGTTGTTCGATAATTAATGCCGTTTTTTCATCTTATTCCAAAGTAAATTCACTTATAATAACAGCAAACATTAATCAAGGATATACCTATTGACCATTTTGTTGGATGACGTTCAGGAACTTTTCTCTAACAATTTAAGCCGTTAGATGAACACAATCGTGGTCAGTATTGATTAAAATTTAATAACTTTTTCACCTTTATGGACGGCAAATAATCAAGTTCAAAAATGAAATAATAGCACCTTAGATGTTATACTCGTAAATGTATTTTATTTTAAACTACACGAATGCATTTCGGTTGGTTTTGCCGACCATAGTACATTCATATAGTCTCCGCACCTTCCATTTACCCTGTGTTGCACACTTTCTGAATTTGCCCGGGGCACGTCAGCTGAGCCGCGGCCTGTTGTATTCAAAAAACAAAACAAAAAGCAAATAAACTTTCCGACGCACGTGTTCTTTTACGCATTTCAGAACATAGGAGTGCTGCCAGATCCTAACGAAAAACTAAAAGATTGCATATGATCAAAACTGACGTTAGATAGGAAGCCATATGGTAGCAATTTGCATATGGATTAGTCGGCCTACTATGGACAAGCTTCCGGTAGCTGTCACCCAACCGCGGCACTATCAAATGCTTATATTTCGTAATATATACTATTTTCCGAATAAAAAACATGCGGAACGCATTCCGTGCATGCTATAAATTCATCTTGTATAGCCCACTATCCCCGTAAACTTTTCAAGACGAGCAAATGAAGCACACGTTTTGCACTTTCGACTGATAGCTCAGCGTTGAGATGTAAACAAACTCCTATAAATTCACTTTGGAAGGCGACAAAAACTAAACGGGTATAAGAACTGAAATAATTTTCACTTAACTAGGAGCGCTATTGTGTTCTCCGCGGGCCATCAAGATTTTACTGTAGAAATCTTCACAGCAGGACCACTCAAATTTGGACTTTAATTTCTTCTTTTATGTTCATGTGTTCCCTGGCTCAATTTAATCATTTTCTTAACGTTAATAATCATATTCTTGACTTATTCTTTTGTAGTATGGAGCAATCGTTGTTATGCTCACCTCTAGTTCTTTTTCCTTACCTCCCTCCTGATCCCTATCATCCCCCTTACGCTTTGAAATTTCCTATACTGCTTCTGTCCGTTATCGTCGGATCGAGCGTCAGCGCCATAACTTTTATAAAACTAATAATGAGCAACTTTCCGAAACAATTCGCTCTGTTGATTGGTCCTCCTTCTTTTGCGGCCTTGACTTGGATACTTTATAGTGAATACGTAGATTTCAAAGTCCGTGAAGGACTGCAGCGATGGTCTGCTGCCTCGGCAGAGGAAGGTGAAGATATCCGCCGAGGATGCCCTTGTCTGGGGACGCGTGAATGCGCTGGCAGGCTAGCATGGCGGTGTCGTGGGGTGGGTTCATTTCCCCTGCACAAGGACCCACTACAAAAGAATTTCGCATTCACGAATTTCTGGGGTCAAAAAAGAAAGGCGACCGAAGTCGCAAAAATTGAGGGCAACCATACAGAGAGAAAATGACTTGTTCAGAGAACAAGTGAAACAAGTAAAAATGGGCGGACTTAAGGTAACTTTCTTTACTTTGCTATTATAGAAATAATTGTGTGTGGCAAAAAAAAACAAATTGATCTTTAAAGTAAATTAACAAGTACGGAAAATGCAATGAGCTTATATCAACAATTATGAGTCTACGAATGGGAACATACTAGAATATCTTTAGTAGTTTACTTTCATTAATAAATGGTAAGTAGAATTAATACTTAACAAGCTAAAGTTAATCAGAGAATATTTGTCATTAAATTTACCATTCAAAAGACATTTTGTACATATTCGACAAGTATCACTCTGCTTAATCCAAATATACTTTTTACAAAGGAAGTTAACAAAAAATAAATAAAATTTGTATAAAATTTTTGATGCACTATAGGCTTCTAAATTGTACGTTAAGCGGGTCAAAAAATTGATTTATATTTTCGAAACATCGTATCATCGAATCATCATTGTTGCTTATTTATTCTAGCAAAAAGAAAGAAGTTCATTGAGATGAGAAAAATGTCATTACTGTATGTTATGTGTATTCTCGTTTCCTAAAGCCCATTAATATATGGATATATAAATTAATGTGTCTATAGAATTTGAAACGTATACACAGAAATTGCAATGTATGTAGAAAAAAAAATTATTGAAAACAATCAAAAAGGGTACTTACCCAGCCTTTCCGACGACGAGCGCTCGTTGACGAGGTGGGGTGAGTAAGTCCTGGCTTTCAAACTGGGCATCTACGGGTATATTATCTAAATTACTGGGCATGGGACACTCACAAAAAATTATGATAATCATCAATTTTAAAAATTATTGCCAGAATAATTTAAATCAGAATCGCCAGATACAGTCACTACAGTTAACAATTCGGTAAAACGGTGCTGCAACCTTTAAAAATTATGTTGAATCTATGCAGTGTAAAGCCATAAGGTTTGATATAAACATTCCGCGAGCAATCGTTTGGATTCCATGCGTGATAAAATGCCCGTAATTTTGCTTTATACGTAGGTACAGAAGACAGGAGATCAGATTTCAAGGCTTCTTCCGCCAATTTTCGCACACAATGCATTCGCCAAACATCATTGTTTTCATCGTTTAAAAACCAATACCAACGTTTCGACACTAGCGAGCAATTACGGAAATCACGCAACTCTAAATACAAAAAGATACTTTCAAGTATGTGATCCGGCAACCGATTTATTATGGGTTCGCCCATATTTCCACTTTGACTTCCGCTATTCCGATTTGTGGGCTAACACTCGAAGGACTTGTAGATGGGAGATCCGCCTGTCTGACTGTTACAATTTACAATCAATGCTCGTCGCGAAATACTTTAACTAGCCGTGACTTTCCGATAAGCACTGTGTAGGGGACGCGGTTTTATTTGGAGAGTGGATGCATGATATGCAAGGGCGATCACAAAATTTATTACTGCGATGGCTTCCTCAAACTTTCAGTACCAGCACGGAGAAATCTGATTGCAAAAAAACATCTCTGCTTCAACTGTTTCAAGATAGGACATGGTTCAAAAACCTGCAAGTCGAAATCCTGTACTAAGTGTGAGAAAAAACATAACACGTTACTTCACCTCGAGAAGAATTCAGCCGTCACCTAAGCTAACACAACATTAACTACGTTGTCAGACCAAGGATGGTCGTACGTTTTTCTTGGGACAGCGATGGCAGACATATTGGATGGGCATGGCATAAAACATTCCGCAAGAGTACTCGTTGATTCCGGATGCCAATTAAGCTTTATCACCGATAAACTCTACAAGAAGTTAAATGTAGGATATACACGGGACATGCAAAACATAGCAGGCGTTGGCAATAGTAGAAAACAATCATCAAAGCGAGTGAATTTGACAATAAAATCCAAATGCACCAGCTATAGCACGCAGTTTGAAGCTTTTGTACTAAAATATATAGCGAACAAACACTCCGATTGATGGATAGAAGTCTCCAACTGCCAAATTCCGAAAAATCTTGCGTTAGCAGATCCCTCATTCAACATACCTCAATACATTGACCTTTTACTTGATGCAGAGCTATTTGGAGCTATAATGGTCCCAGGAACAATTCCTTTAGGAGAACAGCTACCTAACTTGCACAATGCGGTATTCGGGTGGATGGTACTAGGGAAGTTTAAGGAACCATTCGCAGAAACTAAAATTTGTGGTGTATCTCGAAACCTAGACCAACAACTACAAAGATTCTGGGAAATTGAGGAAGCTGGACCCTCTTCACTAACAACAAATGTGGAGGAAGATAAAGAATGTGAGAAATTCTTCACGGCCACAGTAACGAGATCTTCAACTGGGCGAAACATAGTACGAATTCCATTCCAGGACTCTTCAGATTGCCTGGAAATGTCGAAATAGATAGCATTACAGCGGCTCAGTGCACTTCAAAGGAGATTTCTTCGAAATTCCAAGTTAAAAAATGATAACACTGCGTTTATTGAAGAATATCGGAAGCTAGGACACTTGGAACTGATCAATGAAGTCGATGAGACCAAACCACACTATTTTCTTCCTCATCATTGTGTATTGCGGCCAGAGAGCAAAACTACCAAACTAAGAGTCGTGTTTGATGGATCAGCCAAGACAGCAACCAATAAGTCTCTGAATGATATTCTGTATACCAGACCAATGTTGCCACAAAATTTGTTCGATATCTTGTTACGATTTTGATGCCACAAATACGTGATAACGGCTGACATAGAAAAAATGTATCGCCAGATAATTGTGGCTCCAGAGGACCGAAACTTTCAACTTATTCTCTGGCAGAATAAGCCTGCAGGATAAATACAGACATGCCGATTAAAAACGGTAACATATGGCACACGAAGCGCTCCATATTTGGCAATAAGGAGTTTGAACCAACTTGCTCTCGATGAAGGTGCACTGTACCCCCTAGCAAAGAAAACAGTTCAGCAAGGCTTTTACGTGGAAGATTTACTGACTGGGTGTGATTAACTCAAAGCCGCCTCAGATCTACAGCAACAAATAATCAATCTTTTACGAAAAGGAGGATTCCAGTTACGCAAGTGGCGCTCCAACAATTGTGCAGGTACACTTCTCAAATCCATTCCTCCCGAAGACAAAGCTACAGAAGTTGGCATCTCCAAAGTAGAATCTGAGAACGTGATCAAAGCATAAGGACTTACTTGGAATCCATCCACTGAAAAATTTATTATGAAAACGAATCAGCTCAACAGCGAGAAGCAAATCACAAAAAGAATCGTGCTCTTAGAAATGTCGCAACTATTCGACCCACTTGGACTTGTAAACTCAGTTATAGAGTTAGCAAAAATATTTATGCAGCAACTATGGGACATAAAGTTTGATTGGGACACTCCACTGCCAGAAGAGTTGCAAAAAAATGGACTATGTATCGACTGCAACTTCCTCCCTTAAACACGCTTGAAATATCACGGCAAATTAGACCCGTCACTGGCGACAAAGCTTATCAACTTTATGGGTTTGCGGATGCAAGTCAATTGGCTTGCATCTATTTGAGAACCGAAAGTAAAAATGGCATAACAACAAACTTGATATGTGCTAAAAGTAGAGTTTTACCTACAAAGAAAACGACCATCGCGAGATTGGAGTTATGCGCAACCCAATTGCTTGTTAGCTTGTTATGTCAAGTTAAAACAATTCTTCCACTAACAATCAAAAAACGTTTCTGTGGACGGACACCACAATTGTTCTGCAGTGGATATCGTCCCCACCATCAAAGTTTACAACATTTGTGGCCAATTGAGTTTCAGCAATAAAGTCGTCTACAGGGGCAGCAATCTGGCAATATGTGGAATCTAAAGATAACCCTGCAGAAATAATATCCCGAGGAATGCTTCCTGCACAATTAATAGCATCAACTCAGTGGTTTAAAGGACCAAGCTTTCTTTGCTATCCCATACGAGTAAACCCAGCTCCAGACTACCTAAGCACCATAAGTTCTCTTCCGGAAATAAGAAGGATGAAATTCGCACCTTGTACCAACAATCCAACATCAGATATAGTTCAAACAAGTTGGGTAGACAGACCTATGCTCATGTCAGAAGGGTTTTGTACTCAACTTACAAAATGCAGTAACCAGTAACGAATGAAATCAAGAAACATGTCATGTTCGAGGATCATACTATTGTTAGTAAAGTTGAAAGAATTTTGATCACTGAGGTATTTGCTATAGTTATACTCACAAATATCTCCCTTGATAATTATTTCAGATTTTTTAAGATCACCGGTGCCCATTTGCGAAGGAGGAAACACATTTTTCATGTATTCCTCCGCCCCACCTATGCCCCCGCTGAAGCAATAACTATCAGTTTAAGAACTGTTTTGAAAATCTCTCATGGAGAACTTTCAGTTGATACTCATATCGGCTACCTTTCATGAAATTTTTTTTCAGGGGCCACTCCTCTGTACTGTAATCATCGATTCATGGCCTGTTTTTTTCGAATCTTAGAATGGTTACAAAGCCCTTTTGCTAGAAGCTCTCTCCTGCCTCTTCGACTTGTTTCAATTGCATGTACTCATCTTCATGATACCTATCATTCCTGTAATTTTCATGCAAATCGTAGCAAAGCTGTAGTTTCTAAGTCAGTAAAAAGCGCATATGGCTCCATAGCCATATGTTTCCATAGTAATACAGGGCATATTGTTCCATAGTAATACAGGAAAATTCAAATCGCTATAACTTCGTTAAATATTATCAGATCTTTATGAAACTTTTAGAAAAGATCAATTTTATAAATAGTCATCTGTGTGCTAAATTTTATTGATTTTAAGGGTACCGTTTGGATTTTATTCAAGAAAACATAAAATCGATAAATCATACTATTACTAACAAAGTTGGGTGAATTTCGACTTCTCATGTATTTGTTGTTGTTGTACTCGTTAAGGCCTACATCCATGATTTTTTTCAGATTTTTCGGATGGAAGGTGTCCAATCGCGAGGGGGGGGTACGCGAAAAGTTCGTACATTTCCCCTTCCCCTGCCCCCCTCGGAACTCATAAGGCAATTTTAAGACTTGTTTTGAAAAGATCTCGTTGAGACCTTTCCAATGACACCCCACTCGACTAGCAATGGTGAAAATTTTTTTTGGGGGGTCACTTCCCTATATGGGGAGACCCCCCTTAAACCCCTTTGAAAATTTTTTCTACCACTGAACTTTCAAGAGGTCACCACTTCTGACCTTTCCACAAAGTTTCATGGCTGTAGCTTCTACAGTTTCGGAGAAAAAGTGCTGTGACATACAGACGGACGGACGGACGGACGGACGGACGGACGGACAGACGGACAGACGGACACAGGTCGTGATTGCAATAGGGTTTTGTATTTTAGTACAAAACCCTAAAAATTCATCATTAAAACAACTTTCAACGCCTAAAAGAGGTACTAGCATTCATCATCAGATTTGCAAGTAATTGTAGGATACCAAAAGATCAGCGGAGAACCGGTAAACCAACGCCTATAGAAATAGAATTTGCGTTGAAGCTAATTAAAAAGAACATGCAAGCCCAAGATTTCGCTTTTGACCTGGAAAACCTACATAAAAACGAGACAGTAAACAGTGAAAGTAACATAAGAGCACTAGCGCCATTCTTGGATGATGATGGAATATTTCGAGTAGGAGGAAGAATTCAAAAAAGTAACCTACCATCTCGATCAAAACACCAAATGATCATTTCAAGAAAGAATCTAATCTCCAAGGTAATATTTGAGGCCTTAACCGAAAATATCTACATGCAGGCCCCCAAACTTTGCTGTACATCTCAAGACAAACTTTCTGGTGCACAAGGGGAGCAAGTTTAGCTTGCGCTACTGTAAGACAATGTGTTCGTTGTGCTCGAGCCAAACCGAAAACTATTACTCAGCTCATGGGCAATCATCCTGCAGAAAGAATCCAACAGTTCCGGCCATTCTTAAATACTGGGATTGACTTTTGTAGACCAGTTAAAATTCATTTTCAAATAAGAGGGAAACAACCTGTTAAAGCATATGTTGCAGTTTTCTTTTGCTTTACGACAAAAGCCGTGCATTTGGAGCTTGCATCTGATTTGACAGCTGCTGCATATATCGGAAGTCTCAAACGATTCATTTCAAGACACGAGGCCTTCCCGCTAAAATATTCTGTGACAATGCCACAAATTTCGTTGGAGCACGATCGGAATCACAAGAAGTATACAACATGATATTCAGTCAGAATGGGCAAGATATAATTCAAACCCACTGCAGTAAAGAACGGATTGATTGGCTGCACATACCACCAAAATCACCCCATTTTGGTAGACTTTGGGAGGCAGCAGTAAAGTCTGCCAAATATAACCTCCAAAGACTACTTGGAAATGCATCTTTAACCTACGAACAATTACACACAGTAATATGCCAAATCGAAGCTGTACTTAATTCAAGGCCACTTATGCCCCTATCATGTGATCCAAATGACCTTCAAGCATTAACACCCGGCAATTTCTTGATTGGATAACCACTTTCCACTTTGCCAGAACCGTCAATGCAACCCGAAAGCTTAAGCCTGGCTACAAGATGGAATCTAGTTCAATCATTACATGTTGAACTTTGGCAGCGGTGGTCAAAAGAATACTTGCAGGCTTTGCAAAACCGGTACAAGTGGCAAAACTCCCAACCGGAACTCATGACACTCTTGTTCTGTTAAAAGAAAACAACACTCCTCCTCTTCAATGGAGAATGACGCGTATAATTAAGAAAATACCAGGATCGGATAAGCATAATCAGGTGAATGTGACCGGGCTATTCATTCCCTATGCCTTCTCCCCGAAAGCATAACCACACCTGCTGAACCAATCGCTGAAATGATCGAAACAGCTAATGACAATCCTCCTAAAGTGAAATTGAAAATAGCACCAGTTAGTTCTGCTTACCTCACATTGACCCAAGATCTAACGAAAGGAAAGGAAACAAATGACATAGAAAAGCAAACCAAAAAAGGACGATTCCGCCTATCACAAGCACTGTTGTGCGCGCTCTTAGTAATTCCTCTCTTCAACGGAACGCCATTCACTAAAAACCCAGGAATGTGCTTCGAGACGTAGGATCAATGTACCTAATGCATAACAACTGGAAGATTGTCTCCTACTACGACCGGATACTGGATGGAATATGAGGGAATAACTAAGTCAATTCAAAATTTGATGGGGCTTTGCTCAGCACAAGAGAGACTACTAAATGTTAAAAAAGTGTGCAACGCAGTTGTTATGCAACTTTATCACATACAACTGGAAATTCAAAAACCGAACGAACTATTATATCAGCATCAAATAGATTCCAGAAGAAAGAAAAGATCTCCATTTAACATCATTGGCTTTGTGGCTCATTCGTTATTCGGCATCCTTGATGAAGAATTTGTTCAGCAGTATGAAGAAGAAATACAAAGTACAAATACAAACGAACAGTATCTTCCAAACTTATTTTAAAATCGAACTAGCATCATAGACACTACGGATCACATTTTCAAGAAAACCACCGACCACATTTAACAACAAATTCACTTCATCCAATCACAAATAGATCACCTAACAAGGACCGCGAGAAAAATTAAAGAAATCAGTCAAACCTTCAATAGGATCGCGCTTCAGACCACTCTAATGGTAAATCATCTTCAAAGCAATCAAAAATCATTACTGGAAATTATTACAAACAGTTATCAAGGTAAAATCAATCCTCTTCTTCTTAGCGCAAGAGAACTAAACAAACAGATCTGAATAATGAGAGAACATTTGCCACCTGACTAAGTTGTGCCTGTACCAAAAAACTCACCACTAAAGATGCACAACTTAGCTAGAATCCAAACTAGAACTGTAAAGAATATATTGTTCGACATTCGAGTACCGCTGATCTCACCCAAACACTATCAACTGCTAAAAATATACCCAATTCCTACAAAAATAGAAAATTCCATTGTTCAATTCCAACCTTCATCTGAATATCTAGCAGTTACATTACAGAGAGACAATTACTATCCGTTATTTGATTCGGAGAAAAATAAATGCCAACATTTCGAACCAGAATCAATTATCTGCATCCAAAGCTATCCTCTATACACTCGAACGTTAGTAAATGTGCGATATCCTTGCTTACTCAGTCGAGCGAAATATCACAATCCTGCAAAGTCAAAAAATTTGCAACACCCATATTTTCAATTCTAAAAACCGTAACACTGGATATTGTTTGTCAACATACTATACACACTAGGGAAATCAAAGGCAGCGGAATTTCGAAATTGCCTCCAAACTGCATCAGAAATAAATGATAATCACCGGACATAATCAATTCATCGACAAAACGAACTTCTCATTTACCCCAATCATCGACCTCGCTAATATACTGTTGTATCCAAAATGAGTATATCTTATTATCATTAAAGTTTCGTACATATCAAGAGTACATTTTGTTGTATATATATTTTTGAAATCAATCGAACTCACACGACTGCCTCTTATTACACTGATCGAAACCACATTACCAAACCATCTCGCTTAAACACGTTTTAGAAGTTCTTCAACATACTTTTTGTACCCACCAAATCACTGCAATCCTGTCTTGCTTGCTTTCCACGCTCGTCCCGGTCATTCCTGTCTTCAGCTCCACACACTCTATCTCGGCCTTGCAAAACCAAAAACCAAATTACATCATCCGTTATAATCCGTCTCCTTTTTCTCTTGTCATTCACACAGCTCATCGATTGCCAGTGCTATTCAACAGAGCATATACACTAAATAGCACATTCAGTGCTACCAAATTTTATGTCCGCATATAACACTATCCCCTCCTTAATTTTGTTCGTCCCGAACAACTTCGCTGCCTGGCGCTGGTGGATTGGCCCCATATTAGCGAGATAATCGTTCCAAATGAACCACTCTCATTTTAGATCTGGGTTTCCGATCGTGTTTTATCCGGCACACAATGTCGTTGATTCGATCTATGATCCGGTACGGCCCCTCCCAGTTCCGTTGCAGTTTTGGGCACAAGCCTTTCTTCCGGTGGGGATTGTAGAACCATACCAGATCGCCCTGTGTGAATCCTCTTGAGTTTGCTCTCAGGTCGTATCGTGCTTTCATTTGATTCGTGTTCAGCCGGATATGACTTCGGACATCTTCATGCACCTTTTCCAAGCGTTGTCGCAGTTCAGCAATATAGTTTGATACTGTTATGCCTTCTTCCGGTGGTATCCTGAATTTCACATCTGCTGGCAACCTGATCTGTCGCCCAAATATTACTTTTGCTGGCGACTCTTGGGTGGTAGTATGCGTTGCTGCTCGATAGGCCATTAAAAATAGTGGTATCTTTCGATCCCAATCCCGTTGATTGTCAGCCACTACCTTCGCCAAGTGCTCGATCAATGTCTTATTAAATCTTTCAACCATTCCATCGGATTGCGGGTGAAGAGGTGTCGTTCTCGTTTTCTTGATGCCAAGTATCTGATACATTTCGGCGAAGAGCTGGGATTCGAAATTTCGCCCTTGATCGGAATGAAGTTCTTGTGGTACTCCGAATCTGCTGACCCAATTGGATACTAGCTGCTCCACAACGATTGATGCTTCCTGGTTAGGAATCGCGTAGACTTCCGGCCATTTACTGAAGTAATCACCAACAACTAGAATGTATCGATTTCCCTGTTCAGACTCTGGAAACGGTCCCGCTATGTCGACAGCAATTCGTTCGAATGGTAGTCCCACATTGTACAACTTCATCTCCCCTCTAGACTTCTTCCTCGGCCCTTTGGTGGCTGCGCATACCGAATATTTTCTACACCAATCTTCCACATCTTCTCGAACATTTGCCCAATAGAATCGTTCGCGTATCCTCTACAGGGTCTTATTTATTCCTAAATGGCCTCCTGATGGTCCCTCATGTATTTCTTGTAGCACTTCCTGGACTTTGTTACGGGGAACAATGATCTGCATACGATGTGATGTTCCATCGGTCGACTCCCACTTTCTCTTGAGCATGCCTCCGTCTAGATGTAATGAGTCCCAAATGGTCCAATATCGTTTATCAACTTTATTCCTACCAGAAATGCTTTCTCGCTCTGGTCGGTGATGAATCTCCTTCCAAGCAATGATGTCTCGGAGATCGGGGTCCAACATCTGCTCAGCGAACAATTGCGATGGCGACCATCCTTGGCTTGGTGATACTGCAATCAATTTTACTCGTTCATTCACGTTTTTCCCTTCCAGCCTTTGGCAGTGTCCGCACTCCGGTGTACATGGTCGACGAGAGAGAGCATCAGCATTTTTGTGCATGTTTCCCTTACGATGGACAATTTCGAAATCATAGGCTTGTAGCCTCTCTATCCATCGTGCTACTTGACCCTCAGGGTCTTTAAAGCTCAGCAACCATCGTAGCGCAGCGTGATCAGTTCGTAAGACAAATTTCCGGCCATATAAGTACTTGTGGAAGTGTTTTGTTGCCTCAACCACCGCCAATAGTTCTCTCCTTGTGACACAATAGTTTCTTTCACTTTTCGAGAGGACACAGCTGTAGTACGCAATGACTTTCTCTGTGTCACCGTTTCGTTGCGACAAGACTGCCCCTATTCCCATGTTGCTGGTGTCTGTATCGATGATGAACATCTTCTCTGGATTTGGATATGCCAGTACAGGAGCATCGCATAACTCTCGATTTTTCTCGGTCAGCTCATGCATGCATTTTGCAATTCTCGCGAAGTCCTTCACAAATCGTCGATAGTACGTTGCTAAGCCAAGAAAACTTCGAAGTTGGTGTTTGTCTTTCGGAACAGGCCAATTTCTTACAGCATCCGTTTTCTCGGGGTCCGTCCGAACACCGTCAGCCGACACAATATGACCAAGGTATTTCACTTCCTTCGCGAAAAGGGTACATTTCTTGGCACTCAGCTTCAGATTCGCTGCTTGTAATCGTGAGAATACCTCCTCTAACCTCTTGATGTGCTCGTCGAAGGTTTTGCTGAAGACAATGACATCGTCTAGGTACACCAAGCATGTCTTCCAGCTGAGTCTTCGCAGTACACATTCCATCAGACGTTCGAAAGTGGCTGGAGCGTTGCAAAGGCCAAATGGCATGACATTGAACTGCCATAATCCGGAGCCAACGGAAAATGCTGTTTTCTCCCGATCGCCTTTTTCGATCTTAACTTGCCAGTAACCACTCTTGAGATCTAAAGTTGAAAACCATCTTGCGTCTGTCAATGTATCGAGAATGTCATCGATTCGTGGGAGAGGATAACTGTCTTTCTTGGTTACACCGTTCAGCCGTCGGTAGTCTACACAGAACCGGTTACTTCCATCCTTCTTTTTGACAAGAACAACTGGTGAGGTCCGTGGGCTATAAGATGGTTCAATGATGCCCTGTTTCTCCATCGCTTTTATCATGTCATTTGCCTCACTTCTTTTGGCCAATGGCAAAGGAGGTAAGGGTAAGGAGGTTGTCGGGTTGGTTTTGAGTCTTCAGTGTTGATTCGGTGGGTTACCATGTTCGTCCTGCCATGGTCTCCCTCTTCGATGGAAAATACGGTATTGTATTTTTTAATCATTATTTCTGCCTTCGCCAGTTGTTCCGCTGTTAGCTCACTTTTCCTGAGGGTAGACTGTACCATTTGCTGAGTTTTGTAGATCACTGGCTTCTCCTTGCACTGTTGTTTCTCAGTCATTTCTAAACATGTTACAGATTAAATGGGTTCGCAGCTTCCAAGAGTATCACCTTCCTTGATACTGATCGTGCAATCCGACACAGGTACGCACTTATTTTTGTCAACTCTTACTAAGCTTCGCGCTAGCATCAGGTTCCTTAGCGCTGGTGTTTTTGTTGGCTCAACGAGAAAGAATCGATGGTCCCCAGAATCACCATCTATATTGGCCCATATAACTCTCTCAGATGACTTTGAAACGTTAATGTCATTATTCACAACAACTCTTAATTTTGGGGTTTCCGTTTCCGAGATGTCAATTGGAATCTGTACATTTCGCCATATTAGGAGTCGCTGCCCCAGATCCAATCGAAAACCATGCAACCGCAAGAAATCCTCTCCTAGTATGCATTCATCAGTTATCTCGGCTACTAGGAATTCATGCTGGAACTTCAAATCTCCCAATTGTATCTCTTGCATAATTTCACCACATACTGCTGTGAATTGTCCTGTTGCTGTTTGCAGCCTAAAATTCTTTCGATTTCTTTCGAAGATTTTCCATAATGTCTGGTCTCAGGATTTATCGAGTTGCACCAGTTTCGATGGTGATTGTACAACTCACTTTTCCAATTTTTCCACTAAGACACAAGTCGTTTTCGCCACGATGCACTCGGGAAACGCCTATGGTGATGCTGGGGTCGTCGAATCTCCAAGCCAACCTCTGCCCCGTGAAGTTGGCTCTTGAGAGTTTCCCGCTTCCTCAGATGAAGAAGCAGATTAGCCAGCTACCGAGGGATCCAATCGTTACCTCTTAGCTGTACATCCAGAACAAAATAGAGGTCGTCTCGCCTCGCGGCACCCGCGTTACAGATGCCGGATTTTTCCGCAATTCCAGCATTTCGGGGTTCCATGCTTCTGACTTCCAGCTGGTGCGTTGTCCATCGGACTTCACAGCCATTGACACTGGCACTCTTCGACGACTTCACGTACTCGGACTGCGCTTCGTGAAGCGTGTTTTGCTGCTTCGAAGGTTAGACTATAAGTCAACGCATCCTTAATAGTTCGTTTACCCGCCAAACGGAGATTCTGCTGCAGCTCTCGGTCCTGCAAAGCGTTGATAAATGTTCCCGTTGCTGTCTCATTGCGGTGCTCCGGATCGGATGTCAGATATGACAGGAGGGTCAGCCTTTCAATCTCCTGGGCGAGTTGTTGCAGTGTCTCACCCATTTTCTGCGTGGGATTACGTAGCTGCGTTCGGTGGACTTGTTTCATGTAGTCATCTCCGTATCGCATGCTCATGGCGTTTACCAACGCAGCATAGTCGTGATGTTGCTCTACAGGTACAGTCTGAAGTACTTCTGCTGCAGGCCCTCGGAGTGCGAGAATTAATGCAGTCACTCGTTCGTTCTCGTCCCAGTGATTTGCTACAGCTGCGGCTTCAAACTGTGTTTTGTAGATGCTCCAAGATGTTTGAGCATCAAAAGTTGGAGCTTTCTGGCTTCTTGCACCACTTTCTGTAACTGATGTTTGTCCCGTAGTTCGAATCCGTTCCACGTGAAGTTGCAGCTTTTCCAATTTCTGTTCAACCATCTTAACGCGTTCATCTGTTTTGGCAACGAGTTGTTTGATTTCGTCTACTTGTTGTAATGCTGCCGTAGTTTAAGCTTGGAGTTTTTCTTCCAACTGTGCCATGTGCTGCTCAAGTTGTTGTTTTTGTTGTTTGCTTTGCTCTTCCATCTGCTGTTAAATCTCGGCTGATTGCTGTTTAAGCTCGGCTGATTGCTGTTCACTTTGTTGCTTAATTTGCAACAGCAAATTCAATATGGCATTCTGTTCCAGTTGTATCGGCTCCTCGGAACATATCTCCGCCACTGGCTCCTCCGGTTCTGTCGTTCCTTCATAAACATCCAAAGTTTCAGCCAAATGTTCCTCAAGTTCGAGTTCCACCTCATAACGGAATTTTCCCACGTCAACGCCATCCTTTTTTCAAGGATTTTTCCACTCGCGCTAACAAATTTGCCACGGTTCCACTTACGGACAAACCGCGTTCCAAACACAGCTTCCTGAGCTCAGTTACATTGAGCTCGAACAATGATTTCATTGTAGGCATTTTTATTTTAAATTCTCAAACAAAGTTAGAATTCACAGTTAGTCACTTTCGCTTCGCTCAGTCTAATCACTTATCAGTTATTTTAAAAGCTCTACACTTACCCCACTTCTGACACCATTGTTGTATCCAAAATGAGTATATCTTATTATCATTAAAGTTTCGTACATATCAAGGGTACATTTTGTTGTACATATATTTTTGAAATCAATCGAACTCACACAACTGCCTTTTATTACACTGATCGAAACCACATTACCAAACCATCTCGCTTAAACACGTTTTAGAAGTTCTTCAACATACTTTTTGTATTCACCAAATCACTGCGATCCTGTCTTGCTTGCTTTCTACGCCCGTCTCGGTCATCCCTGTCTTCAGCTCCACACACTCTATCTCGCCCTTACAAAACCAAAAACCAAATTACATCATCCGTTATAATCCGTCTCCTTTTTCTCTTGTCATTCGCACAGCTCATCGATTGCCAGTGCTATTCAACAGAGCATATACACTAAATAGCACATTCAGTGCTACCGAACTTTATGTCCGCATATAACAATACTTTCATTGCCACAGATCTTTCCAAAGAAGACTTCAGTTCTACGTGGACTACGGAGTCCAATCAAATCGAGCAACTTCGAGGAAAACTGAGGGAAGAGCTATGAGCGGACCTGCCTGAATGCCTTTCAGCTCATGACACGCACAACTACGTTATCAACTATATAACGTTTGTCGTCCTGTTCATCGTCTTCATTTTTTACATGTAAAGAAAGTTCCCTAACAAATTCAAAAGTAAAAAGGCAGCAGTTGAAATTCTCTCACGAGAATTCAAAGTGGCGGAAGATGTTAAATAATAAATAATGTTTACAATGTACACCTTTTCGAATTGCTTACGGTACAATTTCTGCACGCGTAACAATCGCATGTGCAAGTATAAAGTCAATCACCTAAATTCTTGCTGATTACCTTTATGCTTGCATATTCGATCTAAATTGCATTACAGTAAAGTTAAAATCAATCGGAATTTGCTGATTGACAAATTTCCGCGAATTGCATTTTCTATGTCGTTCACATGGCGCGTGTAGACTTGTCGTAAACAATTCGACATTGGTAAGCTTGTAAAATTAAATGTATAAATATCTTAGTTTAGTTAATAAAAATCATCAGTCGTAAATTGATCAAAGACAAGGTGTTTCATTTAACGATCTCTTGTTTAAACAGTAATCAACGGACAAGGTGTTTTTATTTCGAAGAACTCTTGTTCAAACCGATTTTTTTCAGTTCTAAGTAGATATCTCATTCAAATTCTTCGATGGAGCTTTGATTCATTGCCTGGAAAAGCATTGCATCCTTTCCTCATAGTAAGAATGAAAAGAAGTAAACGTAGCAATGGCTTATCGTTACCTTTCTTGCCGTCTTACAGTTTCTAGGTAAGCATTAAAAAAAAACAAAACACCTTTGAAAGCATCGGCACTCCATTTTTGTGGGGTCATGGCGCTTTCCTAGCATCGACATTGTGTGGCGTAAAAATTTTCACGTTTTTTACAAATTTTCTTGACAATGATCCATTTATCACATTCTTTTCGGTACAACGTACAACCCTTCCCACATAATCTTGTTTGAATTTCGTATAAACTGAAGTCCAACTTGAAATTAATCAGCTTGCGTGTGTCCTTGCGTCAAATTTCTGGGGCAATAAATTACACCTGAATAACCGATGCGCACATAGTGTCTAAGCCCCGGTGCGTAGCTTCGATGTCATTAAAGTGCCGTCACCTCAGTTTACATTTTTTCGGAGTGAATTTTACGATTAGCATAAAACGGAAATTTCCATAAAACGCATCCGGTTTATGTAGTTTGAATTTAAATTAGACAAATTTTAGTTTTAATACTCATCAATCGAGAATTTCATGGCGCTGCTATCGACTTTTCATTTCATTTGTGCAATTGTCATTTGTTGTGTCCGATTTAACCTCAAACGTGTGTGCAATTATAGCTTGGTAGTTCATCACGCCAATTTTACTTTTTCGCGTCTTATTTGTGAATTAAACATACATTAACAAGTTTATTGCTTGAATTATATTAATTGCAATTGTTTCTTCCAAATTTTCGTGAGTGTGTTCAGTGACAGTGTCAGTGTTGAATTATTCTTTACGAAAACTTGCCGGCGTCTTCGCTTGTCTTCTTAGCGCCAACACCACGGTGAGTAGTTGTCAATGTTTTCTGTTTATTTTTGTGTAGTTCTATTAACTTTGATGAATGGGAATCAGTATTTAACTGGTGACGAGAACTATTTTGCAGGTAATCACCTGAAGGTTGATAACTTGTTAATCTTACCTGTGTAGCTAGCGTGCGAACTGTTTGCACTGTTAAAGCCGAAGGATACATTCAATAATGAGCTAATTTGATAAATGATGAGAATGTGCGGCGAATGAAAATTAGGGTGCAATGAATTTTAACGCTTCCTGCTACTATGCTTTGATATCAATTGCTTATGGCACTTCTGGTTAATGGGCCTTGTTGGCCTTGTTACATCGTGATGACATACACTTGCCAGAAAAAGTATCCGTACATGCAAGATAACAAAGTTATCGTTGTAATAAAAAGGCTATGTCCACTTAATTTGAATGCTTTCTTTTATAATATCAAAAAATCTACACTTTTGTATGATTCCCAGTATGTTTCATAATAATTACTATTTAAAAAGACTTGAAACTCAAACAAAATCAATTCAGGGCAACACAATAGACCAGAAAAAGTATCAAATCGGGGGATTCCCTGTGACATACACATACTCAAAAAAGTCTGCGTACATCTCATTAGTACAAACTGAATTATGTTGGAATCGTATGAATCAATAATGTGATCTTGATTTAATCATTTCGATAAAAGAGCCTAAACTGCAAGAAATGTATTGAAGCAGGTTTGTTTAAAAAATTCCCAAAATGATCGAACATATTGTCGCGTGTTATTGGTTCGCGGCCTATAATTTTAACGTTCCGGGAAAGTGAAAACGCAATGTCTTTTAATTTAAGTTAAAAGAGTTTATTCAATTAAATAAAATGCACAATAATCAGTTAACACTTTCACTAATTTTAATTGTCACTATTAAAATTATCTAACCCTTGTCCATAAATTTATTATCGCAATTGTCTTCTAAATTACTTCACTATTACGAAACACACTTTTCTACTACTCGAAGAATATCGCTTCCCACACACAATCGCAGTTCTTCTCGCGGTCGAATGAATGAATCCCCCATTCATTCAGCTCGCCTTTATATAGGGTCTCTACCTATTCACCCATTTCTCGCACATTGGCGAATGTTCTACCGAGAGGTTCCTGGTAGGTTCGAGCAAATTAATGAATGGAGTGACGTCACTTGCAGATGTTGATTATGCTTGTTGGGTTCTCGTGGGTTCGAGTAAATTCATTTGTTGACGTTCTTAATGATGATGAAAACAATTGCGACAGTAGCTCGCAGAATTATTTGTACATGTAATTATTTGTACATGTAACACTGCCCCCACCTCAGTTCTTTTCGCCCCGAAAAGATGTGTCGCTATTTGTAGTCAATTCTCCCTGGGTGTAATATGGGGCAAGACGGTCCAGATGCACGATTTTCATTTTAGCTCTCGGCTTACGATGTTCCTGTATTCGGTATACGACGTCGTTGATTCGCTTTGTAACTCGGTATGGTCCCTCCCAATTATGCTGCAACTTTGGAGACCTACCCTTTCGCCGTTGCGGGTTATAAAGCCACACCAAGTCATCTTGCTGGAAGCCAGTAGAATTTGCCTTTAGATCATACCTGGTCTTCATGCGGTCAGTAGCCGATTCGAGGTGTTTTCGCACTGTCCGATGTATCTGGTTCAACCGTTGTCTTAGATCACTTGCGTACTCCGAGACCGTTTGGGGTTTCTCAGGGGGTGTTCCGAACTTTATATCGGCTGGCAGACGAATAGTCTTTCCAAAAATGACTTTGGCTGGGGCTTGGCCCGTCGATGCATGTTCGGCAGCTCTGTACGCCATCAAAAATAGTGGGATATGTCGGTCCCAGTCCCTTTGGTTCTCGTCAACCATCTTGGCAAGGTGTTTATTGAGCGTGCCGTTGAAACGTTCGACCATTCCATCGGATTGGGGATGCAGCGGTGTTGTCCTCGTTTTCCGTATTCCGAGCAGCTCGCACGTTTCGCCAAAAACTAGTGACTCAAAGTTTCGGCCTTGATCCGAATGTAATTCGCAAGGTACGCCGTACCTACTGACCCAATTTAACACTAGCTGTTCAGCTACGGTAGTTGCTTCCTGGTTGGGAATGAGGTAGACCTCGGGCCACTTGCTGAAATAATCGGCTACAACCAGCGTATATCGATTTCCCCAATCGGATTCAGGAAAGGGTCCTGCGATGTCAACAGCAATCCTTTCGAATGGCACGCCTACGTTATAGGTTTGCATTTGTCCTCTCAGTCGTCGCTTTGGGCCTTTGACGGAAGCGCAAATTGTGCATCTGCGACACCAGTCCTCTACGTCTTCTCGAGCGTGGAGCCAGTAGAACCGTTCCCGCAATTTCGCTAAGGTCTTGTTAACACCAAGGTGGCCTCCCGAGGATCCTTCATGCATTTCCTTAACCACATCGTGGATTCGGCTTTTGGGAAGTATAGTTTGCATCCTATAGGAGCTACCATCCGCCGTTTCCCATTTCCGCTTGAGTACGCCACCCTCCACCTGAAGGGAGTTCCATTGTGCCCAATAGCTTTTCAGGGTTGCGCCATGCATTGAAACGTCTTTCCACTCAGGTCGCCCAGTCGTCTCCTTCCATACGAGCAATGGTCCGATGTCTTCATCGGCTAGCTGGGCGTTTCGAATCTCCTCCGATGACCAACCTTCATCGAATTCCGCCGTTATCAATCGCAGATCAACGAGCGGTTCCTTTTCCTCAATCCGTCGGCAATGCTTGCAGTTAGCTGGACATGGACGGCGGGATAGGGCGTCAGCATTTCCATGAACTCCGCCCTTCCGATGAACAATTTCGTAGTCGTATGACTGCAATCTTTCGATCCATCTCGCAACTTGTCCCTCGGGGTTTTTGAAGTTGAGCAACCATCTCAGCGATGCATGGTCCGTTCGAAGAACAAATTTCTGGCCATATAGATACTTGTGGAACTGCTTGGTGGCCTCTATTATAGCCAATAGCTCCTTCCTGGTCACGCAGTAATTCCTCTCACTTTTTGAGAGAACTCGACTGTAATAAGAGAGGACTCTTTCTTCGCCATTGATCTGCTGGGAGAGTACAGCTCCAATACCGCCGTTGCTTGCATCGGTGTCAACTACAAACATTTTTCCGGGTTTCGGATACGCCAGCACGGGTGATTCACACAGCTTTTCCTTCAGGGTCTCAAAGGCCGTCTGGCATTGTTCATTCCAGACATATGGACGATTTTTCTCGGTTAGCTGATGGAGACACTTAGCTATTTTGGCAAAGTCTTTGATGAATCTTCGATAGTAGGTCGCCAGACCCAGAAAACTTCGTAGTTGGCGCTTGTTGTTTGGTGTTGGCCAGCTTTTCACGGCTTCAATTTTCTCAGGGTCTGTTTTGACCCCTTCTGCTGATACGACGTGTCCCAGGTATTTTACTTCATCTGCGAAAAGAGTACACTTCTCGGGACTAAGTTTCAAATTTGCCAGTCGTAATCGGAAGAAAACCTCTTCTAAGTTCCGCACATGCTGTTCGAACGTTCTACCGATGACGTCATCTAGGTATACCAAGCAGGTTTTCCAGGTTAGACCACGTAGCACATATTCCATCAAGCGTTCGAAAGTGGCTGGAGCATTGCAAAGCCCAAACGGCATCACAACAAATTGCCACAATCCGGTCCCAACTGAAAATGCGGTCTTCTCTCGGTCCTTCTTGTCAATTTCTACCTGCCAGTAGCCACTCTTGAGATCGAGTGTAGAAAACCATTTTGCGTCGGCTAAAGTGTCCATGATGTCATCGATGCGTGGGAGTGGGTAACTATCTTTCTTAGTGACGTCGTTAAGCTACCTATAGTCGACACAAAAGCGAGTGCTACCATCCTTTTTCTTGACTAGAACTACAGGCGCGGCCCATGGACTGACAGAAGGTTCAATAACGCCTTGTTTTTCCATGTCCGAGACCAGCGCGCTCACTTCTCCTTGTTTGGCTATAGGGAGACGTCTCGGTGCTTGTCGAATCGGCTTGGCTCCCTGTGTATCTATGACGTGAGTTACCATACTCGTTCGGGCTTGGTCATCCGGGCTTGTTGAGAAGATGTCACTGTACTTGGTGACCAGATGAGAGGCTCGTTTGAATAGCTGCACTGGCAATTTGACCTGCTTCAATATATCAGACGTGGATTCCCGGGCTTTGTCTGTGTCTTGCCTCCTTTTCCAATGATGGTCGTGAGTAGCTTCCAAAGAGGTGATGGTGGAAACAGGCTGGCAGCTGCCGATGACTTCTCCCGCTTTGATGCTCGTGGTTGAGTCTGCGGTGTTAAGGACTCTAACCGGCACATATCCGTTCCTTAAAGATCTTACAAGGCATCGTCCTACAATCAAACTGCGTAATGCGGACGTCTTCGTTGGCTCTATCAGATAAGATCGGTGGTCTCCAGAATCACCATCAAGCTTGGCCCATACAATGCTTTCGGAAGAATTCGGTACATCAGTGTCAGTACATACCACTACATTCATCTTGGGAATTTGGACGCTGGGATCCTCCATCAGTACTTCTACATTCTGCCATTTCAATACACGTTTGCCCAAATCCAACGTGATTCCATGTGGTCGCAGAAAATCCATTCCGAGAATGCAGTCATCCATAATGTTCGCGACCAGAAAATTATGTCGGAACACAAGGTCTCCCAACTGTATCTGGAGGTTGACCTCTCCATGAACAGGTGCAGTTTCTCCCGTAGCTGTCCGTAGTGAGAAAATTCTGCCCTTGTGAAGTTGTTGCTGTCTAACTAGGTCTGGTCGGATAATCGATCGGGTTGCACCAGTGTCGATTGTTATGGTGCAGTGTTCTCCGTCAACTTGACCCGGAAGGCATAAGTCCGCTTCTCCACGATGTAGTCTTGACACGATGATGGTGGTGTTGGGGACGTCGATCCTCCTAGCCAACCTCTGCCCCACGAAGTTGGCTCTTACATGTTTCCGGACCCCTCTGTTTGAAGGGCTTCCATTCTGGGCTCCTGACTCGGTCTGGATCTCCTCCTAGCTGCACACCCTGGGCAATAGCTCGGTTTTCTTCGCTTCTTGCAGTCTCTTTGCAAGTGCCCCTTCTCTCCGCAATTCCAGCATCTAGGCGCACCATTTACATGCGGATCTCGCTCAATTTCCACGCGATCACACCTGCACACGTCTGTCACTACCTCACGAACCCGGGCAGTGGTACGAGTCACATTTTTCGCTGCCTCAAAGTTCAGACTATAAGCCAGTGCGTCCTTAACCGTTTGCTTTTGAGCTAAACGCACGGCTTGTTGCAATTCCGGGTCCTTTAGTGCGCTGATGAATGCTTCTGTCGCTGCATCATCTCGATGTTCTGGGTCGTAGGCTGGATAAGCCAAAAGTGCCAGTCGCTCAATGTCTTGGGCTAGCTGCTGTAGGGTTTCACCAGACTTCTGCATTCGATGCCTTAGCTGTGACCGATAAATCTGCTTCAGATGATCGTCTCCATAACGCATGTCGAGCGCATTCATTATAGCATTCGGGTTTGAGTGCAATTCAACGGGGATCGTCTGCAGCAGCTCGGCAGCTGGGCCTCTTAGAGCAAGAATCAATGCAGTTGCTCGTTTCTGCTCATTCCAGTGATTTATGCGAGCGGCTGCTTCGAACTGGGTTTTGTAAATAGTCCAGACCGTTTGCCCATCGAATATTGGTGCTTGCACATTTCTGGATGTGCTTTGCGCTGCGGTTATAAGCGGGGCTGGTGAAGTGGTTGCTACTGCCTTCGCAGCTTCCAATTCTTTTTTCACTTTTTCCATCTCATGGTCCATTCTTTCTTCGACCTGGCTGCCCTTTTCCTCGACCTGGTAAACCTTTTCTTCGACCTGGTCAGCCTTTTCCTCGACGCCTTTAATTTACTTGTTAAGACTACTGAGCTCCGCTTTTATTTCAGTGGACTGTTTTTGAAAATCTGCCTTGATTTCGATCGCTTGTTGATCCAGCTTCACTGATTGTTCATTTAACTTCGCTGATTGCTCATCTAGCTTCGTGGTTAAATTGGACGACTGTTCATTGAGCTTCGCAGTTAAATTGGATGACTGTTGTCGCTGCTCCTGCTGCATCAGCATTAACATTTGCATCAGCGCATTTTCTGGTTCCTTTGGTTTTTTTGTTTCGGCTTCACCACCTTCTGCGCCTTCTTCTGCATCTGAGGGCTCACCCGAATCCAGATACGCGCCTTCCGATTCAATTGCGTCACGCAAGCGTGCAATCAGTGTGGCCTTTGTACCTTGCGTAGCCAGGTTTCGCTGTTCCAACTCTTCCTTAAGCTCCGACATGGTCAATTCATTAATTTTTAAGTTTAAGCTTCGTGGCATTTTTAATGTTTCTTTAAATTTTCCTATTGTGCACTATAAAAATGTTCAAATATTCACTTTCAAAATTTTTCTTTCGCACTTCTTGACACCACTGTCGCGTGTTATTGGTTCGCGGCCTATAATTTTAACGTTCCGGGAAAGTGAAAACGCAATGTCTTTTAATTTAAGTTAAAAGAGTTTATTCAATTAAATAAAATGCACAATAATCAGTTAACACTTTCACTAATTTTAATTGTCACTATTAAAATTATCTACCACTTGTCCATAAATTTATTATCGCAATTGTCTTCTAAATTACTTCACTATTACGAAACACACTTTTCTACTACTCGAATAATATCCCTTCCCACACACAATCACAGTTCTTCTCGCGGTCGAATGAATGAATCCCCCATTCATTCAGCTCGCCTTTATATAGGGTCTCTACCTATTCACCCATTTCTCGCACATTGGCGAATGTTCTACCGAGAGGTACCTGGTAGGTTCGAGCAAATTAATGAATGGAGTCACGTCACTTGCAGATGTTGATTATGCTTGTTGGGTTCTCGTGGGTTCGAGCAAATTCATTTGTTGACGTTCTTAATGATGATGAAAACAATTGCGACAGTAGCTCGCAGAGTTATTTGTACATGTAATTATTTGTACATGTAACAATATAATAATTTCAAAACTTGGAAGTGTGTGAGCAGCCCCAAAAAAGTCTGCGTACACATCACAAAATTTGGGGATTCCCCGAAATGTGCAATGTTGATGCCTTCATTTTTTCATTGTTCTGCGTGACAGTACTTCATTGGAAAATTGTCTGTGTGTTTTGCGTGAATAAAAGACTATTCTTTAATATGGAAGTAAAAAATAAGGAAATCAGTGTTAGTGAGCGTAAAGTCATAGTAAAATTGCGTGAAAACGGGAAAAGTTTTCGTGAAATCGCAAAATTAGTTGGGAGAACCCATTCCTCGGTCCAAAGGGTTGTTGCTAATTACAAAGAAAGCGGTTTGATTATTTCACGGCATCGGTCAGGACGTCCTCCCAAACTTACAGCACGTGAAAGTAGGAGTATTATTAATGCTGTGAAACAAAATCCCCGATTAACCGCGTTCCAAATTGCGCAGGATATAAGAAAGAAATACAATAAAACAATAAGCGATGAAACAGTGCGCATAGTTCTCAGAAAAGGTGGTTACCATGGTCGAGTCGCACGTAAAAAGCCGTTCATATCGGAACGGAATCGCCGAAAGAGAGTGGAATTCGCCAAAAATTATGTAAATATGCGAAAAGAATTTTGGGAAAGCGTTCTTTTTTCGGAAGAAAGTAAGATTTGTATATTTGGGATAAAAGGACGCAAATTAGTATGGAGAAAACGCTCGACAGAATTCAATAAAGAAAATTTGATTCCCACTGTAAAGAATGGTGGCGGCGGTGTTATGGTTTGGGGGTGTATGGCAGCCAATGGAGTGGGGCAACTCGTTTTCATAGAATCTACAATGGATAAATACGGGTACCTTAATATTTAAAAAAATAATATTAAGCAAAGTGCCGAGAAATTGCGGCTGGGGAACGCATTTTTCTTTCAGCATGGTAATGACCCCAAACATACAGCTGAAATAAATAGGCTTTGGTTGGCCTACAACGTCCCAAAACTCTTACGTACACCTCCTCAATCACCAGATTTAAACCCAATTGAGCATTTGTGGGATTTATTTGAAAGAAAAATTCGAGAGCATGACATAACTAGCAAAGAGTCATTAAAAAATGTTATTTTGAACGAGTGGAACAAAATAACGGCCGAAGAAACATCAAAACTTGTTCAATCCATGCAAAATAGGCTAAAGGAAGTTATTTATAGGAAAGGCTATGCTACTAGATATTAAGGTTCAAAATCTGAAAGCTAATATAGTGGTTTTCAAATAAAATGAATAAATTTTTTCAGGTGTACGCAGACTTGGATGGATTTTCATGACTTTCTGGAAGAAACTTTTTTATTTTGGTTATTCTAAACAGCGAACGAGTGATCAGTTACATATTTATGTACCATATAGGTTAATGAATATAATAAAGAAAAGATTTTAAGTTATAAACAAATGGCAAATGTTTTTATATTGATATATTTACTACGACCAGCAAGTGTATGTAGACTTTTTTGAGTATGTGTATGCAGATGCATATTAATGTTTTGAGGTCCGATAATAGTTCTACTTTAGATTGGGATAGGTTTAAAAGTAAGTACAGTGTTTTTTTCTATTTTTTGTACACTAGAAATATGATAACGCCCAAAATTAGCGAAATCAGTGCTGAAGAGAGGAAAACTGCTGAAACTTAAGAGTGAAGGGAAAGCTTGCCACGAAATTGGTCTAATAGTAGGCAGAATTCACTCCTCTGTCTAATATGTGCTGAAAACATTTAATACAACTGGTTAAATTATGTCCAAGCTTCCTTGTGGTCGACCCTCCATACTGACTGAACGCGAAAAAAAAAACGTTTTGCAGGCAGTTGTAGCAACCACGGAAGTCACCGCAGTTGCAGACATTAAGTATTAGCAGAGGGGTGCGTAGCCCGGGGTGGCATACTGTCGTGGGTCTACCGGGACACCCTCTGCTCGTGCTGAGCCACCTTACATGAAATAACTAGCACGAAGGGAAAAGTATGGGAAAGGGGGAGGTCATTTCAAGAAATAAAAATATGGTTTCTAATGTGACATGGCCGTTTTATTTACCAAAAATCCAAAAATTATATAAAAAAACCATTCACAAATTTTACAAAAAGAAAAAAACTAATTAAAATCAAACCCGCCCCTTCAAAATCGGATTTAAGCAAATAAAGATTAAACCAAGGTCAACTAAATATACAAAACTATGAAAAATCAAGTAATTTGAAACAATGCAAAAAGTAAAGAAAATAAATCTATACTTACTTTCCTGCAAAATTCCGAGCGCTCGGGGAAAGGCCAAGAAAGAAGCGGGGGGCTCTGAAAACTAAAGGTGAAGTCTCTGGAATGTACAAAAAAAAATTCAAGAGGGATGGTAAACCGGCCACCTTGTGTAATTTCCACACTGGCTTATTTGAACTGTATGACTTCTCACTCTTATCCTCCGGCGCTATATTTTTGTTTCTCATCACTTTAGAACAGAATTTGTCTAAATTCACAGTTTTTTTCTTTCTTTCCTTTTTTTCACTTCTTAATTCTTTTGGTTATCTTTAAATTTTAGTAAGTTCACAACACACTTTGAATTAGTTTGTGTCTTCGTTAAAAGTATATTCTGTCACTTAAACTTTCGTAGTTTCTGTACTAACATCCAAATTAAAACTATTTTCCCCCAAAATTCATCCAACACCCACACTGGAAATCCCAACCCCAAATTAAAATCCCCAAAACGCAAGTCAAGATACACTTTCGATTAACAAAAACTCTTCTTCACTCACTCAAAGAACTTCTTCAACTTTCTAACTCGCAACGGACTCCGAAAAATTCACACACAAAGCGCTCACACTTCTTTCCGAAGTCAAATACTGACTGCCGCATCTGGGTAACGTAATCGAAGTTCATTACCCTTCGATTCCGCTACCCACACATCTTTTGTTCCATATCGACAAACTCAATAGTATCCAGTGTTTTACATATGGCAATTTGCACAATCCAAGAAGCGCTTGGTTGAATTCAAAGTGTCACATGTACATTACGGAAGCTATTGGTTTTGCCGATACCCCAAAAAGAGTGCTTCTGTGCGCCCGGGGGAACTTGAACTCAGGGTTCCAGCAGACCCTCGCTCGAGAACTCACGACGCAGCTAATGGTGCCATGGATTGTCGATCTCCCATTCATCTCATAAGCAACTTCAACGATGCATTTGGGCATGAGATTGAATTTTGTTAGTAGGGGAACGTGAATTAATTTTTGTTAGTATAAAAAAATAAAATTTGTTAGTGGGAATAGAATTAGTTAGTATGAAGGAAGGAATTACGTTTTGTTAGGGAAAAGGTATTGGAATAGAATGGAATGTTCTTAGTGGGAAAATGGAAATTATTAGTATGTATTATTTTTTGTAGTTGGAAATAAGGGAAAAGGGTAGGATTGTGATGATGGGGAAGTAAAAATTAAAGGGAAAATGGAAAAATGTTGTAAAATAAATAAATTTACAGAGGAAAAGGTAGGAGTGCCCAAACGAAGGTGGAAATGTTACGGCGGCAATTGGAAGTTGCGAATGGGAGAAAGTCGGTACGCCGAACTTCGCAACACAGTTCAAAAGGATTCTCTAGTAACTGCTTCCCAAATTGTTGCAAATATAAAAGACTCTTTTGGCAAGGTTCTCCACAAACATAACATACGAAAAATACTAAAGAGAGATCGATATCGCTCACGCATAGCACGTAAGAAGCCATACATTTCGGAAGTGAACAGGAAGAAACTTTTGGATTTCGCAAAAAATTATATAAACAAGCCACCAGAGTTTTGGGAACAGGTCCTATTCTCTGACGAAAGCAAATTTTGCATATTTGGCATTAAAGGAGGAAAGTTAGTGTGGCGGAAGAGCGGTAATGCTCTCGAAAATGAAAATCTCGTACCAATTGTGAAACAATGGTGGAGGTGGTGTGATCGTCTGGGGGTGTATGGCGATAGGAGTTGGCCAACTTGTGTTTATAGAATCCAACTATGAATCAAAACGATTACCTTAATATTTTGAAGGTGAATTTGAAGCAAAGCGTTCAGCACTTGAGGCTTGGTGACGATTTATGGTTCCAGCAAGATAACGATCCCAAGCACACAGCTCACAATGTGAAGCTTCGGTTGCTCTACAACACAAAACATAAACTGTGTACGCCACCCAAATCCCCAGAACTTAATCCCATTGAGCATTTGTAGGACTTGTTGGAGCGCAGGATCCGTCAGCACAACATAACCTCAAAGGAAATGCTGAAAAACGTCCTCGTCGATGAATGGGGCAAAATCACCATTCAGGACACAGCCAAATTGGGTCACTCCATGCCAAATCGACTTAAAGAGGTCCTTAAGAGGTAGGCTTATCCCAACAAGTTATTAAGCCCTGATATGTAATAAAATATTTGAAGATTTCAAACAAATATTGTCATGTACGGATGCTTTTTCTGGCTCATTTAAGTGAGGTTTTTTTGTTTTTATTTTGTAAAATCTAGTTTTTAAAGCAATACCACAGGAAAAATTTATAGAAAAGATAGTTTCATTCATGAATAAATTTTGCTGCTTAAATATTTAAATGTAGCAGCCTTCTTTAGCATAAATTCTCTAATATATTGCTTTCTTTTGATGTTGTACCGATACTTTTTCTGGCAAGTGTATGTTGCATTTAAACCGGTTGACAGTGTAAGGAAGCTTAGATACTGGATGAGAATCATAATTCACGAATCATTTGGATAGATAGATTTTTCTTAACTGATCTCAATTCAAAATAACGTAAAAAATGTTTCATAATGTAGATTAGGAAGAAAATGAAGACCTAAATTTATTTGACTGATTATTGTTAGTGCTTCAAAACAAATATCTTGTTCATTCAGTCTTAGTTTTATTAGAAGTGTTTACACTTTGCAATGAATTCTCTCCCCATTTTTCAAAACTGAAAAGAAAGTAAACTAGCAGTCTTCGTAATACTTTTCTGTATTTCATTTGAGGCATTATAGGGATTGAATTGGCACAATTTTTGCTCAACAGTTCATCATTCAACATTTTGAGATGAAACTTGTATTTTTTGATGTACGCTTAGGATTAAAAAAATTTTGTATCGGCAAATCAAATTGTGCCCCACCAAAACTGACATAAGTCATAAGCCATATGGCAGGAATTTGCGTATGTAGTGGTCGGCCCGCTTTAGACAAGCGCCACGAAGCTTTCAGCCTACTTCGGCAAAAGCAAAGCGAAATACAAAGCTTACATACAATTTAAAGCACTTTTATGGCGACATATATATAATAATTCACATAACAATAGGACAGAAGACACTCCTCGCATGCTTTCAGTTCACTTTTCACTGTCCACTGTACACTTATCCTGTTTAAGACGGGTAAATAAGCACTTGTTCTGCACCTCCCACTGACAGCTAAGCTTTGAGAAGTAACCAAACTCCTATTCATTCATTATTGGGATGGTATTAAAAATGAAACCATTCCTCTCCCAAACCTTGAGGGTGGTGGATGCAGCGACAGTAGTTGTGAAATTATGACTAACCTAACTCTTTAAACGAATGCGAAAAGCCCCTTTAGTTGCCAGGTGAACACGAGAAAGCATTATTCAAGTGAGTATAACCATTCATGTTAAATAGTAAAACTCTTGGTGCAGTGGACCATACTTAAAACTGGAACATGACTGAGACCATCAGCAATAAAGTGACCCAGACGAAGACAGACTAATGAAAATTGACCCAAATGATAAAGTCATAGGAAAAAGTCGCGGACGATCATACAAAAACGAAAACAAAGTAAAACAATCATATCCATGTGACAAACCCAAATCAGACATTAAAACTCCCATCCCAAACCCAATACATACTATAGCCGCCTTAACAAGTCTGAAAAACCATAACGTGGAAGCTCCAGCTCCAACCATTAAACAATCAAACGCGTCCAAAAAAGAGGACAATACGGCCCCAAACAGTGACTCAAAAATAATGTAAAGTCTGACTCCAACATATTATATATCCCAAAAAATACAGAAGAAAATGACATCTGTACTAACCTCAATGTTAATACAAATGAAATTTCTACTTTCAATGCTACTATGAATTGCCCTTCGACCAAACTACAGGGCATAGTTAATTCTGATCCTGCCAACTTAAAAGAAAAAAGCAAACCAAGCACGGGTACAATGGCTGAAAACCAGATGCCACCAAACAAAACGTGCAACAGATATTCCCGTAACGACAAAAGCAAAAACTTGATTGTGCGATGGACGCGAAATGAGCTTATTTTCATCCATACGTGAGTGAAAGCCTTTTACTACATGCATACTTTCCACTCCCATACGAATTGAAATCCCCCCGCCTTTCACGCCGCTAGAGCATCCACATACTCCTCTTGTACTTTAACCCCCGAATTGTCAAAAAAATTTCAACTATATGATTGAAAACATATGATTCGTGAAATTCAACAATGATGGGAAACGTCTAATCAAGTTGAATTTGAATTTGTGCACAACACAATTTTTTTAAGATAAACCGTGTTGAAGCGTTGCAAAAGTGATAATGCGAAAATGTAGTGATGTGTGTGGGATTGTAAAAATAGCTATACGTATCCTTCATAGGGTAAGTTATGTTGAATCTTTTATATCGTTCAAGTTAGAAAACTGATTTAGTTCAAGATGCGAAAATTAGTGGGAGACGTCACGTCAAATTTATTTGATATTTGAATCAAGAGCTGATAACGCGCCAACTTCAAGCTACATCATAAAGTGCTTCAATTCTCGCGATGCATTTCGTATCCATTCTCTCTGACATCTATGGTGATAACACTTATGGTGACCCCTATCGGTCCTAACGTTGTACGAAATAAACAAATCCCTCCAAACATACGTAACATAAATGTTGCAGCGATCGGAAGGTACAAACTACAAGTCACGTTCAATAACCTGTTTGTTTGAACATAACAGAGCAAAAGCTAAAAATGTTCATTCCCAATAACTTCATATACAGAACGGGATATACTTCCAAATTACAGAAGAAGAAATACTGAACGAAGCCTCCCCATGTAATACCATAGGGAATCAACTTTCGAACGTCGAAATTCTCACAGTCACAAGGCTTAAATGCAGGGACCTTGAGAATCCTGAGAGACTTCTTTCCACTAATTCCCTAAAACCAGGAACTCTTACCGGACGCCATTTGGTTCGCGTGGCGTCCAATAAAAGTACAACATTTCCTCTACAAACCCAGACAGTGTTCCAATTGTTTGTGATTGGGACACTCAACGCCCAATTGCAAACAAAAAGAAAACAGATGTGCTAAATGCACCAAAACTGGGTACCAAGGCACTTACGAACCTTTGTTCTGTGCTCTAAGTGGTTACATAGAACATATCTCTACCAAAAAAAATGCCCAAAATGGGTAATATACTCAGACGAAATAAAATTAATTTCAATAGCAAATGTATCAGTATTCGTAGCAAGGAATATTTTTAATAAATCATTGTACAGTTCCAATTTTTCCAACCTTAAAGACCATGAAACGATGGATGAAGTATTTCCACTACCAAACAACAAAGTTGGGAAAATCTTTAGAAATATCAATAAAATTATTTAAAAAAGACAACACTCACAAGGCCACCTCCTCCCTAGGCCATATTACTCGCGCACCTCCCACTGTGGCTCATCCAACTAACCCTCTTGAATATGAGAAAAATCCCATTTTCCAGAACGAAGCCGGAAATACACATAAAACTACCGAAATTGAACGCATCTTAAATAAATTAAAAACAACTTTAAGTAGCCTCATCGTCTACCAATCTAATTAACCCTCACCTTTTAAATTTCAACACTCTAATCTTCATCATTGAGGACCTTCTAAAAATTAACAAAACCTTGCCAAATACCGATCACAACATAGGCCATTCTGAGAAACAACATCCCAATAAATAAGCCAAATAATCATGAACTCCAAAATGATCAGCAAGTAAAAACTTTCCTTCTTGCAGCTTAATATTCAAAGCATTCTCAAACTTAAAGAAAACCGTGAGATCACAATAAATAAACTAAATATAGACTTCGCCCTAATTCAAGAAACTCTAACACAGGTCACAAAATTCGTAGCTTTCCAATATATTATGTGACATATAAACACAGAAATATGTATCGAGGGGGAGTTGTCATTATTATAAAAAAAACATTAGATTCAAAAACATTTAATAAGATGAAGATCTAGAAGGCATTGCTATTAAAACTTTAAACTTACAAACAAACTTAATTATTGTTTCCATCTACATTCCCCCGAACATAAAACCTAATATATTAATTTTAAAAATTTACTGAAAAGTGTACTCTCCAAGATCATCATCAATAGATCTTTCATTATTGGAGGTTACCTAAACGCACGACATAGCTCCTGGGGTGACATGATCAACAACGCGAAAGGAAAGATTCTCAACAGCCTAATTAAAATTCATCAGCTTCACATACTAAACAGATCTTCACTTTCAACAGATTCAACAACCAGGGGAAAAGCTTCCAGATCCGCAATTGTCATCACCATCACAAACCTACCATCCCCTTCATGCAACTGAAAGGGTAGTAAAACAAAAATTTCGGACAGTCGCCATTTTACGACCACATTTAAACTTAAAAATATCTACCTCCTTTACACAAAACATATATCGTACAATCGTAGAAAAACCACAGACAACTTAAATAATATTTCCATCAATAAGGAAATGCATGCTGACCAACTCTCTCAAAAATTTGTAAGGTCCGCTTTGCTCCCAAAAGTGGATGGAACAAAGACCTCAACAAATTATGGAAAGTTATTCTGCAACTCTGCCATCCCCTTCAAAGTAATCCCCTTGGGCAGCTATACAACGATTCCAGCGCGTTTTTCATGCTTCTCAACATTTCCGAAACGCTTCGACTGGGATGTCCGTGAGTACCCTCGTCGCGGCCGGCTGGATGCTCGTAATCGACTCAAAATGGGTTCCTTTGACCGCCGATTTTGTTCTAGGGAACAGAAAAAGTCACAGGGTGACATATCGGGCGAATAAAGCGGCTGTTGCAACACGGCGATCCCTTTAGAGGCTTAATACTGGGACACGCTCGACGCTGCTTTTGCTCCTCAGAAAGCTTCTTTGGAACATCTTCCAGCACAGCCTTTTCATCCCAAAATCGTCGGTTAAAATTTGTCTGATTGTTTCACGGTTCATACCCAGAAACAAACAAACATTCGAACTGTTAGAGCGCGCATACGCTGCGCATTCGCATCAGTCCGCACCTCGACTGGTCTCCCGCTCCGCGCCTCGTCTTCCACGCTTTCACGCCCCTCCTTAAACTTTTTATGCCATCGAAACACCTGGGCACGACTAAGAGCACTATCACCATGCACTTTAACAATTTCAGCGTACGTTTCCGAAGCTGTTTCTCCCAATCTGGCGCAAAATTTTATCGCGACGCGTTGCTCTTGATTTCGTTTCTCCATTTTCGTGACGAGCACCACCAACGCACGTCCACTCAACACGACACAGCAGGCAAACTAAACAAGCTAGGGCGATGGTAAATATATCAATGGAGAGGGGAAGGGGAAGGGGATTTCAAGGTCGCAGGTTGACCACAAGCGCGATAATAAAATTAGTCTCATTACTTAATTGTCACACATCGTACTACCATACTTATCTTGGGAATTTGGACGCTGGGACTCTCCATCAATACTTCGACATTCCGCCATTTCAATACCCGTTTGTCCAAATCCAACGTGACTCCATGTGGTCGCAGAAAATCTATTCCGAGAATGCAGTCATCCATAATGTTTGTGACTAGAAAATTATGGCGGAACGCAAGGTCTCCCAACTGTATCTGCAGGTCGACCTCTCCATGGACGGGTGCAGTTCCTCCCGTAGCTGCCCGTAGTGAGAAAATCCTGCCCTTGGGAAGTAGTTGTTGCCTCACTAGGTCTGGTCGGATAATCGATCGGGTTGTACCGGTGTCGATCGTTATAGTGCGATGCTCTCCGTCAACTTGACCCGGAAGGCATAAGTCTGCTCCTCCACGATGTAGTCTAGACATGTTGATGGTGGTGCTGGGGACGTCGATCCTCCTAGCCAACCTCTGCCCCACGAAGTTGGCTCGTACATGTTTCCCGACCCCTCAGTTGGAAGGGCTTCCATTCTGGGCTCCTGATTCGGTCTGGATCTCCTCCTAGCTGCTCACCCTGGGCAATAGCTCGGTTTTCTTCGCTTTTTCCAGGTGCCCCTTCGCACCGTGATTCCAGCATCTAGGCGCACCATTTACCTGCGAGTTTCGCTCAATTTCCACACGCTCACAACTGCACTCGCCTGTCACTACCTTGCAAACCCGGGCAGCGATGCGAGTCACATTTTTCGCTGCCTCAAATTTCAGACTATAAGCCAATCCGTCCTTAACCGTTTTCTTTTGAGCTAAACGCACGGCTTGTTGCAAACCCTGGTCCTTTAATGCGCTGATGAATGCTTTTGTTGCTGCGTCATCTCGATGTTCTGGGTCGTAAGCTGGGTAAGCCAAAAGTGCCAGTCGCTCAATGTCTTTGGCTAGCTGCTGTAAAGTTTCGCATCCGATGCCGTACCTGTGGCCGATAAATCTGCTTCAGATGATCGTCTCCATAACTCATGTCGAGCGCATTCATTATAGCAACCGGGTTTCAGTGCAACTCAATGGGGATAGTCTGCAAAAGCTCGATAGCTGGGCCTTTTAGAGCAAGAATTAATTCAGCTGCTCGTTTCTGCTCATTCCAGTGATTTGTCGTAGCGGCGGCTTCAAACTGAGTTTTATAAATACTGCAGACCGTTTGCTCGTCGAATATTGGTGCTTTCACATTTCTAGATGTGCTTTGCGCTGCGGTTATAAGCGGGGCTGGTAAGGTGGTTACTACTGCCTTCGCTGGTTCCCATTCCTTTTTCATTTTTACTATCTCATGGTTGATTCTCTCCTTGACCTGGCTGCTCTCAAAGTTGATTCTCTCCTCGACCTGGCTGGCCTTCTCCTCGACCTGGTAAACCTTTTCCTCGACGCATTCAATTTGCTTGTTCAGACTACCGAGCTCTGCTTTTATTTCGGTTGATTGTTTTTGCAAGTCTGCCTTGAATTCCAATGCTTGTTGGTTCAGGTTCGCTGATTGTTCATTTAGCTTCTCTTATTGTTCATTAAGCTTCACTGATTGTTCATTCAGCTTTGCATTTAAACTGGATGACTGTTAATTTAGCTTCGCATTTAAACTGAATGACTGTTGCCGCTGCTCTTGATGCTTCAGCATCAACACATGCATCAGCGCATTTTCTGGTTCCTTTGATTTTGATGTTTCTGCTTCTCCACCTTCTGCACCTTTTTCCGCACCTGAGGGCTCATCCGAATCCAGATGCACGCCTTCCGACTTGATCGCGTCACGCAAGCGTGCAATCAGTAAGGCCTTTGTACCTTGCTTAGCCAGATTTCGCTGTTCCAACTCCTTAAGCTCCGATATGGTCAATTCATTAATTTTTAGATGTAAGCTTCGTGGCATTTTTATTATTTCGGCTATTTTTCCACCAGTTTCCACGTTAAATTTTACTATTGTGCACTTTAAAAATGTTTAAAGTTTTCACTTTCGAAGTTTTCTTTTTCAATTCTGATACTACTGGCGCGTCTTATGGTTCGCGGCCGATAATCTTAATGTTCCGGGAAAGTGAAAACGCACTGTCTTTTAAATTAAGTTAAAAGAGTTTATTTACTAAGAATGCACTCACTATTTTACAAATCCCACTTTAGTTTGCTTTTCACTTGCCCTATCAATTTATGTTTCAAATAAATCACGAAATACTTTTACTTCGCTATCAATCAATATCGCCTTCAACTCGCGCTCTACGCTATCGCAGTTTTTACTATCGCGGTTTTACTATTACCCTATATCCCCCATTCATTCAGCTCGGCTTTATATAGGGTCTCTAGTCATTCAATCCATTTCTCTTTTATTGGCGAATGTTTTGACGAGAACTACCTGGAATCTTCGAGCAATTCTGAATACTCGCAGTGAGGTCACTTTCAGATATTGATCATGGATCTACTTGGCCCATTCTTGTGCTTTCGAGTACATTCGTTTACTTTTCTTGGTTGCTTCTTTTCAACCAATATTGATTATGATGTTATTAATAGTTGTGACAACAATTGCGACAGTAGCTCGCAGAATCGTTTGGACATGTAAGAGTATCTATGAATTTCAAGCCAATTTCGCCGGACGGGATAATTCGATTAGCAGAGCATTATTGGTAATATATCGATAGGATAATGTAGACACGATCAATAATCAGTTTGAAAAATATTAAATTTTACGCTCACTATATATATTATGAACATTTTCGTAATCAGTGAGCAATAACAGAATTCCGGAGGTTACGTATTGAACTGCACTTTTCTTATGATTTTCTTTTAAACACCGAACAAATCACTATTTTGGCAGTCAGTTGTTTTTCTTTTTTTTTCCGTAGCACTACAGCCCCTTTCGGGCCTTCGCTTAAAGATAGTTAGAGTATCTCATTGTCATGATCGAATTTATCGGCACTCCATAAGATGATCATCAGTTATACACAATCACAATTATTTGCCATTTCACACACAGAATGGTCCGTTGTCGCAAATAAAATTACACTGCCAATATAGCTCGCACGAAATTAAATTCCATACTATTGTTGTAAAATTTTACGTATTCGCTTCACTAATTCGGAATGTAAAGACTTCGCGCATTTTTAAGAGATTAACTTTGATAGCGACAACCTTCCTATTAAATTTATCACTGACTTTTTTCCTTAAGGAAAAGTGAAGATATAAACTCGCGGACAAGTGGAAGCTATAAACTCTGCAGCAAACGGACAACCGATTTTCTTCCCACAAGAGCAGCGGCACAGTCAATTCCCTACGAATTCCGACAACCCTCTCGCTCGATGTGCAAACCGCGAGTCCTGCTTCGCATGAATTCCGCTTGACTCGACGAGCCTCTTCATGGCGGTAAATGCAGATTCGCATTGCAACAATCTAGCAATTGCTTCGCTAGATTGTCGCGATGGGGTTGCCATAATTGATTTTTATTTGTAATTTCTAGTTAATTTTTTATTGATAATGATAGCGGTGGTAGTGGCTGGGGTTATTGCGGGTTAGTAATAACAATGTTAATAAGTTGCGTATCAAATTGTTCCGTATTTATTGCGTTGTTATTTTTATGAAATGATAATCTCTTCGCAAAAGTCCTTCGAGCAGTTTGCTTAGGCGGGCTGCTCGATTACTACAGATGTGGGAAGCATGCCGAACGTATGACTAGAATTCTGCTAAATGCAAAGTCAATCAGGCGCTGGCCATTGTCACTCGTTTCATCGTGGAGGCTATATCCTCCAGTCATTTCCCGATGAGATAGCTCATTGCCAACCTTAGCGGTGAAATCACCCAGAATTATTGTTGTGCCGTTTGTAGGCAATGAGTCGAATAGTCTTTCCGGGTGATTGTAGAACGTATCCTTCGTTTCACCGTCCTTTTCTTCGGTCGGGGCGCGAAAATTTATCAGCCATATTTTGAAGAACTTCGCTTTTATACGGACACCATACAACCGTCCCTATCTACAATAAGGGCCACTCTGAATTCTCATTTTCGATTAGGCTTCTTACTTTTGGATACCATTTCCAGTCTGATTCTGGATTTTAATTTATATTGACTGGCCAGTTGTAATAGGTCCTTGACAGCGCCAGGGTAATTGAGTGACATGACATTTCAGGATCCAATGGTATAGTCATTTTTCCGTTTACGAGGTCGTAGCCATGAGTCCAATCCGTTCCGAGGGCCTGCAGGTTTCGAAACATTGTAGAGTTTTTAGGGACGGTGAGTTAGCTCGTCGTTGTATTAATCAAGCAGTCGCCTAAGCAAACTGCTCGAAAACCGGTATAACACCGATCCAAATTTTATTTGCAGATTTGAAAAATTTAATTATTCCAATTTATAGTTTTATAAGTTATAAAAAATTTTTTTATTATAAATATAAATTTTATATTATCTTTTTCCTCTCTATGTCACATTTAAATTTTTCCCCATAATTATATCCTTTATGATATCTATCTTTTATTATCATTTAAATTTCGTTACATTATTATCTTCTATTAATAAAAAAATCCAAATCTGCAATTAAAATTCGGACGGGGCAACCCCTTTACAACGCAGCTTATTCACGAATTGCACTTTCGCAATGCAATCTAGAGTAAATGGAAGGCCCGTCAACTACCATTGCGACTAGTCCCGCAAGTTGACGATTGGAATTGAAATGAGAAGATCTGCTTGGGCGGAGTCTGTTTCTGATCGCCGCGGATAAGACGAAATTGCAGTTTCTTGGGCTGCGGCTGCATTCAATTCTTACTATCTTAACTCTAACTTAGTTTCGGATACCGCATTTGTGTTCTTAAATCGCGTGATGCCGCCTGCTGTCTTTGGGCTTGTTTCCCGGTCGATAAACGGTTGTTCAAGCGTACAGGAAACCTTTCTGCGGCTGCTGCAAATATTGCCTGGCGCAAGAAACAAAGCAAAATCAATCGATTCGAGTTATGTGGCTTATCGGTTTCTGGCATAGTTGGTCGGATTGCCATGTATTGCGACTTGCTATGTATTGCGACTTGTACGCAGTTATTTGCTATTGTGGCTAAGCTTGCGGGCGGATTGTGTGATCTATTCGGAAAATATAATAACGTGAAATGTGTTTGAACATTGTGTTGGTCGAATGTCGCTCTCGACTGCGATGGTGAAGTTCTCATGTCGAAGCTTATTTCCGACGAATGAAGAAAAATAGAATTTGTCGGGCAAAGTCGCACGAAAAGTGCCGTGAATACGAACATCATAAGATGATCTTATAAATTGCTCGAACATAGTGGATTATGCACGGCAGGTTGTTATTGACAATAAGTTAACAGACGTGATATCTGTTATCAAAGGAAAAGTCGAGGACGTGGAAATGCCAGATGGGATTGAGAAGTTGATACAATATCTGAATGAATGGGATAAAGGGGTGGATACGGTGTGTTTGCAAGAGAGAAATGGCTAAAGGGAAACGGGATGATGTTTCCAGTTAGTGGAACCTCGTTCATAACTGCAATTGAAGATCGTCAATATAAGGATGGGAAAGAATTAATTGGTGGAGCGATGTTTAGGGTTCTGATATGAGTTTGATTTGAAAAATAGCTATAACTGAACCACGTGTTAACGTAATTCGCCCAAAGCAGCTTTGCTCGACATCATACATGATTAAGGAATTTGATTTATATACAGTGCAAACTTCTGATTTGGAATTTTTCTCACCATTTTTTTTAATTGCATCACCACATCACCAGCGGGATGTCGGTGAGTACCCCTTTGCTTTGTTTATATTTACAAATATGTAGAAAAATTTACGATTATACTTACAAATATTATGAATCACATTGATTATATACGACAGAAGATATTATTTATTGGAAAACTTAATTTGGCAAAAGAGTTTCTGCAAGACGATAATTATGAAGACGTAAAATTTGATTAATTATTGAATAATTCGAGTCGTTCGAGTAAACCCATTCTCTAAAATTTTCTCGATATTCTTTCGTTCTTTTAACTGACTCTGTATTCTGTCTTGTGTGTTATGGATTTAACTTCTAGCGGTGGATTTACAGAATTTAAAATATAAATCGAGCAGATTAGATATAATGCATTTACACTTGGGAGGAAAAAAAAATAAAGAATGAATTGATAAATTGAAAACTCGGTCTTTCCCTTTCGTGAAACCTGACCGGGTATGGGACCCGCCACGTTGGCTGGCCCCTCCACTATAATGAGCTAAGCATCGTGCGAGCTCACGCCTTTTTATGCGTGTCAGGTACTCTTGTCGGGTAAGGTGGCCTTCCGCTCGCGTGCCTATTCATGGCATAGTGGAATGTGATTGCCTCACAGAATGCTATGAAATAAATTTGTCACTTAAATGGAAAATTTGGCCACGCTTACATTTGGATCTTGATCCAGTTGCGAAGGGGCTAGGGGGCACAGCTTCCACCTGGATGCCCCACTCTTATTTGGGGGACATAAGTATCGTTGGTAATGACGAAGTCCTCTCAAGTCCGTCTGATTCACCAGGCTCGGTTTGTCCTTTGAGTCAGCAATTTTTGACCCTTAGTAGATTACCTCATTCTCGACTTCGGTCGATATTCGTTCGAATCCTTTCAATTCCGTTTCTTTTGTAGTGGGTCCTTGTGCTGGGGGAAAGAACCCGCTCCACAACACCGCAACGCTAGCCTGCCAGCGCATTCACGCATTCTCGGACAAGGCCAACCTCGGCGGATCCCACCATCTTCTTTCGCCGAGGCAGCAGACCATCGCTGCAGTCCTTTACGGACATTTATCCACCCTATTTCACTAAATTGTCCAACTCTCCGCTAGAGAATTAGAAAATAGGACGTCTTTTTGTCGCATTACCTGAGTGAACTGAGCCAAAGAGTTGTTTGAAGATTAGCGTTGATCTCACTGGTGGTAACTGCCGTAAATCCCTGATAAGAATAATATCAAGTCCAACAGATTGTCCACGATGAAATGAAATTTTTTACAAATTTTTCGAAGCTAAACTTCCCACCGAACACTCTCAGAGTGCCTCACTGCTGTTTTTTAACCGTTATATAATCTTTTGCAAAATGAAGCTAAACTTCCCTCGGGACACTCCTAGGGTGCCTCGCTGCAGTTTTGGCGTAATTTTCTTGTGGTGTGAAGGTGTTGCGACATTGGGACGAGTGAAAGCGGTGGATCATTTTTGGAGTGTTTAGGGAAGACGAGCTAAGACAAAACAGCGTTAGGGGAGCTGGGAAAACATCAGCGAAAAGTAGTGTGGAAAGTGTATTGCGGCGAAAGAATTATTTTTCGGTGCGCTCGGTAGATTATACGCTTTTCCTGGGCTCACTGCTCTCGGTCACTTTTCGTTAGAGGCTAACTCCTCTCGCCCACTTTTCGTTAGAACCTCCGTAAAGGAAGCTAAACTTGCAATAAAAAAAATCAAAAAACCCTAAAAAAGAAAGCATAAAACAAGATAACAAAAAAACTCAAAAAATGAAAGCAAAAATAACAACACCGACGACGCAACCACCGGTTGTAGCCACGATGCTAACAGCACATCAGGAGCGGTATTAAATACGACAAAAACGACGATTAATACAATGACAGGAAAGACGAGCTTAAAACGGAGATTAACAGACAGTCTTGTCCAGACAGAAATTTCTGCGGCATTCAGGCACAGCAAAAAAATGATGCGAACGCCAGAGCGTCCTATAAAGGAAAAGCGGGAAACTCTGCTGGACGCGTAAGACGTTCGAGCGGTCGAGGAAAGTATAAAGAACAGCGAGAATTCGATCGTCACTGCTGCGATCGCTACCGAAACGATTGAAGCAAGGGTCGTAAAACCCGATATAAAAACGAACCATCTTCAAGTCCACGAAGAGATTACCTCGGGAAAGGACAGGATTGACCAGACAAATAAAGCGACGTTGTATGATTTCATCGCCATCGTAAAAAATGTGGCGGGAGTATTGTACTCGAAAACGGAAGCCGATAATCTCTCCCAAGAACGATGGCCGCAAAGTACAATTGCCGCCCAGCGACATGAAGAAGAAGGGCTACTCTGAAAAGCGGGAGATGTTCTGAAAAGAATACAATCTACATGCGACTCGCCAAAAATCAACAAAACAGTAAAGATTGGGCTCCTTGAACTAGAGGAGCTCCTAGACCGCATAAGGCATTATCAGAGGAGCTGGTTAAAGGCCAAAGAGGACCACAAGGCCCAAGAAGAGCAGATGGCTAAAGAAGCACTGGGGGCTAAATCTAAAGTGCACGTCCAAACAGCTCCGCCATCAAAAATCAATAAAAGAATGGCGAATAGTCCAATCGAAGGAGATCGGGATGAAAGAAGGAAGAGGCACTTGATGGGCGTGGAACGGCGGATCAGGGGTTCCAGATAGTGCTGATAAAAGGAGCGAAGAAAGCCGCAAAGAAACTCCTTCAAAAAGTGCCAGAAAACAAAGTTCGCACATAAGCCCAACAAGAAAAAAAAAAAAAATCCTGATGCGAAACAGAAGGAAAGAAGCCCCGACGAAGACCCCGGCAGCAGGCACTGCTCGTAAAACCCCAAGATGGTCGATCCTACGCGGAGGTTCTGCTTGATATCAAGACACCATGACAGCCTTTAAAGCAGAACGACCAATGCCACGACCAATGAATTTGGAGCAGAGGCCGACAATAGGGAAGCATTCTAGGACGCAGTAAAGAAAGTCCTCGGCAGACGCGCAACTATAGCCCCGCTCGGGTCCATGGCAACTATCGAAATAAGAGAGGTTGATTGCGTGATGGATCTGACCGAGGTAGGAGAGGCCATCAAAAGGGAGTTCCATAGCGTGGGCGCGATCAAAGCGAGGCTGACACCAGAAAACAAAAGGGGGCATCGCATGGCCATAATGAACTTGATCGAAAAGGACGCCGAACAATTTCTGAATAAGGGCAAAGTAAGAATGGGGCGGGTTGTCTCTAGGATACGGCGAAGAGCAGCGCCTCCTCAATGTTTCAAATGCCTTGGCTATGGTTACACCGTACAAGTATGCAAAGGACCCGATAGGAGTTCCCTATGCTACAAATGCGGTGAAATGGGACATAAAAGGAAAAAGTGTACGAAGTAGGCACACTATTCTTTGCAAGGATGCTAATCCAAGACCTGACTTTGGACACGTCTGGGGATCAGGAAAATGCCGGGTTTGCCAGGAAGCCCTAGCCAAGGCAAAATCAGAACTTCGATGACCCGCATCCTGCAACCTGCAAACCTACACCGCAGTTCAACCGACCTAAATCTGCTTGAGCAGTTTGCGAGGGACATGGAGGCCGATTTTATGTTGTTGAGTGAGCAACGCCATGATAAAAGTTCGGCATCATGGTATCCTGATGAAACTGCTACTGCCGCCATCTGGGTTCGAAAGAGTGATTTCCAGGCGGAGAGCTGTGGACGGGGTGGTGGTTTTGTGTTGGTTCGGTTCTCAGGGACCATCTTCTTTAGTGTGTATCTAACGCCGAACGAATCGATAACATATTTCCAAGCCAAGCTTAATGCTTTGGAGGGCGCTGTCTCCAACGCAACGTGCTCGTTGGGGGAGATTTCAACGCTAAAGCAATCGAGTGGGGTATGCCTTAAACAGATCGGTGGGGTAAACGAATCCTGGAAATTGCGGCCAGGACGACGCTCGTCGTACTGAGCACCGGAAACACGCCGACTTTCCGCCGTATCGGCTGTGAAGGAACCATACCGGACGTGACATGCGCCTCGGAGTCCTTAGTACGGAGGATGCGCAATTTAAAAGTAATAGAGGACTACTCAGCCAGTGATCATCAGTGCATTCTGCTTGAGATAAGCGATGTTGCTCCCGACGTTCGTGCTCTCGGCTTTCTACAACTGGATGGAACATCGGAAGGATGGACGTTGAGAGGTTCGTCGAGGTGCTCATAGCAGGTGAGCCGCTGCAGGGAGATTTGCAGGGGACGAAAGAACTAGCGGCTCAAGACATGGTGACCTCAAATATGAGCATCATTACGACTGCTTGCAACGCTTCCATGCCCCGTCGAAGACCCCGGCACGCAAGCCCCCAGTATACTGGTAGTCAACTGAAATCGCTGAAAAACGAAGGGAGTGTCAGAAGCTTCGGCGTGAGGCTCAAACGGCACGGAACCGTGACGAGGAATGCAACCGCGTGGCAGCATATAAGTCAGCCAGGAAATGCCTTCGCAATCTGATTAACAACAGCAAGGGTTGCTGCTGGCAAGATCTAGTGGACAATGTGAACAAGGATCCGTGGCGCCTTGGCTATCAGCTAGTTATGCCGAAGCTTGCTGCCCTACGGAAACCTTGCATGCATGTTGCGGAAAAGATGAACGAGATAGTGCGGGCATGCTTCCCCGCCCATCCCGTCCGTGTTGGCGCTGTCCATGGTGAAACAGCAGCCGAGTGTCCACTCTTTACACAGCTGGAACTGGAAGGGGCAGTCCTTTCACTAAAAGCGAGGAAGGCTCCAGTTCCAGATGGCGTTCCAGCTGAGGTGTTGCAGCTTGTATATCACCATTGTCCTGATTTGTTGCACAGACATTCAACGCTTGCCTACGGGACGGGATTTTCCCGGTACGATGCAAGGTGGCGAGGCTCGTGCTGATCAGCAAGGGGAACGGAAATCCCGGATCGCCGTCTGCATACCGCCCGTTATGCTTGCTAGACGCCGCTGGGAAAGTGCTAGAGAAACTCATCAAGGGAAGGCTCACTGACGCGATTCGTGCTGCTGGGGAGCTATCTCCTCGGCAGTACGGCTTTAGAGCTTCCAGAATATCTAATGCGGCTTTTGAGGGACTACCTGAAGAAACTTAGCCTGCTCTACACAGGGCTAACGAAGGATGGAAGTTACATCGGGTGTTGCCAAGGGATCTATCCTTGGTCCGGACCAGTGGAATGTGTCTTATGACGAGCTTCTGAGACTGGAGATGCCAAATGAGTTGCACTTGATCGGCTATGCAGATGATGTTGCGGCTCTGGTCTCTGGACGCACCGTTGCTCAAGCGCAACTTAGGCTAGGTATGCTAATGCGCCGAGTGAGAGACTGGATGACTGCTCGCGGGTTCAGTTTAGTATTGGAGGAAACCGAAGTGGTCATCTTGACAAAAAAGGGAATGATCAGTATTGGAGACATATTCGTCGAATCGAAGCCAGCAGTGAAGTACCTGAACCTACTGATCGATTCGGAGATGAGTTTCTCTGCACAAATCAGGGCAACGGCTGAGAAGGCTGCTTCGCGAGTATCGGCTCTGAGTCAGCCTCTTGATGAGTGCTGTAGGCTCAGTGCTACTGTACGGAGCAGAAATATGGGGCGACGCTCTCAGTAAGGCGGAACACAGAAAACGCTTGGCACAGGTACAGAGAAGAGGAGCACTGAGGATTGCCCGAAGTAATATGTCAAATGACCCCAGGCTGGGTTCTCAGGTTGACAGGGGAGAGGAGAAGGGTTTAGTGGGTGGTCCAGTCACCTTTTTGCGAGCATGGGAGTCCCACACTTTGTGCGTAAATGGGCATTCACCTCCCTACCACAAAAAAGTGCAATAATAATAGTAACAATCCATTGCACAATAGTTCAAATCCGAACCATGTCATTGAGATTGACCGTAACGGAATTCGAGGTGATATAGTGAATATCACGCTCAGCCATGTAATTATTATCTAATTTTTCAATTAGAACCCATCATAGTTGGGTCGGCTGATATTCCGACAGCAGCATCAGAAGCTTAACCTCGATGCCGCCACCGAAGTTTGAACTTGGGAGCTGCTGCGCAAGCGGAATCTACCCTAACCCACTGCTCCACACGGACTAGTTTTGCATTAGGTTGATGTAAAAACGGTACCTGAATAACACGACTGAAATTTCTCTTGTTTTTTTCCTCGAACAGCGCCCTGCACTTGCTAATGAGAGTTTAATGACACTTCAACCCTGAATCAACCTATCCTTATCATGTCAGGAAGATTTGTTTTGAGTCGCTCATATCCAAATAGGGATCAAAGAGTTGTCTGATGGACAAACAATAGGTGTATTAATGATGCTCCTGATTTTGTCATTAGGGAGACCAGCAAATCTCCCATAAGGACATTAACAGCATCATCAAGGATGGACAAACTCCTTCCAATTATTCCAATGCAGGTTTGCTTCTTTGTTGCTGCACTTCGAAAGGTGCTGGTCTGTAAGCTCCCAAGGGCCTTTAGGGTGGGCAACTCAGAAACTATGAGAATCTGGTGAGCAAAAGAAGTTAAAACCTGAAGCAGTTGCTATAGAAATATAGTAGCTGCCTTCAAAGACAAGTCAATGCCATCTTCGTGTAGGCTCGATGCTAGCTGTTATAATTAAAGCAATAACTTTACTGATAACGACAAGATTTTAACTAGAAGCTACGCCAGGGTAGTCAGTGTTTCTCCATCATCGCTGTAACGAGGTCCTGCACGTGTTCGAATGCAAGGTTCCTAGCGAGTGCTTTGTTCCGTGTTCTGGCTAAAATATGCTTTTTTGAAATCACATGTGAGGGTCTAGGACTCACTTTCATATTTAAGGATATAAAGTCCAGAGAGACAAGTTTTGCTTACAGCGTCTATCGTCCGCTAGACGTCATCTTTTTGGATATCCCTCCAATATGGATGGTCTGGTTGGCTTTGGTCTCACCCTTATTAATTGTCCTGCAGATGATCCTCTACTCAATTTCATATTGAAAGCTGAAGCCATCGTTCCGAAAAATCTTCCATGCAGCTATCTTGTTGTAAGCCACAATATTCGCCGGATGATTCATGAGGCTCCTTATATCTTTATTCATTTCCAAAAATTGTATTAAATAAAGTCTTACATTTCAATATTATCATATAAAACGTAAACAGAAAAAAGGGGGCCGAAATTTGAATTCTTAAATTTTAACCTGTCCCTTCACTCAAAACCTTGATTTTACAGAATTTAAGTTGAAAGATACTCTTAACTATTCTTAATCAATTTTTTCCCTTCTCCTTTAAATAACGTTAAATCTAATAGTTTCCGGTGGATTTCCGTTTAGTTTGAATTTTCCAAGAAATTTCACTAGATACAGTTTGTCGTCATAAGTCCAAGCAGACAAAATGAACTTGGCAGAATAAAGAAAGACATGACATGACATCCAAAATAACGACATGACCAATTATCGAGTAGTATCTACTTATGCTACTCGTACATAGCAAATCCGCTTGGTAATTTCCCGCTTGTCGTATGTTGTTAAAGAAATACACCTGGGGAATTACTTGGATTGTACTTCAAACGCAAATAAATGATGTCTGGTGCGCTTTGTTCGAGTTACGTTCCTAAATGATTGAAAAAAAATAAAAGTCTGGTACATGCGTAAGTAATAATTTTTTGCCATGTGCCGTCGCAAGAAGAGATGAAATTACAACGAAATTAGTACAATGAAATATACACGTACGATGAATGAAAATACTTGACTACCTCATTCAAATGCGTCATGCTCATTGGTCATTAGAACTTGCACCCAGAATATTTATCAGATTTCTAGATGAATTTGAAGCTTTTATATCATTCTACATAATTTTTCTGTGAATGACAACATACTCGTATGTGAAATACCGTAATAGAATTTTAAGAATGGAGTAAATGTTTATATTTTTTTCAGAAAATAAATATAAAATCATTTTGAGTAAATAGTGCATAATCATATTTCTAATTACGAATATTAATTTTTTATGTAATAAAAGGTTCTTTAAATTGATAAAACACATATTTCTGTAGCCTAGAGTGTGTTTCCGAATTGTCTTTTCGATTTTGTGTAGAAAAAATTTAGATTGTTTTTGTTGCAATCGGAGAAAACTCAAACGGCTTTGACTGCCGTAAATATGATCCGATTTAATTGAAACTTGCAGAGTATGAAGACCTTTTATAGGCCTATTTCAGTGAATTTAAGGGCATCCATATGAATTTGCTGGTAAAAATGTTATATTAACAAATCCTACTATTATCAACAAGTTGAATGAATTTCGAATTCTAAGATATTGTCGCGTGTTATGGTTCGCGGCCAATAATTTTAAAGTTCCAGGAAAGTGAAAACGCAATGTCTTTTAAATTAAATTAAAAGAGTTTATTTCATTACTTAAAAATGCACAATCACTTATTTAACTATTTCACAATTTTAATTTTCACTATTTTACAAGTCGTCTATCAATTTTTACTTCAACTGTCCACTAAAATCGCTTCTCAATCAACGAAAATCACTTTTCTATTACTCGATCAATATTGCTTTTCGATTCGCTCCACACTTTCGCAGTTTTTACTATCGCGGTTCTAATCCCCCCATTCCTATAGCTCGCCTCTATATAGGGTCTCTACCCATTCTACCCATTTCTCGTACATTGGCGAATGTTCTGCCGAGAGGTACCTGGTATATTCGAGCAGCTTAATGAATGGAGTGACGTCACTTTCAGATGTTGATTATGCTTGGTGGGTTCTCGTGGTTTCGAGTAAATTCACTTTGTTGATCATGAGGTTCTTGATGGTTGTGAAAACAATTGCAACGTAGCTCGCAGAATTATTCGTGCATGTAATACTGCCCCCACCTCAGTCCTTTTCGCCCCGAAAAGATGTGTCACCAGTTGTAGTCAATTCTCCTTGGATGTAATATGGGGCAAGACGGTCCAGGTGCACGATTTTCATTTTGGCTCTCGGCTTACGGTGTTCCTGTATGCGATATACGACGTCATTGATTCGCTTTGTAACCCGGTATGGTCCCTCCCAATTATGCTGCAACTTTGGAGACCTACCCTTCCGTCGCTGTGGGTTATATAGCCAGACCAAGTCATCTTGCTGGAAGCCAGTAGAATTTGCCTTTAGATCCTACATGGTGTTCATGCGGTCAGTAGCCGATTCGATGTGCTCGCGCACTGTCCAATGTATCTGGTTCAACCGTTCTCTTAGCTCACTTGCGTACTCCGAGATGGTTTGGGGTTTCTCAGGGGATGTTCCGAACTTTATATCAGCTGGTAGACGAATAGTCTTTCCAAAAATGACTTTGGCTAGGGCTTGGCCCGTCGATGCATGTTCGGCAGCTCTGTACGCCATCAAAAATAGTGGGATGTGTCGGTCCCAGGCCCTTTGGTTCTCGTCAACGATCTTGGCCAGGTGTTTATTGAGCGTGCCGTTGAAACGTTCGACCATTCCATCAGATTGGGGATGCAGCGGTGTTGTCCTCGTTTTCCGTATTCCCAGCAGCTCGCACATTTCGCTAAAAACTAGTGATTCGAAGTTTCGACCTTGATCTGAATGTAGTTCACAAGGTACGCCGTACCTACTGACCCAATTTCACACTAGCTGTTCGGCTACAGTAGTTGCTTCCTGGTTGGGAATGGAGCAGACCTCGCGCCACTTGCTGAAATAATCGGCTACAACCAGCGTGTATCGATTTCCCCATTCGGATTCAGGAAAGGGTCGTGCGATGTTAACAGCAATACTTTCAAACGGTACCCCCACGATATAGGTTTGCATTTGTCCTCTCAGCCGTCGCTTTGGACCTTTGACAGAAGCGCAAATCATGCATCTGCGACACCAGTCCTCTACGTCTCCTCGAGCGTAGAGCCAGTAGAACTTTTCCCGCGATTTCGCTAAGGTCTTGTTAACACCAAGGTTGCCTCCTGATGATCCTTCATACATTTCCTTAACCACATCGTGAATTCTGCTTTTGGGTAGTATAGTTTCCATCCTATAGGAGCTGCCATCCGCCGTTTCCCATTTCCGCTTGAGTACACCACCCTCCACCTGGAGGGAGTTCCCTTGTGCCCAATAGCTTTTCAGGGTTGCGCCATGCATTGAAACGTCTTTCCACTCAGGTCTCCCAGTTGTCTCCTTCCATACGAGCAATGGTCCGATGTCTTCATCGGCTAACTGGGCATTTTGAATCACCTCCAATGACCAACCTTCATCAAATTCGGCCGTTATCACTTGCAGATCAACGGTTGGCTCCTTTTCCTCAATCTGTCGGCAATGCTTGCAATCAGCTGGACATGGATGACGAGATAGGGCGTCAGCATTTCCATAAGCTCTGCCCTTGTGAAGTAGTTGGGGCCTCATTAAGGCTGGTCGGATAGTCGATCGGGTTGCACCAGTGTCGGTTTTTATGGTGCAATGTTCTCCGTCAAATTGACCAGGAAGACATAAGTCTGCTTTTCCATGATGTAGTGTTGACACGGTGACGGGGGTGCTAGGGATGTCGATCCTCCTAGCCAACGTCCGCCCGACGAAGTTGGCCCCCTCAGTTTGATGGGCTTCCATTCTAGGCTCCTGACTCGGTCTGGATCTCCACCACCCTGGACAATAGCTCCGTTTTCTTCGCTTCTTGCAGTCTCTTTGCAGGTGCCCCTACTCTCCGCAATTCCAGCATCTAGGCGCGCCATTTACATGCGGGTTTCGCTCTATTTCCACGCGCTCACACCTGCACTCGCCTGCCACTATCTCGCGAACCCGGGCAGTGGAACGAGCCACATTTTGCGCTGCCTCAAAGTTCAGACTGTAAGCCAATGCCTCCTTAACCGTTTGCTTTTGAGCTAAGCACACGGCTTGTTGCAATTCCGGGTCGTTTAGTGCGCTGATGAATGCTTCGGTTGCTGCGTCATCTCGATGTTCTTGGTCGTAGGCTAGGTAAGCCAAAAGAGCTTGGCGCCCAATGTTTTGCGCTAGCTGCTGTAGGGTTTCACCAGACTCCTGCATCCGATACCGTAGCTGTGCCCGGTAAATCTGCTTCAGATGATCGTCTCCATAACGCATGTCGAGCGCATTCATTATAGCAGCCGGGTTTGAATGCAACTCAACGGAGATAGTCTGCAAAAGCTCGGCAGCTGGGCCTCTTAGAGCAAGAATCAATGCAGTGTCTCGTTCCTGCTCATTCCAGTGATTTATCCTAGCGGCGGCTTCAAACTGTGTTTTGTGAATACTCCAGACCGTTTGCCCGTCGAATATTGGTGGTTTCACATTTCTGGATATGCAATGCGCTGCGGTTACAAGTGGAGCTGGTGAGGTGGTTACTACTGCCTTCGCTGCTTCCATTTCTTTTTTCACTTTTTCCACCACATGGTTCATTCTCTCTTCGACCTGGCTTATCTCATAGTTGATTCTCTCCTCAACCTGGCTGACCTTCTCCTCGACCTGGTAAACCTTTTCCTCGACGCATTTAATTTGATTGTTCAGGCTACCGAGCTCCGCTTTTATTTCGGTTGACTGTTTTTGCACTTCCTTTATTTCGATCGCTTGTTGGTCCAGCTTCACTGATTACTCATTTAACTTCGCTGATTGTTCATTTAACTTCGCTGATTGTTCATTTAACTTCGCTGATTGTTCATTTAACTTCGCTGATTGTTCATTTAACTTCGCTGATTGTTCATTAAACTTCGCTGATTGTTCATTTAACTTCGCTGATTGTTCATCTAACTTCGTAGTTAAATTGGATGACTGTTGTCGCTGCTCTTGCTGCATCAGCATTAACATTTGCATCAGCGCATTTTCTGGTTCCTTTGGTTTTGGTGTTTCTGCTTCACCATCTTCTGCGCCTTTTTCTGCCTCTGAGGGCTCACCCGAATCCAGATACGCGCCTTCCGATTCAATTGCGTCACGCTAGCGTGCAATCAGTGTGGCCTTTGTACCCTGCGTAGCCAGGTTTCGCTGTTCCAACTCTTCCTTAAGCTCCGACATAGTCAATTCATTAATTTTTAAGTTTAGGCTTTGTGGCATTTTTAATGTTTCTTTAAATTTTACTATTGTGCACTATAAAAATGTTCAAATTTTCACTTTCAAAATTTTAATCTCACTTCTCGACACCACTGTCGCGTGTTGTGGTTTGAGGCCAATAATTTTAATGTTCCGGGAAGGTGAAAACGCAATGTCTTTTAAATTAAATTAAAAGAGTTTATTTCATTACTTAAAAATGCACAATCACTTGTTTAACTATTTCGCAATTTTAATTTTCACTATTTTACAAGTCGTCTATCAATTTTTACTTCAACTGTCCACTAAAATCGCTTCTCAATCAACGAAAATCACTTTTCTATTACTCGATCAATATCGCTTTTCGATTCGCTCCACACTTTCGCAGTTTTTACTATCGCGGTTCTAATGAATGAGCCCCCCCATTCCTATAGCTCGCCTTTATATAGGGTCTCTACCCATTCTACCCATTTCTCGTACATTGGCGAATGTTCTGCCGAGAGGTACCTGGTATATTCGAGCAGCTTAATGAATGGAGTGACGTCACTTTCAGATGTTGATTATGCTTGGTGGGTTCTCGTGGTTTCGAGTAAATTCACTTTGTTGATCATGAGGTTCTTGATGGTTGTGAAAACAATTGCAACGTAGCTCGCAGAATTATTCGTGCATGTAATACTGCCCCCACCTCAGTCCTTTTCGCCCCGAAAAGATGTGTCACCAGTTGTAGTCAATTCTCCTTGGATGTAATATGGGGCAAGACGGTCCAGGTGCACGATTTTCATTTTGGCTCTCGGCTTACGGTGTTCCTGTATGCGATATACGACGTCATTGATTCGCTTTGTAACCCGGTATGGTCCCTCCCAATTATGCTGCAACTTTGGAGACCTACCCTTCCGTCGCTGTGGGTTATATAGCCAGACCAAGTCATCTTGCTGGAAGCCAGTAGAATTTGCCTTTAGATCATACCTGGTGTTCATGCGGTCAGTAGCCGATTCGATGTGCACTCGCACTGTCCAATGTATCTGGTTCAACCGTTATCTTAGCTCACTTGCGTACTCCGAGATGGTTTGGGGTTTCTCAGGGGATGTTCCGAACTTTATATCAGCTGGTAGACGAATAGTCTTTCCAAAAATGACTTTGGCTAGGGCTTGGCCCGTCGATGCATGTTCGGCAGCTCTGTACGCCATCAAAAATAGTGGGATGTGTCGGTCCCAGGCCCTTTGGTTCTCGTCAACGATCTTGGCCAGGTGTTTATTGAGCGTGCCGTTGAAACGTTCGACCATTCCATCAGATTGGGGATGCAGCGGTGTTGTCCTCGTTTTCCGTATTCCCAGCAGCTCGCACATTTCGCTAAAAACTAGTGATTCGAAGTTTCGACCTTGATCTGAATGTAGTTCACAAGATACGCCGTACCTACTGACCCAATTTCACACTAGCTGTTCGGCTACAGTAGTTGCTTCCTGGTTGGGAATGGAGCAGACCTCGCGCCACTTGCTGAAATAATCGGCTATAACCAGCGTGTATCGATTTCCCCATTCGGATTCAGGAAAGGGTCGTGCGATGTTAACAGCAATACTTTCAAACGGTACCCCCACGATATAAGTTTGCATTTGTTCTCTCAGCCGTCGCTTTGGACCTTTGACAGAAGCGCAAATCATGCATCTGCGACACCAGTCCTCTACGTCTCCTCGAGCGTAGAGCCAGTAGAACTTTTCCCGCGATTTCGCTAAGGTCTTGTTAACACCAAGGTTGCCTCCTGATGATCCTTCATACATTTCCTTAACCACATCGTGAATTCTGCTTTTGGGTAGTATAGTTTCCATCCTATAGGAGCTGCCATCCGCCGTTTCCCATTTCCGCTTGAGTACACCACCCTCCACCTGGAGGGAGTTCCCTTGTGCCCAATAGCTTTTCAGGGTTGCGCCATGCATTGAAACGTCTTTCCACTCAGGTCTCCCAGTTGTCTCCTTCCATACGAGCAATGGTCCAATGTCTTCATCGGCTAACTGGGCATTTCGAATCTCCTCCAATGACCAACCTTCATCAAATTCGGCCGTTATCACTTGCAGAGCAACGGTTGGCTCCTTTTCCTCAATCTGTCGGCAATGCTTGCAATCAGCTGGACATGGATGACGAGATAGGGCGTCAGCATTTCCATAAGCTCTGCCCTTGTGAAGTAGTTGTGGCCTCATTAAGGCTGGTCGGATAGTCGATCGGGTTGCACCAGTGTCGGTTTTTATGGTGCAATGTTCTCCGTCAAATTGACCAGGAAGACATAAGTCTGCTTTTCCATGATGTAGTGTTGACACGGTGACGGGGGTGCTAGGGATGTCGATCCTCCTAGCCAACGTCCGCCCGACGAAGTTGGCCCCCTCAGTTTGATGGGCTTCCATTCTAGGCTCCTGACTCGGTCTGGATCTCCACCCCCCTGGACAATAGCTCCGTTTTCTTCGCTTCTTGCAGTCTCTTTGCAGGTGCCCCTACTCTCCGCAATTCCAGCATCTAGGCGCGCCATTTACATGCGGGTTTCGCTCTATTTCCACGCGCTCACACCTGCACTCGCCTGCCCCTATCTCGCGAACCCGGGCAGTGGAACGAGCCACATTTTTCGCTGCCTCAAAGTTCAGACTGTAAGCCAATGCCTCCTTAACCATTTGCTTTTGAGCTAAGCACACGGCTTGTTGCAATTCCGGGTCGTTTAGTGCGCTGATGAATGCTTCGGTTGCTGCGTCATCTCGATGTTCTGGGTCGTAGGCTAGGTAAGCCAAAAGAGCTAGGCGCCCAATGTTTTGCGCTAGCTGCTGTAGGGTTTCACCAGACTCCTGCATCCGATACCGTAGCTGTGCCCGGTAAATCTGCTTCAGATGATCGTCTCCATAACGCATGTCGAGCGCATTCATTATAGCAGCCGGGTTTGAATGCAACTCAACGGAGATAGTCTGCAAAAGCTCGGCAGCTGGGCCTCTTAGAGCAAGAATCAATGCAGTGTCTCGTTCCTGCTCATTCCAGTGATTTACCCTAGCGGCGGCTTCAAACTGTGTTTTGTGAATACTCCAGACCGTTTGCCCGTCGAATATTGGTGGTTTCACATTTCTGGATATGCTATGCGCTGCGGTTACAAGTGGAGCTGGTGAGGTGGTTACTACTGCCTTCGCTGCTTCCATTTCTTTTTTCACTTTTTCCACCACATGGTTCATTCTCTCTTCGACCTGGCTTATCTCATAGTTGATTCTCTCCTCAACCTGGCTGACCTTCTCCTCGACCTGGTAAACCTTTTCCTCGACGCATTTAATTTGATTGTTCAGGCTACCGAGCTCCGCTTTTATTTCGGTTGACTGTTTTTGCACTTCCTTTATTTCGATCGCTTGTTGGTCCAGCTTCACTGATTGTTCATTTAACTTCGCTGATTGTTCATTTAACTTCGCTGATTGTTCATTTAACTTCGCTGATTGTTCTTCATTTAACTTCGCTGATTGTTCATCTAGCTTCGTAGTTAAATTGGATGACTGTTGTCGCTGCTCTTGCTGCATCAGCATTAACATTTGCATCAGCGCATTTTCTGGTTCCTTTGGTTTTGGTGTTTCTGCTTCACCATCTTCTGCGCCTTTTTCTGCATCTGAGGGCTCACCCGAATCCAGATACGCGCCTTCCGATTCAATTGCGTCACGCTAGCGTGCAATCAGTGTGGCCTTTGTACCCTGCGTAGCCAGGTTTCGCTGTTCCAACTCTTCCTTAAGCTCCGACATGGTCAATTCATTAATTTTTAAGTTTAGGCTTTGTGGCATTTTTAATGTTTCTTTAAATTTTACTATTGTGCACTATAAAAATGTTCAAATTTTCACTTTCAAAATTTTAATCTCACTTCTCGACACCACTGTCGCGTGTTGTGGTTTGAGGCCAATAATTTTAATGTTCCGGGAAGGTGAAAACGCAATGTCTTTTAAATTAAATTAAAAGAGTTTATTTCATTACTTAAAAATGCACAATCACTCATTTAACTATTTCACAATTTTAATTTTCACTATTTTACAAGTCGTCTATCAATTTTTACTTCAACTGTCCACTAAAATCGCTTCACAATCAACGAAAATCACTTTTCTATTACTCGATCAATATCGCTTTTCGATTCGCTCCACACTTTCGCAGTTTTTACTATCGCGGTTCTAATCCCCCCATTCCTATAGCTCGCCTCTATATAGGGTCTCTACCCATTCTACCCATTTCTCGTACATTGGCGAATGTTCTGCCAAGAGGTACCTGGTATATTCGAGCAGCTTAATGAATGGAGTGACGTCACTTTCAGATGTTGATCATGCATGGTGGGTTCTCGTGGTTTCGAGTAAATTCACTTTGTTGATCATGAGGTTCTTAATGGTTGTGAAAACAATTGCAACAGTAGCTCGCAGAATTATTCGTGCATGTAACAATATTTATTATTGTTGTACTCATAGAAACATTCCATCAGGAACACAATCTTTTCGTGTTCTTCCGCCTCCCCTGCCTACCCCGTTATCATAGTTGCAATTTTAAATAATATCAAAATATATCATCAAGACTTTTCATTTGATACCCTACACGACTGTTTTCGGTGAAACATTTTTTTAAGGAGTCACATCTTTATACGGGGAGACCCCTCTTAAAATCCTTTGACTTTTTTTGGCTATGTGCTTAACATTCACTAACCAAAAACTTCTGAGTTGTTCACAAGATTCGATGTTTCTAGCTTCTCTAGTTCTGAGAAGACTTGCTGTGACACACTGCCTGACGGATAGATAGACAGGTACCAATTTTAATAGAGGATTGTAAAAAATTTTGTTTCCAAAACCCTGAAAACAATATCACAAGACTTCGAAGCTGAAATCTCGGCGGAAATAAAAGTTGCTGCATAGATCAAAATCCGTTTTTAAGGTTTTGTATTGAAGTACAACCCTATTGAAATCATGACCGTTCGTCCGTCCGTCAATACGTCCAACTGCACGAGGGTCGTTTGAAAAGTCCGTGCAAAGTCCGCGAGAAGCCCATTGATTATATATTGCGAATGCAACGGTCTCTGCTTGTATATCCACGATCGGGACAGCTTCCGGCCATCTCGAAAATCGATCGATCATCGTCACGAGATAGTTGAATCCATTGGATGATGGCAAAGGTCCCACAATGTCGATGTGCACTTGTTGAAAACGACGATCTACTGCTGCAAATTGTTGCGGGGTGTTTTTAACATGACGATGCACTTTGGAACGCTGACAGGGAATGCATGATTTAGCCCATCTTGCAATGTCCTTCCGCATACTCGGCCAAATATATTTTTGTCGCATTAGCTTGCTCGTAGCTCGACCGCTCGGATGAGACATTCCATGGACCTGCAGGAACAGCTGGTGCCGTAGAGAACTTGGAACGTACGGACGAATAATTCCCACTGATGTATCGCAGTGCAAGGTAAAGTTGTCGACGGAAATCGATTGTAGCCCTAGTTTTCCTTCGTTGCGAAGTAAATTCTGTAGCTCTAGAACGTCCATTTGTGCTTCCGCAATGTTAGCTGCCGTTACGATGTTTGAAACCACGTCAAGAAAATTCGGCCGTGATAACGCATCAGCGACGAAGTTGTCTGGCCCATTAACATGCACAATTTCTGTTGAAAACTGCGCGATAAACTCCAAATAGCGATGTTGTCGAGGTGATAATTTGTCCGAACGCTGCTGGAAAGCATATGTAATCGGCTTATGGTCAGTACTTATCACGAATTGGCGTCCTTCCACCATGTAGCGGATGTATTTAATGCTTTCGTAAATCGCTGAGTTCCTTGTCATAAGCGTAGTAATTAGCCTGACTTTTGCTCAATTTTCGCGAGAAGAATCCAAGAGGTTTCCATGCATTTCCTTGGAGTTGCTCGAGAACTGCTCCTATAGCGATGTTTGATGCATCCGTGCATAATCTTATAGGTGTATCGTTTTTCGGATGAGAGAGCAACGATGATTCGGCTATCAGATCCTTGCTTTTAGCGAAAGCGCTAATCGATTCATATGTCCAAGGAACTGGGCGTTTATCGCGCTTGCGAGAATCCTTCAACATTTCGTGAAGCGGTGCAAGTATTTCTGCGGTCTTTTTTATAAAACGACGATAAAAATTTAAAACACCTAAATACCTTCTCAATTGAAGCAGCGTTTGTGGTTTCTCGTAATTTTGTATCGCAGACACTCTGTCAGGAAGGGGTTTGATGCCATCTTCGTTTATTATGTATCCTAGATATTCCACCGTTGGCTCTCCGAATTTGCACTTCGCTGGATTGATTTTCAACCCGTACTCCGATAAGCGTTCGAAAACGCACTTAAGATGCTGTTGGAGCTCGCATACGTTGCTAGAGGCGATGAGAATATCGTCGATATAGCCGAAGCAAAACGATAATCCTTTGAGCACTGTATCCAGAAATCGTTGGGATGTTTGTGCCGCTTTGCACAAACCAAACCTCATTCGGCAAAACTCAAACAGCCCAAATGGTGTGATAACTGCGGTTTTTTCTATGTCATCCTCATGAATCGGCACTTAATGGTATGCACGTTCTAGATCCAGCGTCGTGAAGATCGACTTTCCATGTAGAGCAAGTGTGAAACCTTGAATGTTGGGCACTGGATATCGGTCTGGAATTGTCACTGCGTTCAAGCGTCTGTAGTCGCCACATGGTCTCCACGATCCAGATTTCTTTTGCACTAGATGAAGCGGGCTTGACCATGGGCTACTGGATGGTCGGCAAATTCCCACGTCAACCATGTATTCAAACTCCTTCTTTGCTGCTAGATATTTGTCTGCTTGCAATCCGGTTGTACTCGTATGTATTCGATGGCATATTCGGTGCGAGCGTCCAGATGTGAAATTGGATGAAGACGTTAATTCTGGAAAATCATTAAGCATGGCCTTGATATCCGTGTTATTGGTTAACGAAGTGACAACGCTTATTTCATCTTTCGCGAGCTCAGCAATTCTCGAAATATTTGTTTTTCCATCGATTTTTGACATCAACAACCATCTCAAAATTCCTCAGGAAATCGGCACCAATGATAGCACGTGGGACGTCAGCGATGTGGAAATACCAGGGAAACATTCTCCTTTATTAATTTTTTACCGTATGTATTTATTACATTGTTATTCGCAGCAAAAAGTTTAAAGTCTGTAGGTTGGGATCGCTGATTCAAGTGGCCTCGAGGAATGACGGATACCGCAGCGCCCGTGTCTATCAGGAACAATAAGCCACTTCCCCTATCTCGAATGATCAACCGATGCTTTTCATTGCAGCCGTCGTCCATGACACTTGTGGACGACGGTGATTCTAGTTTTCCGTAGGCTTAAAATCACACGGTTGTCGGCATTTGCGAGCTTTTTCCTTGAGGCGGCTGTGGTAGAAGCACAAATTCTTATTTCGGGAATTCGACCGAGATCTGCTTCTTTGTGGCTGAACTCGGAGGTCCTTTAGTTGCTGCTCAATCCGTTTAAGACGATCCTCAAGTGAATATCGTTGCTGACTCAAATTCGAATTTTGCACTTTTTCTTGCTGCGATTCGTTGATTGCATCTCCTGTTGGCCAAATGTTGTATTCAGCTAGAATTTTATCAGCCATTTCGGCTAGGACATCCGCTTTCACCTCTGACGTGACCGTGAGAATAGCACGCACACGCGCAGGCAAGCGCCATTTTCATTTCTCGCAGAAGCGGAGATGATTTTCGATCGCCGAGCTCCAAATCCGTTAGCACTTTCGAGAGCTGATTTTCTTTTGACTCAGCAAATGAGGTGTCGCTTCAATTCGTCGTATTTGTTTATTTCGGGTGGATTTTCAACAACGTCAGCAATATGTTCCAAAATCGACGAATCCAACGCAGCCACTATGATACTTAACTTGCTTATGTCGGAAGTCACTTTATGGATTTTAAATTGGGCCTCAACTTGTGTAAACCATAGCGTCGGTCTACGGCTCCAAGATGGCGGCAATTTCACACTACTTATGGCCTCAACACGGAGTTCACTTTGGAATTTTTCATTTTGCACGAATGGATTTACGGTTGTTTCCAAGACTTCGTTTTCACCATCACTCGCGATTAGTGTTTTATCGGCACTACTAGCCATATTTTCTAGTAAACTGTTCGAGAGTATGCACTATTAGTGTGACGGAAAACTAGCGTCCTTTTCGCGAAGAAGTTTTTATTATATCTTGATCCTTGTTTAACGTTAGGGTCACAATATGTAGCGGTTACGTGAAGCGGTATATTATTTCAAATAAACACATGTTCTATAACAAAGAATTTATTGACAAAACATAAATTAGCGTAGCTTAGCGTGATGTCTACTTTAAGGACTGCGAACAGAGAGAGAATAATTTTAGTTCCGCATCCTTTTATAACGTCGTATGCGTCACATCCTAAAGATTGTACCAGCTGAGTACTGAATAGCTTAGCATACATCTGGTACATGTTGTGTAGTGCGTTGTTTGGCTAATTCCTACATATCGAGGTCATGTTTAGTTAGTAGCATCTCTTGAATGAACGCCCACCAAGTTTCAGCCATATTGGTCTGTTTCCTTGTATTCGGCATTTGTGTGAATCAAGGAAGTCGAGTGATTTTCAAGAAACGCACCAACACACACCTCAGCAGTTGTGGTCGCAAAATCTTTGTCCCGCCAGCAATCAGGGGGGATGTGAAACGAGTTGGAATCCTATTCCCATTAATTTTGCGACCACAACTCCTGAGGTGCGTGCTAGTGCGTTTCTTGAAAATCATTCGACTTCCTTCATTCACACGAATGCCAAACAAAAAAACAGAGCAATATGGCTGGAAACTTGGCGTGCGTTCATTCAAGAGATGGTACTAACTAAACATGACCTCGATACGCGCCGGTGGTGCCATCTCTCGGACTTTGCACGGGCTTTTCAAACGACCCTCGAATATCACCGCAGTTTCCTCCGAAATAATAGAAGCTACACTCATGAGACTTTATGAAACGGTCAAATGCGATGGCCTCTTAGGAGTTTCGAGGTGAAAAAAAACTTCAGGTATCGAGTGGGGTGCCATATAAAAGGTCTCAATCCAATCTTTTCAAAACAGGCCAGAGCGAGGAGAATTTGCGCTTTTTTTAAATGAGATTATTGAATAAATTTGTATTTTTTATCCTGAACTTCAATATTTAAGGTACATGCTCAACACATGATTGAATTTATTAATAATGATAGACGAGCCGTAACACTTCCAGCTGAGGTGTTGCGGCTCGTCTATCAACATTGTCCTGACTTGCTGCTCAGCACATTCAATGCTTGCCTACGGAACAGGGTTTTCCCGGTACGATGGAAGGTGGCGAGGCTCGTGCTGATCAGCAAGGGGAAGGAAAATACCGAATCGCCGTCTGCATACCGCCCGTTATGCATGCTAGACACTCTTGGGAAAGTGCTAGAGAAACTCATCAGGGGAAGACTCACTGACGCGATTCGTACTGCTGGGGACTTATCTCCTCGGCAGTACGGCTTTAGAGCAGGACGTTCTACCATTGACGCGATTGCAGAGGTGGTGAACGCGGTCCAAAAGGCAGAGGCATATAGTCGCACCAAGCGACGGATCGTCCTGTTGGTGACACTCGACGTCAGGAATGCCTTCAACTCCGCTAGATGGGTGGATATTCTGGATACGCTGGAAAACTCTTTTCAAGTTCCAGAATATCTAATGCGGCTTTTGAGGAACTACCTAAAGGACCGAAGCCTACTCTACGACACGACACAGGGCCAACGAAGGATGGAAATTACATCGGGTGTTGCCCAGGGATCTATCCTTGGTCCGGACCTGTGGAACGTGTCTTACGACGGGCTACTGAGACTTGAGATGCCAGATAATTCGCGCTCGGTCGGCTATGTGAATGATGTCGCTGCTCTGGTCGTTGGACGCACCGTTGAACAAGCGCAACTTAGGCTAGGTATGCTAATGCGCCGAGTGAGGGACTGGATGACTGCTCGCGGGCTCAGTTTAGCACTGGAGAAAACCGAAGTGGTCATCTTGACAAAAAAGAGAATCCCTAGAGTAAGGATGATCAGTATTGGCGACTTACGAATCGAATCGAAGCCAGCGGTGAAGAACCTGGGGCTACTGATCGACTCGAAGATGAGTTTCTCTGAGCAAATCAGGGCAACGGCTGAGAAGGCTTCTTCGGGAATATCGGCTCTGAGTCGACTTATGGCCAACGTAGGGGGACCCAGCCCATCAAGAAGACGCCTCTTGATGAGTGCTGTAGGGTCAGTGCTACTGTACGGAGCAGAGGTATGGGGCGACGCTTTCAGCAAGGAGGTATACCGAAAACGTTTGGCACAGGTACAGAGAAGAGGAGCACTGAGAATTGCATCTTCGTATCCAACAGTCTCTGACTCGGCGGTGAGAGTTTTTGCAGGCGTTATACCTGTCGCCCTCCTTGCTAGAGAGCGCCGCGCTATTTACCTGCGCCGAAACGAGGATGCGAGGGAGATGGTTGTCTGCGAGGAGAGACAGCGCTTGCTGAACGAGTGGCAGCAGTCTTGGGTCAATTGCACGAAGGGAAGGTGGACTGCGCGTCTCATCCTGGATGTGAGACCGTGGCTAAATCGAAGGCATGGTGAGACTGACCTGCACAAGATCGGTAAGTCACGGTCTCCCGATTGTCGGTTTTGCCCAGGAGAGGAGGACAATGCCTGTCACACATTTTTTGGGTGTACAAAATGGGTCAGGCTGCGAAGGGAACTCTACAGGGAGACGGGAGAGCTCACCCCGGATAATATAGTTGCGGTGATGCTCGAATCGGTTGACAAATGGAACCAGGTGGCTTGCTCGGGCAGTCCTAAAATATAAAAGGGACTCACAGCAGCCGGGGGCGCTGGGACTGGGGGATCGCTCTTCTGGCCCTTCCTCTTCCCCTCTCCCCTCCCGCTGGGAAAAGGACTCCTCAGCTTGAAGGCGCCCCACGGCGTAACAAAACGAGACCTGGCCCGAAGTAATGTGTCAAACGGTTCCAGGCTGGGTTCTTGGGTTGAGAGGGGAGGTGTTTAGTGGGTAGTCCAGTCGCGCATGGGAGTCCCACACTCTGTGCATAAATAGCATTCACCTCCCTACCACAAAAAAAAATTTACAATGAATAGTTTAATATGAGCACCTACAAATTATAGGGGAAAAACCATGGAGGTTGTTACAACCGCGGAAGTCACCGTAGTTGCAGACATTAAGTTTCAGCAGAAGGGTGCATAACTGGGGGTGGCATTCTGAGGCCGGTTAGCGCTCAGTCGTCTCGCGGGTTTCCCGGGACACCCTCTGCTCGTGCTGAGCCACCCTACACATAAAAACTAACACAAAATGTAAAGGACGGCAGAGGAGGTCATTTCAAGAACTGAAAAATTATTGCTCTAGCATTTCATATCTTATATTTTTTTTCCAATTTGATTACAACTCAACAATTTATCAAATAGAAATAATAAACAAAAAAATTCAATTCGGTAAGCCATTTTTTAGCAAATTTTAATCTGATTAAAAAAAAATATTAATAAATGAAAAGTTACTTCCAATTAAATATTACTCCATGAATTTACACAAAAAAAATTAATTAAGGGATTCAAGTCTTCGTATAATAAGAAAAAACGCGGAATATAGAACAAGAAAAAAAAAACAGAATACATAACTACTCATCCTATTTTTAAGGCTACGGAGCGCTCTGCAACACAAAGGGAAACTGGGCAACTGCTAAAATTTCGAAAAATTAATAAATTACTTTACTGTTTTTATTATTATTGCTTATCGTTAATGGACGTTCGTTCACGAGTTGTTTTAATGATTACACTTTCAGAATATTACCGAGTAGATGTTACTCCAAGAAGCGGCACAATTAGATTTATTCACATTAATTAATGATCGTCAAAAAAAGAATCTCCTCGTTAACGTATTCACTCACTTTCTGAACACGCCGTGGTAATCTTATACGAATTCATCCGTTATTTACAAGGCCCACTCAAATCGCAAACCTTATGTTTCGCGAACTCGCTCCTGGCGCAATAAATTGAAATTTGTTTTTACGTAATTTGTTCACCTTCATGCCTGCTAACCATTTTTGGTCATTAATCCCTTTTCAGTCACTTTTCCGCTCTGACACCAACAGAATCAAGCACAGTTTCCTTTATTTTTCGCAGAGCCACTTGCGAATTGTTCTCTTAATTTAAATTTAATAACGTCTTCTAGTTTCTTTTTCCACTTCAACCAAATCGTTACCTTAGCCACACAAACTTTTCTTTTTTTCCCTCCTTAAAATTTCAAATGAAATTTTTTCCCTCGAATTATTAATTCCCAAAATCAGCTTGACAAAAAAAAACCCAAAAACTCCATCTTCTCTTCTAGACCAAATACCGAATCCCGTCAAATCCAAAAGACCAATCCCGCAATCTTTTCTTTCCCCAATTCTCGCTGCCTTACCCGGGTAACGTAATCGAAGTTCAATACACTTCGATTCCGTTACCCACACATCTTTTCCATATCGACAAACGCAAAAATTTCCATTTTGCGTATATGGCGATTTGCATAACCATGATAGCGTTTGGTTATATGCAAATCGTCATACACACGGAAATAATTGCTTTTTACCGATCCAAAAAGAGTGTTCCTGCGCTCGGGAGAATTTGGACCCAGGGTCCCAGCGGACCCCCGGTCGAGAATCCACAACGCTACCACCAGAGCCAACTGCTGTTGATCTCCCATTCATCCAAATTAGCGATTTCAATTGGGAACCTTTCTTAATGGGCATTGAGATGGAATTTGTTAGTAGGGAAGCCTGAATGAATTTTGGTTAGTATGGCGAATAAAATTTGTTAGTGGGAGATAGTGAATAAAATTAGTTAGTATGAAGGAAAAAATTATGTTGTTAACGAAAAGGTCTTGAATGAAATTTTTTTAATGGGTAGTCATGAATGAAATGTTGTTAGTGGGAAAGGTAAGATTATTGTTCTTTTTTTCTTTTTTTTGTATTACATAAATAAGGTAAGAGGGTAGAATTAATAAGATGGGGAAAAAAATTAATGGGAAGTGGTTAAATGTTAGTAAAAATAAATAAATAAATATACCGAGAAAAGGTATATGTGCCCAAAAGAAGGTGGAGATGTTACCGAGGCAATTGAAGTTGCGTATGGGAGAATGCCGGTACGCCGGAATTCGCAACATTCGTTGAACTTTGCTAATAATAGTAGGATTTTTAAATTTAACATTTTCGCCAGTAGCACAGTGTTAGTATCATTAAATTGAAACATATTAAATATTTATAAAATCAAATCATATTTACAAAAGTTATAGCCGTTCGAAATTTTTCCGTTTACAACAATCATACACGGTTTTTCTGCTACTTAGACTCTCCATTGAACTAGACACTACTCTTTTGATTGGATCTTCGCAAGACTGGTCCTGAGGCGAATAATTTGAGCGAAGCAAGACGGGGGCCAATGGCGAATACAATACAACCATGAGCTGTGTGAAATTTTTGACGACCCGGAGGTCTCAACGAGTGTAAGGCTGCGGAAGCTGCCATGAGCTGGTCACATGAATCGTTTGGACGAACAACGGATACCCAAAAAGGTATTCGTTGGGAAAACAGATGGTCAGAGACAAGTCGCGAAACCGAGGAAACGCTAGTCTGACTCGGTTCACGAAAACAGTTCATCGCTGCTCGGATATCGAAATTGGAGGACGGGGTCAATGGACCGAGACAGTTAGAGGCGCTTGTTGCAGGATTCCAAGGCCCGAAAGAGGCTGTAGTGCTAAGAAGAGGAAGAAAGATGAGTTAAATACCAAATTAGGTCGTTTCCGTTTTCGTCGGAGAGTGTGGTGTAGTACTGGCAAAATTGCGTTGGAATTTCTAATAAGTTGATGGCTGATAATTTTACCGTCTGCTTTTCTATGTTTATATATTTCAAGTCTTTATAGGATGTCAAGTCTCGGTACTTTGCTTTGTTTGCAATGTCATTGAGTTTGTCAAAGCGTCTGGCCCGTTTACGTGGCTTTGTAGATGCGTCGCATGATTGGAGTCTGCCTTCTTGTGTAAGAAAGATCCTAAGTGTTCTTCATATCTTGTCGTTAGTTTCCGTGTTGTCCTTCCTATGTATACCGTGTCATCGCAGCCCTTGCATGTTAGTTTATATATGAAACTGTTCTCGCATATCAGCCGTTCCCCTAATTTTCTCAAAGAAACGCATGTTGGAGTTGATCGGTAGCGCTAGATGCTTCACCGCTGGCTTGGATTAAATCACAATGTCTACAATACTGAGCATCCTTACTCTAGGAATTCTCTTTTTTGTCAAGATGACCACATCGGTTTTCCCCAGTGCTAGACTGAACCCACGATCAGTCATTCAGTATCTTGCTTCGCGCATTAACATACCTAGCCTATGTTGCGCTTGTTCAATAGTGTGTCCAGCGACTAGAGCCACAACATCATCCGCATGGCTAATCAAGCGTGACTCATCTGGCTTCTCCAGTGTCAGTAGCCCGTCGTAAGACACCCGATGAAACTTCCATCCTTTGTTGGCCCTTTATCATGTCATGAAGCAGGAAGAGTCCCTCAGAAGTCGTAAACGATATCCTGGAACCTGAAAAGGGTTTTGCAGAATATTCTCCCATCTAGGGGAGTTGAAGGCATTCCTAACGTCAAGTGTCACCTACAGAATGGTACGATTGTTCGGTCATATGAGTATGCCTCAACACCTCTGCAATTGCATCAATGGTGGAACGTCCTGCTCTAAAGCCGTCCTGTCAAGGAGGTAAGTTCCCAGCATCACGAATTGCGTCAGTGAGTCTTCCCGTGATTAGTTTCTCTAGCACTTTCCCAACAGTGTCTAGCATGCATATTGGGCGGTATGCAGACGGCGATCCGGGATTTACCTTTCCCTTGCTGATCACCACGAGCCTCGCTACCTTCCATCGTACGGGGAAAACCCCGTCGCTTAAGCAAGCGATGAATGTGCTGAGCAGCAAGTCAGGGCAATGGTGATGGAAAAGTTACAACACCTCAGCTAGAAGACCATCTTGGTCCGGAGCCTTCCTCGGTTTCGGTGATAGGGCTACATCTTCCAGTTCCGGCTGTGGGAAGAGTGGGTGCTCGATTGCTGTTTCACCGTGCACAGCGTCAACACGGACGGGATGGGCATGGAAAAGTGTCAGTTTGCGCAGGTATTTCTTGGCCGAATTATTTGCTTCTACCCGGTTGCATGCCTCGTCACGGTTCCGTGCTTGTTGAGCCTCACACCGAAGCATGTGACACTCCCTTCGCTTTTCAGCGATTTCAGTCGACCACCAGTACACTGGAGGCTTGCCGTCCTGCGATTTTCAACCGGGCATAGAAGTGTTGCAAGCATTCATGATGATGCTCATATTTGAGTGCACCACGTCTTGAGCTGCTAGTTTTTCTGTCCCCTACGAATCCCCCTGCAGCGGACCACATGGTTGTGAGCATCTTGACAAACCTCTCGAGGTCTATCCTACCGATGTTCCATCCAATTTTAGAAGTTCGAGAGCACAGACGTTGGGAGACAACATCACGGTAGTGAGTAGTCCCCTAATACCCTTCAATTGTGTATCTTCTGTATTAAGAACTCCTAGGCAAATGTCATGTTCGGTATGGTTCCTTCGCAGCCAATACGGCGGAAACTCGGCATATTTCCGGTGTTTAGTACAACGAGTGCCGTCCTGGCCGCCCTTTCAACACTTCGTTTTCCCCGTGGATCTGTTGAATGCATGCCCCGTTCGATTGCTTTAGCATTGAAGTCCCACCAACAAGCAGGTTACCATCTGAGTTTGAGACAGCGCCCTCCAGAGCAATAAGCTTTGTTTGGAAAGATGATATCGGCTCGTTCAGTTTTAGGTACACACTAAAGAAGGTGATATGATATGATATGTATTTCTTTCTATAAAGTCCCATTCAAAAAAGAAGAAAATCAAATAACGGTAAAGGGCTTCTACCTTTAAAACTAACAAATATCCGACTTTCACTTCGAATTTTCAGCATAACTGATCGCTGCATATAACGATTTTAATTGTTGAGGTTTAAAATGAAGGATAACATATTGGACTAAAATTTATCATTCAGATTGACTAAGTGAAAACAAAATGGCGGCTGTTTGGGATGAAAACCTGTGATTTCTGTTCTGCATAAAATATAGTTCCAAATAGCACAAACATTGGTACAAAGGTTCATTCAAGTGTGTGATAAAGCTCACAATAAAAAATTCAATGTCGAACAATCTGAAATAAAATGACAGCCGCTCAATGGTCGAAAAGTTCAGGGTCAGGTCAGAATATCAAAATGGCGGCTAGGCAAAGTTCAAAATTCAAAAACTTCTTAAAGCTACAATAAAAAACGACCTTAAATCAAGGTAGACGTTGATGAGATCATGGACTAAAATGTATCAGAACGAAATTCGTTCAATATGAACGCTGCAAAATTTGTTAATAAAAAGGGTGAAATAAAAGCTTTTAGAAACAAAAAACCGACTTCAAAATGGCCCTAAGAAGGATGAAATAAATTTTATGCAGGCGGTCCACTCTTAATGCTTGCTGGCCAGTATGCGTACATAAAGAAAATGCGGTAATACAAACATGAGCTGTGGGCTCTGAAACCGTATCATTGTCACACCAAATCGTTTGTGAAGGCTTTGACGATATACAAACTGGTGATTTCGATGAACTGCTGACTGAAAAACTTTTGGTTGTGGAGGATTTGATGGAAATAATAACGTCTCACGATCCTAATGAAGAAGATGATGGTGAAATTACTCAACTTTCGGCTAGTTTGATTCGGGAGGGGTTAAAGTTAAATGTCAAATAAATTTTTGACTCATGATCCTAACATAGAGCGTGCATTAAAATTCAAACGAGATCTCCATGCTTGCACGGCTGGATATGAAGAACTTTACAACAAGCTTATTAATCCCAAAACTCAGCATCTAATAACAGACTTCTTAGCTAAGAGAAAACCAACATCATAAGACGTTAATGAGCAAGAGTCTTCAACACCCAAATCAAGCGATCTGGGTGATGTTGCTTCTACTGGCAGTAAACGTGCGAGACTTATCAAACAGTGATTGATAACTAACCCACAAATTCCATAGTTCCTCATCCCAAACCCCCCAATTAAATGGTAATAAATGTCCGCACATTGGCCCTACTGGTTTCCCAATAATGGGATATTAAAAGCCGAGAAATGCGGATAACCGTCAATACATCTAAAGCTCTGCTACTAAATCCTACTTACACCTCCTTTGTGGGGACGTAAGAGAGTGAAAGCGAATCTTCCGCACCTGATAATGGAATCGAAGTAATAACCATGCCGCCGGGATGGAGGTTAGACGACAGGCTAACTCCCCGTCCCTGGAAAACCCTAAAATGTTTCGAAACCTGCAGAAGAGCTTCGGAATGGATTGGACTTACGGCAATGATCTCGCAACGGAAAAATGACTATCGCATTGGATCCTGGAATGTCAGATCACTCAATTACCCTGGCGCTGTTATAGACCTTTTACAACAGGCCAGTCAATTTAAATTAAAAATACTGGCGATCCAGGAAATGAGCTGGACTGGAATGATATTCAAGACATGGAATTGCACACAATATTTGAAAGTGGAAAGCCTACTGGAAAACGAAAATTCGGAGTGGCCTTCATTGTAAATAGAGAGTTTAAATCGCACGTTATTGATTTTAAGGCAGTAAATGAACGGTTGTGAGCGATCTGTATATAAGCGAAATTCTTCAAAATCTGGCTGATATATGGCCGACCGAAGAAAAGGACCAAGAAACAAAGGAGACGTTCTACAGTCACCTGGAAAGGCTAGTCGACTCATTGACTACAAACGACACAAAAATAATTCTGGGTGCTTTCAACGCCAAGGTTGGCAATGAGCTATCTCATCGGTGAACGACTGGAGGATATAGCCTTCACGATGAAACAAATGACAACGGCCAGTGCATGACTGACTTTGCATGTAGCAGAAATCTATTCATACGTTCGACTTGCTTCCCACATCGACGCAACCTAGGTATCACCGGGCGGCAACACACAAAACCAGATCGATCATGTTCTGATCCAAAAACGTTGGGCCTCGAACATACTTGACGTCCGTACATACCGAGAAGCCAATTGTCACTCAAATCATTACTTGTTCAAATTAATCTATCGATGTCGTATGTCAAATGCATATTCGGCGAGGACCAGCCCGCTACAAAAAATTTCACGGAGACCCTCGGCAACCAGCTGACTCCCATCTTATCAGACGCATCGTTCAAGGCAAGCAATGAACTCTGGATGGAAGTGAAGGCGGCTATTGAGACTGTAGCAGAACAGATGATCGGACATCAAGCCCGGCGCAAGAGAAATGATTGGTTCGATGATGAGTGCCAAAATGCGTTAGACAAAAAGAATCAGTGGTTATCAGCCCAAAACTACACTCTGTCGTGATGACATCGGCAATATCATCGCTGATGAAACCAAGATTAAGGAAAGATGGGCATCATATTTTACGAACATCCTTAATCCTCCGCACAACTCCAGAACATCGGAGCCTATAGATGTCTGTGGAGAGCTTCCATTGGCCGCATCAACTCCGGATGAAGTGTGATCCATTATCAAAGCCCAAAAGAATAATAAAGCGCCTGGCATCGATGAGATTCCAGTGTAGCTCATCAAATATGGTGGCAGTAGTGTTCCCCAGCACATTTGCCAACAAGAACATATGCCGAAAGAGTGGAGCCAATCAATTATATTTCCTATCCACAAAAAGGTGACAAGCTACAGTGCGAAAATCATAGAGGCATATCACTACTTTGTACGGCGTACAAAATATTCTCAAAAATCTTAGAAAATACAGTCGGATCATACGTCAAGGGTATTACCGGGAAGTATCAAGGTGGTTTTAGAGCAGGTAGATCGACAAAAGATGAATTGTTCACAGTCAAGCAGGTACTTGCAAAATGCTGGGAGTTCAACATAGACGAAGGCCAAATTTTCGTTGGCTTTTAGCAAGCATACGACAGTATTGATCGTAACTTAATGTACCAAATAATGCTTTGCTTTGGCAACCCCGCCAAATTAGTCCGTCTTACCAAAGTGACAATCAATAACCAACTCTCCGATGCCTTTGACACAAACATCGGACTAAAACAGGGAGATGGGCAGGCCCCATTGCTATTCAATTTGGCTCTGGAGTACGTCATAAGGAAGCTACCTGTCGATACACGAGGTACATTTCTATAAAAGTCGAGCCAAGTAGTAGCCTATATAGACGACATCCAACATTTTGTCACGGTCATTAACAACTGCCAAAAAACTCTTCCTGAAACTCGACGGCGAAGCAAAACCAGTAGGGCTACAAATCAATGACAATAAACCAAATAAAATATCACACTTGGCGAATACAGTATCGAAATTGTGAGCAAATTTGTGTATTTAGGCGCCAAAATAACGAGAGCTAGTAATGAAAGAGAGAAAATACGCCGAAGAATACAGCTCGCAAATAAAATATTTTATTCAGCTTTGACGATCTTGATGACAAGCTTCATGCACAGGAAAACAATGCTCCAAGCATTAAAATCTGTGATAAGGCCTGTGCTATTGCTATGGGTGTAAAACATCGACCCTAACACAAGCATCCGCGAACATATTTAACGCCTTCGGAAGACTGAGGTGAATAATCGTAGCGAGGTTGGACGGCGACCAATGGCGAATTCGATACAACCATGAGCTGCATGAAATTTTTGATGAGCCGGAGGTCTCAACGATTGTCAGGCTGCGGAAGCTGCAATGGGCTGGCCACATGAATCGTATGGACGAACAACGCATACCTAAAAAGGTATTCGTTGGGAGAACTGAAGGGGGGACCAGTGGGGAAACCGAGAAAACGCTGGTCTGACTCGGCCGACGAAGACAGTTCATCGCTGCTCGAATTTCAAAATTGGAGGAAGCGGTCAATGGACCGAGACAGTTGGAGGCGCTGTTTGCAGGAATTGAATGGCCGAGAAGGGCTGTAGTGTTACGAAGAAGGAGATTAATTATTAACCTTAATTTGCACAGTTATTTATGAAACTGTTGATCTGCAAAGTAGGCAGGCAGAGCTTTTTTGTTATATTTTTCGAATAAAAACCCTGATGGACTCTAAATTTTGAAAGTGGCATGTCTTTGAACTTGAGTTGAATTTTTTTGCACGATTTTTCGAACTGTCGCAATTGTTTTCACAACCATTAAGAACATCAACAAAACGAATTTACTCGAAACCACGAGAACCCAACAAGCATGCTCTATTCATTACGCTGCTGGAATGTTCCCGCTAATTCACGAATGTACGAGAACTTAGTTGAATGATTAGAGACCCTATATAAAGGCGAGCTGAATGAATGGGGGGAATCATTCATTCGACCGCGATAAGAACTGCGATAGTGTGTGGGAAGCGATATTGTTCGAGTAATAGAAAAGTGATTTTCGTAATAGTGAAGTGATTTAGAAGACAATTGCGATAAGAAATTTATGGACAAGTGTTAGACTTTTAATAGAAGTGAGATTAAAATTAGTGAAAGTGTTAAATTGATTATTGTGCATTTTTGTAATTAAATAAACTCTTTTAACTTAAATTAAAAGACATTGCGTTTTCACTTTCCCGGAACATTAAAATTATTGGCCGCGAACCGAAACACGCGACAATATTATCCAGATTCATATTGGCCGTATTACCTTGATGCGCACCTTTGAAATTCAAGCTGTATTATTTATTAAATGCTTAACCTATAGCAGCAGCTTATATTGATTTCGCAGCAAGATACTTACAAAAATATACATCCTTCCCTAAAATTCGTGCTTTATCTTTTCCGAATCCGTTCTAATGGAAATTTATTAAATAAAAAACAGATTTTAAGGTAATTCTTCGTGGGCTTTATTTATTAAAAAATAAAATCACAAATTTAGTGAGCTCGTTCGATTTATGAACATTGTTTGTTGCTTCGTTTACGTGTAGTTTACATTTAACTTTCTAATATTTAGTACAACTATCTTAGATTGGGTGTTTTTTTAAATGAAAAAAATTTATTGAAAAATTATTTCGAAAATTAACAAAAAAGGGGAAAAACTTAATAATCAAATAATTAATAAAGAAGAAAGAACAACTTATACATAAAAATAGTATTTAATAGTTAACTGGTATATAAAACAAAGCGAATAACTGTTCACTGTGTTGACGTTAAAGGTATTTTTTGCAAATTTGGAATGTTTTTCTTAATGATGTTGTGACAAGTGTTAATGTTTGTGTATGAAGTAGCAAGAAAGATATTTGATTCAAATAAATTTTCAGATTGTTAGTGAAGAATTGACGGGTTATAGCCCGGCACAACCTATTCAGAATTTTTTTACCATCAAATTTAGGTGCTAACTGTGAGGCAGTATTCTCTATTACGTTTCTAGTTTATCTTTGCTTTGTCTAGATGCTTTTCAAGAAATCGGAGGCTTAAAATTAACTGAAATTTGAAAATATTCCACCGAATGGAAGCTTCCCGAAAGTCCAAAATCGTATCTTCAAATATCCTCTTGCGTGTTACAATTGAACTCTAGTGTATGAAAGGAGCAAACTACGCTACAATGAAGTATTCAGATAAACTCAGTATGGAAATCTATTGTTTAAGTAAAGGTAATCGTATGTTTACGAGAAAACTAGGATGCGTGGAGTGTTAGCAAATGTTTTAAGGCAATGGTTTGGAGAAAGCATGTGGTTAACCTACGACTTTATAACTATCATCTAGTTTCGTTTCAATTATATTAATGTCTTTTTTATTTTGAGATTCAAAAATATGTAACTATTTTAGCTAATACATTATTACTTATGACAACTATCGCGTTCTATCTCTCTCCCTCTTTCTCTCTCTTTAAAAAAATAAAATAAATATCGTCAATTTATATCTAATTTTTGCAACTGTTTTCTGTACCTACAAAATTTGTTTTATTTTTCAATGTTTTTTTCTCATTTTTGTGTGTTTCTTTAGTTATTTTTGTATTTTAACAGGTAAAACAGAACAAATGCATTTTTTGTCTGCCGTTCATTATAATATTTATATATATTTTTTAGTTTACCTGTTACCATATATAATTAGTCTGTACTAGTATAGTCTCACAAATACAAAAAAATTCAATTAAAATTAAAAAAATATATAAACACTATGAACAACTACATTTGTCGACGGCCATATTTGGTATCGTACTCATCACTAAAATGTGCTCATTATTGAAGTACAACAGGGTAACGGGACTCATTTTTGTAGGCGAACAGCATGGTTGTGGTGCCGTGCTCATCTGCATCAAATGTGTGTGCGGATATTTCGGTAAAAATCCAAGCTTACACTCACCGTTGCAAAAATAGGCGTTGAATGATTGTGGTGCAATAATCCATTCCCAGTTGAATTGTCGAAAATTAACTTCGAGTGGATAACGGCAGCAACGTATTTCATTATCACTTTCAGAGCAATTCAGCGATGTATTTCGTTTACTGCGACGTTTTCGATTATCTTTTGTCATCACTTCAATGTAGGGTGCCTGCCGAAAAAAAAAGAAAAAGTTGTTAGTGGGTCAATTCAAAATGTGTTAGAAGGTTAAAAGAAAAATAGATTTCACAAAATCAAACATTTCAAGTTTATATGAATTTCTCTTAGGTCTAGAAAAGATGTAATATCTAAAACCAAAGGAGGGCAGCCTGGAGGAGAATCTAGAAAACATTTATTCAACTCTATTGTACATAAAGTCGAAAGTTTAACTTGAGTACCTGCCACGAATAGGCCCAACCTCACGGTCTCTGCAGACAGGGTCGAATCAAGCGTGAACCAACGCACCTTATCCAAAGACAAGGTTCCAGTAACCCCAGTTGAGAACCTGCCACACACTGGTTGGTGCGTTAATCTCTTTTCTAGCCACCGAATAAAAACGACAAACCACCACGTTTCGGCCAGGAAACCAGAGGCTCCTCACCTTGTAGGGGGGTGACAGTAACATGTCATGGGCTCCCCCTAACCCATGATATAGATCAAACCTCTGCTCAGGTTGTCGCGGCACTCCATCCGAATATCGCTACCAGATTTTCGCTCTCAACAGCGATGGGTTGGTGCCCCAGCCTCGGGTCCGTGGGAACGGCACTTCCCAAGGATTTGCAGATTTGGTTTCCCAGTTCTGGTCCATCTCCCTGCGGTTGCCTACTTTACTACTTAGTACCTTCCTTAGACTTCCCGGCACCAAGAACCACCACCTACCAACACTATAGACAATCACAACAGGGCGATCACAACAAGACAACCACAGAAATTTTAGGACACCTAGGACCTTGCAAAATTCACCAGTTTCCCCCGCTGAGCAGAGCTGCAGCTCGTCGGGCAAAGGAGTTTATGTATGTGAATTTTTCCTCATCCATTGGAATCTCATGGACTTCTGCGGGGGATCTGAGCGAGTCTATGCCGCATGCACTACGGAGCTCGGCATATGCCGGACACTCAAAAAGTACATGACTCACTCTCAGCCCCGAAGATTTTACAACATGCATCATCCACTAAACCAAGACTAAACAACCATTCATTCATACTTCCAAATCAAGACAAAAGTCAAGGTGTGGTGTCCGCCTAGCAGACAGAACGTCAGACATAAACATATATGTCACACGTCCCCTAGTGCACTCATTCCACCTGGTTTGCCAGGTAGAAATCATGCGATCCTCCAGCATGGTCAGAATGCTGGTTAGACTCTGAGGTCCAGGGTCAGCACCTTGTAACCACTCATGCTCAATAATAGGCAATCCCCTCCGCAACATGAATGACAATCCTCACCGGATTATCTCGAAGTCAAGCGGCGAAACTCTCATTGGTACCTGCATGGTGCCAATCGAGACTGTACGACATGCATGCCAGCAGAGCTACTCTTTCACACATCAAGATAAGTCTTCTGCCAGTTGCACTCATTGCGCTCTCAATGAATACCGATGCCCCGTAGGCTGCACAGGCGACAAACAGGCCAACACATATTCTCTTGAGAGCGCTCTGACGAAGCCTTCAGTCCTTCTTACACACTCGTCCCAGCATCGAGGCTAGGAGCGTGAGACGTCCCTTCATGCCCCTAAAATGGGGCCAGAAGAACAGTCATGCACCAATGCGAACTCCCAAGTATATGACAGCTGTCTCATACTTGAGAGGTCGTCCTTCGTGCCGCACCGATGGCGGACGACTCAGACTGAGCACACCTTTCAAAAGCATCATCTCCACTGAGACAGTCAGCCCCAACTGGTTACACCATTGCTACACTATGCGTATGTACCGCGTGGCTTTGTCTTCCAGTTCCAGTCGACTTCGACCTTCAACCAACAACAACACAGATTGCAAGCAGCAGAGAAATCAGCCAGTAAGTCATCCATAACAAGGCTCCGTATAAATGGACCAGCTATGGATCCCTGAGGGCATCCCCTCTGCACTGACATTTCCACCTTGTTCCACAACCCCTGGACAAATGCTCTTCTGCCCGAGAAGTAGCTCCTCCAAAGTCCTAGTTTCTCTCAAACTACCGAGGTTAGTTTAGCAAGGACCGCCGGCCATCTCAGATGGTCAAAAGGGTCCTTGAAATCAATGAAGATTCCCAAGACATACTTCTGTTCACTTGCTCGTACCGTAGACATAACATGTAGCGGCGCATCACTAACGTCACGCCCCAAGCGAAAGCCGTACTGCCTATCCGACAGAGTTTCAGAATCCAGCTCTGTCAATCTCTGGAACATAACCCTCTCCATCACTTAACTCTATTGTACAAACGACATTCCTCAATTAGAGACCAAATCAACTGATTACGTAGTCCTCAAGAAACCATAGCTTTTAGAAGCCGTAGTGTTATGTATGGCGCCGACGATGAAGAGAGTTTCGAAGCGGAGGTAACGTAATCTGCATTCAAAGTAAAACTAACTCTTACTTTAGCTGACCTCCAACCAACAAATCATGCTCTTCCTAAAAATGAAATGATCCCAATGACTCAGAAAATCTCACTACTAGAAGTAACTTAATGCTTCCGCATCATACTCTAACTTTGCTAAGTTCTGAAACCATCTTTGTCGAGTTTCTTTTCAATTCTAGAGGCACCAACTACCTCATCAACATCCACATGGTGAGACTGACTTCTATCTGACCCAGCTTTTGAGCGGGCATGGGTGTTTTCAGTCTTACCTACACAAGATTGGTAAGTCACGGTTCCCCGATTGTCGGTTTTGCCCAGGAGAGGAAGACAATGCCTGCCACACATTATTTGCGTGCACAAAATGGGACAGGCTGCGAAGGGACCTCTACAGTGAGACGGGAGAGCACACCCCGGATAGTATAGTCGCGGTGATGCTCGAATCGCTTGCAAATGGAACCAGGTGGCACATTATGTTCGGGAAGTTCCAAAAGATAAAAGAGACTCACAGCAGCCGAGGGAGTCGGGGCTGGGGATGTGAAATTTAAAGAGAAGAGAGTGGGTAAACTTACGTTAAACATTCTCCACAGTACAACATAGACTGTGTTGATGAGGAGTCTAAATTTGCGAGCAATATTCCAATAAATTTCTACCCAATGAGAAGAATAAACAAATACAGGAAGAAATACTTTTGAAGTCTTTGGTGGATCTTAATACAAAGGCTGACATTCGAGAGGCTTTGCAAACCACCTGGGCTATATGTTGCCCATAATGCAGCTTAATGTCGAAGAGTACAGATATGGAATAATCGAAAGGAATGGTAAACTTTCTCAGTGAGTAAGGCATACGAAGACATTTGCTTATATTTAGTTTCAGACCATTAGCCGGACACCAATCTAATAGAAATTGTAAATCTAGCTGTAAACAGACACAGTCTTCCAAGGACTCAATCACTCTAAAAAATTTCAAATGGTCAGCATACATAAGCGAAAAGGACTTGAATAACGATGGAAGTTCATTGATAAAAACAAGGAATAGTAATGGGCCGAAAATAGACCCTTGCGGTGCTCCAGAATCCGGCGGGAAAGAAGAAGAACTCTGGGAATTCACAGTGACTACGCAATTACTGTTGACAATGTGCGAGCGAAAAAATTGACAATTAGATGAGCCCACACCAAGATCACATAGTTTTTAAATAAGTATTAGAAGATCCACTGATCGAAAGCCTTAGAAAAATCTGTATGAATAACGTCTACTCGCTTTGATTTATCGAAAGCTGACGCAATAATATTTGAAAATGAAAGCAAGTTGGTAAGAGTGGACCTACCTTTGATAAAGCCATGCTGTTCACTAGCAAAGGATGGAAATAACAAGGGATAAATTTGACCATACACAATTCTTTCAAAAAGCTTATTAAAATACGGAAGTAGGGAGATAGGACGATAATTCGAAATATTAGACTTATCGTCCGATTTGTATACCGGAAATACATTAACCTCTTTCCAAAGAACAGGAAATTCATTGTCAGAAAGACTACGATTGAAAAGAATGGGCAAAGGGGCACACAAAGAAGAATTCTATCTGAACCATAGCCTATGTTATTGTCTAGACCTTTTAGTAATGGCTCTTCGGCAAGAGGACTTACAAAGGCAAAGGACAAACCGATAGTATGATCAGGATTTTCAGCAGTTAAAGTACCATAAAATGAAGAAAAGTGTAAAGCAAAGGATTCACAAATCTCGTAATGATGGGATGAGGAAGATTCATTATAGTGCATCGAATTCTTGTTGAAACCACATATTGTTGATGTCAAGTTCATCCAATTCCACCACAAATAATCTTCCAACATAAGACGATAGCGCTCTCCATTGACGGTAACATGCCGGTCGTTTTCATCTACGAAAAAATACGGTCTAATCACACCTCCGGCATGAAAACCGCACCACACAGTAATTTTTTGCGAATGCAACGGTGTCTCAAGAAGCACATGTGGATTTGTTGCTGACCAATAATGCATATTTTGCTTATTAACAAAGCCATTGAGCCAGAAATGAGCTTCATCGCTGAAGATGATATTTTGATGAAACCGACTCAGAATTTTGGTAGTAATTTTTAATAATTTCCGAACGTTGCTGATTCGCGAACTTTACCATGATGAAAATGTTGACCTTAGCTAACGTTTTGACATTGACAGTTTATTAAAAACGTTTAAGGGTGCGTTCATACAAAGATACGAAATTGTTATGTCTCTAATACAAAACACTATATTAGAAGAAGGGTGGATGAACTTTTTATTGGCGCCAAATCTTGCCACTTTAATATTATATCTATTAACAAAACATGCTTAAACAGCTCTTACAATAACGTAGAGATCCTTAATAATAATTGGGCAATCAATCGAAATTACAAAGGCTATCACCATATTAGTCAAACCAAGTGAGGGTGAGTTTTAATAGCTGTCAGTAACTTGTTATTGACTAAAACAATTGAACCTATTTCCTTCAGTAGTTTTGAGCGTAATTTTGATTTTAGTATATCTATAGGTAAAGGTTTCGTTATTGTGTAAATTCCTCTCGATTCCGACGAAACCAGTTACAATATTTTTTGCGAGATTTTCTCTGTTCTAAAATTACTAAAAGAGAATGATAAAATAACTGTCATAGGTGACAGGGCATACTGTAGCGCCTGGAGGCGTCGAGGGTGGGGCATCTTTTCTAGCAATCTCTTTCCCTCCATCCCTTTCCGCGGGAAACGTGATTCCTGTAACCCCAAGAAAAACGAAGCCTAGCCCGAAGAGATGTGTCAAACGGTCCCAGGCAAGTTTCTTAGATTGATAGGAGAGGTGAGTAGTCCAGGAGCAGTATGTGGTTTGGTCGCCCATACTCCGGAGGTAAATAGCCTTCACCTCCCCGCCAAAAAAGCACCCTCATTTACCCTTTGTTGCCGGATGACAACGACGATCTTCTTCCAATGAATCTTCATGACACTATAGCCTTAAAACTGGTCCGGTGAATTTATTGTATGGCAACAATTTGCAGAAAACTGCTCCGACACCCAAACAATATGAACATTGGCTAGATTTAATCTTTACTAATGCTTATGACGAAGTAGAGGCGAGCTCAGAAGGAGGGATCCTTTTCTCTAACACCAGACATCGTACAGCCTTTGCAATTGAACTCTCCTATACTAAACTAAAACGTGCATGATTTTAAAAATGCTGATTATTTAGGGCTTAAGACCTATCTGGATAATGTTTTTTGGATTAATATTCTATCAACGGTAGACGTAGTAGATGCAGCCGTATCATCTTTTTATCTAATTGTTTTTCGAGTCATTGATAAATGTGTTCCGAAAATAAATAAACCATCGAAACCATTGCTCAACAGAGCATTAAAACTTTTCTCCTTCGTAGCACTACAGCCCCTCTGGCCCTCGCTTCCTGCAAATAGCGCCTCCATCTGTCTCGGTCCATTGATCGCGTCCTCCTTTTACGTAATCAAAAAAATAAATTGTATAAGATTTAAAAAAGACTTGCTGACAGAACATCAAGCTAGCATATAAAGCCCTCGGTAACGAGTTCTCCGAAAAATCACAGGAAGCAGATGAAAGTTCAATATCACTGGGGAAAATATATTCTATGATCCCAAATAATTCTTTGAATTTGTTAATATGAAGATCAAATCTACTGGATATCCAATCAACAATGGCCAAAAGCCCAACTTCTGCATCCGATTGCAAAGTATGGTACTAGATGATCTTTTTACAAAGCAATCCCCAGAAGTTTTAAGTTCTACCAGTGCTCCCGTAACTCTTCATCCAAAGGTTTACCCAAGACATCTCATCAATAACATTATTACCATTCAGTTAATAGAAAGAGCTACTGCAGAACTCGACCTGAATAAGGGGTCGGTATCAAATGCTCAAACACCTTTTTAAAACTTTCCATATCAATTATAAGAAGTCGCTCTCATCAGAGATGCTCTCATCTACTTGCAAATCCTTCAACTCATACCTATTTAAAAAAGGAAACAACCGTTTACATTAGAGGAGATTTTGTTTTAAACAATATGCAAGTTTCTCACTAAATTTCTTCAAGAACGTATTCACAATTTGTTCAATGTGTTTCATTGCACATAGTTCCACACTAAACACAACTGAACGTATGCGTTTAGAGGATTACTAATCCTATCAAATGACGCATATAATGAGCATGCAACAAATTCATGGTAACACCTACCTTCCCAGTAGAAATATCGAAAATTTGAATGCCACTCCTTGTATTATTTTATTTTTTTGGTCAAAAGGTGAATGCCATTTACGCACAGAGTGTGGGGCTCTTAAGCTCGCGAGCGGCTGGACTACCCACTAAATACCTCCCCTGTCAAGCTGAGAACCTAGCTTGGAACCGTTTGACATATTACTTCGGGCCAGGCCTGATTTTGCTACGCCGTAAGGTGCGTTCAAGCTGAGGGATCCCTCCAGCTGAAGAGGAAAGAGGAGGAGGAATTGCCAGACAAGCGATCCCCCAGCGCTGACGCTGAGTCGTTTTTATCTTTTAGTACCGCCCGAACATAACGTGCTACATGGTTCCCTTTGTCAATCGATTCCAGCATCATAGCGACGATCCTATCTGGTGTGAGCTCTCCTGCCTCCCGGTAGAGTTCCCGTCGCAGCCTCTCCTGGGCAAAACCGACAGCTGGGGGACCGTGGCATACCAATCTTGTGCAGGTAAAACTGAAAACGCCCATATGCGCTCAAAAGCTGAGTCAGATAGAAGGCAGTCTCACCATGCCTTCGATTTAATTACGGTCTCAGATTCGGGATGTGGCGCGCAGTTCACCTTCCCTTACTCTAGCGATTCTCTTCTTTGTCAACATGACCACTTGGGTTTTCTCCAGCAATAACGTGAATCCGCGCGCTGTCATTCAGTCTCTCACTCGGCGCGTTAGCATACCTAGCCTAAGTTGCGCTTGTTCAATGGTGCGTCTAGCGTCTAAAGCCGCAACATCATCCGTATAGCCGATCAAGCGCGACTCATCTGGCATCTCCAATCTCAGTAGCCCGTCGTAAAACACGTTCCACAGGTCTGGACCAAGGATGGATCCCTGGGCAACACCCGATGTAACTTCCATCCTTCGTTGGCCCTGTGTCGTGTTGTTAAGCAAGCTTCGATTCTTCAGGTAGTTCCTCAGAAGCCGCATCAGATATTCTGGAACATAAAAAGGATTTTCCAGCGTATCCAGAACTTCTACCCATCTAGCGGAGTTGAAGGCGTTCCTAACGTTGGGTATCACCAACAGGACGGTCCGCCGCTTGGTGCTGCTATATGCCTCTACCTTTTGGACCGCGCTCACCACCTCTGCAATGGGATCAATGATGGAGCGTCCTGTTCTGAAGCCGTACTGCCGAAGAGATAGGTCCCCAGCGGCACGAAACGCGCCAGTGAATCTTCCCTCGATGAATTTCTCTAGCACTTTCCCAGCATGCAGCATGCATAACGGGCAGTATGCAGACGGCGATCCGGGATTTCCCTTCCCCTTGGTGATCAAAATCGAAAGGAAAATAACTTTTCATAAAATTCTATAAGCGCTCAAACTTAGAGTAGTCCTTAAGCGTTCTGTGTTCACCGTAAAACCCTTGATGGATACCGTATTAATGTAGTCTAGATACCCGTTGTATTGAGATAACTCGAACAGAAACTTCAAGCCTACTTAAATGATTTTTTGCGTCTAATCGATGCTGAAATGGGAGTGTCTAGGCCACTTAAAGGAGGCTTGAAATTTGAACTCGCGAATTTTTCTTAACACTAGCTGTTGTATCCAGACGAATCTAATTAGACTTCGCCTACAATCAATTGATTGAGCGAATGTTTGCTTTGTATCAGTTTCAGATAAAACTCGATACAAAAGCGTTCCGGGTAGTGAATCGGCTTGCCCGAGTTGAAATTTCAAGCCTCTTTTCGGTGGCCTAAAGTCGCTCTTTTTAGGCTTGAAGTACGTTTACTGTTCATACATTTCTCGCCCTACATTTAACCCTACATATTAGAGCAAACTGAACAGTTTACCAGTTTGTAGGTTGAAAGTAGACTTTTAAAGAATGTTTAATAGAGGCAAAATATTTTCCGCAATATTATTTTCTTTTAAATTTACCCGCCAATTGTTGAAAAAAATTCAATTTCTGAGGTATTTAGGTCAGAGTCCTTTTTCCCAAGGATCACAAACTACTATATACAGGTAGATCATCTTCATCGTCTTTCCATGTACTTCAATCATATCTACGAGGGCAGTCCAATAAGCCCTTAGCCTCACCGTGTAGTGCATTCTTGTAGACGGCTACGGTCGAAATTTCAGCCGAATCGGACTACTAGTTTAGTTTTGATCGCGTGTGGAAGCAGGCGTGTCTGCGGATTTTAGAAAAATGGAGAAGGAGCAATATCGGTCGGTGATCTGATTCTTGCTTTTAGAAGGGAAATCGCGCAGCTAAATCACGGTGACTCTGCTCTTGCGAAAGCGACCGTAAAAAAATTGGTTTAACGAGTTACAACGCACCAGGTGCCCCGAAAACGGCTACAGCTCGCACTGGCAGACTGCCGATTGAAGGTCCGCGAGATAGTTTAGACAGTAGGCATCTCAAAAGACCGTGTGGGTCAAATCTGTTGCGAACGCGCAAAAGGCCAATGGCATCAATACTTAAAGTGTGAGCAGCTTTCCACTTTATGTTAATTCGCATGATGCAACATAAGTTGTGAACGCGCAAACGCGCCGCCTCATGTCATAGCCGGCCAAAGGCATCAATACCAAAAAGTTTGAGCAGCGTTCCGCTTTATGTTGATTCGCATAATACAACATATAGCTGGTATGCGGTGGAGATGAAGAGACGGCACCGGCATGTATCGGACAGCCCAGTACGAGTGTAAAGAGCCAGGTTAAAGCTCCAGAAAGGAGAATGGCGAAGAAGAAAATAAAGGAAAAGACAGCAGCTCGCGAGCGAGCTCCAGAGAGCAGAAAGCTGCAATTAGCTCAAAAGCTCTACTCGCTAAGCCACAAGTCTGTTTCCCCTTGGAGAATACCGTTTGTTGGCTCTCCCAATTTACATACAAAGATAACGAGACAGGGAGGAAGAGCTTCCGCGAAATGCGAGTTCACGTGTTCGCATACTCGACAAATTTCGGCGAAATTTTGAGCAAAAGCTCCTTTGCGACCGAATATAAACACTTGGTGAAGTACTGGCAGTTAAGTTTGTATTCGAGTCTACTAGGGAGCGTACCGCTTACCAATCACTGCAAAACCCTACAACGTGCGAGTAATTACGCGACATCCACGATTTAAGTTTTAGATGGAGGTGATGTTTGGTGATCAACTAAATAGTGAGGGGTGAGATGTTGGCTTGAGCTGTGAACCTCAATCGGCCTTTTGGCGTTCCACGCCTGTAGCCACCCCGATCTCAGTTTCTTCTACAGGCTAACGCTCCCATAGGAAGCACGACAAGGCCCGCCGATCCCCAGGAAAAGCAAGTCAAAGTGAAAGTCAAAGGCGCCTCATTCAACATTGATCGTTATGGGGTTTTAGGGGAATGTGAGACCAATTCCAGGCAATATGACCATCGAACAATAGTGAATTTAACTAATGAAAATGTAATAAATTAACTTATTTGAAGTGTGAATGTAAATTCAATTCAACGTATAAAATAATAAAACAATTAAATATAAGTAATTCAGCTAGTTTGGATGGATGCCATAGCGAGTAAGTGTCATACAGGAAGATCTCTCTCCCCGGGAGTCTTGATGGTGTATAGTATATAGGATACTCATCAAATCATGCTGCCAGTTCATGCCAGTATACTCGTATATCGGGTATACTGGTTATGTAACATATCCTGCATGAAATTTTGGGCATTATGGGTGCCGCGTTTGCTCACTCCGGACAACAAACGTAACCGTGAGACCACTTCAGAGCAGTGTTTGACACTGTTTAAGCGCAATCCGAAGGAGTTTCTGCGTCGTTTCGTGAACGTTGACGAAACATGGCTCCACTGCTACACCACACCAGAAACCAAGGAGCATTCGTAACAGTGGACTTCACCCGGCAAACGTGCTCCGAAGAAGGCCTATCGGCCGGAAAGGTAATGGCCACGGTTTTGTGAGATTTGCAAGGTGTGATCTGCATCAATTACCTGGAGAAGGGCAAAACGGTCACATGGCTTTACCGTATTATTGGGCCGATTCAACTGCGAATTGCAGAAAAAGCCCCCATTTGGTGAAGAAAAAAGTGCTATTCCACCATGACAACGCTCACAACTTTGCCGTCGCCACGGCGAAATTGGTCGATTAGGCTACCCCATCCACCGTATTATACAAATTTGGCCCCGTGCAACTTCTTTTTGATTTTAAACTTGAAAAGGTCACTCGCCGACAGAAACTTGAGTCGAATGAGGAAACCTAGAGAAAATGTAAAATTATCATCGAATATTAAAAAAAATCCTTTTCTTCCTGGATACAGCATAGTAGATCTTAAATTTGCCAAAAATTTATAAATTGTCAAATAATTCGAATTTTGAGGGATTTTTTTATATTGATGCCTTATTTGGCAATAATACAAAGGAGTGAATGTCTAATAATTTCTAGATATAAACGCAAAATCATACTGTCAAATGTGGCTTGTATAGAGATGGAATACAAGGTAACTCATGTCATATGTGCGATATCCACAATCGCGTCAAGGTAGACTAATCAAGGTAAAACCATTCAATAAAACAATCCTTGCTGTCGTTACCAATTGATTACAAAAAAGAGAATCTCCTCTCTCTACTTTTGTAACCTGGTAGACGAGCAGCTTTTGATTGAATCGATCAATGTTGAATATTAAGCAGGAGTCTTATCCAGATATATATAGTTGTGAATATTATAGAGAATTGTAGTGGAATAGAAGTTCTACCGCACTACTAGCTTTCACTAGAAGAAAACTTCAGAGATTGGCCAAACATCAACAAACCAATTGACGTGGAATGCGAAAGTGGATATGGTACAAACAGAAGCGGAAAGGTGAGCCATCGCAAGATTCTGAAGACTCGAACAAAAGGCAATATATCGATTGTATCTCATCGAGGTAAGACGCTATTGGCCCAATACTAGGCAAAAGAGAGTTGACACGAACATAGCCTCCATTCAAATGGAAACCGGTTTTCGCATTACAGAGGATCTTCGAAGTATCGGAAAGACTTCTAGAAATGGAATCTCTTGACGCGGTTGCAAAATAAAAAGTATTGTTAGGGGCATACCGATTCTTCTTCTTCTTCGTAGCACTACAGCCTCTCTCGGGCCTTGGATTCCTGCAAATAGTGCCTCCAACTGCATACAGATCACAGGTTAATAGCACTTGGACACATAGATTTGAAAGCAGCTGATATATAACTAAAACAAGTGCGATTTTGACTCGCTTGGAGAGGGTTCCGTGGGATCAATTCGTAATCTAGCATGTTTTTTTATTTGACCCAAATTTGTAGAGTACCGGGTTGTAGAAAGAAATTGCTAAATATATAGTCTACTTTTCCAAACCTTTTTTTTCAACACCCGTGCCCTCCCCAAAAAGCGGCCCCTATTTTTGGAATATATTTGGAAACATAGGTGCCTGGTTAGATCACAAGAATGCATATGTATACCAAATTTCAACTTAAACGGTGCTTTAGATTTGGAGCAAATCAGCTATGACAGGCGAACAGACAGACACACGAGTGTTCTTATACGGGTTCCATTTTTACATTTGAATGAACAATTTTTTGTACATTTTGCCTCTACGCTCAGATTCAGCAGTTTCAATATTTGACTTTAAAAGGATATGTCTCGCTAATCTAGATGGAAATTTTTTACGAGATGTTGCTTTAAAACTGTTTTGAAAAAAGCCCTTCTGGAAGCCAAGGGAGTATTTCACAGCTTACATCATGGCATCAACTAGGTACTCATCCTGGACAACACATTTCGACTTTTCCAGCCACAATTCTGTCTCAAGAAATATCACGGGTCTTGTTAACAAAAAAAGCGTCAAACCAGGGCATCACGTAGATTAATCTCCCACCTTTGACAGCTTATGACGATGATCAGACTTCGCAGGTTACAATTGACCGACTAAGTGACGCGTATAGACAAACTTCGGAGGTTATCGCTACGTGACGCATATAAACGAACAATTGATGGACGGAGATCATTGAGAAAATAAAAGAAGGCCCTAATAAAAACAGTCTTTCATTGTTTAGCCTCCAGGATTGGACGACGCGGTCAGTGTACTGAGAACATTGTAGGTGTTGTGTGGAGGCTAATAGATGTATGATTCATGGCCGAATATGTGGCAAAAAATTTTTGACAATGTCTCTCTAGTTATTCCGCTGCATTTATTAATGACCTGTTACAGGTAAAAACTTTTCCTGCCAAGATCAAAATCACTGCACTGGTCTGTCCGCTCAGGTACCGTGTGATTGAATCACCAAGAAATATTTCAGAAACGAATATAATTAACACAATGAGAGACTTTCATTATCTCGTGTCTGTAAGTTCGCAGAGCACATGTAATTTTAACGAGGTTTCAGTCCCAAATGCGCTGGTTCACTTAAGGTCCACTTGATGTGATGTGCTTTCTGAAGTTCTCTAGGCTTTAGTCAATTATTTTGTTTATTCTCTGGGTTTACTTGTAGATGATATAATGCTGAGAAATTAAATTGTGTTTCGTAAGTTCCCTTCCACCAATACTAAACTCCTATATCGCAGACTTACCTTCATTAAATTCAAAAGATCAAAAACGCATTTCCCTCGAGAGTGGAAAATATTGCCTTAGCAGATATCTTTTGAAGTAAAAATAGAAAAGAAAACTTGCGAACGTAGTTCAACACTTTCAAAATGTAGGTTTAGACACAAATCCACACATCTATTGTATGTAGAGTCGTATAATCCGGGTCCGAAAGAACTCTCTCCCAGGCATCAACGAAATTTCAAAAAATCGGCAGGGGCTAGTGATTTCATACGCTTTTGCTCTTGTCGCCATCAACTTGAATAAGGCACATAATATTCGCTACTTTTCTCAGCAGCAGAAACGTGTCAAAATATTTGCAGCACCTATAAAGTTTTGTATTTCTGGCGCTATTAATACTCTTTAAATTTTGCTACTTACTACATGGTGGCACAAAATTTACAGACCTTCGACATAAAAAATCAACCCGAAGTTAATCGACAAAAAACTATCTTCAAAAATGTTGACACCCACTTTAAATATTCTTATAGCTACATAGCTTTAATTAGTTCCCATAACAATAGAAATTTAAATTTTAAATTTAAATTTTGCTACTTACTACAGGGTGGCACAAAAGTTACAGACCTTCGACATGAAAAATCAGCCCGAAGTTAATCGACAAAAAACTATCTTCAAAAATGTTGACACCCACTTTAAATATTCTTATAGATACATAGCTTTAATTAGTTCCCATAACAATATAAATTGAAATTTAAACGAAAATAATGACTTTTATTTAAGAGTCAGCAAAAACAGGCATGAAATCTCGAAAAGGATTTACAGGTACGCCTAATTCTACGTAAAATGCGAGATTACCTGGGTATTTTTTTAATTAGTCTTAGATGTTAACTCCAGAACAGTAAAAAGACGTTTGAAAATGAAAATTTAATCATTCAGATTCGGTTACTTGAAGTGAAAGTACCAAGTTTATCGAAAGACCTTAATTTTAACGATCTCTTTAGAATCCCTAAAAGCTTCATTAATCTTCAACAGACTGAATTGGAATTTTTTGCGACGATATTGGTAAGTAGTCGAATTCAAAAACGCATGCAACTGGTTTACAGCTGCAACGATATATGCTAGGGATGGGAAAAACCGCACCGGTTTAATCAAAAACCCGTATTTTTGGTAAGAAAAACCAGTATTTTTCCGGAGATTTTTCCCTCCCGGTTTAAACCGGTTTTTTTCAAACTCAAGAATCGGACAAAACCGGATACAAAGGAATAGAAATATACCGAAGAAGACAAAAAACCCGGGGAAAACATTTCTTTCACCATCCCTACCTAGGCAACATGAATGACCACAGTCACCAGAGCAAAGTAAATTTCTACGTTTGATTGGTTCTCGGTATTACAATAGTTATTTATATTTCTTTTAATGTGGCGGACTCTACGGAGAGTGCGAAGTGAAGTAGCGCACGGTACACAATAAATGCAAAATGCTTGGGGTCTGAACTGAACGTTTTTTCATCCTTATACTTTTAAATGAATGATTTAGCTTAACGGTAAGCTCTTGGCTTAGATTTCAATGCGTTATCCTCTGTTTTTTAACACAAAGGTGGAATATACTTCAGTTCGCTTTGTTTTAAATAATTTAGTGAGTAAAAAATCGCAAAACCATTTACACCCAAAGTTGGGTACAAAATACATTTCATTTCGATTGGAGTTTTATATTTAAAAAAATTTGCTAAAAAAACGAAAAACCGGCTCTTCCAAAACCAGTTTTTTGGCTGTAAAAACCGTTTTTATATGTAGAATACTTAGGGTCAATAAAAACACCGTGAGAAAAAAAATGGTGCAATCCTGAGGAAGGAAACGTAGAGGATATGCAAAGAAGTGGTCGACAGTTGGTACTTTCAGCAGAAGCAAAAACGAAAATTCGAACATTGGCTGAAAATAGACCAGGAGTGGGAACGCGACAGTGACGAAACGGCTTAACAGCGGAGGCCACTAAAAACGTGTCGAGACGAACCGTTCGGCGATACATTCGGTCTACCAACTGGGGCCGGCAAGCCTATAGACAACGCAAGAAGCATCTACTTTCCGAGAAGAACATTCGAGACCGGTTGAATTTCTGCCAAGATCTCAAAAACCTTGGATTTGCTGATGACAATGTCTATGGTGAAAGGCTGCGTGCGAACATGCTTTTTAAGGACGAGTCGTGGATTCAACTGCATCTAATACCCAATCGACAGAATAGGACAGTGGGAACCAGCGCTGCCGCAAATATTCCCGTAATACAGACTTCAAAATTCCACTCAACAATCATTGTAGCTGGCGGAGTCAGTAGTCGCGGAAAAAGCCAACTTCACTCTGTTCAGCAAGAAGTGTGTAAATGGAGAATATTACTGGGAGAATATTCTCCCTGTTTTTTTTTGCAATGCGTTACTTATCGCCAACTGGGGACGTAGTGAGGAAAATCGATGTGTTGCATCGAGAAGGTTGCGGATGGACTCTATCGTAAAATGGGTGATATAATATATAACATTCAATAATCGACGGTTACCAAGAAAATCGGTAAGTAGTTTAGATATACCACTAAAGAATGCGATTCCTGATCAAATATACGTGGTATAATAGTCAATAATTTTATTTTTTGATATGCGCAGGCCAATTCTTATCTTGAAAAGCCGTCGGGCCTTGCTTTGTTGGCTTAGCAGACGCGTTTCGATTTCCTTCCATACATCCTTCAGACACTGAAGATGACTCAAAAAAATCGTAACCAACAAAGCAAGGCCCGACGGCTTTTCAGGAAAAACAAATACGTGGTACAACTCGATAAATTCAGTATAGTGCTGGAAAAATTATTATTCTTATACGAAATTTGTGTGCAAATATTTTTGAAAACCAGGAAGCGAAATGAAAATAATTAAGACAAATAAAACTCCTTCTCTTCGTTATTTTATTGATTTCGAGAAGCAGACATCGGCGTTTTGAGAGTAATTTACTCTCTCTGCACTGATGAAGAAAGAAGTTTTATTTATCGAAACCATTCTTGGGTCTAAACTATAGAAGTGATAGTCGCTTTTATATACTTACAAAGGTTTTATTGGCAATTGAATCGTCCAGAACAATGAAATGCTTCATCCAGGAGTCCTTGGTTTTAATCATTACACCATGATTTGTACTGGCATTGTTATACCATTCGGTAACCATATCTGTAACATCAACCGTAATCCATATGCCATTATCGCTTCGTGGTATTCTGTACCGTAATTCGTTGCCTTTTTGGTTATTACTGACATTGTTGTGACGTAGCACATTATTAATTTTCAATACGATATCTAAATTTCGGTTGGCCGCATTTGATGGCATTGAATTTGATGGCCCATGCTGTTGATGTGATTGGCTAGAAGAAGAAGATGATGATGATCCGGTCGAACTTGCAGATCCTGATATTGTTGTATCAAGATTTTCTCGTACCCATGACCAGGAACGTAAAAATATATGAAGTGTGGCTTGTGATACTGTTGAGTGACCATTGTTTGCTAACGGGAAATGCAGAATATCGGTTTTACGATTATGACGCGGATGTTGCGCTGTAAAAAAGATAGAAGAAATATTTGATGCTTTATTGTTTTTATGGTAAATACGATCGATTTCAAAACTAGCGCTTATGCGATGAAAATTTACCCAAAAATATGCCTAAGATTTTTTTTAGAGTACCAGTAAAATCGGAGGGCATTCAACAATTAGAACCTTCAATTCTGAGGTGTTAGACAAATTTTAAAGTGGTTAAGAAATTTATTTCTCCATAGTAATTTTTTCAAACGGCTAAGGTGCATTTTTTAGCCGATAGCAGTTTAATTTTTATTTTTTCAAATATTTCGGACTTTTGACGTAAATGAAAAATTTAACACTTAGAAGAGGAAACCTAATTCAGTTATCAAAATCTAAAAATAACCATCCCAATCGATCAATCAGTCCTGAAAATAAACAATTGCAACAAACGAAGGCTTGAATCTACGCGTAGATCCGCCGAATTTTGACTTCGTACACCAATCTAGTCAAACATACTATTCAAAACAAAATAAGTGCCACGTGTTTGTTTTTACAGCTGGGCTTGTTTAATTAGTTTAAATCTTTTTACAGGGTCTGAATAATAAGTAACCGGACAGACCTCAGGAAATTTTTTATTGGCAAAATATGTACAATTTTTCTTTAGAAATCTTCAAAGTAGTCCCCATTGGAGTCGATAACACGCTGATACCGGATTTTCCAATCCCCGAACGCTCCCTGGAAGTCGGCAACCTCGATGCTGTCGTAGCACGTTGAATGGTTTCCAGAGTCCCAAACCGCGTCCCCTTAAGGCGTCTCTTGATCTTGAGGAACAGAAAGAAGTCCGCTGGTGCCATATCCGGGCTGTAAGGAGGCTGTGGCACGTTGCCCTCGACTGTTTTGCCAACTGCTCGGTGACGAGCAGGCAGGTGTGCGACGGAGCATTGTCGTGATGGAGGATCCACGAATCTCCGGACGGACTCGGCGAACCCGGGCGGTTAGTCGACGGAGCACCTCTCTGTAGTACTGGCCGTTTACAGTTTGGCCGGATGGCACAAACTCTTTGTGAACAATGCCTTTCACGTCAAAGAAAGCAATGAGCATCGACTTCACCTTCGATTTGCTCATGCGCGCTTTTTTCGGTCGTGGTGACGCCGGTGTGTGCCACTCCGAACTCTGCCAATTCATCTCAGGATCGTAATAAAAAACCCACGTCTCGTCTCCTGTAATAACGTGGTTAAAAAACTCTAGTTCGGTTGCTCGATCGTACGCTCCATTTTCACTCCGACGACGTACCTGAACACGCACTCGGCTCTCGCTCGGTGCTATCTCTCCAAGAGCTTGGAGGCAACTGCTGCAGCCCGGTTCCCTTTACCTAGACCTCCACCACCACTACAGCACCAGATACCGGTTAGCAGACACTTTCACGGCGCGGGGCAGGCTCAGTCCGGTTACTTATTATAAAGAACCTGTATAACGACGAACTCTTTTTTGCTGCATCCTTTTCAGCGTTAACCAACAAAATGTGAGTAGAGCAGTCACATAATTTTTTAATCGGGCATATTTTAATAGGGTTTATGTAACCACTTGAATTTCTTCTTCTTAACACTACAGCTCCCCTCGGGCCTTCGCTTCCTGCAAATAGCGCCTCCAACTGTCTCAGTCCATTGACAGCGTCCTCCGATTTCAAAATCCGAGCAGCGACTGTCTTCGTCGACCGAGTCAGACCAGCGTTTCCTCGTTTTCCCCACTGGTCTCCGGCTTTCATTTCTCCCAACGAATACCTTTTTGGGTATCCGTTGTTCGTCCATACGATTCATGTGACCAGCCCATTGCAGCTTCCGCAGCCTTACAATCGTTGAGGCCTCCGGTTCGTCAAAAATTTTATACAGCTCATGGTTGTATCGAATTCGGCATTGGTTCCCGTCTAGCTTCGCTCCGATTATTCGCCTCAGAACCCGTCGCTCAAAGTCGTTCAATATATTTGCGGATGCTTGGGTTAGGGTCCATGTGTCACACCCATAGCACAACACAGGTCTTATCACAGATTTATATACTTGAAGCTTTGTTTTCCTGTGTATGCAGCTGGTTTTCAAGATAGTCTAAACTGAATAAAATGTTTTATTTGCGAGCTGTATTCTTCGGAGTATTTCGTCTCTTTCATTGCCCATTTTCGTTATTGTGGCGCCTAAATACATAAATTCGCTAACGTTTTCGATACTGTATTCGCCAAGTGTGATATTTTGTGTATTTGAGGTATTTTTCCTCGAGTGCGTCATGAGGTTGAATTAAGTCGCCTTGAAAACTAGTTTTAAGCCACTCAAAATGTGAATTTCCTTGTGAACGGTTGAACGTTGGTCAAGTCCAAATGGGAACAATTATTTTTAAAGAGCTTGTAGCAATTGCCACAGTCTCGCGATCACGTTGTTACTGCCGCTGCCGTCTTCTAAAAGACACGTTCAATAATGTATCACTAGTTCTTCTTTCGATGAGTCCTTCGCCATCAATAGCCATCGCCGCCGTGACTACTATGTAATCTGAAATTATTGTGATTATAGGTGTTTATACTCATTAATGAAGTTTTTCTAGTAATTGTCGGTAGTTGTCATTACAACAACTGGTGGCCCTAAAATTAAATGGACAAACAAGCAGCGATTTAATTACGGGAAATATAATTAACGCTAGTAAAATTTGCGGAGAAGGAAAACTTCGACGACACTGTGGATAGCATTCTATTTCGTCATTCAAAATTTCTGTTTTCTGGAGGAATTGATCGGCGGACTGGTTTGCCAGATCCGAAGCTCAGTTACGGAATTATTGAATTATAAAATGTCAAAAACTTGACAAAATCATCGAGGACAAGATCGAAAATTCTAGAACAAGTCGCTGACATTGCCGGAAAGCCCCCGGCGGAAATAAATATGAAGAAGTACCAAATAGGAAACTACTGGCTGGCCTCGAAATGGCCGAGGGAACGCCATCTCAACTTTTACGAGCAATGTAACCCAGATCCACCGACCGGATTTCTGACAGTTTTTAGAAACGATGTTGCTACAACGAGTCCCATAAATGTGCAACAAATTGTTCTCATAACCAAGGCATCTGATCTGCACAAACTTTTAGAGATGCATGAGCCACGAAACATCGCGCAGCCGTTCATTCACGTAAAATGGCGTGGAGAAAGAATTGGCATCCATAAGGAACTTACTGGGAAAAATTCAACGGAGCAGATTGCAATCCCGGACCTCTAATTCATTCCGCAAGCGTACCTCATCGCAGAAAACGGAGAGCCTGTCGAGTGTTATCATCACAATTCCTTCGGCGAAATAGTACGATTCCGCGATCCGCACAAATCGTGTGTAAATCTACAATCAAAAAACTAAATTCGCTGCTGTCAAATACGGTGATTGGGAGAAAACGCCCATCGCAAAGCCACCTACACATTTATGATAATGCTACTGGTTTAGATTTCCTCGTCGACATAGACGCGTCAAAGCAACCAGCGCAAATGCCAACCAACGTCATTTAAGTTGTATGCCGTCAAATGGCACGACCATTAACATATACGGCCTTAGAATGTTGAAACTTAATTTAAGCCTCCGACGAGCTTTTGCCTGGTAGTTTTGGGTCGCTGATACTACACGCCTGACCATCAGCGCTGATTTTTGACAGTTCTCAAAACTAAAAGAACATTCAAAGGAATTATAAGCAACACTAATTACTGTGGAGTCGCACTGGTTGGGAGTACATCGTGTTATGAAAGTCTTCTCAAACACTTCAAACTCAGAAAAACAAGCAGGTATTAAAAATAACGTATACTAATATATCAAAACGACTGGCGACTTTAATATTGCTTCTGGTGTATGGGATGAGACTTTCTCTACAGTTATTTCAACTGGCGGTTTACCTTTAGCTCTTTCTTCCTTCCTTTCACTTTGTACCCTTTCTCAGTTCAATATTGTTCCCAACATGAATGAGAAAATTCTTGAACTTATCCGAACTAATCTCCCTAAATCTTCACTTAACTTCCTTCCCTCGCCCACACCATATGTCACTGTCTTTTCCCATTAATACACGCCAAGCTTCTCATCCTAAAAAGGTGTCGCCTGCTCGCTTCAATTTCTTTAAAGCTAACTACTCCAGAATTGAACAGGAAATCAATTCTAGAAATTCTTTCTCTTTCCTCAAGAATCTAGGAGTCAATGAGGCATTTAGTACTATCTGAAATCATCCAGGAAAATACTCCTTTGTATCGTCCGAGAAAGCCAGGCAATGTCCCATGGCAAGACTCTAACTTAGTTGCGGCTCTGAAAGCTCAGGGATCTGGTCGTTTGAAATTTCTGAAATCACGTCTCCAGAGGGATTTCGAACTGTTCAAGGAGCTTCTCAAAGAGGCCAGAAAAGCAGCTATCGTTGCTCAAAGGAGATATATACAGCACATTGAAATCTCCTTAAATGACAATCACACGAAGCCGTTGTGGTCCTATATCTGTTCTCTTAAGAGTTCTCGTAAATTTCCTCAGTTTGTTCGCTACGAAAACATTACCTCTATATCGTTCCAAGATTCTTGTGATCTTTTCGCACGGTATTTCTCGTCCTTCTTCTCTTGTCCAAATATCAGTCCAGTTGCTAAGGAGCCCTCTATACCTTCGTTCTTATTGGATGCTTTTGGGACTGGAAATATGCATATGTATTTCCTATTTTTGAGGCAAATTATATTAATTGTGTTAGTAACTTCCGACCTATATCAATTCTCCCCTGTTTCAGCAAGATTTTCGAACGTGTAGTATATAATAGAGTCCATCCATTAGTTCTTCCTATATTGTCCCGTGAGCAGCATGGCTTCATCAAAGGTCGATTAACCTTGACCAACCTTTCATCATTTACCGACACGGTCGCCTCCGCGTTTGATAAGCAAAGCCAAGTGGGTGTTATGTTTACGGATTTCTCGAAAGCTTTCGTCTCTGTGAATCATAATCTCCTTCTCAGCAAAATAAAAAGCTTTAAGCTTCCCCTCTTCCTTATATCCTGGTTTATTTCTGTCAACTCCTACCTGTCTTCTCCATTTCATCCTGTTTCTGGTATCCCACAAGGATCAATTTTAGGTCCTTTACTTTTTCTCATTTTCATCAATGACTTTCCTGCTTCGATATCTTCATCCTGTCACTTATCCAATGTAGATTCACACTTTTTTCCAGGGACGGATTGGACCTTTAAATGTTTCGAAACCTGCAGATAGGCCTCGGAATGGATTCGACTCACGGCATCGACCTCGCAAACGAAAAAAGGAATATGGCATTGGATCCTGGAATGTCAGATCACTCAATTACGCTGGCGCTGTTATAGACCTTTCACAACAGGGCAGTCAATATCAATTAAAAATACTGGCAGTCCAGGAAACGACATTCAAGACATGGGATCGCACACAATATTCAAATGTGGGAAGCCCACCGGAAAAGGGAATTCGGAGTGGCCTTTGTTGTGGATAGAGAGTTCAAATCGCACGTTATTGATTTGAAGGCAGTCAACGAACGGTTGTGTGCGATCCGTATAAAAGCGGAAGTCTTCAAAGACGAGAAAACGAAGGAAACGTTCTACAATCACCTGGAAAGACTGGTCGAATCATTGCCCGCAAACGACCCAAAAATAATTCCGGGTGCTTTCAACGCTAAGGTTGGCAATGAGCTATCTCATCGGGGAACGAATGGAGTATATAGCCTCCACGATGAAACAAATGACAATGGCCAGCGCCTGATTGACTTTGCATGTAGCAGAAATCTAGTCATACGTTCGATTTGCTTCCCACATCGACGCATTCATAAAATGGCCTGGGTATCACCGGATGGCAACACACAAAACCAAATCGATCATGTTCTGATCCAACAACGTTGGGCCTCGAGCAGAATAGGCGTCCGTACATACCGAGGAGCCAATTGTAACTCAGATCATTACTTGATCAAATTAATCTATCGATGTCGTATGTCAAAGGCATATCCGGCGAAGACCAGCCCGCTACAAAAATTTGACATCGAAAGGCTCCAAACGGCGTCTGTGGCCAAAAATTTCACGGAGACCCGCGACAACCAACTGGCTCCCATCTTATCAGATGCATCGTTAAAGACGAGCAACGAGCTCTGGATGGAATTGGAGGCGGCTATCAGGACCGTGGCAGAACAGACGATCGGACTTCAAGCCCGGCGCAAGAGGAATTATTGGTTCGATGATGAGTGCCAGAGTGCGTTAGATAAGAAGAATCAGACGTACAAAGAATACGTAGGTAGGAAAACCAGGACGAAGAGAGAACACTGTGAAAATCTCTGAAGAGTAACAAATAAGATAATCAGGATTAAGAAAAGAAAATACCATGACGACCAATTGAGAAGTATCGATGTAAGTTTAGCGAGCAACAACACGAGACAATCATACAAAGTAGTGAAAAATCTGAAACGTGGTTATCAGCCCAAAATCACGCTCTGTCGTGATGACATCGGCAATATCATCGCTGATGAAACCAAGATTAAGGAAAGATTGGCATCATATTTCAAGAACCTTCTTAACCCTCCGCACAGCTCCAGAACATCGGAGCCTATAGATGTCTGTGGAGAGCTTTCATTGGCCCCACCAACTCTGGATGATTTTTGTTCCGCCATCAAAACCCAAAAGAATAATAAAGCGCCGGGCATCGATGAGATTCCAGTGGAGCTCATCAGATATAGCGGCAGTAGTGTTCATCAAGCTATTCACAAAGTCATCCAGCAAATTTGGCAACAAGAACATATGCCGAAAGAGTGGAGTCAATCCCTATCCACAAAAAAGGTGACAAGCTATAGTACGGAAATTATAGAGGCATATCACTACTTTGTACGGCGTACAAAATATTTTCTAAAATCTTAGAAAATAAAGTCGGATCATACGCCAACAGTATTAACGGGGAGTATGAAGGTGGTTTTAAGGCAGGTAAATCGACAACAGACCAATTGTTCACAGTCAAGCAGGTACTTGAAAAATGCTGGGAGTTCAACATAGACGTACACCAAATTTTCGTTAACTTCAAGCAAGGATACGGCAGTATTGATCGTAATGTACTGTACCAAATAATGTTTTGCTTTGGCATCCCAGCCAAATAAGTCCGTCTTACCAAAATGACAATGACGTTGATGACCTCCCAAGTCCGTATCAATAACCAACTCACCGACGCCTTTGACACAAATATCGGACTAAAGCAGGGAGACGGGCTGGCCCCATTGCTATTTAACTTGGCTCTGAGTACGTCATAAGAAAGCGCTCTGTCGATACACGAGGAACATTACTTTACAAGTCGAGCCAAATAGTAGCCTATGCAGACGACATCAACATTCTGTTACTCGACAGCGAAGCAAAACTAGTAGGGCTACAAATCAATGAAAATAAAACAAAGCTCGCGACTCAGTCGAGGAAAAACACCTCAAACACACAAAATATCACACTTGGCGAATACAGTATCGAAAAAGTTACTGAATTTGTGTATTTAGGCGCTTAAATAACAAGAAAGGGCAATAAAAGAGACGAAATACGCCGAAGAATACAGCTCGCAAATAAAATATTTTATTCAGTATTGACGATCTTGAAGACCAGCTGCGTACACAGGAAAACAAAGCTCCAAGTATACAAAGACCTGTATTGTGCTATGGGTGTGAAACATGGACCCTAACCCAAGCATCCGCAAATATATTGAACGCCTTTGAGCGACGGTTCCTGAACCGAATAATCGGAGCGAAGCTAGACGGGGACCAATGGCGAATTCGAGATCTCAACGATTGTATGACTGCGGAAGCTGCAATGGGCTGGACACATGAACCGTATGGACGAACAACGAATACCCAAGAAGGTATTCGTTGGGAGAACTGAAGGCCGGAGACCAGTGGGGAAACCGAGGAAACGCTGGTCTGGCTAGGTCGACGAAGACAGTTCATCGCTGCTCGGATTTCGGAATTGGAGGACGCGGTCAATGGACCGAGACAGTTTGAGGCAATATTTGCAGGAAGCAAATGCCCAAGAGGGGCTGTAGTGCTAAGAAGAAGAAGAAGATTCACATGAAATTTATTTTACAGATGCCGGTTGAACTACAAATCCTACATAGGTCGCCTGATAGCTTTACACATTCCTTTAGAATCGCGAAGATTATTTTAAGATGAATTCTTACTTTTTAAGTTGCACCATCATTTGCTTCCGGATAATCTTAGCTCACTTATCTCTCTTCATAGCTCAGTCCAGTCTAGTCGCTCTCTTGATTTTCTTTTGCTCTCCACTTGTGCGGTTACTACGTATACATAATAGCCTGTGTCTTGGTGCTCTGCCTAATTATTTTCATAGTTTTAAAGCTAATCTCAGACAATTGCTCTCTAATCATTCTTTTGATATTGTTTAATAATTTTCCTTATTTTATATTGCTTTAAAATTTAATATTTGTGTTTGATAATTTCATCTAATTATTATAATGTTAAATAAATAAATAAGAAGCAGCTCATTATTGCTACTTACATTATTTACAGCACTATCTACTGGTCCTCTAGTTGACAGCGCAAAAGATACTCCGGGCTTGTCGAAGTTGGAGGGCAATACATTGCGGTGTACTTGCGTTGGTTTTAGAATAAATTTAACTTTTAAATCTTGATATCGGGAGCATCCTCGATATGTGTCTGGATGACCAAATACACCTAGTTAACACAGTATAATTAGTCCGTTCAGTGCAATGGTTAGAGCACTCACCTCATATGTCGAAGGTCCGTGGTTTGAGTCTCGTTGGCGACAACCAAATTTGTTTCGACGGTTTCTACGGACGGACTATAAGTCCGTTCAGTTATGTTACGCACTGGTTTAAAAGCAGAACGTGTCGTAGCAGGGTGGACGGACAAATGGCCTTAGCGTGGTACTGACCATATCACCTTCCCGAGTGCCTACGCATTCGATCAAGATAATGAGATAGTAAGCGAAGGCCGGAAAGGGGCTGTAGTGCTAAAGCAAAAAAAGAAGCTGCATAATTTTTGTTTATGTTGATACACTCACCGAGGGTATCAACATAATTGCATTCTACGCACCAATAGTGCATAGCGCAATTGACAGCCGAATGACCGTATTACCAAATCGTTGACACCGGTAACATTTCCACATCACCACTTTGAAATTCAAGTACCTTATTTGTTGAAGGGCACTTGGACTACTTTTGTTTGAGATTTGTACCATATAAAGTGGTTAATTCTTCTTTGCAACGGTCGATTTCTTGTTGCAACGGGTTAACCGAAATAATTTAAATTCCTGGTTCAAGTTCCTTAAACACCTGAAGAAGATCGACCGTATACTCTCCTCACTCCAACCCCTTCAACAAAAAGGGCTGATTTTTTCACTTTTTCTGCGTATAGGGGAGGTGTCAAACCTAAGCGCATCTTTGGCTGACTTGAAGTCAACCAGTAATTTCGAAATTAGTGAGTTTATCTTTGACTACCAATAGCGGAATCATATCTTTTCCGCTTTGTCCGACTGTATCGACTGGCGGAACCTTTTCTGCCTGTTTGGTGGCTTTTTCAGAGGAACCGGCAGAACTGCGAGTTGGTTTCTTCTCCTTATTTTAAGTTTTTAAATACTGAATAAAAATTATTTCATCTTTATATTACCTTCGACATTTGCTTCAGCTTCAATTTTTTCTGTTAATCCGTGTAACGCTGCAAAATAGTTTTGACTCTCGTTAGTGCCACCAGCACTTTGGCTTTCTGCCGGAATTGCTTGTTTTACACTTTTCTTCGCCTTTGTTTCCTGGTGCAATTGATTTTGCGGCTGCGACTTGTGAAGTTTAATCATTTTCTTTAATAGATCTTTGAGGGACAGCATCTTTTCCCTTAGTTCATAATTTTCTTTTTGTAGTTTGGTATTTGTTCATTGTCTATTATTTGTAGCTTGCATCCGCCATCTGCGGAGTTTTCTTGATTATGCTTCGTTTGTTGATTATCGCTAGTTTCGTATTTATTGTTTCCCCAGGTTGCCCCAACGGTGGGAAGCCATCGGGCTCCTCCATACATCCGGTCCTGAATATTCGATAGAAATTTCTTGATTCGATTACTACGACGATATAAGCTTTTCCCAATAAAAATTTACCTTGGACTGACGCTTTAAAAAATTCATATGATTTTTGAAAGCTTTTGACAGGAGCGATTAAAAAACACGTATGTATGCAAAGAAAGCTAGACGTAAAATCATTTAAAAGAAGCATCTGGAATACAAACCAGTCCGTGCATAATGAGAGGCAGCTCATTAACGTGCTCGAGTCATACTGGGAACAAATTTCAGAAAAGACAGTATGACAACTAATGGAGAGTTTGTCATCCACGCTTTTAGAATGTGTTTGGAAAAGAGGAGGGCTCACATGTTACTAAATAAAGACAAAATAGACGAAAAACTTTCGAGTTTTTTTTTTGTTTTATCCTCTTTATTTATGAAGTCTATTTTTTATTAAAATTGTTATTATGTTATTATCTTTTTTAAGAAATAATTTTAATTTCTATGGGTCTAATATTAAAAATTGATCAAATAGTCTAACGTAATCATTTTCGGACCCCAAATTTGAATACACATATGAGAATACTGAACATATTTACATGGTGGCCCTTATTTTGTTATGACTAGTACGAGTATACTCGTATAATAAGCTACTAATGAAATACATAATGTTCAGTACATTCTTTTCCCGTTTTACCTCATTACTCGCATATTAAAAATGAATCACAAATTACTATCGGCTTTCGATTCCAATAGAATATCTTCCCGACCAAGGTGCTCCTTAATTTCTCCCCCAATATTTAATTTTTCACTTATATTTCAGTGATCCTACAAATATTTAAATATCTCAATTAACTCAAAATCCTGCATATGAACAATTTAATTACCAATTAATTATTTAACAAAAAATTCGTCGACATCACCTCGTTCTTATACGAGTATTATATGAAATGCACCAAAGAAGCCAACATATAAAAGGTGGAACGTGGGCCAAATATATCTTGCAGAAAAAATTTCGTGTTTTTTCTTTGTTCTTTTCTGTCTGGAAATATTAATAGGTGAACGCTCTCTTTGTTTTAATAATAAGCAATTTCAATAATGTACATGATCGCGTAATCGTCAGCGCCGCTGCTGTTTTCTTCGTTTCACACATGCTACGCATGAGACCGTACATACTCGTACGTAGACATACGGGTTAAATGCAACGGAGAAACTTGACCGCATAATCGAAAATTTGCATCTTTGTAAGATGAATCTATGTCTGCAGGTTTTACCTTTCGCTACTTTAATGAAGGCGCGACATGGTTGATTACCAAAGCCGAACAGTGTCCAAAGTGATCCAGTTTTTTATGCTGCCAGGATTCTCTGCAGCGTGCGAGACTGAGTGATTTTGATATATTCTGTTGTTATTTTTGACTCAGCATGATTTGATTTTTGGTAAAAGGCGTTAATAATTTTTTTATTGAGCGAGAATAAAATTTAATACAAAGATATGTGGGGCAAATTGTGAATGTAGCTTGGTATGGCTTCAGAAGGATCATTCATATGAAAATGACCTAAATACATCCAAAATTTAAGTTATCAATTATTTGATGCATTTCTTTCCGGGTCGTGGTTTTATTTGATTTTTTTTAGACACCTTCATGGTGATAAAGAAATTGATACGAACACGAAGCTAATATTCATAACAGTGAACTTTAATTTATTCCTAACTTCAACATTGGTTGATTGACAAGGATTCGAACTTTAATCGGTCATTTCGAAAAAAAAATCCAGTTTTTTCTCGAAAGTGTTTTTAGCGCCATTTTGACCGTTTAGCCAAAAAGCGAAGTTTTACATCAAAAACAAATAATTTTCCATTTTCGAAAGAGCTCAAACATTCAGACTAATTCTTCGTTTATTTTGAAAAGGAGTCAACTACTGAAATGACCCCTTTCGAAATAAAGAAATTTACGACGCTAGTTTTGCTTACATTGATGAATGCAAGGCTTGCATATTTTCTCTCCTCTTTATTTATTTATTTCAACTAACTTACAGATTAAAGTCCAATTACAAGATTAGTTAAAACAATATAAATCGAAAAGCAGAACAAAATACAGCCGTGTGCAAAAGTATTAGGCACCCTTCCTGCAATATGAGTTCTCGGAATTGATTCTATTGTTTCCGATTTCGTATATTACGTTGTATTTACACGACAGTAAAAACAAAATACTAATTCTAAGAAAGTGTAGAGCTGACTAATTAGCTTTTTAGGAAATAATGCAAGTACGATTAGATTAGAGTTTACTAAGAGAGTAAAAAAAGATTCACTTCGCGTTTGTCGTATTCGTTTCTCGTTGTCTTACTCGTTGAATCACTAATGGTCGACTGAGTGTGCTGCGTCACATTGTACGTTGACAGCCTGGCTCCCATACAATGTGTTTCGATCTGTGTGGTTGGCGTCCTTTTTCTAACAACGCCTGAAATGTTCGTCGCCACACTACTCCCTCCCGAGTGACATTGGTGAAGTAGTAACAAGTTGGGTAAACAGACCTACGCTCATGTCAGAAGGGTTTTGTATTCAATTTACAAAATGCAGTCACCAGATCGAATCGTGTTTCGTGTATTTCCCCTCCCTGTGCGCCCCTCGAAGCAAATTTTGCCAAACTAAGACCTGTTTTGAAAAGTTCTTATCAAGACCTTTCATTTGATACCCATATCGGCTACTTTCAATGAAATTTTTTTTTCAGGGGGTCACTCTCCTATATGGGGAGACCCCCCTTAAATACCTTATAAAATTTTTTTGTAGTTGAATTTTGAAGAGATCACCACTTTACACCTACACACAAAATTTTATGTTTCTAGCTCAAGTAGTTTCCGAGAAAAACTGCTGTGACACACGGACGGACGGACAGACTGGTCGCGAAACTAGTAGGGTTTTGTAAAATTATTTTACAAAACCCTAAAAAAGTCATGATCTGTATGGTGCCGCGAACATACGTGCTATTTGCTTGGTGGGTACGTTCTTGTTCCTGCGGGCGGCGTATTGATCGGTGTTGGGTGATGCTTTATATACACACGAGGCGGTCGGTTGCAAGTGTTTATGAGCAGGAACAACCTGGTTGGTTGTCGCCTGGCTAAGGGTTGGCTGCCTAGCTACTGACGTATAGGGTGTCGAATTCACGCTTATCGGCTCTGATGTATGATCGCGAGGATATTCGTCACGCGGGTTGGAGGCGCTACGTCGACACGTTGACTTGTCGGCCGTTTACTTCGATCGTGTAAACGACGTTCGACAGGCGATGCACTATAAAATGTGGTCCCGTATACGGTGGCGAAAAGGGCTTGCGAACGGCATCGACGCGAATAAAAACATGTGTGCATGTATTCAGCTTTTTGTTAATGAAAACTGGTCTGTCGCCATGACGATGTGTGTGCACGGGCCTGATTGATGACATGACAATAAAATCATGCAGGCTGACGGAGGAACTGCTAGGGCTGACGAATCCTCCCGGAATGGACAGTGTAGTTCAGTATAGCAACTCTTCATACGAGGCCTGTAACTCTTCCTTAAAGCTGGTGCGCAATTCCAGTAACACGACGGGAAAGATATCGGGCCAGGAAGAATTGTTAGAGTGACACATAATGGCAGCTTTCAGTGTCCGATACCGACGCTCGACTAACTCATTAGACGCCGGGTGATACGGTGATGTCCTGTTTTTCGTACTTCCGATAAACGCAGCCAGGGCTTTAAACAGTGCCCATTCAAACTGAGTACCTTGATCGGTGGTGATTGTTTGAGGCGTACCGAAACGAGCAACCCAATTGTTAAACAATGTTTTTGCGACGGTAGCTGCGGTCTGCTCCGCAATGAGGAATGCCTCTGGCCACCTAGAGAATCGGTCGATGACTGTCAAGCAATATTTATAACCCTGTGACGGAACAAGCGGCCCCACGATAACGACGTGGATATGTTGAAAGCGAGCCTCGGGCATCGGAAAAGGCTGTACTGGGTTCTTTTGATGGCGAGCAACTTTGGAGCGCTGGCATGGAACGCATGAACGAGCCCAAACGCGGACGTCTTTCTTCATCTTTGCCCACGCGTATCTCTGAGCTATAGCCTTGCCTGTGGCACGTGCACTGGGATGCGCTAGCTGATAAAACATGTCAAATACTTTCCTTCCTAACGTTGCAGTGACTTGTCGTATACTATTCTATCACTTGAGCCTATAGGTGGTGGACAAGTTTTAGGGATGTAGTGTTAGAACGAAGTAGTCCTTGCAGTTCGACATCTCCTTCTTGCTCTTTCATCAGTTCAGATTCGTCGATTACTGTGGGCATCATAATCTCTTACAGCCGCGAGAGCGCATCGGTGACATCATTACTTGCGCCCGCGATAAAGCGGATATCTGTTGAAAACTGCGAGATGTAATCGAAATGTCTGATCAGGCGCGGCGACTGCAGACTAAGCAAATGCATACGTTATCGGCTTGTGATCCGTGAGGATGTAGAAACTAGAACCTTCTAAATAGTGCTTAAAATGTCTGACGCTGGAACATATAGCTAGAAGTTCGCGATCATACACACTAATATTTACTTTCGGGAGCGGACAACTTCTTCTGGGAAAACGCCAATGGTAGCCAATTATTTTTCTGCTTCTGCACTAAAATGGCGCCTACTGCAACGTCAGATGCATCGGTTGTGAGTCTGAGAGGTTCATTGGCTCGAAAATGGACTAATAGAACAGCATTAGCGAGACTGTTTTTACAGTTTATAAATGCATCACTAGTTTCTGGGGTAAATTCGATGACGGTTTTGTCATTCTTTTTGCGTCTAGCACACAAGTCGTTGAGCGGAGCCCGCAGTACCGCAGCAGTGCGAACAAACCGCCTGTAGAAATTTATTATTCCTATAAAACGCATAGGTTCCTTAACCGTAGTTGGTTTTTTTTTTAAATTTCGAATGGCGTCCACACGTGATTTTGGGGGAATTATACCTTTTTCGATGATAACGTGCCCCAAATACTCTAACCGGCTGACTCCCAGCTCACATTTGGCTAAATTAATAACAATTCTGTATTTCGATAGACGCTGAAATACAAGTCGTAAGTGCTGCACATGCTCTTCCTTCGTTTTTAAGACGATTAATAAATCATCAACATAGCACACGCAAAAATCCAGTCCATGAATCGCTGGAACGTCTGTGCAGCGTTTCGAAGACCACATGTCATTACTTCATGAAGGCCGAATGGCGTAGTGATTTCAGTTGTTGGAATATCCTCTTCAGCTATCAGAATCTGGTGATATGCTCGGAACAAATCGATCTTTGAAAAATACCGTCCGCTGCCTAAATTCAGTGAGATGTCCTCAATGTGTTGCATCGTGTACTTGTCTGGCAAGGTCACGGCGTTCAGTCGGCGGTAGTCTCCGCATGGGCGCCAGCCATCATTTTCCTTCGAAACGAGGTGCAAAGGGTTTGCCCAGGGACTTTTGAAAGGTCGACAAAATCCATTGTGAAGCTGGAACTGAAACTCTTGCCGTGCCACTTGTAGCTTTTCCTGATTTAATCGCCGAGGCCGGCCTGCCACTGGGGGGGGGGCCTGTCGTTGTAATATAATGCTTCGGGCCATGAGTCGGAGCTTCTGCAGGGTTAGTGAGTCCCGGAAACTCTCTGAGGAGTGAGGTATACGTTCAAGTTGCATTCACGGTAGAAATCTCTTTTTGGCTGTATTCCTTGACTTTTCCTTTAGCAGAAGCGTTCTTACTAGGATCTGATAATTTGCCATTTTTGAGATCTACCACCAGCCTGAAATGACGAATAAAGTCTGCGCCTAGAATACGTCGTGAAACTTTGGCCACGATGAATCGTCACTGAAAAACTCGCGGTAGACCCAAGGAGAGGGTTCCAGATCGGTCACCGTATGTGTCGATGGTGGTTCCGGTCGCTGCAAATAACTTGAAGGCTGACGATGAACGAGCGGGGTGCTTCCGGGGTACTGGAACGAAAGATATGTCTGCTCCCGTATCGATGAGGAATCTCAGCTTTGTTTTACTGTAAAAAATTTCGAGGCGACTTTTGGATGTGCCACTAGCTGTCGCCTGTTGGGCTAGTGGCTCGATTCGTTTCCCGCCTGCCGCTTGAAGAATACACATGGCGGTCTGCAACGCTTTGCTTTGGTGCCGAATCGCTTGTGGTAGAAACAAATTTGACTCACCTTGGATGGAGTAGCCGGCCGGTATGATGAGTGGCACGAATTACACGTGGAAGCGATGCTTTGTCTTGAAGGCGCTTAAATTCGGCTAAGCTCTGTCCCTATCTCCGCAATATTTTTCGCTAATTGCTCATACTCTGGCGTTGTGTGACGTTGCACTATTTTGAATGCATGCTACGTCTGAGACGGCGACGCTAGTTACTCGATCCGCTGCTGCTGCCAGTTTTTCTAAACTCGCTATCATTAGTCCCCAAAATGGCTCATACATTGAGTGGCAGTCGCTGTAGCCACAGCGTTTTCAACAATTGGTCTGGGATAGACTAGCCTGCCGCACACTGTAATCGGCGCAGGAACTGAGAGCGTCGGAGGTCTTCCATCTCCATATCAAACAACACTTGACGCGTTTTTTCCTCGTCCGAAACTCCGAACGTAGCCAAAAGCCTTTTCTTTAACACGTCATATTTGGCGGATTCAGGCGGCGATTCAATAACATCGGTAACATGCAGTAATGTCTGCATTTCCAATTCCGCAATTACCCTGTCGAACCGGGCCGCGTCGGTATTTACTTTGTGCACCAAGAGGGTGGCAATTGTTCACGTTATGCTGTGCAGTATGCATTAAAACCATGAACAGGCAGGAAAAAAGTAACAACAGCTAGAGAAGATCGCACGTTGGTTAGCCAATCTCTGCAAAAAAAAAACATTTTCTGAGCTTGGTGCCGGCTTATCAGAGTCGCGAGGAAAACCGCTGAGTGCGAGCACTGTGAGAAAACGACTTGCTAACGCTGGATTTAAAGGCTGCAAGGCCAGGAAAAAGCCATGGCTCTCGTCTCAAAACAAGAAAACTCGCCTGGAATGGACCTTTAAACACAAAAATTGGACAGTGGAGGATTGGTCAAACGTGCTGTGGTCGGACGAATCTAACTTCCAGTTATACTTTTTTACATCTTATACTTGTAATAAAAAAAGTTTTACATTACCAGCAATTCATTAAAGCACCAAATGATAAAGACGTAATTTTATAGAATTTTTACTTTTCTTTAGGTATTTGGCACTCACGGCGCCACGTACGTAAGACGAAGAATGAACGAAGAATACCATCCGTAGTGTGTGGTACCCATCGTCAAACACGGTGGGGGAAGCATTATGATTTGGGGCTGCATGTCTGCTTCTTGCGTAGGAAAAATGGTCCTATGTGAAGGCCGTATGACCAGTCAGAAATACATCGTAGTACTTGAAACCGCTCTAGTACCATCGGTTTCTGAAGTTTTTGCCGACACAAATGCCCGTGACGTCAAATTCCAGCAAGATAACGCTCCATATAATAAATCGGCGCTATCAATGGCATGGATGCGTGAAAATTTCATCGAGCTGCTCGACTGGCCCCCACAATCACCTGACCTGAACCCCATTGAACATTTATGGGGAATTTTAAAATTAAATTCTTAAGTCTATGCTTACACATTATTAAAGATGGAGGATACGGACCAAACTCCATAGCATTGTGGTTTCTTGGTAGACACAGTAGTTGTGAGTGTAAATGTTGTTAAGAGGGATAATGAGATGTCCGCATTGTCAGTAACTCTCTTACATTTGTATGCAACTGATGGTGATGAATTATATAGGAGACACTGATCTTGAAAGAGTCTACGGGATGATAACGAAGGGGGGTATAGAAAAAAAAAAATATTTTTTCATAAGATTGGTACGGGACTTTAAATTTAAAGAATAATATTCGGAAAGACTTCAGTTGTACAGATTCCAGTAGTGGGTCTAAGTACCTATAATGTAGTGTCCAAATTTGGGAACAATACTCGAGGATAGGCCGAACAGTTCTTATATAAAGATGTACTGGAGACAGGATATTTCCAAAGATGCAAGTGTGATGGAGAACAAATCCGAATACCCGAGAAGCACGGGACATAATATCAAGGATGTGCGCTTCGAACTTGAGTCTTTGAACTTGGTTACTACAGATAGCAGCTCATTGTGTAGGCTATATGGAAATGAGATTTGATTCAGTTTTAAAGAGAAAGTCATTGTATGACATTTTCGTACATTAAGGGAAAGAAAATTTGGATTGTTCCAGCTGCACAGGATGCTTAAGTCATCTTGGAGGGAGATGCAAGCATCAGCATAGAGAAGACATAAGTTCTATTAACGAGGGTAAATCGTTAATATAGATGAGGAATAATAGTGGCCCCTAGATAGATCCTTGAGGGACTCCAGTCTGTGGATAGAAAGTGTGAGATAACACTCCACAGAGACTTACTCTACATGAAGGATTGTTAACGTATGAGACAAGCCAAGAGACCAAAAGACCAGAAATGTTAGGTTGTGTTAGCTTTTCACACAACACGTTATGATTTACTGGACCAAACGCCTTGGTGAAATCAGTATAAACGACTTCAACCTGAAAGTGCTTATCAAGGGCTTCCCCAACAATGTGAATAAACTCAAGTAGGTTTGTAGTCGTCGTCGACCTGGAAGAAAGCAATGTAGAGCAGGAGATATCGAGGAATATATAAGTTCATATATATGATTATGAACTAACCGTTCTAGGATCTTCGGGAAACACGATAGAAGAGAGATTGGACGGTGGTTGGAGACACACGAAAGGGGACCAGATTTTGAATTGGAAAGATGTTGGCTATCTTCCAGAAACGAGAAAAAACTACGGAAGATAAGCTGGCATTAAAGATAATACTGAGGGGAACACTTAATGAAGAAGACAGAGATTTGACAAGCACGTTTGGAACTCATTCTGGCCCAGAACCAATGCTTGTGTCAGGAGTGTTAATTATTGACTCGATATCTGCAGGTAAATTATAAGAAGAATCGGCCTGGGAATGAAATTTAGTAAGAGCTTCTTCACAACCATGGCAGTCAAAAAACGAGAACCAATCAAGTGAATTCAAGGATTCCGACATTGCGCTGTAATTGGCTTTCCAGAAGTTGAACTTGAGCTGCTGATGGCATTTAAGTGTTTTCGGAAAGCTCATGTTGATGTCCAACAACAGGGGGGATAATGGGGGTCAGGAGATACGTAGAAGTGGGGCGCAGCAGCTACGTGAATATGCCCAGAATCAATGTTCGACGTTACAAGATCTAGCAATCGATTATTTGTGTTTAGAACGTAATTTAATTGGCTAAGGGAAGATTGGGAAAGTGTATTCGGTAGTAATATAGACTGTCGATTGGAAGATAAGATATCAATAGATAATGCCACCAGTCCACGAGCTTACCCAAACACTCTCCTCTTGCCTAAGACACAGACATCTCGCTTATAAATCTTGTGAGTGAATTTTAATAATACGATGGGTGAAATAGTTGCGAATCATTTTCAATAAATGAGGGAGTTCAAGCCCCCAAAAAAGGAGAGGAATACTCCGGCCGAAACATATAAATTTAATGTGATTAAACTAATTAAATTAAAAGGAGAAACCCATTTCAATCATCGCCGTAGTCCGCGTAGTGTAGTGGTTAGAGTACTCGCTGCGTGAGTCGAAGGTCCCTGGTTCGACTCCCTTTGGTGACAATGAGATTTGTGTCGAGCGATTCTTCGGACGGACTATAAGCTCGTTCAGTTATGATGCGTACTGATCTCAAATCAGAACGCATCACAGTTTGGTGGACGCACATACAGCCAAAGCGTGGTACTGCCCATATCACCTTCTGGAGCGCCAATACATATGATCAAGAAACTCTCTGAGGAGTGAGGCATACGTTCAAGTTGCAGTCACGGTAGAAATCTCTTTTTGGCTGTATTCCTTGACTTTTCCTTTAGCAGAGGCGTTCTTACTGGGATCTGATAATTTGCCATTTTTGAGATCTACCACCAGCCCGAAATGACGAATAAAGTCTGCGCCTAGAATAGGTCGTGAAACTTTGGCCACGATGAATCCGTTCTAAAGGCCCAATCTGCATCTGAATCTCGTTCTGAAGGAGACTCAAACACGTGAATCTCCTTCTGGCTCGCATCTACTTCCGAATCTACTACTAGTGTGTGTCCGTATATTCCTTTCGAAGATAAAATGTTTGCAAAGATTTGAAGCTCGAGAAGTAATTAAGCCGTTTTGTTAGGATTTGGTTGGCTGCTTCTGGAGAGCTCAGCGATTTCCAATACGATATTACCTTTTCAAAATAATTACGACTAAAAGTCAAACTCAAGTTGTTCATATCGATTACTTATTAAATATCCAGATCGAGCCTTGTAATGCCTATTTGGTGTTTCATTTTCTTTAATTTTTAGACGACACCGGATCATTTGCCTCTTTCTAATATTTTCATTCTCTTTCAGATTGGATCGTTCAATTGGGTTCCATTAAGCGCCTTATAAGGTAAGCAAATGCAAATTTTAAGTAAATTGTTTGCTCTTACAATAATCGCCAAATATCAGTCTTATATAAAGCAACGTAATATTCAATGAATTATTTTAAATAAAAAATCCACATATTTTCGCAACCTGGAAAATTCACTTGCCCTTGCAGCGTATGTTCACCCCAAAACAAGGTCGGCGGAACAATTTAATCTGATATCAAGCCATTTGATTTGCCTTATTAGGTCCCGAAAGCTAAACTAAATACTTTTTTATTGCCATAGCTGAGTATCGAACCTGGTCTAATATTCATAATACTTCTAATACTTGAAAATTCCTTGCTAAGACCAAGCAGATCTATGGTAATACACTACACTTACCGAAATGCCAGACTGAATATACTTGGCATGGAATGTCCCAAGCTGCTTATCGAATTCATCCTCAAGCTTACGACACCTGCCTGATAAGGCAATTTCTCTGTAATTTTCACAGCGTAGCCTATCTCCTTTTTTATGTAAGGGGCATAAAATGCTTTTCCGCTAGCATCTGGTGCTGCTTTTCTGGCCATATCTTACATATTTGTAAATGTGTGTTTTTCTGGCTTGGAGCAGTTCTGTCGGTATTCCGTCAATTCCAGCAGGAGCTTTCTTCTACTGTTGGTAGCGTTGCCAGGCCATCTTCTTCAGCCCCTAGAATGTTCACAGCTTCGGTAGAAGTTGTGGGTGCTGTGAAAAGTTTTTGGAAATATTGCTTCCACCTGTTTTTAATATTGATAGGGCTCTCAATATATCACCTTGTGCGTCTTTGCAGAAGCTCATGCGTAGTGTCCATCCCTCTCGAAGCTGTTTAATTAATGCGTATGCTGATCTGGCTCCATCTAGTCTCATATGTTCGTTAATTTGCTCTATATTCTGGTTGATGGCCCGTATATTTAAATCAAGTAGGCAAAATTTACAAGACTTGTGGGCGAGTGATGCAATGGGTATCGAGATTTTTCAAATGACAGTAAGTTGGCCGTACAGTTCAGCCGATCTCATAAACTGAAAGAAACGTTACAATGGATAATTGTTTTACTTGCTATGCTACATTCGAACATCTATTGAAAAATCATAAATGAACTGCTGTTGGAAGTATGGCGTAATCAAAACATGCCACAATCAACAACGGCGAAACCAAAGCATGCCAGGAAAACAACAACATCAATCTGACACTTAACTTCAGTCAAACAAGGTTAATTTTTCAGTGTACTGATTTTATAAGGAGGATATCAAGGCAACACCAGCAAAAATTATTAAAAATGCCGTGCGATTTACTGGAACCAATAAAGTACAACGAAGTTGATGCGTATTTGATCCAAAATCTTCGAAGGTTACTGCAACAAGTAGAGCCAGTTCCTATTAGTCCGCGTGGTATAGTGATTAGAGCACTAACCCCGTAAGCCGAAGGTCTCTGGTTCGAGTTTCGTTGGCGTCAACGAGATTAAGTTCGAGTGATTCTCCGGAAGGACTATAAGCCGGTTCATTTATGGTACGTGCTGGTTTACAATCAGAACATATCGCAGCTGGGGGGACGAACACACGAACAAAGCGTAATAATGATCATATCACCGTGTGGAGGGCCGATACATTCGATCATGACAATGAGATACTCTAACTACCTCTAAGCGAAGGCGCGAAAGGGACTGTAGTGCTACGAAAAGAAAAAGAAAAGAACCAGTTCCTACATCGAACCACTCGAACAAAAAAATTTTTTGTGGAAGAAGACTTATAAACCTGCACAAATGTCTTATTGCGTAACATTTCAGTCCACAGACCACTCAACTTCGTACGATGGACTGTATCGAGTTGCCAACAGAACGACAAGACGTTTAATATTGCAGTCAAAAATCGCACGGTCCGCGTCAGCGTCAGCGTCAATAGAATCAAGGCAGCAATTCTCTCCTACGAAGAGAAAAGAGCTGAAGATACCAAACTATCACACAACCAGTCAAAAACAACCGAGAGTTGATGAGTCATAAAGAAACCAATTGGTGACGAATCACCTTCTGTGAAAGATAAAAATTGTGCTTTATTTTCTACTAAGCCACTGTGCCGTAATCGAAGCATGCCACAATCAACAACGGCGAAACCAAAGCATGCCAAAAAAGAACATCGATCTGACACCTAATGTCTGCCGCAAAGCTTTCATTTTTCATCGCAAGCACTATTATTATATCTGCATTTTGAAAATTTTATACAATTTTATTGATGGTAGATTTGAGTTCAGTATCACTTTCAGCGAATATAGTATCGAAAATGTTAGCGAATTTGTGTATTTAGGCGCCAAAATAACGAAAACGGGCAATGAAAGAGACGAAATACGCCGAAGAATACAGCTCGCAAATAAAATATTTTATTCAGTATTGACGATCTTGAAGACCAGCTGCATACACAGGAAAACAAAGCTCCAAGTATACAAATCTGTGATAGGACCTGTGTTGTGCTATGTGTGTGAGACATGGACCCTAACCCAAGCATCCGCAAATATATTGAATGCCTTTGAGCGACGGGTCCTGAGGCGAATAATCGAAGCGAAGCTAGACGCGGACCAATGGCGAACTCGATACAACCCTGAGCTGTATGAAATTTTTGACGAACTGGAGGTTTCAAGGATTGTAAGACTGCGGAAGCTGCAATGGGCTGGACACATGAATCGTATGGACGAACAACGGATACCCAAGAAGGTATTCGTTGGGAGAACTGAAGGCCGGCGGCCAGTGGGGAAACCGAGGAAATGCTAGTTTGACTCGGTCGACGAGGACAGTTCATCGCTGCTCGGATTTCGAGATAGGAAGACGCGGTCAACGGACGGAGACAGTTGGAGGCGCTGTTTGCAGGAAGCGAAGGCCCGACAGAGGCTGTAGTGCTAAGAAGAAGAAGAAGAAGATTTGAGTTCAACTAATCAATTCACTCGCCTCCTCAGAAGCATGAAAAGCAATAATACATATATTCTACCAACGTTCAAAGAACCTCGTGAAGTAAATACAACGCTGTTCTGTCTTTTATTCCAACTTCAATAAAAATGTGCTTATGCTTTCATCCCTCTACCATGACAGTACAATATACTCACAAACGTGAGATTATATCGTTTTATAACAAAATGTGGAGTAGATAACGTTTGTAAATTTGCACATACTATGACGTATCATTGACTTCGAAACGGTTGCCACCGACAGTTTTTCTGGATTGCAGCGGTAAATGCAAAAATTGTTCAAACGTTCAGCAGCCCTGAAACAACATCAGTCAGAAGAAGGTTTATCAGACAATTAGAAATGACATTGATAGCATTACATCGAACAGAAGGCGAAGCGAATATGCAAAATTTGAAAATGAAATAATATATTTGTTGATGAAACTTAGAATCCACCACTATCCAAGAGAACGGAACCTCCTACAAGAAAACGATGCTACCTTTGCCGTCCAAAAAGGTCAAAGATCGAAAAATATCGTGTCTTCGTTTCGGCGCAGGTAGATATTACGGTGCTCTCTAGCAAAGAAGACGAAAGGTGTCATGCCTGCGATGACTAGCACCGCCGAGTGACTGGTAGATATGAAGATGCAATCCTCAGTGCTCCTCTTCTCTGTGTCTGTGGGAAGCGTTTTCGGTACATCGTTGCTCACAGCGTCGCCCCATATTTCTGCTCCATACAGTAGCGCCGATTATACGCTCCTCGTCAAAAGTCGCTTTCTTGATGGGGTGGTTCCCCCTACGTTGGCCGACACGCCTGAAGCAGCTTTATCAGTCGTTGCCCTGATTTGCTTAAAGAAACTCATCTTCGAGTCGACCAGCAATCCCAGGTATTTTACTGATGGTTTCGATCCAACCAGTTCTCCCCAAATACTGATGGTCTTAGCTATGGGGATTCTCTTCTTTGTCAGGATGACCACGTCGATATTCTCCATTGCTAGACTGGCCCGGCGAGCAGTTATCTCCTTTCCCTAGGCGCATTAGTGTGCCTAGTCTAAGTTGCGCTTATTCGACGATGCGTTCAGCAACTAGCGTAGCGACAACATCCGCATAGCCAGTCAAGCGTGGCTCATTCGGCAACTCTAGTCTCAGTAGCCCATCATACGATATGGATGGACCATATCGTAGCAAGCAAGGATAGATCCTTGAGCAACAGCCGTTGTACAATAACTTCCATCCTTCGTCGGCCCTGTGTCGTATCATAAATCAAGCTTCGGTTCTTCAGGTAGTCTCTGAAAAGGCATATAAAATATTCTGAAACTTTAAAATGGGCTTTCAGCATGTCCGGAACATCCACCCATCAAGCGAAGTTGAAGGCCTTCCAAGCATCAAGTATGACCAACAGAACTACCCGTTGCTTGGTATCACTTTCTGCCTCCACCTTTTGGATCGCGCCCAACCATCTCTGCAATTACATAAATGGTGAAACGTACTGCTCTGAAGCCGTACTGCTGAGGAGGTAAGTCCCCAGCAGCACAAGTCCCGTCATTGAGTCTACCCTTGATAAGTTTCTCCAGCATTTTCCCAGCTGAGCCTAGAATGCATAACAGGCGGTATGCATACGGCGACGCGGGACTCCTCTTCCTCTTGCTGATTGTTATGAGTCTCGCTACCTTCGAGCATTCCGGGAAACCCCCTTCCTACAGACAAGCGTTGAATGTTCTTAGCAGCAAGTCAGGACAATGGTGACAGACAAGCTGCAATACCTCAGCTGGAATGCTTTCTAGATCTGGAACCTTTCTTGGTTTCAATGATAGGACTGCCTTTTCCAGCCGCGCGAAGAGTGGGCAGTCGACTGCTGTATCGCCGTCGAGATGGGCGTGGGAAAGTGTCCGCACTATCTCGTCCATCTTTTCTGCTTCATATATGCAGCGCTTGCGTAGAGCACCAAGCGTCTGCATAACCAGCTTGTAGCCAAGGCCCCACGGATCCCTGTTCACATTGTTCACTAGATCTTGCCAGTAGCGAACTTTGCTGATGTTAATCAGTTTGCGAAGGCGTTTTCTGGCTAACTTGCTTACCAGCCCTGTCTTGGTCGTCACGGCGTGCACGATAACTGCTGTCTTGAAAAAACAAAACAGGAATGAACTAAAAAAAAGATTGTTTGAAAAATAATAAAATGGTGGCGTTTTTTTCGATAATCGAGGTTTTTCCACCCCAAAAATCGGTTATATCTAAAAAAAATTTAATGCCGATTTTTTCATCCGTAGCTCATTATGAGCATTAACATGTGCAGATTAACGTATGAAAATTCCAGAAAGATTGGATAAACATTTTGTTTTAAACCATGCACGCCAACTTGAAAAAGATTATTTCGATAAAAATCGCGTTTAAAGTTAAAATTCAATATTTTTGTAATGAACCTTGCCAAAATTTTATTCAATAATTAAAGCTTCATTCTAACATATTCTATAAAAAAAGTCAATTTTTTGAGAATTTGAAGGTGCTATGATCCCTTGAGGTTGGATTGAAAAGATAATATCGGTTCGTTCGGCGCTAAGTGCACACTAAAGAATGTAGTCCCTAAACACCGAACTCAAACGAAACCATTCCTCCGCCCATAGCCCACCACTAGGAAATCAGCCCTGTTCCAAGCCAAGATGTTTCTTCAGGGTTTCATGATGAAAACTTTTGTCGTGGTGTTGTTCACTCGCACTAAAAAGTCGGTTTACATATCCCCGCAAACAATGTAGATTTATCTGCAGGAACAAGGCATCAAATTTCTCCTTTTACCTTGGCTAGAGCTTCCTGGAAAATCCGACACTTTCCTGCTCTCAAAACAAGCTTCAAATTCGGATTTGAATCATCACACTTGCATGGGAAGTAGTGTGCCTCCCTTGTACACTTTTTTGTGTCCCACGTCGCCGCATTTGTAGCATAGGGAACTCCTATCAGTTCCTTTGCATAGCTGTGCAGTATGACCTTAATCAACGTACTAAAGGCAGTGGAGAGGTGCTGCTCTTCGCCGTACTCTGTAGATGAACCACCATATTTTTACTTTTCCCTTAGTCAGAAGTTTTTCGGTGTGCTTTTCGATCAGGTCGATGACGGACCCCCTATTGTTTTCTTGTGTCAGTCTCGCTTTGACCCTGCTTACGCAAGGGGGCTACATTTTGATGGCCTCGGCCGGGTCCGTGATGCACTCGATGTCCCTGATTTCAACACATTTGTGTAGAATGGGCCATCTTTGGGTTTCATGAGCAGTGTCTGCTGCCGGGGTCTTCTTCGAGGCTTTTTTCTCTTTTTCCTCGCATCAGCTACTTCTTTGTGTTGGCCAACTATTTTTAAAATATGTTTTGCAACATTTTAGATACGCTTTTTGTCGGAATTCTTGGCTGCGTTTGTCAGCACTGTCTAGAATTCCCGATCTAAATTTTCATGCCCAAAAAGCTCCTCCTCTTTCCTCCTTTTATCCCGGTCTCCTTCAATGGGACTATAGGCCATTCTTTTGATTGTGTTTGGTGGTGCAGCTATCTGCGCTTCCTCAGTAGACTTAACCCTCAGCTCTTATTTAGCTTTCTGCTCTTCTTCGGTCTTCTGCTCTTTTTCAGCCTTCTGCTAGCTCCGCCAGTAATGCCCCTTAGCTCTAGGAGCCTGTTCCTTACACATTTGCCAATGTTTTTTTTGGGAGTCACATTCCGATAAAATTCTCTTTAGAATGCTTCCCGCTTTCGAATTAGCTAGCCTTTTTTCCTGAGAGCGCTCAACGACTATAGTGTTTTCTAAACTTCCCTCGGGAGAGACTTACACTTCTTTGCTTCAAGTCAGCAACTTCGCGCATCGGCATTCGTTGGTCTCTCCCCTCTTTTTAGGGTTTTGTAAAATAATTTTACAAAACGCTACTAGTTTCGCGACCTGTCTGTCCGTCCGTCCGTCCGTGTGTCGCAGCACTTTTTCTCGCAAACTACTTAAGCTAGAAACATCAAATTTTGTATGCAGGTGTAAAGTGGTGCTATCTTCAAAGTTCAAATACAAAAAAATTTATAAGGTATTTAAGGGGGGGTCTCCCCATATAGGAGAGTGGACCCCGAAAAAAAAAATTCATCAACGGTAGCCGTTATGTGTATCAAATGAAAGGTCTTGATGAGAGCTTTTCAAAACAGGTGTTAATTTGAAACTTTTTGCTTCGAGGAACGCGCAGCGAGGGGAAACACACCAAAAATTGGTGTTCCCCCCCTCGCGATTGGACACCTGTGATCCGAAAAATCTGAAAAAAATTATGGTGGTAGTTGTTTATAAGCACAACAACAACAAATACCTTAGAAGTCGAAATTCACTCAACTTTGTTAATAATAGTATGATATTCAAATTTCACATTTTCCCCAATAAAATCGTGTCGGTACCCTTAAACTGAACGAAATTCAATATTTACGTAGTCCTACTAAGGATTCTTAGACTTTGTAAATTTGATGAAAATCGAATGATATACACGGAAGTTATAGCCGTTTGAAATTTCACCAATTACAATAACAATAAAACATGATTTTGGTACTTTATGGACTTTCCATCGAATCAGTCACTGCAGTTTTGACTTGTCTTCTTGAAATTTTCCAATAAAGTCAATAACATTAATATTTTTGAGAATTCATGATTTGAGTGACTTTTGTCGGTTTGCTAAAAAAATGGCGACCGTTGAAAGTAGAAAAACAATGGATTTTCCTTTGAACGTGCACAACTCTTTGATATATTTCTTGACGTTATTCATTGCTGGTAACTGCATTTCTGAAAAGTTGGATACAAAACCCTTCTGACATAAGCGTAGGTCTGTTAACCCAACTTGTTTTTTCTGTCGCGTTTTGTTTTTCGACTTTAGGGTGGTACATTATGCACTCTTCTCTTATAAGGCGTTCTGCAGTGTGCGCAGTTATTTTGCTCCGCGCGTACACCTCGATTATATCTGGCTGATATTTGTTCTCTGGGCCTTTCCGCTCAGCCGTTCGTTTGTCTTTGTTCTTTGAATCTTGAGTGTCTAATAAAGTATTTAATTTCTTAGTCGTTGTTGTGGTTTTAATGAGTTCACAGATGCCATTTCTGTTGGGTTCCCCCTCGGAGCCGCTTCCTCCGTTCGTGTGTGTAGTCGGCTTTTTGGTTATATTTGCGAAGGAGGAAGGCCATGCGAGGGTTAGCACCAGCCCTTATTAGGACAGGTGTAGTACGAGTAATAGTAATACTTTATTGAACCTTTTACAAAACATGATGGTCTTAACATACTTCAATTTTTTACATGTCATTTGACAGTGACACTGATGTCAAATTTCATTGATTCAGGTAGATATACTCGTACGAACGGAGTCTATATTTGATAGAAGTTAATTGCAATATTTTTCTTTTCCTGCCGTTGATCATACGGCTTAGATTCTCTTAAACATTGTAATTACAAATTTACACTTACAACTAAATAACCTATTCTTACGTTAATTCTTAACCTGTGTTACAATTCGACCATCTGTATGGATTTGGTTGGCCATACGCTCTCTTCTAAGCATTCAAACGCGCATTTTAGAAGAAGGTGTATTTCCAACCGACCTGGTTACAGAAATGTGGAAGCTTGTAAATTTATTGAAAAATATTCTGTATTCTTCGTTTACTGTGAGGTTGCAAGCTTTCATAAAACTATCCTCTGTAAATATTGTCAGCTGCTGTTTGGTAGAATTCAGGTCTCAGGAAGTCGGGTTGAAGCTCGGAGTTAGATTCGTAGTCTTAAAGGATTCGAATGGGAGAGAGGTAATACTGATTTTGAAAATTGAAGCTGCTATTGAAAAGTTCCCGAATGAGCTCTGAATAATGTGTTCATCATTTAGCTAATCGCTTTTTGCTTGTTTCAAGCATGTAGAGTAGGATGAGGGTCAATTTTGTCTCCTCGTCAAGTATTCTAGTTTTAAAATACTTTTTATTGGGCCTTCTGTATTTTGATATGCATTTTTGGAGTATATTCTGTTAAAATATTTGCAGTTCCTCTGCTGCTGTCGGAGAGTGTAAGCCAGGCTGGGAAGGAGTAGGTGATGATAGGACGAATCAAGGTTTTGTACATGAGGATCTTAATATTTGGAAAGGCTTATCTGGAGGATAGGCGAGGTGCTTTTAATGCCGCGGTTCCTTTGGCTTTATGAAATGATTTTCTTGTAGGTGGATTCATTTTAAATCTATTGTTGAGATTCACATCCAAATATTTGATGGAGTTTTTTGGAAGAACAGTTTCTCCGTCAATCTTGAGGCTTATCCGTTTGCTTTGCTGGACAGCCAATTTATGCCCTTGTCTAGTAGCATTACCGAAACATACTATTTCTGACTTTGAGGCATTTATTGGGAGCCCCCAATCCTTCAAGTGGCGTGCTATTGCGTCAATTTCTCTTGACAGATTCTCAATCACAAGGAGGGGAAGAGTGTGACTGGCTAGGTTAAGGATATCATCCTTTGTATGCGGATGATATCACATTTGAGTTGTGAGATATGTTTTACTACTGTTCGTGGTGAAAGTGAATCAGTTATAATAAGTGGGATGTTATGCAGGAAGAAGTTTGGTCCCAGAATAGATCCTTAAGGCACGCTTGAAGTTTATTGAGAGATTTTAACGGTTAGGCTTCGGTTTGATACTATCAAGGATGCGAGTGATGACAAGGGGACAGTTAGAAGAGATGAGTTTGAAATTCAGTCGATTAGTGGAAACCGAGTCAAATACTTTCTGCAAATCCAAGCAACTGTACATTGTTTCTTGCGTAAGTTCTTCAGCACTGTATCATGCATCAGCATTATATTCTGTTCCGTGGACTTCCTGGGCTGAAATCCAAACTGAAACAGTGGTATCAGATTTTGTGGGAATTCCTTAATGCTACGCAAGGTGATTTTTTCTAAAATCTTATCCATATTTGAGTGCAGGAAAAGTGGCCTGAAATTTTTTATCTCCCTATCGCAGTGTGGCTTGGGAACGAGAATAAGGTTGCCCCATTTCCAGCTTTGGGAGAACCTACACCACCAACTCAACGGTGCGAGCTTCAAACGTACTCCGCGGCCTGCCAAGGTTTTACCGGAACGGAAACGGTCTGATAATAACAAATGATTTGGATAAAAGAAATGTAAAAACGTTTTTAATTTTTCAATAAAGATTTATTACGGTCAATTTCCGTTATTTTTGTTTATTTTTTATAAATATACAGTTAAAACTTACAAAATTCCCAGCCTTTTACCCCTCATTAAATACAAACTAATATAATTACAGATCTCCTAGATCCCACCAGGCATGCCCTGAGATGACAGACATCCCAAGGGTTAAGTGAATAATTGTTCATTATTGCTCTAAGAAAATCGGGGTGTGCAGATACGAATTTTGTATACTGTATGTAGGTGAACCGTACGTCAGATTGAAAAACGTCAAAATTAAGTAATGTTTAAGTAGGGCTAAAAATTTCTCTGTGAATTTATTTTTCAAAAAGGAAACCTGGAACGAAATGGCACTTAAAAAGGATATAATATTGACAAGCAGAATTGTAGATGGTTTTCTGGATCATTACTTGAGGATTCCAAAAAACTATCTAACTACATATTTCAGATCTTAATAGCTAGAATTTGAAGAAAATTGTAATACCTTTAGTATTCGAAACGAAAAAAATTTATCATGTATCAAATTAAGTACTATATTATAGTTATGCTAACAGTGCTATGGTTGTTTTCAAGAATTTTCCATTTTCTCGAGTATGCATCATTTTTGCACAAAATAACTTTCTAGAATGCATTAAATTTCAGCGCAGACTTGCGTTGTTAGCGTCGTCTACCAAAACTTCAAGGCAACTTTCGATGCAATATATTTGTATGCAAGAATCGGTACCTACATCTATAAATTCTGCAATTTATTTATTTATTTATTTTTTAATTTCGCCAAACGAATGTGCAAGCGCAGAAAAGTCTCGCAGTCTAGCTACAAAACAGCAGACCCGATAGAAACCGATCGGATTTTCATAACAACCAGAATACGTGTTGTCTGGTCACTTCCGTAGATTTAGAGGATGAGGTGCACTTTTTGCTTACAAATTTTGTATCATCGCGAATTATTTTTAAGTGCAACAAAAAGATCCTCAATAAATTTATTCTTGTCATTCAGTTGCGTCATCGTCTTCTGGGTGCTATGCCTATAGCATTCAGTTTATATGTACATATGTTACATTGCTTGCCATGCGTTTTGGATGCTGTTGTCATGATGATGCTAAGATTAGGATGCTAAAAAAATTCTTATATCTGTCTACATTGAAGGGGGTTCCCCGACCCATATTGCACTTTTTTAAGATTTTTTTTTTTGTTGACTGTTAAGTTCTTTTTTTTAACTGTTAAAAGAGGATGTAAGAAAAAAATTGTTTAAGGAGTTATTTTAAAAGTAAACAACTCCTTACAATCGTTAATGATTTGAGGGGTATCGACAGAGGATTGTAAAAGTGACTTTTGTTTTGAAGTGACTAGCAGTGATGTCAAAAAAATGATCTTATAAAATTGCTTTTCATTTATTTGTCTGGAAAGTACAATGTTTCATTCTTCATTTTTTTTATTATGTAGCAAAAGCCATAAATTTCGGATGACACAGGGGCATATTTGTGGCTCAATTTCATTAATGCCTCGATTTTTCTCACTTTTCATCTCTTGAATGATTGTTGGTTCGACATTGTGCGTACCTCGAGTTCAAAGTAAGATCTGCTAATTATGAGAAATAATAAAGTAGAAAGCAACAAACATTTGGCGCTTCGGCATATATGCAATCAGAACAGCAACATGCCTTTTATTGCATAACTGTCGCAATGAGGTATTGATTGAGCTGCATAACTGCTAGAAATCATTTATTTAATAAATCCAATTAATCCCAAACGAGTTTAGTGACATGACAGACGAGGATACACCAGTCTGACTCTATCAATGAGGACGGCGCATCACTACTCGGGCTTGGAAATCAAAAAATAGAGGACTAGCCTGTGTGGTCTTGTGGTTTGAGCATGAACGCATAAGCCGAAGGTCCCAGGTTCAAGTCTCGTTGGGAGCAACGTGATTTAGTTCCGGGGATTTTTCGGACAGACTACGAGTGTTCACTCAGTGGTGGTATGTACAGATTTAATCAGATCATATCATAGCTGAGCAGGCACACGGAAGTATGGTACTGACCAAACCAACTTCCGAAGAAATCAATACAGTTATGAAAATGAGATACTCGAACTGTCTCTAAGCGAAGAAGAAGAATAGTCCTGTACAAAGTTTCTACAGGGTTTTCCAACAAGAGGTGTTATTTTGATATTAAAGGAAAATTGCCATTTTTTAATATAAATGATCGGATGTTTATTTCATTATAAAAAAAAGGTATGCCGTTGATAGTGGATAATAACATCAGGCAAATGACCACCACGACCACGCTTATAGGACCATATCCTTTTCATGGAATTTTCCTAGCCAAATCGCAAAGTAGCTGCCCTATGTCCTCGATAGCCTCACGAATTTGATCGTTAAGGTCTTGAACCGACGCTGGGCTGTTGGCGTACACCTTCTCTTTCACGTGGCCCTAAAGGAAGAGGTCGCAAGGTGTTAAATCACAAGATCTCGTTGGCCAATTGTGATCACCTCTTCGAGAGATAACACGGTCCGAAAACTTTTCCCGTAAAAGATCAATGGTTTCGTTGCTTGTCTGGCACGTAGCGCCGTCTTGTTAAAAGTAAACGTTATCCAGATCAATACCATCCAATTCCGGCCATAAAAAATCATTAATCATCTCTCTATAGCGCAATCCATTCACCGTAACTGTTGCTTCAGCCTGATTTTCGAAAAAGTAAGGCCCAATGACTACGCCGGGCCATAAACCGCACCAAACAGTCACACGTTGAGGATAGAGAGGCTTTTAAACAATAACTCTTGGGTTTTCCGAGCCCCAGATGCGACAATTTTGCTTGTTGACGAAGCCACCGAGGTGGAAATAGACCTCATCACTCAAGATGATTTTTCGATGGAATCCCGGATCATTTTCATGCATTTCAAGGATCGGCCGGCTTAAGTCCTTGTGTTAGCTGAACTTTATAAGCCTAAAGATCCAAATCTTTATGCAAAATACGGTGCAATGACGTTTGTGGAATGCCTAATTCCAAAGAACGACGAGGAATGGACAAACCTGGGGTTTCTTCAACACTTTCGGCTACAGCAGCAATATTCTTGGTTGTTCTTGAGTGACGTGCACGGGTTTTATTTTTCACATCACTAAGTTGTCCCAACAGCTCGAATTTTTCCACCAATTTCTGTATTGCGGTCCGACAACGTGCTTCACGACGACCCAAAAATGTTCGAGTTTTACGAACCGTCTCTGCCGAATTTTCACCATCTTTATAGTGAATTTTAATAATTTCAATGCGCTGTTGAAGCGTGTATCGTTCCATTTTTATTAATGGCGGAGTTTCTACTTGTCAAATGTCAAAAAATGACAGTTTCAAAAGTGACATCTATCGAAATAGCGGGCTATTCAAAATAACACCTCTTATTGGAAAGCCTTTTATATGGAATGACATGAGAGCCATATTTCATTTAAAGAAATAAAGAATCTTTTAAAACATGGGACACTGAGCAAAACAAGTTCATTATCAAATTTAGTACCATTTCTCGATGAACACGGTATTCTGATAGCCAACAAAAGCTGATGAATCAAATAATGGGAAACCTTCCATATTCAAGAACACAACCAGCTCACTCATTCTTAACACAGGAGTTGATTTTTATGGCCCGGAATGGGTACACTTTATGATATGTGGAAAGAGATATCAAAAGGCATACGTTGTTGTCTTTAGCTACTTCACAACGGCGGCAGTCCACATAGAATTAGCCACAGGCTTAACTATCGAAACGTTCATAGGAGTAGTGCGAAGATTTATTGGAAGGAGCCATTGCAAAAACCTGTACTGCGATAATGCCACCAATTTTGTTGGAGCCGAAAATCATCTCAGTGAATTACAATCCAGTATATACTCTGGTCAAGCTCATGAAAGTATAAACAATGAATGCAATACAAAAGGAATCCATTTTATCCCAGCTAGAGCTGAGAGCCCGCGGTAAAATCGACCAATCATTTGGTGAAAAGCAGTATATAAAAAGTTTCGTTAAAATATGAAGGAATGGAGACCTTTATCATCGAAATTAGTATTCTATTAAATTCAAGACATATTCTCCGATGTCATCCAATTCCAACGATTTGACTGCTCTAACGCGAAGAAATTTTTGTTTGGGGAACCTCGAGTTCCTCAATGCGATGTAAGATCAAAGGATGGTCCTAGTAGTTTGGCTGAAAGATGGAAACAAGTTTCATCCTTGAAACATGAGTTTCCGACTAGATAGTTGCATGAATACTTAAATGAATTACAATGCCGCCAAAGGTGGAAGGATAGAGCACCAATTGTAGAAGTGGACACTATGGTCGTCCTTCAGGAAGATAATGTACCTCCCATGTAGTGGCCTTTAGGACGTATCATTAAGGTTTATCCTGGGAATAATTGTGCAGTACGAGTGGTGGATGTTAAAATTGTAAATGGGGTAAAAAGTCGGCCAATGCATAGGCTGACCCCGCTATCTACTGATAACCTATTCATACCTGATGAAAATCTCTCGGAAACGGGAAGTAGCACCGACTTCGACGAAGGTCCAAATGAGAAGACACAACGAAAATCCAACATGACCCACCACCTAGCAAATGAACTGAACCAGCCAAACGGAACTGATGCAACCAGAAACAAAATTGAACCATCAAAAAAGAAAGTGAAAAAACGTGCCTTGAAACATGAGACATGCGAAGGAATTAATTGAAAATACCCAATTCAATCAAACATTCGGACAACGTTTTGAACAACTTGGCAAAGTCGCCCATATCACAAGTGAGTGAAATATTATGGTCTATTACAATTTATCTACCTATTGGCTAAAGGTAAACACATTCAAATCTGGAATAACGACGTTAAAAGGGTGTTGCAGCAAGACCGAGAGCGACTCTGGCTGACCTCATCTAATTACGCAATTTGAACGTATGCAACAAGATCTATCCTTAGACAATTTCTTATGAATTCCAACCGCAAAGGACGAAGAGCTGTTGATATTGCTGGCAACTTAGCTCATTCACATTCCTCCTTAATGTGTGTAGCGAAGAGCTAACAAACTAACCCACAACTAGCGCCTCGCTTAAACTTTTCAGAGAAAAGGATGAGCCTTTCGCACTAAAAATCAACACTTGACCGCGGTGGCAATATTTCTAATCCTTGTACTACAAAATTACAATTGCAAGCGTTAGGTAACTTCCAAAGGGACACTTGCACGAATCGTTCAGTTTCTGTGACTTTGCCGGAAATCTGGTCTAGAGCACTTTTCAGCCTCGGACACCGAGCAAAACTTTGCCTTTCTACCTTCGCTCGACGCTAGCAAATCTGCTTTCCGACTTCTGCTCGCTAGACACTGTGCGATCAGGAGTCAATATTTGTTTTTCAACGCTTTTTCACAAATCACTGGCAGAGACCCCACACACATAGAACCATTCTAAATTAAATTTTGCACTACACGGCAAACTCTGTCCAAAATACTTCACTGCAGCTGACCGAATCAAGCCTCTGTGGTGGCATGGAACGTCCCGACGTCGGCGCAAGCAGGTTCCCGTCCCCCGACAAATCTTCCCTCGCAAAAATTAAAAATTTGCTTGATCATTTTTCTTGATTCTCATGAGCTGATGTACCCGAAGAAACCCAGTTAAATACTCTCGTCGTCGTCGTGATCATCGTTGACATGAGAATCGTCAACATCGTTTTCGTCGTCATCATCGTCGTCGCAACACCTACCTGTGTTGCTAAAAAGTGTAAAATCAAGTCTACATAATCGGAAAGTGTAAATTGCTTTGCAGAAATGATTTCTTGTGGTGCTCGGACTACGCAACGAACACACGGAGTCCCGAACTCCTCAGGATCCAAGCCGAAATCCGCCAACAAACGGCCAGCTCAAGAGTTCAACGTGTAGACTACACCCTGTTGACGCGCTAGTCCTGAGCTTTAGTTTTTCAAATCAAGTCAAGTCCAGGTGTACAAGATGACAAGGGACTCAACCAGATAGCACCTCACGATCTCCTCACTGAACCATCGCACCACCGGAGCTCGACGAGCCCGAGATCCTCAAAGCGGCTATTGTTTCTCCACTGACTAATTCCCCCGACGCCCAGCTAAAAAAGCTCCTCACAGGCGTCGAGCTCGGGCAAAGCCTCGCCCCGCCAAAGCAGACAACAAGACTTCATTGGCCAGTTCAACACACGGCTGGAGTACACATCCACCGGAGACAAAGTCGTCTCCGACGCGCTTTCATGTGTAGAGACAACCACGGTACCCACCGTCCTTTCCGCTCGTGCCATCAGCGAGGCCCAGGCCACAAACGCTCATTTGCCGTAACTTCTGGCAAACGCTGGCCTCAAACTGCATGAATTGGCATTAGAAGAGTACCTAGAACACTAAGTCGAATTCAACGATACCATCAAGCCTTACTTGCCAGTCGCGCTTATCAGCTCTCGCCCCCCAGCAGGCAGACCAGCAAATGCTTGCAAAAGATGTGTCTCGATGGGCCAAGTAGTGTGCACAATGCCAGTGTTCAAAGGTCCATCGCCAGAACCGCGCCGAACTACGCAGCCTCAGGGTGCCAGACGGCCGTTTCGACCACATCCACGTCGACCTAATCAAGCTTCCGCAGTGTGAGGGCTATGAAAGCTGCGTCACTTTCATCGATCATTCTACACGCTGGCCGCAGGCAACACGGTGTTACTCGACCATTGGGTTGCCATATTCGCCACGCGAAATCACTTCAGACCAAGGCCGTCAATTTGAAGCCAATCTCCTAAACCAATTTGGTCGCCTCCTGCGGGTCAACCAAATTCAAACCTCAACGTACCATCCACTGGACAATGGTGTATGGTAGAACCGCACTCTCAGTCAAGTCAAGAAGCCGCTCGACCAGCCATACTCCGGACTGCGCAGGGTCATCGAAACGGTCAGCGACCGCACCTACGTCATAGACCTAAACGGTGTCGCCAAGACCTTCTCCACCGACCATCTGAAGCCAGCGTACTTGGAGCACTCCGATGCCCAGCCATCAACAATACTGTTACCATCGCCTTAGCCACCCTCACCGCCACTGCCCTTGCTGCCAACACAGGTGATTCAACCGGCCAACGGCATGCTGAAACAGTAGCAGCAAGAGGAATGTCACCTGTTCACTCCCTTCGACGAACACGAAGAAAATGACTGTGGCGCAAGCAGATCCTCGTCCCTCGACAAATTTTCGCCGTGACTCGCTTACTATCGGCGCAAGCAACATCTCTCGCGAAAATTAAAAATTTGCTTCAGCCGTTCTTCCACATTATCTCGAGCCGATGTACCAGAGGAAACTCAGACGAGTACTCTCGTCATCGTTGTCATCATCATCGACATCGTCTTATCACTGACGCCGTTTTCATTATCATCGTTGGCGTGGTCTTCCGTCAGGAGCCGCCAGTAACACCTGTATATCTGTGTTGCCAATAAACAAAGAGTGAAAAATCAAGTGTACTTAATTGCAGAAGTGAATTACTTTACACCTCTACTATTCCCGGACGCTCACTACCGCCTGACTTAACCTCCCAACAAAACAGACCTCAAATCCTCCCGCCAAATACTCATCGTCCCCCGGTCAAGAGTTCATCAGCGGATAATGGCTGTTGTCGACGCATCCCGTTAGAAAAACGCTTATCCATAGCAGCAAATGAGCTGGTTCATCTTAACTGTGCGCTTAACATTTGTGTATTTAGGCGCCAAAATAACGAGAACCAGTAATGAAAGAGACGAAATACGCCGAAGAATACAGCTCGCAAATAAAATTTTTTTTTTTCAGTATTGACGATCTTGAAAGCCTTTGAGCGACGGGTCCTGAGGCGAATAATCGGAGCGAAGCTAGACGGGGACCAATGGCGAATTTGATGCAACCATGAGCTATGTGAAATTTTTGACGAGCCCGAGGTCTCAACGATTGTATGACTGCAGAAGTTGCAATAGGCAATGGACGAACAATGGATATTAAATTAACTAAAAAAACGAGTTTTCCTTGAAACCATAGAATTTTGTTTATTTTGGATATACCGATATTTCGGAAGGCAGTTGCTTCCTTCTTCAGTGCTAACGAATTCTTAAAACAACCAAACAACAGTAGATTCTCGTACGACATGTCCATCCGTATCGTCAACAAACCCATCGTGCGGATAATTTTCTCATGCATCAATTTTCATGTAAAATCTTATGCACCCATTCAGTTGATATCCCACAAGCCTCAGCAATTTCCTTAATTGTTAATCGGCGATCTTCCATCATGGTTGTATGCACTAAACTGACAATATCTTTTGTTGAAACTGTTTTCGACGTCCAGAACGTTCATCGTCAAAAATGCTTGTGCGACCCCGTTTGAACTCGGCCACCCAATGTTTCACGGTTGTAAATGAGAGCGACGATTCACCATACATGGAGTCTAGCTCTTCTTTCACTTCCCGAGTTTTTCTCCTTTCGAATAGAGGTACTTTATCACCCCGTGATACTCGATTTTATCCATTGTTCTTAACAAATGTCACCTGTCAACTATGGAAGGGTACCATGTTTTTTGTACTGATCGGAATGACTTGAAATTTTTATGGCATACATATATAGAGGCCGTCTATTGATCGGCAAGAGAACTTGAATGTACCATGACTTTTTTGCCGGTAAGGTCGGAAACTTTTCAAATGACCCTCATATATTATTTACATGACAACTATCGCCATAAATCTGCTACAGTCTTAGTGTTTAAATACGTTAGCACAATAAAAAATAAACACAAATGAACTGTCATTATTTCGAAGCATCGCGAAATAGCTGCATTGTGTCAAGCATAGCTTAAACATCTCTTAAACGCATGATCACAAGATGTCGTGAATATTTATACTGAAAATCAGAAAAAGGTGATTTGTGACAGTAACCACCAAGACGGAAACTGTTAGTTAAGTTGAGTGAATTTTGATTTCTGAGATATTTGTTGCCTTTGTACGCTCAAATGTGTACAATTGCGACGGGGATACAAATATTTCGTACGTTTTGCCTCCCCTGGACCCCTGGATGCACAAAATGACTTTTTTATTTCAAATTTTAAAAGTTCTAATCAAGACCTTTCATTTGATACCCCACTCTGATAAAAAAATTTAAGGGCTACATCGTTAGAAGGGGGAACCGCTTATACAAATTTTGAAATGTTTGATAAGACTTAAACATTTGACTGACCACCACTTCTGACCTCTTCACAAAGTTTGATCCTTCTTGCTGTTATAGTTTCTGTGGAAACTTGTTGCGACGTACGAACAGACGAACGGATAGACAGACAGGATGGGAAACTTGTAGGTCTTTCTGAAAGAATAGCAGTGAGGGACTCTGGGAGTGTGCGATGGGAACTTTAGTTTCGTTTTGCAAATGATTATGTATAGTTTAAAAAGTTATATATGGATAAACGCAGGAAAAATTCAGGAATTAATGTGACAAATTCAAAAATCTAGGATGCATATAATATGACAAACTACTCAGTGCAATCAGTTTTTGTTCTAATTACATAATCTAATTATTGCTGGCTCTTTCCTTTCAACATATTGTCCACGTGGTTTGTTGTTGTCAAAAACAAGCGAACTCCTTCAGGACATAATCTTTGAGCCTCTTCGCTAGTGAAAAATATTTTTCTATGAGCTGCACTTCATCTGGTTCTCCATAACAATAACGACGACGCAACCAGCGGTTGAAGCCACGATGTTAACAACACATCGGGAGCGGTAATAACGACGACAAAAACGACAATTAATACAATGACAGTGAAGACGGACGAAAAACGGAGATTAATAGACAGTCTGGCCCAGACTGAGATTCCTGCGGCGTTCGGGCGCAGCTAAAAAATGATGCGAACGCCAGACCGTCCCATGAAGGAAAAGCGGGAAACTCTGCAGGACGCGCCAGATGTTCGAGCGGTGGAGGAAAATATAAACAAACCCGAGAATTTGACGGTCACTGCTGCGATCGCTGCCGAAGCGATTGAAGCAAAGGTCGTAAATCCCGAATTGGTAAAGCACCTTCCTGAAGTCCACGAGGAGATTACGGCAGAAAAAGAAACGAGTGACCAGGCAAATAAAGTGACGATGTGTGATTTCATCGCCAACGTCGAAAAGGTTGCGGAAGTACTCTATTCGTAAGCAGAAGCCGATAACCTCTCCCAATGACGATGGCCGTAAAGTACAATTGCCGCCCAGCGACATGAAGAAGAAAGGCTATTCCGAAAAGCGGGAGTTGTTCTAAAAAGAATACAATCTGCATGCGACTCCCCAAAAATTGCCAAAGCAGTATGGATTGGGCTCCTTGAACTAGAGGAACTCCTAGACCGCATAGGGCATTACAGGAGGAGCTGGTTAAGAGCCGAAGAGGACCAAAAGGCCGAAGAAGAGCAAACGGCTAAAGAAGCGCTTAGGGCACGTGCAGACGGCTCCACAATTAAAAATTAATAAAAGAATGGCGTCCAGCCCAATCGAAGGAGGTCGTGATGAAAGAAGGAAGGAACAGGCACTTGATGGGCGCGGAACACCAGATCAGTGGTTCCAGATAGTGAAGAAAGCCGCTAAGCAACTCCTTCAAAAGGTTCCAGAAAGTAAAGCTTGCACGGACGCCCAAGAAGAAAGAAGACCCGATGAAAATTAGGAGAGAAAGGAGCCCCGACGAAGACCCCGGCAGCAGGCACTGCTCTTAAACCCCAAGATGGTCGATCCTACGGGGAGGTGTGGCGGGACATCAGGGGCAACCTAAGGCCCGAAGACACTAACACTGCCATTAAAGCAGTACGACCAACGCGGTCGGGCCACATACTGGTCGAATTCGGAGCAGAGGCCGACAATAAGGAAGCATTCTGCAAAGCAGTAAAGAAAGTCCTCGGCAAAAGCGCACCAGAGCCTCGCTTGAGGCGATGGCAACGATCGAAATACGAGACATTGACTGTGTCACGGATCTGGCCGAGGTAGAAGAGGCCATCAAAAGGGAGTTCCCTAGCGTGGGCGGGATCAAGGCGAGGCTGATACCAGAAAACCATAGGGGGCAATGCATGGCCATAATTGACTTGACCGAAAAGGACGCCGAACAATTTCTGAATAAAGACAAAGTACGAATAGGGTGGGTTGCCTGTAGGATCCGGCGAAGAGCACCGCCTCTTCAATGTTTCAAATGCCTTGGCTATGGTCACACCGCGCAAGTATGCAAAGGACCCGATAGGAGTTCTCTTGCTACAAATACGGTGAAATTGGACATAAAAAAAGAGTGTACGAAGGAGGCACATTGTATTCTTTGCAAGGACGCTGATCCAAGACATGATTTTGGAAACGTCTTGGGATCAGGAAAATGCCGGGTGTTCCAGGAAGCCCTAGCCAAGGCAAGTTTGAACTTTAATGAGCCGCATCCTTCAGCTAAACCTACACCGCAGCTCAACCGCCCAAAATCTGCTTGAGCAGTTTGCGAGGGAAATGAAAACCGACTTTTTGCTACTGAATGAGCAACACTCCTCAGGAAATGTGCGAACTTTTCTGTAATTATTTTTCTTCACTTTTCAATCTCTCTACCACGCCTGCGCAAAGTTCACCCTTCCCTGCTTATCATCAACCCATTTTTTCCTCTATCACTTTTACTTCTGTAGAAATTGAAAATCTTATCAATACTCTTGATGTTTCTGTTGGTGCTGGTTCTGATGGCATTCCTAATTTCTTCGTTAAATCTTTATCATCAACTATATCTGTTCCTTTAGCTTTACTTTTCAATATAAGCTTATCTACTGGCCTATTCCCTTCTAACTTGAAAAGAGCTTTCCTCCTCCCTATTTTTAAGAAAGGTGACGCCTTTCTGGTTTCAAATTATCGCCCCATCTCTTTATTGTTTTGTTTTTCCAAATCACTGGAACGTATTGTTCACTCCAAACTGCTTGCGGCTGTGGAGGACAAGCTGATTCCTGAACAGCATGGTTTCATCAAAGGTCGTTCTATTATGACCAACCTTATGGAATTTACTACGGTTATTGCTGGAGCCTTTGAGAATCGATTTCAGGTAGAAACCCTGTATCTTGATTTTTCTAAGGCCTTTGATTCGGTCAATCACCATATTTTGCTCCAAAAAATTCATGCACTTGGTGTCGTTGGTAATTTGTTCAAGTGGCTCTCCTCCTACCTTTCGAATCGAATATGTCATGTTACTTTCAATGGTTTTACCTCTTCTCCATTTGTCCCGTCTAGCGGCACTCCCCAAGGGTCCATTCTCGGTCCGCTTTTATTTGTCATCTTTATCAATGATCTGCCTTCAGTCATTAACTCCTCCTGCCTTTTTTATGCAGACGATGTGAAATTATTCAAGGTCGTATCCTCTCAAAATGACCTTGACATACTGCAAGCTGATCTAAATTCCTTGGACCTTTGGTGTCAATCTAATCAGCTTCCCCTTAAAGTTACTAAATGTATACATGTATCCTTTTTCTCCAAACCTTATCCATTCATTGGTCATTTCTTCATAAAAAATAAACGTCTTAGCACCGTGACTCATATCAAAGATCTTGGAGTCACCTTTGACTCCAAACTAAAATTCGATCTTCACGTCTATGATATTGTTTCCAGAGCATCACGTGTACCTGGATTGATTTTACGTCACTCCATCATATTTTCTGATCCCTTTTCTTGTATTAAGTTATTTGTAAGTTTAGTTCGTTCTATCCTTGAATACTGCTCCCCAGTCTGGTCTCCTCATTTCGTTTACCTTAAATCCTCGATCGAATCTGTTCAGCGTAAGTTTACGAGAATTTTACTGTTAAAATTTCGTATTCCTTATTGTTATTATCATGTTCGTTTGTCTATCCTTGGTATTCCTTCTTTAGAACACCGCCATATTTATCTGGATGAGTGTTTCCTTTATCGTCTCTCCCTTGGTTACCTTAACACGAAGTTGGTAGCTGAACTCCCGGTCAGAAATGCTGTCCGTCCTACCAGAAGTTCCAAAATCTTTGATGTTCCGTTTGCCAGGAGCGTGACTTATTTTCACTCTCCTCTACTAAGGATTACGCGTAAACACGATGATCTTCAGCTTGGATCTTTCCCCACTTCTTATCTCCATTTTAAAAATAGAGTAACTTCTGCACTCGCTAAGCTTTGAATTTTTTCTTATATGTTTTCTATGTCTCTCTATCTTTCACTATTATTACTATTTTTGTAATTGGATTATATCTGTAAAATAGCAATGAATAAATAAACACCATGATAAAAATCCAGCACCATGGTATCCTGATGAAAGTGGTACTGCCGCCATCTGGGTTCGAAATAGTGATTTCCAGCTGAAGGCCTGTGGACGTGGGGATGGTTTTGTGTGGGTTCGGTGCTCAGGGACCACCTTCTTTAGTGTGTACCTAACGCCTAACGAATCGATATCATCTTTCCAAGCTAAGCTTTAGGCTTTGGAGGGCGCTGTTTCGAACGCAGAAAGTAATCGAATGGGGTATGCCTGTAAAAAAATCTGTGGGGAAAACGAATCCTGGCAATGGCGGCCAGGACGGCCCTCGTCGTACTAAATACCGGCAATACGCCGACTTTCGGCCGTATCGGCTCTGAAGGAACCATACCGGACGTGAAATTCGCCTCGGAGTCCTTAGTACGGAGGATATACAACTGGAGAGTATTAGACTACTCAGCCAGTGATCATCAATGCATTCTGCTCAAGATAAGCGATGATTACTGACGTCCTTGCTCTCGGCTTTCTACGATTGGATGCAACATCAGAAGGATAGACGTCGAGAGGTTCGTCGACGTTCTCACAGCAGGTGCACCGCTACAGGGAGATCCGGAGGGGACGGAAGAACTGGCAGCTCAAGACGTGGTGAACTCGATATGAGCATCATCACAACTGCTTGCTGCGGTGCTATGCCCCGTTGAGAACCCCGGCACGGTAAGCCCCCAGTGTACTGGTAGTCAACTGAAATCGCTGAAAAAAGAAGGGAGTGTCACAAGCTTCAGAGTGAGGCTCAACGTTCTCGAGAAATGCATCAAGGGAAGACTCACTGGCGCGATTCGTGCTGCTGGGGACCTATCTCCTCGGCAGTACGGCTTTAGAGCAGGACGTTCCACTATCGAGAGGTGTTGGGCGTGGTCCAAAAGGCAGAGGCATATAGTCGCATCAAACGACGGATCGTCCTGTTGGTGACAATCGACGTCAGGAACGTCTTCAACTCCGCTAGATGAGTGGCTATTCTGGATACGCTGGAAAACCCTTTTCAAGTTCCAAAATATCTAATGTGGCTTTTGAGGAATTACTTAAAGGATCGAAGCCTGCTCTACGACACGAAATAGGGCCAACGAAGGATGGAAATTACATTGGGTGTTGCCCAGGGATCTATCCTTGGTCCGGACCAGTAGAACGTGTCTTACGACGGGCTAAGGAGACTCGAACTGCCAGATGAGTCGCGCTTGGTCGGCTATACGGGTAATGTTGCGGCTCTGGTCGCTGGATGCACCGTTGAACAAGCACAACTTAGGCTAGGTATGCTAATGCGCCGAGTGAGCGACTGGATGACTGCTCGCGGGTTCAGTTTAGCACTGGAGAAACCCGAAGTGGTCATCTTGACAAAAAAGAGAATCCCTAGAGTAAGGATGATCAGTAGTGGAGATATGCAAATCGAATCAAAGCCTTCGGTGAAGTACCTGGGGCTACTGATCGACTCGAAGATGAATTTCTCTGAGCAAATCAGGGCAACGTCTGAGAAGGCTGCTTCAGGAGTATCGGCTCTGAGTCGTCTTATGGCCAAAGTAGGGGGACCTAGCCCATCAAGAAGACGCCTCCTGATGAGTGCTGTAGGGTCAGTGCTACTGTACGGAGCAGAGGTATGGGGCGACGCTCTCAGTAAGGAGGTTTACCGAAAACGCCTGGCACAGGTACAGAGAAGAGGAGCGCTGAAGATTGCATTTTCGTATCCGACAGTCACTGACCCGGCGGTGAAAGTTATTGCAGGCGTAGTACCTGTCGGCCTCCTTGCTAGAGAGCGCCGCTCTATTTATCTGGGTGGAAACGAGGATGCGAGGGAGATGGTTGCCCGCGAGGAGAGACAACGCTTGCTCAATGATTGGCAGCAGTCTTGGGTGAATTGCACGAAGGGAAGGTGGACTGCGCGCCTCATCCCGGATGTGAGACCGTGGCTCAATCGAAGGCATGGAGAGACTGACTTCTATCTGACCCAGCTTTTTGGCGGGCATCGGTGTTTTTAAGTGTTATCTGCACAAGATTGGTAAGTCGCGGTTTTGCCCAGGAGAAGAGGACAATGCCTGCAACACATCTTTTGCGTGCACAAAATTGTTCAAGCTGCGAAGGGAGCTCTACTGGGAGACGGGAGCGCTCATCCCGGATAATATAGTTGCGGTGATGCTCGACTCGTTTGGCAAATGGAACCAGGTGGCACATTATGCTCGGGCAGTCCTAAAACATAAAACGGACTCACAGCAGCCGGAGGCGTTGGGGCTGGAGGTCGCTTTTCTGGCAATTCCTCTTTCCCTCTCCCCTTCCGCTAGAAAAGGGATCCCCCAGCTTGAAGGCTCCTCACGGCGTAACAAAATGAGACCTGGCCCGAAGTAATATGTCAAACAGTTCGAATCTGGGCTCTCAGATTGACAGGGGAGTTGCTTAGTGGGTACTCCAGTCATCTTCTTGCAGGCATTTCTCCATTTCCAATTTTAGGTGGAGTATTAGAAAATAGGACGTCATTTTGCCGCATTACCTGGGTGAGTTCGTAAAATTTTAAAGAACGCCAAAGAGTTGTAACATTTAATTTAGATCTAATTTGTTTGAAGATTGGTGTCGATCTCACAGGTGGTAACTGTCGTAAATCCCCGATAAAAATAATATCGAGTCCAACATAATTCCACGATGAAATGAAATGTTTTACAAATCTTTGACCTCTAACATACTCGTACATGGCCATTTGCAAAACGAAGCTAACCTCCCCACCGAACACTCCCAGAGTGCCTCACTGCTGTTTTTGTGCGAACTTAATTCATTAGATTTAGTACTGTTTTAGAAATTAGCAGAAAAATTTACTAAACTTTTAGTAGAACTCTACGTTCACGCCAGCCCAAATTATCTCATTTGGCGAACGTAATTTTCAAATCTTATGAAAGTATTCGTACCAAGTTGGCGTGATTTTGTTTGATAATCCTATTGCATTTTATTTGTCAAAACATCGAAATATGACAAATTTATTTCGCCGGGTGTACAATTCTTAAGCATATTTGAAAAATTTTCAAAAAATTGTCAATGATGTATTTATCAAATTTATTTCGGTGCGTTCGGTACATTGTACGCTTTTTCTGGGCTCACTTCTCTCGCTCACTTTTCGTTAGAAAATTCGTAAAGGAAGCTAAACTTCCAAAACATTTTACAAAGACCTAAAAACATACTAATACTATATTTCTTTCAATTACTTGTTGCATACTTTTAAGAATTTTCATGCATATTCTAAGCTTTTTTATGCATATTTTAAGCATTTTGGGTTGCATACAATCCGGTCATTACTGATAACATATGGTGGGAAGCACATATGACATTGACAAATTAGGTTAGCGCTAATATCTCAAATAAAGAACTCCTCTATGATATAGCAGCGATAGGTCAGCGTTCGCAAAGCATGTTTGACACCTTTTAAAGAATCAGATTAGCTACAATTTAAAAAGTTCACTACAAAACTAGCCGTTAGGTGTCCTATACTCCCATAGCATCTCACAACAAATAATGACGATATATTGTAACAACTCCTTATAAGCAATCACATGGAGTTAGTATTGCATATACATTATGTTAGTAACAAAACGGTAAGACCAGATTGAGAATTGATCATGCCAAGTTTTATGTGACAATAATGATGACATGATGCTTATGCCGGTTTGGTATTAGCGCGAAGAGACTACGAGTATGATTCAATAAGTAAACCAGTCATTAAGAAAGCCCTTTTAGAGGCAAGCTCCATGTGGGCTATATATAATCGATCGGTTGTGTTTTTGAACGATGAAACAGCTGAGCATGAAGAGATGACCGCGTTGACAACGCTACGGAGCACATCTACGCCGCGGCCTTCGTGGCATGAGTAAACAAAAACTACAACCAATCTATGACCACGTAAGGATTGCAGCGATATTATCGAGTCGGACTTCTGTCGATCCACTTGGCAGCCTTGGGAAAGCGCTAAAAGTATTGATTTCAGTCGCCATAAGATATTAATTATTGTTCCCACGCATTAAAAGCCTTCGATTTGCAGCAAAATCAGATAAACCTGAAACTCTTCACCCTCCTCCTGTCGGAGAACCTTTTCCCACGACGACAACAGTCGTAAATTAAATGCTTGTAGATACTTCTGAAGATAAGCAAGAAGCCCTACGTATGAAGAAATCATCCAAGTGGTGCTTACGACAGTACAAACAGAGGCTGATGTAAGTTGTTGCACGGGCACCAGATCCCGTACTCTTGATCGCGTTAATAATGCTTTATTTCCTCGATAATAAATCAAATATTAATTGGCGAGGTAAGATGCCGCTTTCAGTGCTGTGCGATTCGCTGATCGGCCGGTAATCGATCGATCCATCGACAGGGCCGTAGTTGCTCGTTCCCGCTATTTGAGCCATCGATCACGCTCGAGAATGAAATGTGCTCCAGATCGCGATTCTTGAGGCGAGTGTCGTGCACTCGGACCGCGCTGCTTTCTTTCGGATCGCGCAACTGCAGCGCCTTGCCGCAAATTCTCAAACTCATATGCAGACTATGACCGCGCGATCGCCAATTTCTCTAAAGCCACACTCCCCAAAACCTCCACAACAGCAAGCAACGCCGTCGAGATTAACGGAGGTTACCTGATCTTTGATCTTCGTTAAGGTAAAATGCTCTATCATCTTAAAGCTTTTTCAGATAAGAATTTTTAAGCGAAAAGAGAAGAAAAGAAAAAAATTTGTTCCAATCACTGATCATGCCAATTTTTTGCTGGATCTTACCCGAAAACGTAGACTACGCAAAGAAACGGCCAAATCTGAAGCAATCTTGTCTGATATGTTTCCACAAAAAAATATTAACCGTGCGGTTGGCTATCACGCCAGACGGTCTTCTCGTAAAAGTGAAGAAGTGAAGAATGCCTTAACAGTACTGTGCTGTGCGACAGAGTTGCGCCAACACAGGTACAAGAACCTCTGCGCGGGCGTTCTGCTGATCAATGGAGAACCATCTACTCTGCATGGATGGTCTTTGGAAATATTGAACAAGCAACGGATTTACTCATATGCACTTTGAAGGTTCATCATTAATTTTTTAAGGTGGTTTTGGCTTCACGATAAATAGCGCAATTTTAAGCTATCAACATGTTAACGATATTAGTGGTAATTTAATTGGGAATATGAAGGCATATTAGCAACCTACCACGATGTATCGACTCGGAGGAGATAGAAGTGAATTTTGGATTTGTGGAAGAAAGTAACGAGAAAGTTCTCGTTTGGTGTCCAGCATTAACTTTCGCACCCGTTTAATTTCAAAACACCCCTTTTGGGTACCTGGGTGCTCGCTTGCATTTTTTATGAAACTTCACGTAAATCGTAGGCAGAAAAGTTAAAATTCATCCTTATTTTGAATTGTATACAGATTGAAGTTATTATAAATTATTTCTACTATTTTGGACATGGGGAAAATATTTTCTTAATAAAAAATATATATAATTTTTATTTTATTTTGACGCTTGCTGATTGTTAGAGTACGTTAATCTCAAATTGAGCGCTTACAATCGCAGCAACTTTTTCACCTTCTCTTACAATGTTTCCCAGCACCACATTTGAAGATGTAACAACATACAGTAAATTTACGGCGACCAACTCGCTGCACAGAATTTCCTATTTTTTCGGTATGTTCTGGTCGTGTTATAGGTGGTCCCAAAACGTTTTCGACAGCGATGCGTTTTTTTTGAATGTATTGCACACATCATCTGCCAAACGTTCCATGCCTTCCAAGATCCAGAGAAAAGTACAGCGTATTAAGCGCTTCTTTGATGATATGGTATCTAAATTGTTGCTCTCCACATACAAAATGTAGGCTGCTACAGCTACAATGTGTGAAAGAATACAGCCACCGCCGTTTTGTTTGCTTTGTGGCATACCCTCCCAAAATTTTATCCATAATGTCAACGACAGCTTTACTTTTGTTGTAGTACTTGATTGCCTCTGGGTTTCTTTGATTCCCGGATATATTCGTCCGAAGTAGAATCAAACATTTATTTTTCGGCACGTACGATCACTTCGCCACTTTCTTGTGGAATCAAAAATTGATTCCACTATGTCGTGTGTCAACATACGTCATTGGTGTCGAGAAGGATGGAGAGAGAGATGTGGGACACGAGCAGTTGTTCGTTAGTCGCCGAGCTAGCCGAACGATAATTAGAAAATAAGTGAAGGTTCCTGAAAACCATTCGTTTTAATTGTTTTCCGCTCGGACATTTTATAACTTTCCTCCAGCATTTGACAACTTCAGAAGTGGTATATTCCTCCATTGTACGCGCTGTTTTCCCGAATTTATCCGTTACCGATTGTACAAACGCCGGTAATGAGCATAGACGAATTGCCTACAAAACGATTACGGGTGAAGTTGAAGGAGCCGAATCGCGCGACTCAAGGAGGAGTTGTTATCTGACGAACTGGACAATAGCATCGAGGAAGAAAGCTTTTCGCGAGAGTCACCGAGCTCCATACCGCGCGAGGAAGTGGACCAAATCTGGAACGACATGACCGCCAGTACATAGATACTCAAGGAGCTCACCGCAGCGAAAACCCAGCTAACGCCTATCACCACGTTACGATGAATCAGATACCTGTATCTCTCTCTCACAACCGATCGCCGCCAACATCCGAACCGTCACATCTTCCAACACATCGAATGAAATGTTATTGTCGCATACCATCCTGATGCCGCATACGATGACTACCAACTCCGCCGTAGAAGGTCCCAAGTCCGTTTGAGAAAGGAGGAGGGAACCCCCTTATTTCCCCAACCCGCAGCTTCCATGATTCCTCACCCTAAACCCCCAAAGGCTCCAAACGATGGCTGTGTCCAAAAATTTCACGGAGACCCTCGAAAAAAACCTGGCTCTCATCTTATCAGACGCAACAAGCCACGAGCTCTGGTTGGAAGTGAAAGCGGTTATTAAGACCGTGGCAGAACAGACGATCGGACATCAAGCCCGGCGCAAGAGGAATGATTGGTTCGATGATGAGTGCCAGAATGCGTTAGATAAAAAGAATCCGGCGTACAAAGAATACGTACGTAGGAAAACCAGGACGAAGAGAGAACACTATGAAAATCTCAGAAGAGTAGCGAATAAGATAATTAAGATTAAGAAAAGAAAATACTATGACGACCAATTGAGAAGTATAGATGTAAGTTTAGCGAGCAACAACACAAGACAAGCATACAAAGTCGTGAAAAGCTTGAAACGTGGTTATCAGCCCAAAATCACGCTCTGTCGTGATGAGATCGGCAATGTCATCGCTGTGGAAATCAAGATTAAGGAAAGATGGGCATCATATTTCAAGAACCTCCTTAATCCTCCGTACAGTTCCAGAGCATCGTAGCCTATAGATGTCTGCGGAGAGCTTCCATTGGCCCCACCAACTCTGGATGAAGTTTGTTCCAACATCAAAGCCCAAAAGAATAATAAAGCGCCGGGCATCGATGAGATTCCAGTGGAGATAATCAAATATGGTGGCAGTAGTGTTCATCAAGCTATTCACAAAGTCATCCAGTACATTTGACAACAAGAACATATACCGAAAGAGCGGAGCCGATCAATTATATTCTCTATCCACAAAAAAGGTGACAAGCTACAGTGCGAAAATTATAGAGGCGTATCGCTATTTTGTACGGCGTACAAAATATTTTCAAAAATCTTAGAAAATAACATCGGATCATACGCCAACAGCATTATTGGGGAGTATCAAGGTGGATTTAGAGTAGGTAGATCGACAATAGACGCATTGTTCGCAGTCAAGCAGGTACTTGAAAAATGCAGGGAGTTCAACATAGATGCACACCAAATTTTCGTTGACTTCAAGCAAGCATACGACAGTATTGATCGTAACAAAGTTTACCAAATATTGCTTTGCTTTGGCATCCCAGCCAAATTAGTCCGTCTTACCATAATGACAATGACGTCGACGACCTCCCAAGTCCGCATCAATAACCAACTCACCGATGCCTTTGACACAAATATCGGACTAAAGCAGGGAGATGGGCTGGTCCCATTGCTATTCAATTTGGCTCTGGAGTGCTCATAAGAAAGCTATCTGTCGATACACCAGGTATATTATCATACAAGTCGAGGCAATTAGTAGCTTATGCGGACAACATCAACATTTTGTCACGGTCATTAACAACTGCCAAAGAACTTTTCCTGAAACTCGACAGCGAAGCAAAACTAGTAGGGCTAAAAGTCAATAAAATAACACAACCCTTATGATGCAGTCGAAGAAAAATACCTCAAATACGCAGAATATCACACAATTGTGTATTTAGGCGCCAAAATAACGAAAACGAGCAATAAAAGAGACGAAATACTCGTACGCTGAAGAATACAGCTCGCAAATAAAATATTTTATTCAGTATTGACGATCTTGAAGACCAGCTGCATACACAGGAAAACAAAGCTCCAAGTATACAAATCTGTGATAGGACCTGTGTTATGGTATGGTTGTGAAACATAGACCCTAACCCAAGCATCCGCGAATATATTGTACGCCTTTGAGCGACGGGTCCTGAGGCGAATAATCGAAGCGAAGCTAGACGGGGACCAATGGCGAATTCGATACAACCATGGGCTGTATGAAATTTTTGACAAACCGGAGGTCTCAAGGATTATAAGACTGCGGAAGCTGCAATGAGCTGGCCACATGAGTCGTATGGAGGAACAACGGATACCCAAAAAGGTATTCGTTGGGAGAAATGAAGGCCAGAGACCAGTGGGGAAGCCGAGGAAACGCTGGTCTGACTCGGTCGACGAGGACAGTTCCTCGCTGCTCGGATTTCGGAATTGGAGGACGCGGTCAATGGACCGAGACAGTTGGAGGCGCTATTTGCAGGAAGCGAAGGCCCGAGATGGGCTGTAGTGCTAAGAAGAAGAAGAAGAAGAACTATTAAATTAATGAAAAAATTGTCGACTTATTATGGTTTGGCAATAAGACCTAACTCCGATTCCAAGAAAAACATGCGAAAAGAAATTTGGGCAGCGTTTTATCACAAGGTTTCGACGGATCAAAATCCTTACCACACTTATTGTGCAGCTGGGCCTGACTCTTGATGTAATTACCGTAAAGCTGAGGCCGCTTGTGAATTGAAAAACTACAAACATGCTCCACATCTTGACCAAGAAGCAAAAGAAATCTTGAAACCAATCTATGAAGTGTTTTGGGGTATAACAACAACGAAAGTCTCAATAATTGTGTTTGGAATTTTATCCCTAAGCACACTTTTGCTGGCTTGGTCATTATGGAAATCGCTGCTCACACTGCTACTTGCGTTTTTAATGAAGGGTTTGCGAGTGCGCTGAAAATTATGCAATTGATGGGCGTCGCAATCGGAATTTCAATCCAGTCGTCCCAGCACTAAGGCCTCCTAAGAGTCTAGAACAGCCAAAAGAGATGAAAAATTGAACCTTCAGGAGAAGTATGCGGAAGTATGGGGCAAGCATGGCTGACTAGAAGTACGTAGCATTTACTTTGAACTTACAAAAACTTTAAACGTTAATTTCTCGTAATTACAAAAAGTTTAAACGTTAATTTCTGGAAATCACGTTTTTTGAGTTGGTGTGCACGATTAAAAAAAATTATCTGCCGATCATTTTGAAATTTTAATATGTTGGTGGTGACATGTCTGGCTATCACGAAAATGGCGGCCACTTTTCTGACCTCAAAAATCGATTTTTTTTTAATGCCCGCAATTTTTTGTTAGGTGGAAAAAATTATCCTAGTTCAGGCGATAGCCTGAACCTTCTATGACCTTCTGAACCTTCTCTGACGAAAAAAAATTCAGGAAAAAAATTTTTTTTTTTTTAATCTTAACCTATATGCCCCCTTTATGAAAATTGGTAATGTGGTCGAACCAAGAAGTGTTTAAGAAAAAATAAAAAAAAATTGACGGTTAGGTCTTAAATTTGAAAGTTTCATTTGATTCACATGGTACTTGATATTAGATTTTTTTCATATATTCGTGACCCTCTAGCGGCAACTGTCTTAACCGATTTTGATGAAACTTAGAATTTTAGATTATTAGAGCGAGATCTTTCATTCTACAAATATGAAAATCGAACGATAAATAACAAAGTCGAAAATTTTATACTTACTATTTTTAGCTGCCGTTTCAAAAAAAAAAATTGAATGTCTTTGTTGTGTTCAGAGCTAAACTCCGATTTAGGATACTCGGTGACGAGACTCTAAGACAAATTTCTTTTAAAATAATCCAAAATTAAACGCTTCAAACGGTGGCTCCTAAAGGTCAGAAAGTGAACAAAATTCCTTATTTTAGCAGCAACTAAAGTGTTGAATATGATGTGGCTTACATTGGAAGTATTTTTACGATAGAAAGTTTTTCTTAAACAGTGTTAAACTTTCCAAGTGGCGGCTAATCAAATTCTTATTTGCTTCTTGAAACTAAGGACTCCGACGGAAAATTTGCCTTTCCGGCTGGTGCTGCCAATGGGAATTTTTTTCTTGTTGTGCACGTACGAGCACATCGCCCTATTCTCGTGAAATCAAAACAATGTTGATAACACAGTGTCGTGTGTTGCTCGGAAGAAATTAAGCAGGAATATTGCTTCTGGTCTTTTTTGCAGTGCTCCAACCATTGAAATACCCCACCTCATAAAAAGTTATGATAGTAGTAAGGTTGAAAAAAAGCTATTCATCTTAATGTGTAGTCCTGTTCCTTTGTACTTTTGCACCAGCATCTCATCGACGTTCTCTCCCTGGCTTACTGCCCATGGCTCGTTTGGCAGCTTTCCATAACTATTGAAACTCTTCTAATCGCATATCCAGCAAACTTTTATACCATATTTGGCAGGTCTTGAGGGAATCTACTTTGCAAAAATAGTGCCACCCAAATAAGGAAATAATTATCCGATAACGATTAAGCACTCTGAAGACTTGTAGTTTGACTAGAGATTTACATTGAGTTTGGTCCAAATTTTCCTAATAGCTGCTTCTTTGTCTGTGGGCTTTCCGCATTTCTTGCGTCAAACCATTATCAAAACATATGCACTTTTTTGTAGCTGAAAGGTGAAGTCTATTTACGGCCTGAAAAAGGAGATCCTAGACGCGCAACACATCTGGACTACCCACTAAACACCTCCCCTGTCAATCTAAGAATCTAGTCTGGAACGGTTTGACACATCACTTCAGGCTAGGCCTTGTTCTGCTACGCCGTGGGATGCCTTCAAGATGAGAAATCCCTCTTCTAGCGGGAGGAACGGGAGAAGGAGAGATTGCCAGAAGAGTAATCCCCCAACCCTAGCTGCTGCGAGTATTGCTGAAACCACATGTCAGCAACATTAATGCCTACCAATCGAGCCACCAAAAAGTTAGTAATCATGTCTCTGTACCGGTCGCCGTTGACTGTTACATTGTAACCATAATGTACGAACTATCCCACCATCAACATCTAATGGTGACGTTCCCTGGGTGTAATGGTATTTCGGCAACTGCTTGTGTATTACCATCGCTCCAAATGCGCCAAGTCCGTCTGTTGATGCAGCTATTTAACCAAAAGTTTGCTTTATCACTGAACAAAATGTGATTCTCAAATTGAATTGTCTTTTTCAACATAAATTTGATCAATTTGGAAACATTGCTGGGGCCTGAGTCTATTCATGATGAATTGCCAAACAGACCTAACCTCAAAATAACCGAGAACCTTGACTTCGGTTGTCACCGGAAATAGTGTTGCCATTTTTAAGTTCTTTGCCTCTCAAAAACACAATTTACGAAGCTTATTTTGACTATACACAATTCTATACCTAAGAATGGGAAGTATAGAGTGATAGGATTTTTGCGACGTCCGATCTTGTTCTTTTCGTTGAACAAAACTAATTATTCTGGAAATTTCAGCTTTCGCAGATCCGAATTTCCAACCTCAACATCATTTTTCAAAACCTAGTTTCTAAATAATGGAGGTGGCCAAGTGAATTTTTTAATGTTTTTATACTAACCGGTACTTGATCTTAGCATGTACGAAAAATCAAGTTAGTTAGTAAACCACAAAAGGAGCTAGGAGCATTTAAAAGTCATGAAAAATTGTAGAAAATACGGTAATTTAACGATGTCTTCAAGCAATTTAAATTATCTTTCTTGTTTGCGTATTTTTCTCAAAATCTGCTATCTGATTGCTTTCAAATTGATTAAAAATTAACAAAGTATGTTCACCGAAAAAATAGTGACTGCGCATAATAACAAAGCATAAAAATCACACCTTTCGCTAACTCTTACAGCAGCAGACCAAAACTAGCTCATCCAAAAAATCAAATGACGATCAATTGTATCATTTTGCATCGATATTAAGTTTCATCAAAATCAAAAAAGATTGCTGCTTCGCTCATTTGATGAAGAATGACCCACAAAACAAATTTGAACACTTAGCACTGAAAACCCAAGCGTTTTGACTAAAACCCTAAGCGTTTTAAGAACCCCTAAGCGTTTTAAGCATTTGAAGCAGAAGCTACTCCGTAGTATTCGTAAACTGGCACATGAGGCAGTGCACGACTATTATGAAGCGCTGTGCTACTTAATGGAGGAATCCGTCAGGCCCATGGCAGAGTAGGACTTCCCTTGAGATGTTCTGGGAGAGAATTCGTCCTGAGTTACAGGAGCGGATGGTTTATGCCTCTCGCCGCTCTGTTGCGGAGCTTTGTGCTTCAGCAAGGGCTTTGAAGGCTATCTACAACATCCCGAGTCGAGCAGCCCAGAGCCATACTATGTAATAATCGTCGAGAACAACCGGACCGACACTTAGCAGCTGAAGTTGATCATCATTTCACGTCACTGACTTCCCCACCAACGATTCTACTGGACGTTCTAGATGTGCTTATCCTGCTAATCCATACTGATTTTGGCAACCCGGAATTGACTGAGATCAACTAACTGGAGCAAAAGGCAAGGACCGGCGCTTGCCGGAATTGCCATCAACCGGGTCCTCGTTTATAGTTGCGGCAAGCCGGACACATATACCTCGGATTGTCCTGATTGCAGCGCATCAAAAACCGGCAAAACGATTGCCCACACACACCCTAGTGGTAGCCCACACCCAATACTAGTTACGTTAACACCATCATTATTAAACAATCGACGGTGGATGGTTCCTTTCTTCCAGAGGTCTCACCAAGAACCTTGCTAAAAAGAACACCTCTAATGCCCCGGTGCAACCCAAACAGATGGTGATCCGGTTAATAAAACCTTACCATATTCAACTCCAGGGATATTATGCGGTGCATGAAAGGATTTTTGCTTCAGAAGAAGTCATCTCAAGCTCACACAAAACCAAGTGGCATTCCCGTCGTTGGAGGAGCTCCTGCAAGAGAGTACGCCCCAGCCATCAAACCTTGTCCTATTGTGACATTTCTGAGTTCACAGAAGACGACACATGACCTTATGCACCGATCAAATTGCTCGGTGAAGTCGCCGACGTCCTAATTGACATCAGTTGTCTTTTGCCTGTAGTTTTGCCACGAAGGGTCTCAATCAAAACCCCAACCTAGTTAAATCTTGCCGCCCGGACATGGCACCAAATATACCATCAAGGGAGTGCTGACCACACCTGTTGCACAGCTCATTGACCCAAAATGTTTATCCCGGCATTGATTTCGTCCTGCAATCTAGTTTACCCACGGACTCTCCCCTAGTAAGGCACATGAACTTAGATCTCCTCCAAAGAAACGCGAATTGAATCAAATCCAACCGCAACGTCTGAAGGCACCCATAGCTGCATTTCCATCCTACGCTACTGAAGGCCTTAGGCGTACCAACCTTGTCTCATACATTACAGACGCCGGTGGTAGTAAGCCCGTTAAACAGAGACACAATGTCATCTCGCCGGCCATGGAAAGGTTATTAAAAGCAGCGCTGGATAGGATGCTAGCGTTAGAAGTTATAGAGTAGACTCAAAGCGCCTAGCCCTCCTCTGTAACTATGGTGGTAAAAACTAATAAAATGTGTTTTTGGCTGGATGTACGGAAGGTCAATACGGTGACGATCAAGGATGCTTACCCTCTCCCACTAATTGATGGAATACCTGATTCACTGCCAAACGCTCACTACATTACAAGCCTTGATTTAAAAGATACTTTTTGGCAAATTTCGCTTGATGTAGGATCGAGGTAAACTGGCTTCACAGACCGAACGACTCTTATAAAAAAGTTCATTGCTATGCCGTTTGGCCTGCGTAACGCACCGTAGACGATGACTCGGCTGATAGATAAAGTGGCTAGGCACCAAGTGTTTGTGTACTTGGGTGATCTCGTTCGATCAACATCTATTACTACTGCAGGAAAATCTATGTTATTACTGCTACAGGATGCGGCCCTACATACGGCGGAGCTAACTATTAACACCCAGAAGAGCCAATTTTTTTATGAAAGAAGTCCGGTCTTTAGGACACATCATAAGTCACGGTACCATTGGGACCGATCTGGACAAGACTTAGGTTATTGATGAGTTCCCGTTGCCGAAGACGGTCAAGCAGCTGCGACGTTTCTTGAGGGTGGCGGTGGTATAGACGGCTAGTGAGAAACTATGCAAAGGTGTCAGCACCGATACAGAAAGGTAAGTCCGACTAAGGAAAAAGGAAGGAAGTTTGATGGGATTGATACCTTTCTTAGGAACCAGCATAAAAATTAAATTTTTGGTAGGCCATCTAATTTAAATTCGATTTTAACCATCGTTTGATGTTTTATGACATAAACACAAACACCCCTTAAATGAAAAGAAGTTACATTTAATGGAATAAATTTTATTAATAATAATGAGCTATCTTCTCTTTTTTCTATACCTCAGCGGATATGGGAGCCGCAACGTTGGCGAGGGCCCTCCACTCTATCACAGTCATCGGGCTGTAGTTCTTTGAGCGTTGCAGGGGCTTTTGACGGGATAGAGAGCTCTTGCATGTGGTCTCTTACCATCGGGACGGGGACAAGAGAGCGCCAATCCCACCAGGATGCCCCTCGGCAAAGGTGAGGTCAACTCCTGAGCCCACACGGCTAAAATAAGACAATAAGTTGATAAGTAGCACCTTTAGTTATGGCGTCGACCTTCTTTTTTCTAGTTAGTCGGTTGAATTCAGCATTAATTCGTACATTTAAAACTCTTTGTAGTAGACTTAGTGCTAGGGAAAAAGATCCCGCTCCATGGCGCCGCAGCTAGCCTGCCATTACATGTATGCGTCCCTCGATCATGTTGTTTCCAGCTGAGCACTGATCATTAGCTCGCTGGGGCAGCATTCCTTCTCTGCTACTTTTTAAGGAACTTAACAATTTGAAAAAAACTACACACCGTTAGTGTTCCAGTCCGATGAAACGGTTTGCGCATTTTACTTTAAGACCCGTACGATACTAGCCATTTTAACTAAAACGCCTGAAAAATGTTCTATAATCACCTGCAAAGACTAGTTGACTCATTGCCTACAAACGACACCATAATAATCCTGGGTGATTTCCACGCTAAGGTTGGCAATGAGCTATCTCATCGGGGAACAACTGGAGGATATAGTTCCCGCGATGAAACGAATTACAACGGCCAGCGGCGGATTGATTTTGCATGTAGCAGGAATCTAGTCATACGTTCGACTTGCTTCCCACACCGACGCATTCATAAAATGACCTGGGTATCACCGGATGGCAACACACAAAACCAGATTGACCATGTTCTGATCCAACAACGTTGGGCCTCGAGCATACTTGACGGCCGTACTTACCGACGAACCGATTGTAACTCGGATTATTACTTGATCAAATCAACTTATCAATGTCGCATGTCAAAGGCGTAATCGGCAAGGACCAGCCCTGTGCAGAAATTCGATATCGAGAGGCTCCAAACGGCGTCTGTCATAAAAACTTGCACGGGACCCCTCGCGAACCAGCTGGCTCCCATCCTATCGGACGCATCGTTGAAAACAAGCAACGAGCTATGAGTGGAAGTTAGAGCGGTAATTGAGACCGTGGCAGAACAGACGATCGATCATCAAGCCCGGCGCAAAAGAAATGATTGGTTCGATGAGGAGCGCCATATTCGTCACATTCTTTTGTCTGACGTATTTTAACGTTCATAATCGAACCAATCAGGCGTACAAAGAAGAGAAAATATTATGAAAATCTCAATAAGAATATTATGAAAAACTCAATAACCCCATAAGATAATTAGAATTAAGAAAAGAAAATACTCTGACGCCTAATTGAGAAGCATCGATTTAATTCCAGCGAGGAACAACACAAGACAAGCATACAGAGCAGTGAAAAGCCTGAAACGAGATTATCAGCCCAAAGCCACGCTTTGCCGTGATGACACGGCAACATCATCGCTGATGAAAACAGGATTAAGGAAAGATTGCCATCATATTTCAAAAACGCTCTTAATCCTCTGCACAGCTCTAGAAAATCAGCATCGATGAGGTTCCAGTAGAGCTTATAAAATATGGTGGCCATTAAATAGACGATAGAAAAATTGTTTACCGTCAAGCAAGTACTTGAGAAATAAGAATTTAAGAAAGCATACGACAGTATTGATCGCAAAATACTGTACCAAATAATGCTTTGCTTCGGTATACCAGCCAAATTAGTCCTTCTTATCAAAATGAAAATGACGTCTAGAGCCTCCCAAGTCCACACCAATTAACAATGCAACGACACCTTTGACACAAATATCGGATTAATCCAGTGGCAGCCTATACGTATGACATCAAAATTTGTCACGGTTGCTGACAACCGCCAAATAACTTTTACTGAAACTCGACAGCAATGCGAAAATAAATTTTTTTATGTATGAAATTTTTGAACAGCTGGAGGTCGCAACAATTATAGGACTGCGGAAGCTGCAATGGGCTGGCCGGCCATGTGGATTGTATGGAGGAAAAACGGATATCTAAAAGGTATTCGTTGGAAGAACTGAAGGGTGGCGACCAGTGGGGAAACCGAGGAAACGCTGGTCTGACTCGGTCGACGAAAACAGTTCTCGCTGCTCGGATTTCGAAATTGGAGGACGCGGTCAATCGACTGAGACAGTTGGAGGCGCTTGTTGCGAAGGCCCGGGAGGGGCTGTAGCGCTACGAAAAAGGGGAAGTCATTTTCTAGATAGTGAAGACTCAAGCAAGACCCGACGGCTTTTCGGATAAAAAATAATTGATCTGCGGATATAAAATAAGGAAAAGAATTGAAAATTAAGCGTTTGAAATGCTCCGCAACAAAGCAACTAAACATTTAAATTGAGCTTTAAGCTTTTAAGTGATTTCAAATGGATCTCAAACAATTGAAATAAACGTAACACGCTTAAAGCGATTGCAAATGAAAAACTTAAGCGATTAACATTCACGTAAGACACTTAAGTGTGTTGAAACAACCTTTTGAGATCTACAAGACGTCAAAATTAGTTAACTAAACCCCTTCAAAGTCTGTGCTGCGTAGTGGTTGGAGCGCTCGCTGCATAAGCTGAAAGTCGCTGGTTCGAACCTCCCTGGTGGCAACGAGATTTGATTCGAGTGATTCTTCGGACGGACTATAAACCCATTTAGTCATTATACGTTCTGCTTTAAAACCAGAACGCATCACAGCTGGCTGGACGGATCAATGGCCAAATCGTGGTACTGACCATATCACCTTCTCGAGTGTCGTTTACTATGAGATACTATTAGCGAAAGTACTAAAGAGGGTGTAGTTTAAAGGCAAAAAAAATTGCACTTCATATGAATGAAACCTTTTTAAGCTAGAAAGTGTCCAAATCATTTTTATCCGAGTATCTGGCAAAATTATGTCTAACCTCACGGTCTCCATAAACGGGGTTGAATCAAGAGTAACCCAATGCTCTCACCTGGTGGCAAGCAGTACACTGTTTGTTGTTCATATCCGATTCCTAGTCACAATAAATTTAAGCTATCTGATAGCCTACTCCTTTCGCATGGTACATTTAAAATTTATGCTAAGGATATCGTGGTAATGGCGGCGGGTCGGTTACGCTGCCTCATGTTCATAGAGGGCGGCGAGTCCCAAAGACAGACCAAACTAGAAGTTCAGTTCTGGTTCTCCCTCCGAAAAGGAAAAATAATCGCACCATTACTTTTAAACAGTTAAACGAAGCTCAGAAAATAAAAAAGAATAAAAAAATCTTACCTTTCCCCCCAATTCAATAAGACCATATTAAAAAATAAATTATCCACCAATGCAAGCAACTGGACGTCGTGTCGTGTGAACTAGGAACTAATTTTCGCGCGAATCAAATAAGTTCATCGATAATTGGTCTCTACTCATCATAGGCAAACGCAACTTTTTCGAGGTAAATGCCAACGCATCGTCAAGCAAAGAAAATTTAAGACATGTGTCGGCTGTTAATTTAGCCGGGATGCCACAACACTAGCCGTCTTAAGGTAGCGTTGATTTGATCTTCTATATCTGCAGCATTTACAGTTCTATGGTACTATTTTGCCAGACGAACTGACGCGAGATAATTGCTCCTTGCCGCGCGACTCGCTTTCATAGAGAATGCTTGGGCTGCGGGCCAACAGACATAACACTTGGCTACAGAATCTATCGCTGCACCGTGCTGTATGTTAGCAAGCATGATTTCGAGGCTTCGCTAGACCAGCGCTAAAATGATAATGACCATTTGCATTAGAGGCGAGCGGCATGCGTTAACAAAAAGAAGCACCAGATCTGAACACTTGAATGCGCAGACAAGTCTAGCTTGCCCAAATTGATTTGTGTGGCTGTTTCTATTCTTATTTGAATGATTTTGAAAATGAGTTTGGTACAGTTGTGCATTGAAAATCAATATTAAATAAACCTCATTAGTATTGAAAGATATTGAAAAAGCTGTCCCGCTACGAGGCTATAAAATGGACCATTAGCGCTTCTTCCCTTCCCGCACCTATCAGTGCAAATGTGTCGCGAACGACACCTGCATTCGTTTAAGGTGCGATTTTTTCAAAGGTGATCCTCAATTAGGCCAACTGGAAACCAACTGCTAAGTGACCTTCATTCGAGTACTCATCTTCGCTGGAAAGGCTGCAGAGTTGCTTAAATTTCCAGCTGATCAACAGCCACCAACTCGTCGCGCTGATCGCCAGTTCTCTCTAGATTCTAGATTTGGAACTTGATCTTGGCGTGCAAGTGCAGCATCTTGGTCACACTGTGAACTTGATCGATGTTCATCAGCACCAGCACCATCATAGATATCAGCAACAGACCTCCTCCAGCCGGTTGCCTGTGGCTATACTCGTATGAGCTCATATGTAAAACTGCCGTCTGCAATCCACACACAGACTGGAGGTCGCTTACGCATCGAATTTGCAATCGATCGAGTGTTCTGGCCGCTGCGCTTTTTCGTAGCCGGGCCATCCACATCTTCACCCTCCACCTTCAATCTTCACATTGGTGGTTTTGTCTAGCCAGAGGAGCGCCATCGTGTTTTTTGTTTTGCCATCATAATTGGCCGCGCTGACCTAAGTTGCGTCCAAGAGTCAAACAATGTCGCGTCAATTAATCAACATTTCGCGTGGCTCGGATTTTTTCTTCCAAACCAATAAATAAATACAAGTCTAGCCGCGAAGAGAATGATTTTGAAAATGTGTTGATAAGGTGAATAATGCGAAAGGCTATTATCAGTGGTAAGATTATTTACAAGCGCGGTACGTTTCCGCAGATTGTGTGTTGGATTCCAAGAGATTAATAGCATTCGAACCGGTAAGACCTTGTCTTTAATAAAACGTGTCGCAGAAGCTTTTCGAAGACAAGGTCAAGGTTACGGGTTGGAATTGCGAGTCAGCTGATGATTTATCCGAGTGAGAGTCTTAACATATTGATATGTGCAGAGTGCATTTTGCATTTATGAGTCATAACGAAATGCAGGTGAAAGGGATAAGACAGTTTAGCTACGAATTAAATGAACATTTAATTTCGTCCTTAGTCAAGTTGATGAAAAAAGGTTTTGCTATCAAATGAATTTTGAAAATCTTGTGAAAGAGCTTAGAGCTATGAGGATAATAAGACTTCCCCTAAAAGATAAAATTAGAACTCAGCGAAAAGCTTGTGGATTAAAAACAATTCAAATTTTAGAATTAGACCACAACTTACTCAAAAATAAAGGGCTTTGCATTAGGGACATAACAATTTCGTATCTTTATATGAACGCATCCTTAAACTTTTTTAATGAACTGCCAATGTCAAAACGTTAGTTAAAGTCAACATTTTCATCATGGTAAAGTTCACGAACCAGCAACGTTTGTAAAAACTACTAACGAAAGTCTTGAGTCGGTGATCGCAACTTTAAGATCGCTTACTCCAATTTTCGGCCGTCATAATCATCCCACTCGACAGGCTGTGCGTCGTTTAGTGGATAAGTTTAAGTCCAAATTACTATTGGACTTTCCCGAGTCAAAAAGACGACGTACCGCTTGAAGCAAAGTAAATATTATAGCCCTAAGTACATCGATTCAAAATGAGCCAAATCAGTCGATTCCAGGTCGTTCTCAAGAGTTCGGCATCGCTCAAACGACACTTGATCATGACCGATATGTGGTTTCGACAAGACGGTGCCACTACCCACACAGCATGTGTCACAATCGATTTATTTAAATTTATTTATTTATTGTTATGTACTCAATGGAAAACCCTTTATAAACAGGAAGCTTGTTAACTTCCACCGATCGCACCATTTTTTTTTTTGTACCACATCCGAGTTGTTTTAACTGTCTCGCGAAATTTTCCGACTCGAGACAATACTCCTCTTGCTATCAATTTCTCAGTCACCTTATATTTGTTACTAATTTGCATAGCGTTACCAGAAGCCCAAGAACCAGGACGCTTTCCATTTCACGGTTGATCACGGTCACTTTATGTGAGGTTTGGGCAAGCACATCGACAAATCATACCTCGAGCTGAGAAAAAATGTTGTTAGCCCCAAAATCATTCAAATTATCTTTTACCGAGAGAAAGATGTTTGTAAGGGTCTTTTAATATTTAGCAAAATCCTTTTCTTTCTAGATTTTTTTCGGATCGTCTCTACGTGCGATTCATGATTTCCGTCGGAACGTGTGAAATTGTTACATAAAGTTGCGAATGGCTATGAATGTTTCACAAAAAATTTTATTCGCAGCTCTTCTAAATCGAAGTCGTCAAAAATATGAAACAACTGTTCATTGAACTTTGAGATCAGAACCTCTACGACCAAGTCTTCTACATTTTGCTCAACGAGATTGAATCTCGTTGGTTTAAAAAGGTAGACACATATTCAGAAAACGCATATCGAGTATCCATATATTAGGCCAATTGAAAAGTCCCCGGTCTGATACACAGATGGCGGTGCTATTATTAAATCCATATGATTTTTGGTTAGTACCAACCTTCAAACGATACGTATCCAAATTTGACAGCAGTCCGGCCATTAGTTTGTGAGATATTGCGTTGTGAGTGTAGCTACTTTTGTTATTTGAAAAAAGGTGAAAAAAAGAATTTCGTGTGCTGATAAAATATTGCTTTTTGAAGGGAAAAATACAGTTGAAGCAAAATCTTGGCTTGATGAAGAGTTTCCGAGGTCTGCACCAGGAAAATCAACCATCATTGATTGGTATGCTAAGTTTAAACGTGGCGAAATGAGCACCGAAGACGGTGAACGTAGTAGCCACCCAAAAGAGGCTGTCACCGACGATAACATCAAAAAAGTTCACAAAATAATTTTGAATGACCGTAAAGTGAAGTTGATCGAGATAGCAGACATTGTGAAGATATCATCTGAGCCTGTACATCATATCATTCATTGTACATGAGAAAGCTGTGCGCAAAATGGGTGCCGCGCGATCTCACAATCAATCAAAAGCAACAACGTGTTAATGATTCTGAGTAATGTTTGAAGCTGTTTAAGCGCAATAAACCTGAATTTTTGCATCGATATGTGACAGTGGATGTAACATGGCTCCATCATTTCACTCCGGAGTCCAATCGACAGTCAGCTGATCGGACTGCACACGATGAACCGAATCCAAAGCGAGGAAAAACACAACAGTCAGCTGGCAAGGTTATCGCTTCAGTATTCTGGGATGCGCAATGTATAATATTCATTGATTATCTCCAAAAGGGCCAGACCATCAACAGCGATTATTGTAAAGGATTATTGGATCGTTTAAAGGATGAAATCGTTAAAAAACGGCCCCATTTGAAGAAAAAATGTGCTGTTTCATCAAAACAATGCACGGTGTCACAAATCAATGAAAACAATGGCAAAATTGCATGAATTGGGCTTCGAATTGCTTGTGCATCCACCGTATTCGCCAGATCTGGCCCCAGTAACTTTTTCCTATTCTCAAACCTCAAAAGAATGCTCGCTGGAAAGAAATTTAGCGCCAATGAAGAAGTAACCGCCGAAACTGAGGCCTATTTTGAAGCGATAGACAAATCGTACTACAAAAATGGTATCGAAAAGGTGGAAGATCGCTATAATCGCTGTATCGCCCTCGAAGCCAACTATGTTGAATAATAAAATCAAATTTTGCCAAAAAAATGTGTTTTACTATGGCAGACCGGGGACTTTTCAACTGGCCTGTTATCGTGAAAATCATGCCACACATCCTGTCCACATAAATATCTGATATTAACTGTAATTCAGCAATGTTTTAAGTAGAAACAAGTAAGTTGATGTTTTGATTGATGCAAAATAAATAAATTTTGCAAGATTCTATAGGATCAGCTTATCCCTTCGAATAAAGAAAACACTCGGGTTTAAATCAAACTTAAAATGATTTAATTTGCGAATTATTAATTAGACATACAAAAGTCAACTGGCTTCGACGAGTAATAAACCTTGACCGCCAGCTCTACCGTATGGTTGCTTTGTTACTCGTTCCCTACAATTAGCCCTCCTGCGATGATATACGTCCTCGGATATCTTCTGCATCGTTGTGAACTTTATAGTCGCCGTCGTCCTGGTCGTCTTTGGAGTCGCTATTTCCGTCGTATGCCCACAACTTCATGTGATCAGCGGGCGTTGACGTTTGCCAAGGTCCTTTGTGTTTGCCGATTTTGCGAACTGTATATCTGTCGTTCTGCAAGCCTCTCGCTATTCTGTATAGTCCCAAATACTTAGCTGTTAATTTTAAACCCGGTCCTTGCTGAGTCCGACGAATAGCTACCGAATCGCCCTCCCGATCAATATTTGCGTCTTTTCTTTTTTGTTAAAAACACGTCGACGCTCCTTTTGAATTTTCTTGATACTGCCCTTGGCCTGAAACCAAATTTCATCGCAGTTTTTGTCGAAGGCGTTGATTTATTCATTTCCCACAAGTTCGCGAATATTTATATCTTCACGAATACGTGCATGGGTTCTGAAAAGTAAACGAAATCGCTTCGTATAGATGCTTCTGTGGGGAGTTTTGTTCAAGTACAGCTGCTCAGATATTTGTACCATTCTTCCGGCTTTGGCACAGACATCTTCATAAGCAGCGGGATGAGGGTAAGATTTACCAGCTCCACTTGACCGTTTGTTCTCGGGATTCCCGTCGTAATCAGCACATTTTGAATCTTCTTGTTGTTCCAGTAGGCCTCGAAATCGTTCGATTTGAAGACAGTACCACGATCGGTAACAATTCTTGGATTTCCAAACATCACGGACTGCTTCGTAAGCCGATCCAACACCTCAGCCGTCGTTGTCAATTTGGTTGCGTATAACCATTTAAATTTTGAAAAGCTGTCAATAACGACCAAGATATGTCAGTAACTTTTCCTTGTCGTCGCCAAAAGTCCCAAATGATCGACTTGAAAAGTATCCAAAGAGACTTCACCCATGTCGATGGGATTTAGATATCCCTCTTTTCCTTGCTTATTTTATGCCAGTATGCAACTAACACAGCTGCGAATCACTTTCTCGACTTTGCCACCCAATAGTCTTGCTTCACAAGCGCCTCCGTTTTGCTCACCGAGAAGTGACCTCTCTCCTGTGCTATTTTGATAACTTGCGTCTGCATCCCTTTTGGAACTACAAGTCGTAGATTCCCGTCGTCGTCTCGGAACAGCACGCCTCCCCGAATGATGTAACCTCGAGCTTCGTCCTTGTCCGCTAGCTCGAATATTCTTCGGATTTTTGCATCTTCCTGCTGAGCTCGTCGATCTCCTTGATTAGCATGCATGTCGGCAGCGGGTTGCGGCTAACTGCGTCAACATGTGCCATGCCTGTTCTATGCTATACGTGAATTTCCCCAACTGAAGTGCCCATCTCGCAACACGCACGCAAAGGTCTCGCTTGTTCATAGTAAGAGCAAACGCGCGAAAATCAGTTACAATCTTGAACGGAATGCGAGTAAGTATATTTGGAAATTCTTGAGCACTTTTACAATCGAATGTACCTCGAACTCATACCTCGGGTAATTCTCTTCCGCCGGCGTCGACTTACCGCTAGCATAATATACTGGGTGCAATGCCTTGTCTTCACTGTTCCTCTGAAGCAATATCGCCCCATAACCGTGTTTCGACGCATCAGTGTGCAGTTCCGTATCTGCGCCTACGCAGTACAGATTCAAAACTTGCATACTCGTCAAAATAATCTTAAGACGCATAAAAGCGTGATTCTGGGCGTCACCAAATTTCGACTTCAACATATTCGACAGTGGTCGAGCTATAAGAGAATATCCGGGTACGAACTTTCGGAAATACCCAGTTAACCCGAGAAACCCATGAATCTGTCGAACGGCTTTTGGCTTCGGAAACTTCGCAACAGCTTCGATTTTTCTTTCGCTTGGGTGGACACGTCCATTTTCAATGATGTGACCAAAAAATTCAATTTTCGTCTGAAGGAATGCATATTTTTGCCAGTTCACGATAAGGCTGCTCTCGCTCGCAGTTTTCAATACACGCTTTGCTTTCTCTAGTCCGCTCTCATAAGCTTCCGACGGCACGATCAAGTCGTCCAGCTGGTCTTCAATCAGCGATAGCGGATACTTGTCTTTGATAATTTTTGTATTCAGAAGTCGTTAGTCAACGCAAAGTCTTTTTGAACCAGCTTTTTTTGCTACTAGGACAACCAGACTTGCATAATCCGAGACGGACTGTCAAACAATTCCGTCGTCTATCCAATTGCTAATCTGAGCATTGACCAGCTCTCGCTCGTGCGGCGCCAATAGTCTCTCTCCTTGGTATACAAATTCGTCGTCTTTTGATATGAGTGTCATTTTTAAAAACCACGTCCCGAGTCTTTACCGGCTTGTAATCGTCGATGAAGGCTTGATTAGCTACTCTGTACTTTTCGTTCGAATACTCGATAAATCTCTCATATTCGCAACGCAGCATTTTACTACATTGACTCGAAATATCCCTGGCTCTTCGTCGGATGCGAAAGAACTGTCGGCCGAAAGGCTGATTGTAGATTTACCGTGCTTGATCGTCAAATCTATCGTATGAAAAAAAATCGCTACCAATTAACAATTTATGCCTTAGCAAATCGTCGGAAATCACACGAATTAAAAACGGGTACGAGTTTCCATCAACCGTCAGCGTCGCTCGGAATTCTCCCAACGTCACGTTATTCGCCTTTCCAACACCCTGCAATGAAATTGACTTATTCTGAAAACGCGGAGTACCTAATTTCACATACTCGTCTGCTCGCATACTTGTCAAGCCACTTCCGTTATCGAGTATAGTTTCAATCGGGGCATGATTAATCAAAACTTACTTAACATACTCGCTCAATTTCGCCTGGGTTACCGCGCAGCTATTCCTCGTCGCATCTTTCCTTCTGTTGTCACATTTTGGTGTCATATGCCCGTACTCCCTGCACGATATGATCGCGTTGACCGCAAGTTTAACAACTTTTCTTTACAACCCGTTCTTTAGTCTCGCTCGACGTGCCTCTTTCGTCGATTGAACCTTTCTCACCTGTCTCGCTCTTACTGTTCGTCGCTTTGTCGTTCCTACGATTACCGCCTCTCGCTTTGTCATCTTGGCATTCGAACTTAACGTAAAATTCCTATTTGCGCACCGATATCTCCTCGAACCCTCGCAGCAACGATTGCATCGAGTTGAATCCTTGTATACGGGCAACGACGCGCAGCTGGGTATCCGGAATCCCGCCGAAAATGTAGCCGAGCACTTCGTGATCGTCTACGCTGAGATGATTCGTAAGAGTTGTCTTCTCATGCACATAATCATGAAAAGTTTCGGTTTTTTCCATATTCGCTCTCCGAATTTTCGTCGCATTTCATTCTTATTCGGACGATGATGGAACATTCTCCTCAATTCATTCAGAAGACTTCCAGGGTCCAGCGCGAAATATTCGGGCCTGGAATGAAACCATTCCATGGCTTTGCCCTTGGTCGCCTCCCCATAAGAATTTTCACTGTCGGGTCGTCGAGTTTATATGCTTCTTTCAAAAATATAACCTGTAGCTCCCATGTTTCGTATGTCTCGGCTTGACCAGAGAAGAGACTGAGCAGCTCCACCAGCATCGTTTGTTTATAATCGTCGTCGTCGGTTGAGGCTCCTATATTATCGGGAACATTACCGTGACCGTTGTTTGCAATCAACTCGTTGTTTCGCTTCTGCACTCCACGCAGCAATTCGATTTCGCGACGAGCTACAGCGAGTTCCCTTTTGGCCAACTCTTTCTCGCGCCTGTACAATTCGAAGTCACGATCGCGAGACAATGGACTCGTTATACCCCCCGGTTTCGCCATCTTTTCCGTCGTTAGAATTGCCTAATTCAGTTATACATTCCCGACAAACTCAGCCCTTTATTCTTCAATATGTCTTCAAGCTGCGCAACCGTGAGGTTATACACATCACACGTCACAATACTTATCGATAAATCGATCACTACGTCGTGTTCTGTTTTTGCACGCGAAAAGTCAACGGCGGTTCCGACTTGCCGCCTTTGTTTTTCGCCGACGCTGCGTCTTTTCCTCGTTTTCACTCACTGTATTTAATTTGCGAATTAATAATTAGACATAAAGGGTAGTCAAACCATAATGCACGATGTTATTTGTGAGTCACATCTTAACGTCAACTTTTTCGCCTAAATTAATTTGACATTTCTTTGTTTCAGTGTTTGAAAAATTCAACCGTGGAGAGGTACACAATTAAGCAGTGCGTTAAGATTGTTGAAGCCTTTTACGAAAATGGGCGTTCCAATCAAAATGCATTTCGTGCACTTCGTGATTTTTTTGGTCAGCAGAATCGACCAAATGTGTCCACAATTGGAAGAATTGTGCGCAAATTTCAGCAAACCGGGTCTGTGGGAAATGTGAAATCAACTGTGCATACTCGTTCAGTTCGTTCTGTGGAAATCATTGCTGTTGTTCGCGATAGTGTGGAAGAAGAGCTCTCAACCTCGACTCATCGTCGTGCCCAAAAAAAGAGATCTTCAAGCTTGGTCTTTAAGCCTCGTACATTTTAGTAAAAAATGGAAATTTGATTACTTTGCTTATAGGATCGAAAGTCCGAATATGTACCACGTAAATAATTGGGTAGCTATAATCCAAGGTTAAATGGCGACTGCAGATTTCTTGAAGGTCCGAAAATCATTTCTTGCGACAGGTACAAATTTTTTGACTTTGGGCCAAAACTCCTGGGAGAGAGAATTACTTTATAGTCAGAATCAATATCGATTTTAAAAAAGGCAAGATAACGCTTATCATCCGTGAACTTTCTGCGTGTAAGGAACGGCGGTGAGATTTTCCAACTTTATTTAAACTATAATTTTAAATTTGCCAACACGATGTATGAGATGCGAAACGCGAAATAAAGACCCGAAGTATTGGAGTTACAACTTGCGGAGGCTGCAGATTTGCAGTTTAGGCTCATTGGAGTGAAGGTTCGACATTTTACCTGGTAGATCCTCAGACTTAATTTGACCAGCAGTAGAAGAACCAGCAACAGGCATGATGGATGGTTGCAAATAATTTAAAGCAATAGCACCTCGATACGCAAATGAAGGTCCTAGTGTTGGCGAAGAAAGCAATTCCGATTCAAAGGGAGTCGCCTGCTTTACAGTGTTAACATTGATCCAAATAAGTTCGATGAGATATTAGAGATGTAAGACATAGGAGAAATAACGACTTTTATAGGGCTGATAAGGCAAATTATACTCAAGGAAAAGAAAACGCGTAAACTTTCGCCGGACAGTTTCTAAAGAAGACACGAGATAGGAATATCGGGTGGACCAGATAACAGAACAGTATTCCAACAAAGGGTGAACAAGAAAAACTAGTAGGCGGGTAGGAGAAGAGATGCTATTAAATTTATGTACATGCCTAACGATAAACCCAGAAACTTTAAACGCCTTAGTAATCACATTTAAAATATGCGCATCAAATTTTAGTTTCGGGTCAAAGGTTACTCCAAAGTCTTTGTGACTGAGCACTTCAGAGAGCAAAGCATCAATTAATATGAAATTAAAAGGAGAGTCCTTGAGAAAAAATGTCATTTTTTGACGTTTAGTAACGTTAAAACATAAATTGCTCGAAGTACACAGTTTGGAGTAGCTGACAGTCTAGATGGGATTTGACTACTCGAAATACTTTGAAGTTATCAGCATACAAGAAGCAAGGGGAATAATTTACAGAGGAGAGATCATGTCAAAGAATTGAACCTCGAGGAAACACCAGATGAAGGATAGAAGGACTAGACGTAGCAACAGAGAGACTTACTCGACAGAAATGACACGATAGATAAGATGGCATCCAAGATAGAAAAGCCAAGAGCTTCAAGCTTATGATCTAGAAGAAGATGATTCACAGTGTCAAAGGCCTTGGAGAAATCTGTGAAGATCCCATCAACTTGCAGTTGGTTATCCAAAGCTCTTGCAATATTACTTGTGAACTCCATTAAATAAGAGGTAGTGGAGTATCCTTTGAGAAAGCCATGCTGCTCTCCAGCAATCAAAGGGCTGATGAGTTTGGGAGTCGATTAGAAACCAGTCGTTCAAATAACTTTGGAAAAAAGGCAATTAAGGAAAAAGGACGATAATTGGGCACTGACGAAGGATCAACACTTTAACGTAGGGAAATTACCAGTACTCAAATTTAGATTGAAAAGAGAGACAAATGAAAACTTAGTGGCCAAGCTAACGACTTCACTAATATGTTTCGCAAACCATTCGATCCAGGGCTGATATTAGGATCAAGAGCATTGATCACAGATTCGACTTCAGATTCATCTGTACAAATATAAGAAGTTGGGAAAATAAGGCGATAAGGTAAGACAACAAGATGTGCCGCTACAACAGGAGGAGGAAAAGTCGAAGAAAAAATTGGGCGAATAAGTCAGTAATTTTCTGAGGAGAAGAAGCTTCTACAGCGCTCCAATCGACCTTGTCAGGACTGAAAAAAGAGGATTTCACCGACCTAATGTGAAATCCAAAAGGCTTTGTATTATTAGCCACAAGACAATTATCCAGACTACTGCCATAAGTCTTCCGGCATAATTGATCTCTTTCTCGGCAATACCAAGCAGCCTGCCAAAATTAGATCCAGCTTCAATGGTGCCAAGTGTTTTGAAGACACGGTGTGCCTTATCTTTTGCTCGTAGGGCACTAAGCACTCGACTGACCAGGTTCAACTGGCTGCAGCACGAAAGCTGACAGTTGCTGCATGCCTTGTTAAGCAGTTTGTGAGGTATCAGGCTTATTCAAAATGGCCTATTTGTAATTTCGAGATCTCCTTTTTTCACTTTTTCTTCTAACTTTGAACCGCTTTATCTCCCTTAGGAATGTTCTGCTGACCATATTCTAAATATTAGTTGGTAGAGAAGGTTACATAGATGGGGACCACTCCCTGGAGCAATTCTGCTAATAGTTCATATATTCTAGGAGCCTTATTGTTTCTGATGTTGTGTAGTCCTGCCTGTGCCTCGTTTCTGGTTGGTGGTGAAACTGGGAAACTGGCAGCAGAACTAGCTGCTGGAGTGTTCACAGCTTCAGTAGTTGTGGGGAATACTGTGAATAGCTTCTGGAAATATTGCAGTTAACTGTTTTTGATTTCGACTGGGTTACCTACGTTTGACCCGGTGCACTTTTCTACAGACTTAGCGAATAGCAACTTGGACAATTCTTGCAATTAAAGCGCGATAATATCTCTTTTTCTGTTGTTTGTTCTCTTTTTTGGGAGCGGGGATCACGCAGAATAGCTTCGAATTATCAATGAACAACTTTAAATCTGTCATGTATTAGCTCAGCCGTTTTTGTGAGAAGCTTATGGAACTTTCTCCAGTATTGTTGCGTTATAGGTTATTTGAATGTTGTTCTCATGTAAAACAGTAATTTAAAGCTGTCTGTTCCGAGTCACAATAACATGAAAAAAAGCTTAAAATTGTATTTAAAATTATTTTTAGAATTTTAGTGCAGTATCAAAAAATTTTTACTGCATTTAAATTATTTGAAGAAACATGGAATCAAGATTTTCCATTACATCGATCATCTTTATTTAGTATATTGGAAAACGAAAAAGCCACTCACATTCAAATCAACTGAGAAATATTAAACTTAACCACAAGTAACGCGAATTCACTGTTTCCATGCATGCCGTTTACGTGTGCAACACATGACTGAATGTTCAACCAACTAATTACCGCAGAACGAAATAAAAATTCCAACGATTAAGTAATTTTCAAAACAATGAGATATTTTAATTTTTATGATCGATCGATTTGTAACATATGACATTGCACTTTAAGGAGCTATGACCCAATGAATTAGGAGGGGAAAGATTATAATGGTATGATATATTTTTAAGAATAATGATGATTTGGAATAATTGAAACATGAATAATTTTTTCAAATGCACGCTTAAAAAAATGATAAAAAATTATTTTTAAGTATTCAAGCGGCATAGAATTTTTTTTTAATCACGGATAATTTTTGGAGGAGTCCAATGGCTGCGTTTAGGGAGATTGAAAATTTGGTTGTTACTCGTGCATATCAGCCCCACAGGAAAAAAAAACTTTTTTTTAACCATCGTTTAATTTTCATTTGAAAATAATTTTGCCGATAGATGAAGACTAGTATTTACGAAGAAGAAGAAGAATGTGTAAGAAAGATGCACAGTGGACAAAAGCACTGCCAACAGTTCTGCTCGGTCTTACGAATTGGTTTACGGGGCAACATTCCGCGTTCCAAAAGAATTCTTCGTAGACGATAATCATTCCATGGATCCGCAACTTCTCGTCAAAAATTGAAAAGAACCATACAACAACTTCGTACGATTCTCTCAACGCATCATAGTGATTGCGCACGATTCGTGTTCAAAGAGCTACCCATGTGCTCACACGTGTTTTTAAAGAGAGGCCCTAGTCGTTCCCAGAAGCATACACAGGCCCTCATCCTGTCATTGAACGGGTCAGCAACTCGGTCTATTGGAATAAGTCGACGTGTAGACGGTCACAGCATCAACCGGTCTTTCCGATGAACCCGTCATCGTCAGTCGAGAAGGATGCTACTCTCGGATCTGAAGGTACTCGGGCTGGGGCTACAGACCTAGCTTAGCTCTCCCAGAGAAGGGCGTGGGAGCACCACACGCTTGTCCCCGGGGCCCCAAATAAACCGCCAAGCGAGAATAAGGCTCGCCGGAAAGCGAATTCCAAATTAAGGGCACTAACTTTTTAGTTTTCACTTCACCACCCTTCACATGAAATACACCCAATTCATGGCTACAGCTATCGATAATATCTAAAAGCCATCTGACCATGAAGCAAACTTTCCCTGTACGAAAAACCAACACTTTAAGGTTTACTCAACACATTACCCTGGAGTTTTAAACTTCTCCAACCCTTAATCCATCGGAAGAATCTTACATTTCTCAGCACTTTCACGCCAGACATTAGTCTTTCCTAACCCGTGATTTATCAGGGGAATTCCTGTCGAGCCAGCCTGTACACTTTAAAGCTGAAAATTTGAAAAGTTAGTTATCCGTTCACTACGGAATGTTAAATAACAAAATCTCTTTATGCTCTTTATACTTGCTATTTTTTTTTTTTTTTTTTTTTTTGCTTCAGCACTACGAGTACAGCCGATTTCGGGCCTTTACTTATATATAATTAGAGTATCTTATTATCTTGATCGTATCTTTCGGCACTCGATAATGTGCTATGGTCAGTACCACGCTTTGGCCGTGTGGCTGTCCATCCAGTTTCGATACTTTCTGATTTAAAACCAGCACGTTGAAAAGTTGATAGTCAGTCCGAAATATCACACGAAACAAATCTCATTGTCACCAACTGGACTCGAACCAAGGTCCTTCAACAGGTATTCGATCGATTCAAGAAAATAAGGGATTTTCATCAACCCATCCAAATTTATTGTTGGTGAACCAGAGGTACCTTTTTCAAGGTACTTGGTTAGCTGTGAAGGCGTCCAACCACTGTCTGATCGCGTCCAAGCAATACAGCAATTTCCACAGCCAAAAACAGCAAAATATCTTCACAGATTTATCGGCATGGTAAATTTCTATAGAATTTGCATGCCGCATTCAACAAGTCGACAAGCCCTGCTCAACAGTTTATTAAATGGCACAGTGAAGGGATTACTTAGACTCCTGAAGCTGAGAGCACCTTTAAAAAACTTAAACATAATTTGGCGCGGGCGACGTTGATTAACTATCCAAAAGGAGACACATTTTTGGCGCTTGTTGTGTGATGCGTCGGGCACTGCAATAGGAGCCACGTTACAACAGAAACTCGAAGGAAATTAGGAGCCGCTCAGTTTCTTTCCAAAAAAAAAAATCCAGCAAAATCCATCAGTTTTACTATGTATTTGATCGTGAATTACTTGCCATTTATTCCGCAGTGCAGAATTTCAAGCATATGCTCGTGGGTAGACATTTTGCTATCTATACGGACCATAAACTACTTATTTTCGCGTTCAAGCAAAAGTCAAAAAAAGCAATACCAATGCAACGCTGACATTTAAATTATATTAGTGGTTTGACGACCGATATTGAGCATGTGTTCGGTATCAATAGTATAGTGGCAGACGCATTGTCTAGGTTTGAGAAAACTTCAATACCAAAGTTTGATTATTCCAGGCTTGCTGTGTCTCATAATACAGACGAAGAATTGAATAATTACTAGATTCAGACAATTCATTGCAACTCAAAATTTTCAACTTTTAACCATCAGGTCGTTTTCAACATGTTTACATTGACATAATAACCATGCCTTATTCGTCGATGCATCGATACTGCCCCACATGTATCAATCGCAGATATGGTACACCTCTGACGGTCTCCACTTACCAAGACCGTCAATTTGAGTCACACCTGTTCAATGCTCTCGCAAATTTGACGGATATGAATCGAGCGATTTTATCGGCAACTCAAAGCTGCTATCCGTTGTCATGAAAACAACACCAGGACCAAGGTATTGTCAACATTCCTTTTAGGAATTTGAACTGCATGGAAGGATGACTTAAAAACAATAGCGGCGGGGCTCGTATATGGCGAGTATATCCGTTAACCAGGTGAACTTTTGAGTCCTTCACCGGCGGCTTTTGAGGGACTACCTAAAGGACCGAAGCCTGCTCTACGACACGACACAGGGCCAACGAAGGCTGGTGGTTACATCGGGTGTTGCCAAGGGATCTATCCTTAGTCCTGACCTGTAGAACGAGTCTTACGACGGGCTACTGAGACTTGAGATGCCAGATGAGTCGCGTTTGACCGGCTATGCGGATGATGTTGCGGCTCTGATCGCTGGACGCACCGTTGAACAAGCGCAACTTAGGCTAGGTATGCTGATGCGCCGAGTGCGAGACTGGATAACAGCTCGCGGGCTCAGTTTAGCACTAGAGAAAGCCGAAGTGGTCATCCTGACAAAAAAGATAATCCCTAGAGTAAGGATGATCAGTATTGGAGACATACAAATCGAGTCGAAGCCAGCGGTGAAGTACCTGAGGCTACTGATCGACTCGAAGATGAATTTCTCTGAGCAAATCAGGGCAAAGACTGAGAAGACTGCTTCGGGAGTATCGGCTCTGAGTCGACTTATGGCCAACGTAGGGGGAGCCAGCCCATCAAGAAGACGCCTCTTGATGAGTGCTGTAGGGCCAGTGCTACCGTACGGAGCAGAGGTATGGGGCGACGCTCTCAGTAAGGAGGTTTTACGAAAACGCCTGGCACAGGTATCGAGAAGAGGAGCGCTAAGGATTGCATCTTGGTATCCGACAGTCTCTGATTCGGTGGTGAAAGTCATTGCAAGCGTGATACCTATCGGCGTCTTTGCTAGAGAGTGCCGCTCTATTAATTTGCGTCGAAACGAGGATGCGAGCGAGATGGTTGTCCGCGAAGAGAGACAACGCTCACTGAACAATTGGCAGCAGTCTTGGGTGAATTGCACGAAGGGAAGGTGGACTGCGCGCCTCATCCCGCATGTGAAACCGTGGCTAAATCAAAGGCATTGTGAGACTGCCTGGGTTCTCAGGTTGACAGGGGAGGTGTTTAGTGGGTAGTGCAGTAGCCTTCTTGCGAACATGGAGGCCCACACTCTGTGCATATATGGGCGTTCACCTCCCTGCCACAAAAAAACAAACAAAAAAAGACGGTTTACACGCCGAGTAAGATTTCCCGACTATTATCAAGCAGCTTTCAGTTAGGTTCGGTGATTCCATCACTGGCAAGGGAGTGATGTGGCGTGAACCTTAGGTAAAATACAATTTAATTTGTAAAGTTATTCGACAAGTTGATTTGTAAAGTACTTCGAAATAACTGTCATTAAATCAACAAACTGTTACCCCGGATCACTGGGGTGCTTCGACAGCAGGGGCCCTGCGGTCCCGACTTTATTCGACGCAGACGGGCGTGGGCGCTAACTCGCTGTTTTGGCCTAGGCCCCACACTAGACCGCGAAGCGAGTAAGGCGGTTTGCCGAAGCTCGTTCCACGAACACTCACCAAACTAAAACACACCAAACACTCCCTACTCAGGATGGACCCTGTGGCGACAACACAACGCATGCATTGTATGCATGCAATAGTAGTGTGCAACATTGTCCCGATGCTTCAGCCACCGCGATAATCATACGATATGGGTTACATGACCAAAGATCCACTCAGCATGTCTGCTGGTTGCGCTTGTGCGTGGTCAGCGATTGTGCTGCGATGAGGAACGCTCTGACGGAGATTGTATCGCGTCGATACAATCATTTGATACATTTGCATGCTCAGCAAATGTGATATGAATGCATGCACGGAGTTGGGAATCTTGTTATCGCTGCGCGTGTGCATGCTCAGCAAATGTGGTATGAATGCATGCACGGAGTTAGGAATTTTTGTTATCGCGTCGACGAGACGCTAATCACTTCACCTAGAGCGATCGTAGGAACGACATCGAAACGACAACCAGACATCAAAACGACAGTCGAATTAATTTTTATCCTAGCGCGTATCGATTATATAGTAACCATTTAATAATCTGTAAATAATAAATACTTTTCTTATCGTTCTCTCGCGTTTGAACTTGCTGAAGGACCATAACTGGCGATCCTGCCTCCCGCGAGTGGAACATAGCGCCCGACGCTACAGAGCTGCCAATCTCACGTGTGTAGTGCTCGTTTTCCCACGTCAGCGTGAATGGGAAATAAACCGGTGAAAGAGGTGACGGGTGAAGTTACGAACACCTTAGTGATAAATTCGGCGCTCGCGGTGCAAAGTGACCGTCTTGAGGTGACACTATTGTGCGTGCTCATCGTAAACATCGCGTCCCTAGTGTACATATTGTACAGGGACCACGTCCGCGGCGTAAAGCGGCGCGCGCAAGCGAATACCTCCCAACCTCGACCATAACAGTTAAAATGTCGAACGAAGACAAGAACAACATCCCGGCAGCCACGCACGATGGAGCGGACCCCGAAGCCGGCGAGATAAGCGGTGTGAAAAATGCCACCTTCCGGATTCCGCCGTTCTGGGAGGAGGACGTCGAACTTTGGTTCGAGCAAATCGAGGCGTACTTTGGGGCGAGCCGCATAACGGGAGACACAACGCGCTTCCAGCTGATCGTCGCCAGCCTGGACATCAGAGTCGTGAAGCAAGTGCGGAGTGCCGTGTCCAAGCCACCAGCGGAAGGAAAGTACGACAACCTCAAGCGAGAGATTATTAGAGCCTTCGCGGAGTCCGCCCAGCAGCGTATTCAGAAACTGTTGTCGGAGGTCGAATTGGGCGATCAGCGACCATCACAGCTGCTGAACCAAATGCGAACTCTCGCCGCTGACAGCATTTCGGAGGAGACGCTAAAACAGATGTGGCTTAATAGACTGGACATCACGTTGCGCAGCATTCTGTCAGCAAACGACGCCTCGCTGCAGAATCTAGCAACGATTGCCGATAGGGTCCACGAAGTGACGAAAGGGTCCAAGCCTTACACCATCGGATCAATCTTGAATCACGACTCTGCGGAAGCCACTCTGCCAACAACGAGAATCCTGTCAGAGCTCTCCAAACTGACGGCGGAAGTTGTGAGGCTGGCACGCCGAATCGACGAAGACCACAGGAGCATTTCACAAAGGACCGAGTGCACGTGCCCATGTGCCGGTAATTCAGGGAAACCACGATTACCATCGCAATCACGCCCACAGTCGCCCAAACCTCCAACCGAAGCTTGCTGGTACCACGCCCATTACGGATCAGACGCCACGAAATGCCGACCGCCATGCAAGTTCGGCAAACAGCAAAAAAACTAAAACCGTCCTCTCCGCAAAAACTGGCCGGCGCGCGATCAGTACATCGCTTATACATCCGCGATAACAATGGCACTGGCGCGCTTTTGATCGACACCGGCGCAGACGTATCCGTGATCCCACCTACCATCCGAGATCGAAGTAACCCAGAATCTGGCACCCGCTTGTTAGCTGCTAACGGTTCTGCTATTCGCACCTACGGGAAGAGGAAGCTGACTTTAAATCTCGGCCTTCCGAGGCCCGTTACGTGGACTTTTATCATAGCGGACGTCAGCTCCCCAATCATCGGAGCTGATCTGCTCGAGCATCATGGACTACTCGTGGACATCAGAGGACGAAAACTCATCGAGCGACAAATTGCGAACGCAGCTGAGGTGAAGGCCACATCAACGAACCAACCACTGATACAACCATCGACATCCGCGACAATCGCCAGTGAATACGCTGCAATTCTGGCAGACTATCCCGAAGTCACATCAACAGCACCTCGCCGCAACGTTAAGTGCACGACGACGCATCACATTGTGACAAAAGGCCCTCCAGTCAACGCGAAGGCACGCCGACTTCCTCCCGACAAACTCGCCGCTGCGAAAGCCGAGTTCGACAACATGATACAACTGGGAATCTGTCGACCATCCAAGAGTGCATGGAGCAGTCCTCTTCATATGGTACGTAAAGCCAACGGAGACTGGCGTCCATGCGGAGACTACCGGGCCCTCAACGCATGCACCGTTCCGGACCGATATCCAATCGGATTCCTGCAGGACTGCACTGCTGCCTTGCACGGGATGAAGGTCTTTACTGTGATCGATCTACAGAAGGCGTTTCATCAGATTCCAGTCGAGCCGAGTGATGTCCCGAAGACGGCGATTATCACGCCATTTGGATTGTATGAGTTCATCTACATGACCTTTGGCCTATGCAACGCGGGCCAGACCTTCCAACGCTTCATGCACGAGGTGCTAAGGGGACTCAGTAATGTATTCGTCTACATAGACGACATATTGGTGTTTTCACCGGACCCGCAGATACACCAACAGCATGTGTCGGAGGTGCTGAGCCGTCTACGCCAATACGGACTTGCAATCAACAAGGATAAGTGCCAATTTGGACAGGACGAGATTCAATTTTTGGGGCACACGATTTCAACTGACGGATTGAAACCTTTGCCTGAGAAGACGCAAGGCATATCCGCTGTTCCGAAGCCCAGGACAGCACTGCAGCTAAAGGCATTCTTAGGAATGATTAACTTCTACAGAAGGTTCCTACCGCATGCCGCTCAAACCCAACGCCCGCTCCAACAGCTGATAGAGGGAAACAGAAAGCGCGACAAAACGGAGCTTCAATGGACCGACGAGGCATCGGCAGCATTCGAGAGGTGCAAGTCGGAACTAACCAAGGTTCCGTCACTCGCGCATCCTGATCCAACAGCCACATGGTCCCTAACAGTGGACGCATCGGACGATGGACTCGGAGCTGTCCTGCACCAGACAACGAGCACTGGAACAGAGCCTCTGGGATTTTTCTCACGCAAGCTGAACGACACCCAGCGACGCTACAGCACCTACGACCGAGAGTTGCTAGCGATTCACGAAGCCATCAAGCACTTCCGGTACATGTTGGAGGGCAGAGTCTTCACAGTCTTCTCCGACCACAAGCCATTACAGTTTGCGTTCCAGCAACGACCGGAGAAAGCATCACCGAGGCAACAACGTCAGCTGGATTTTATCTCCCAGTTCACAGTCGACATCCGCCACATTCCGGGCCGGAATAACTCCGTCGCGGATTACTTGTCTCGGGTGAGTACAGTTTCAACGACCGACATCCTTTCTCTCGCTTCAGCTCAACAAACCGATCCACAGCTCAAGGCTTTGCTGGAGGACCAGACGGACAAACTCAAGTGGAAGAAGCAGGAGCTTGCTACTTCCGACACGCCACTCCACTGCATAGTCACCGAAAACAAGGTTCGACCCTACGTACCGCAGCAGCTTAGGCAAACAGTCATGCAGACGATGCATGGCCTAGCACACCCAGGCATACGAGCGACTAGACGACTCATCACCGACCGCTTCTTCTGGCCGGCCATGAATAAGGAGATTAATGATTTCGTACGAAGCTGCACGGCCTGCAAGCGCAACAAGATCGGACGTCACGTCAAGTCACCGCTCCAACGATACACCCAGCCGGACACCAGGTTCGAGCATATTAACATCGACCTCATCGGACCACTATCACCGAACGATGGTTACCGTTATTGCCTAACCATCATTGACAGGTTCACACGTTGGCCAGAAGCCGTTCCGCTCCAGAATATCACTGCAACAACAGTCGCCGAGGCGCTTATCAATGCATGGATAAGCCGCTTCGGAGTGCCGGCAAGAGTAACTACCGACCTGGGACGCCAGTTCGAGAGCCAAATCTTCGCCGAGCTGACCCGTATTCTGGGAATCAACCACCTGCGGACGACCCCATACCATCCTGCCGCCAACGGGATCATTGAGAGATGGCATCGCACAGTCAAGGCCGCCATCCGCTGCTACGATACAGCCGAATGGACGAAGGTGCTACCTCTCGTGCTCCTAGGACTGCGCGCCGCATTAAAGGAGGATATTAACGCCACACCCGCAGACATGGTCTACGGCACCAGCCTACGGCTTCCGGGGGAGTTCTTCACCGCATCGCAGTCCAAAACCAACGAAACAGACTTCTTGCGTGATCTCAGGTCACGCATGACGAAACTGCGACCTCGAGACACGGCACACCACACCACCACCCAAACTTTCATACACCGAACGCTAGGCAGCAGCTCACACGTCTTTGTACGCAACGACAAGGTAAAATCATCGCTCACACCACCATACGACGGCCCATACCCGGTCCTAAGCAGAAAGGACAAGTATTTCCGCATCGACATTAATGGACACCCCGCCTCAATTTCGATCGACAGGCTCAAACCCGCATTCCTCACGCCAGAACCTACTTCAAAGGCGAGGCCCCTCATTAGCGAACCAACAACAACCACACGCAGTGGACGTAAGATCCGGCCACCCGTACGCTTCCAATAAAGTATCGTGGCCAAGCCACTGCGAGGGGAGTAGTGTGGCGACAACACAACGCATGCATTGCATGCATGCAATAGTAGTGTGCAACATTGTCCCGATGCTTCAGCCACCGCGATAATCATACGATATGGGTTACATGACCAAAGATCCACTCAGCATGTCTGCTGGTTGCGCTTGTGCGTGGTCAGCGATTGTGCTGCGATGAGGAACGCTCTGACGGAGATTGTATCGCGTCGATACAATCATTTGATACATTTGCATGCTCAGCAAATGTGATATGAATGCATGCACGGAGTTGGGAATCTTGTTATCGCTGCGCGTGTGCATGCTCAGCAAATGTGGTATGAATGCATGCACGGAGTTAGGAATTTTTGTTATCGCGTCGACGAGACGCTAATCACTTCACCTAGAGCGATCGTAGGAACGACATCGAAACGACAACCAGACATCAAAACGACAGTCGAATTAATTTTTATCCTAGCGCGTATCGATTATATAGTAACCATTTAATAATCTGTAAATAATAAATACTTTTCTTATCGTTCTCTCGCGTTTGAACTTGTTGAAGGACCATAACCCTATCTCCTCAAACCCACGCTTCGCCACTCAAACACCACTGAACATTCAAATTCACCAAACGTAGCCCAAGCGCAATATTTCCCCGAGCCAACCCGTTACACTTCCTGAAAAACAAAATTGTACAGGGTGCGTAAGGTATTTGAGGACATGCATAAATGTGACTATAATTTCGCGAATTTTTTTTAATTTTTTTTCCTTTTCAGATAAGAAATGGCGGACTACAACATCACTCAAGAAATGAAGAGATATGCAGAGTTAGAGATCTCTAATTTTCTTAATTGCGCCCGTTCATTCGTGCATAAGGTTCACCGTGAATTGGAACTATCAGGAGGCGATACAGAATCGCTTGCAAAACGCAAAAAGCACAAACAACCTTCTGAGACTGCCCGGTCTGCAGAATTTTTAGAGCAAGTGCAAGCGATCATAGACGAGGACCCTTCAAAATCAATGAGGGTCCTTGCGAGTGTGGTTCATGTTTCTGAGCGCCTTATTCGTAGAGTTGTCCACGAAGACCTTCGGTATAAGCCTTACGTGATGCGCAGAGGACAGTTCATGTCGGAACGAACACGGGAACAGAGAGTTCTCCTATCAAAACGTCTTTTAAACAAAATCAAACACGCTGAGGCGCCCAAAATGTTATGGTTTTTTCCGACGAAAAAATTTTTGACCAAGATCAAAAGACCAATCGTAGAAATAACAGATGGCTATGTTCAAATACTACGGAGGTTCCTGTTGTTATGCACACAAAATTTCCAGCCACTGTTATGGTTTTAGTTGTTGTCAGCAACGAAGGACATGTTATGCCACCACACTATTTTACTCAAGGACTTCGAGTGAACTCTGCTGCATACATCAAGGTTTTGGAGACGGTAGTGAAACCCTGGATAGACAATGTAAGCGGAGGCAGATCATACATTTTTCAACAAGACTCTGCTCTTTCACATAAAGCGATGGCGACACAAGATTGGATGGCCGAAAATTTTCATAACCACATAACACCGAACCTATGACCACCTAGCTCCCCAGACCTTAATCCTTTCAATTATTACGTATGGGGTGTAGTTGAGCGTGAGACCAATAATCGTCCTCATAATACCACTTCTTCGCTGAAGACTGCTATTAATGCCATTATGGTCAATATGAACAAAGAGCATTTGATTCGGGCATGTAATCGTTTCCGGGTCCGGATCGAAGAGGTTATTGCTGCTAATTGCGATTTTATTGAATAACTTTATAGCCATATATGAATTTAACGTTGTATAAAAAATTCCTGAAATTTCATTAAATTTTGTTAAAAATACAAGCTAATTAATTTTACTCTCAAGTTGTCCTCAAATACCATACGCACCTGTATGTTCCAAATAAATTGAATAAACACACGTCAAGTTTTCTTTATACGAAAGGGATTTAATTTGAAATCGTGAAATCACACAAAAAGAAACAATAATCCATATAATTATCAAAACAAAGAGATATGAAAAGTTCATCAGGAAAAATTTTATCAATTTTAACTAACCTCTGCCAACCTACAGTACCTAATAATGAGGCCTCTTTGTAGAAATCCCGTCGTCGACGGCACGGCGAAAAAGACCCTGCGTTGATTCCACACAATCTTCCCGGGTCGCACTCGTGCATTGGCCAATTGATGTTTTCAATTCTTCGGTCTTTCCCCGGTGGTAATTGAAGTAGAAAACAATTTTTAATAAGCTTTTCCTTTTTTCCAATTGCTTTTTGAAATTCCGCATTTTTTTATAACAACAAAAACACTTTCTTGCATTAGCCACTTCTTAACGTTCAGACACCAAAAGAGGACTTTTCCTTTGTTCCTCGACGTTTTATTACCTTGTTCCCAACGGAGCACCGCTGATCCCGGTGGGAACCTTATATTTCTTCTTTTCTTGCAAAAATGCTAATCCGTTTCGTGCGATCGGGCAATTCCATCGCAATTTTCACCACACTTCAAATGGTGTTTTCGAAATTCGGATTCCTAGATATTTGTCGGAATTGTCACTGTGACGGACATTTGACGTGTTATACCTGTAGTCGTGATGTGTTTGTTTATGTTCCATACAATTTTGCGAGGGTGCTAGAGTTTTCGAGGATTTTCAGTGGCTGCACTTCACTGAGCGGCGGGCTATTCTCTGCCATTAGAAATAGTCGAAGAACACACGATCAACTAACTAGATGTGGAGCACAACCTTGAGTGGGTTACTATGTAGAAATTGGTATGATTTCGAATGTCAAGTATTATGTGATAGATTTAAGATGTTTGCAAATGCGTTTATTGTTTTGGGAATGTCTACCACCGGTTTTTCCACCACCTTGATTTGCTTTGCATTGCTCCGCTGTCGCATTGATTTGCATTAACGAATTGTGGTTTATCATTTAAACCAGGCGCAAACGGCAAGAATCCCTGTTCCACATTTTCTGGGCCCATGTTATTACCACCGCCGCCACCTCCAAAGTTACGATTCATGTTGCAATCGGGGTTATTCTGTTTAATGATCAAAGTGTTTTCCTGTTGCCTGCGACAAATTTATTCACCTTGTTGGTTCATACAACGTAAGATTTCCCCATCACACATTCTTTTGGCTCTGTTGCAATACCCGTACACCCTATGTATACTGGCATGCGCTGGGAGCTTGATATGATGTGCATCCTATATACACATCAAGGCTACCGGGGAGAGAGAGATATTCCTGTATAACACTACTTTATAGTCGTCAATTAGATCATGGAAAAGGTGTTCGTTTATTTAATGAGTTAAGTTTTTATTTCCTTCTTTGTTTAGTTATACAATTGCAATGAATTCTTCGAAGCTAATTAATTTATAATAGGACAAGATATTGCGGACTTATACCTACATAAGTATATATTTAGAATATTAATGGAACAGTTAATTTACTTGTTTTACGTTTGCTTTAATTATATTTGTTAGTTATTAAGAGGGAAAAGAAAATTTGAAGAAACCAATCTTTTATTAAAGCTTTAACTGTAACTTGGACTGACGCCTTGAGCACGCAGTTATATTTACGAACCAATTGATTAATAAGCCAGCTGCTAGCCCCTGGTGCAAAGCCTTGGAACAATATTACTCGGGCTAACACCTTGAGTATGCAGTCAGATTGATAAATCATTTAGTTATTAGTTTAACTGCAGGCCCCGGGCATAACTGCCTTGGGGCGTTTATACTCGGGCGGATGCCTTGAGTATGCAGTTGAACGTATTCTTGATTCGCTTATCCCGGGCTAAGTGCCGTGGGATAGAATAAGCTCGGGCGCACACCTTGAGCCAGAGAGTGGAGAAATACTTCTCGATTTTCTTGCTTCTATAATTTTCTTTTATACAGGGTGGGCCAGAAAGAATTGCGAATTTGAAAAAATCATTTAAAAAAACTGAGTACAATTCACATACAAATTTTTATTTCTATAAAAATTGACACCTGGGAAATTCATTTCTTAAAAATAACGTCATCCAGGTGTGCACCATCCCGCTGCAAACATTCTTCGAATCTGACCCTCAAATTGGTCAAAACTCGCTGGCACATTGCACGGGGAATAGCTGCCATTTCTTCCCGGATATTGGTCATCAACTGGTTAATCGTGGCTGGGTTATTGGTGTAGACTCTACTTTTTAGGTATCCCCACAAAAAAAAGTCCGGTGGCGTCAGATCCGGACTTCTAGGAGGCCATGCAATGTCACCTCTGCGCGATATCAGTTTCCCAGCAAACATCTCGTTTACGACCGCCAAAGAGGCATTAGTTGTATGGCATGTCGCGCCATCTTGTTGAAACCATGTCACACGATGATAGGCTTCAAATTGTTGCAGTTGTGGAAAGAAAAAATCCCTTAACATGGCTATGTATCGGTCAGAATTTACAGTGACAGATTGGCCTTGTTTTTTCGAAGAAGTAGGGTCCGATAATTCCGTTCTTGTTGACCTTGGGCGTCCTGTAGTCTTCTGTTTGAGAGTCGAACCAGTCTCTTCGAACTTTCTGACCCACGATCGAATCACACTTTCTTTCGGACACTGATTTGGGTCATGTAATCCAAACTCACGCCGAAATAAACGCCGAACAATAGCGCACGAATTGTGATTTTTAATAATGTTTAACGCAGAATGCACGTTGCGCTCCGGTGAAGTGATCCATCGCGACTAAATTTCCGAGAACCGAGCTACTTAACCCCACCACCCGCGCAGTCCCCTCTCTAAAGCTTCAAACGCAAGAGTGTTTTTAAAATCGTACGCCTTTCTGGCCCACCTTGTTGTAGAATTATGCTGAGTTAATTGTTTACCAACTAAAATAATGAAGACAATTTATCCAATAAATGATCAAAGTTCAAGTGTGATGTTTTTGTTTTATGCCATCTCTCTGTGACTGGTGCAACCACAAAGCTCAAGCTTTCGCTCGAATCACTTTGGCCTGGACGAAGAGGAAATTGCAAGCTATGCCATTGACGGTAGTCCGGATTTAAAATGCGTGACATGGCTCGATTACAGGTTTTTAGACCAATGCCCGCATTACTACTTGCGTTTGAGGAAATATCCTTGCAAGATCGAAAAGGCTCGACGAAATCGAACGAAAATACTGATGGTGAAAAATATCCAAGCGGTATAGTGTTGAAGCGATATTACAACTGCGGGGATAAAACACCCTTGAGCCGTGAGTGTCCACATAAGTTGAAGGGGGGGGGGGCAACAAGTTTGGACACACTAAAGCACAGTGCCAAGGAGCAAAAAAAGGAATTGAAAGGGATGCAGATAGAAAACACTGTAATGCATTAAATGCAACGGACAGGAAAGCGTACAAAATAGGGAAGGTGTGCGGAAAGAATATTAAAGCTATGTTCGACTCTGGCAGTGATCTTCACTTAATGACGAGCACCACCTGCGAAAGTCTGGATGCGCCTGCTTTGAAGGTGTCAACAGTACTCTTCGACGGCATAGGTTCGGCTGGTTTGAGAACGCTTGGTAGCTTCACTGCACCGGTATGTATGGATGGTTTTAATTTTGTTTTGCAGAAGCACGTTGTTCCGGACGATTATGTGGGATGCGATATTTTGCTCGGACCAGAGCTGACAAACTCCGTTGAAGTACGTCTGAGACATGACAATGCTATATTGGTAGAGCTTAACGCTGAATCTCATACGTATAAGCTCGAAGCAAAGAACAACTTCAAAGACGCAGTGAAAGAGATTGTGCGCATAAACGTCGTTGAAGGGGCCAGTATGCAATTGCCGCACATTAAAGACCGAACCATAGGCCGTGCATTAAGAGATTTGATTGAAAGCTACAAACCGCGACCGACAAAAAATACCGTTATGGAAATCTAAATTATCCTAAAGGATGATATTCCAATGCAACAAAATCCAAGACGCTTGTCGGCGGAGCAGCGCGATATCGTGAGCGATCTAGTCAATGATTTGATCGAAAAGGGCGTGGTGAGACCTAGTTCGTCGGAATATTCTAGCCTAATAGTACTACTAAACAAGAAGATGATAAGGGACCGTTTTCCGTTGCCTTTGATCGAGGACCAGCTGGAAAGATTGCAGGACGCCACCGCATTCACTACTCTAGATTTATAAAATGAATTCTGTCATGTGCCAGTTGAAAAGAACAGCGTAAAGTATACGGCGTTCGTTACACCGGGTGGGCAGTTCGAATTCTTCCGCGTTCCTTTTGGTTTCTGCACATCACCGGCAGTTTTTCAACGACACATCAGAGCAGTATTTAGAGACCTGTAGGCAGATGGAACCGTATTGTCTTATTGAGATGATTTGATAATTCCGCCCAAGGATGAACGAGATGGTTTAGAGAAACTTCAAAGAGTGTTCAAGGTCGCAAGTGAACACAACGTAACGTTTAACTGGGGAAAGTGTATGTTCCTGGAAAATAAAGTGGAGTACTTAGGATACATTGTCGAAAACAGCACTATTATGCCAGAAAAGGCAAAAACGATGGCTGTAACAGAGTTCAAACGACCAAAAACAGCGAACGACGTACAAAGTTTTTTAGGGCTCACCAGCTATTTCCGTAAGTTTATCAAAGGGTTTTCGACTATAGCTCGTCCTCTAATCTGTTAAAGAACGAAATCTGTTTATTTGGAGAAGACCAGGCTAAAGGACATACTCGCACATGGTCCCGTTCTTAAGTTGTATCGAGTCGGATCCGAAACAGAATTACATACGGAGGCCTCTAAGCAAGGACTCGGTGCCATACTTTTGCAGGGAGACTTTGAAGATGGAAAGTTACATCCAGTTTATTACGCGAGTTGGAAGACGACGCCTGCAGAGGAGAAGTATACGAGCTATGAATTGGAGATTTTAGCCGTTGTGGAAGCATTGAATAAGTTTCGCGTTTATTTGCTGGGTAATCCAATGAAGATTGTTATAGACTGTCAAGTTCTTGCCCTAACCATGGCAAAAAGGAGACGTCCTTAAGAGTGGCACGTTGGGCGTTGTTTATCGACGAATTTAACCATAACTTTGAACATCGACCTGGCAGGGCGATGAAGCACGTGGATGCTTTAAGCCGATATCCGGCATCAGTATATCTTATCGAGAAGAAAGTAGACGCATTAATGGAACGAGTGCACCGAGCCCAGCAGAACGATAAAGAACTACATAAAACCACTCAACATATAAACGACGAGAAACAAAAGGACTTTAAACTGCGACAAGGAATTCTTTACCGCGAAGAACGAGGAGATATTCTAGTGGTTGTACCCAAGGCAGTGCAGTACGACGTTATAAGAAGTGCGCACGAACGTGGTCATTTCGGCATGAGGAAAGCCGAATATGTTCTTCAACAGGAAGGAACGCATAAGGAAATCCATCGATACATGCGTAGTCTGTATATTAGCCGAGAAGAAACACGGAAAGCAGTAGGGCTTGTTACATCCAATTGACAAAGGTGGTGGGTCGCTAGATACCTATCATGTTGATCATCTTAGACCGATGCCGTCGACCAAAAAGTGTTTCAAACACATATTCACTGTAACGGATGCATTCAACAAGTTTGTGTGGCTGTATCCAACGAAGTCAACGACAACGGAGGAAGTTGTATCGCTGTTGTAAAAACAAGCCACTGTTTTCAGAAACCCAAGTAGAATCTTTTCAGACCGAGGGTCAAGTAGAGAGGCTAAACCGAGTGATTATCCCAGTGTTGACAAAGCTGCCTATAGAAAATCCAGCAGAGTAGTTCAAGTTCGTTGACAAAGTCCAACAGAGCATTAATTCTTCGTTTAATCGTAGTATTGGAATTTCACCATTCGAGATACTGATTAGAGCAGCTATACGTACGAAAGACGACTTGAAGCTGCGTGAAATAATTGAAACTGAAATTGTAGAAATCTTAAGAAGGAACGATCAGAACTGAGAAGCAGAGCTATGGACAGCATGAAGAAAGTTCAAGAGGAAAATCGCAGAACGTTCAATTGACGGCGTAAAGCCGCAAGCCCGTATGATGTCGGCGATAATGTAGCTATTATAAGGACTCAGTTTGAGGAGGTCTAAAAGTCCAGAGGAAGTTTTTTGGCCTTTGTCGGGTTGTAACAGTTAAGCCTAATGAACAGTACGGAGTTGAAAAAATCGGTGACCACATAGGATCCAAGGAGACAACGACGTCAGCTGATCATATGAAGCCATATCCAGAATGTCAAGATGCAGGCATGACCGTTGAGACTTCATTCGAGGATTCGTCGTCCGAGGAGAAAGTAGGTATCGGGGACGATGCAGCCATCAGAAAGGCCGAGTGTAGGAAAGAAAGAGATATAGAGATGACGCGGTCGACCGCAACACGGGAATCGGGACAGTCTTGATCTGGCCGTCGGTGCGCGTGGTTACAATAAACAGAAATAAAGCATACAACTAAGATATAACAGTGTTTTATTTACTGGTGCCCATTTCATTTTTCCATTAACTTATTTTCCTACATTATAATGCTTAGTCTTATGAACAACTAAATTTTAAAACCTGCTGATTTATAGTAAAAAGTATAACGAATAAATATATTATTATAAACTTGATGTCTTTTAAATTCTAAATTAATTTTCATTGATGTTACACACCTAGCATTTTCAACGGCTGCTCAGCTGCGGCACAACTTTCCCTAAAGTGGGGTTGATAGTACCTTGCCGCCAATGTATAAAAAAATCACTTCTTCACAAAAACTATTAAAAATGTGCAAAATCTATAGGTAAATTCGTATTACAGACTAAATTTTGCTTAGGGTGAACCACTACTCTCAGACATAGTACTTGTTTTATCCGAGTTATATCCATTTCGTGGTAGGAAAGTATAACCCTCCCATTTGACATCTGTCAGAAATAAATGTCATCCAAAGCGTGTTTTTTTCAGTTGAAGGTTCGCCATTGAGAAATATGGATCGTTTAACAGTCGAAGAACGCGTTAAAATTATTAAATTTTATTATAAAAATGGTGATTCTGCTGTATCAACATTTAGGGCTTTACGAGCCGATTACGGTCGACATAATCGACGTACACAGCAAACAATTTCGAACACAGTGAGAAAATTTGAAGAGACTGGATCGGTTATTGATATTACAAGGACTGTGCATCATCGCAACATTCGTTCTGCTGAAAATATCGCTGTCATTCTCAAAGTGTAGAGGAAGACCCGAATTTGTCGATTCCTCGACGTGCTCAACATTCGGGGTTGTCTTACGGCTCATTGTGGCAGACTTTGCATTTGGATTTGCATCTCCATCCGTAGAAAATCCAACTCACTCAAGAACTTAAGCCTCAAGACCATACACAACGCAGAATGTATGTGAATTGGGTGATTGAACAACAAGGCATTGATAACGATTTTTCGAACAAAATTTTTTTCAGTGATGAGGCTCATTTTTCGCTCAGTGGTTACGTAAATAAACAGAATTGCCGCATATGGTGCTCTCAAAATTCTCAGGTGATCGCAGAAAGGCCTTTGCATCCGGAAAAAGTGACCGTTTGGTGTGCATTATGGTCTGGTGGTGTTATTGGCCCGTATTTTTTTGAAAACGATCAAGGAAGAGTCATCACAGTCAATTCTGACCGCTATGGCCGGATGTTAACCGATTATTTTTGGAGAGAAATTGAAGATTATGATCTGGAGAACATGTGGTTCCAACAGGACAGAGCCACAAGCCACACAACACAGGCTAATCGGGCACTTTTGCAAGAGCAATTTCCAGGACGCGTAATTTCGAGATTGAGTGATGTCAATCGGTCCGCAAGATCCTGCGACCTAACACCTAACACCTTTGAATTTCTTTATATGGGGCTATGTGAAAGATCGTGTTTGCGCGAACAAACCGCAAAATCTTGAGCTATTGAAAACCAATATTCGTGAAGTTAGGGCCGAGATATTGCCGGAAATGTGCAGAAAAGTCATTGAAAATTACCTCAAAAGGATTGAGGCCTGTAAGAGGTCGCGTGGAGGACATTTGAATGATGTTGTGTTTCACGTATAATGGCAAGGTTCAATCTTTACATAGAATAAAAAATTTCGTTTCCATCTGAATATTTTATGTGTTTTCTTTAGCTTTACTTTCCCAAGCGGCACTTTTAGCCCCGCTCTTCCCTACCTAAAACTTAAATTGCTCATTGCACTGAAGAAGACTACAAATAGTAGTCGAAAACGCATTCTATACAAAATAAATATTTATCCAATGTTAAATGGAAAAAATTATTTTACTGACTTTAATTAAAAAACATTGGAAAAGGTGACTCTTATTTGATTGATTCAATAAAAAGTGTGTCTATCCTTAAACTTGAACTTTAACTGAACCATTCTGCAATGCTTCCCAATACCCACAGAGTATTTTTTCTTCTGCAATATTTTTTTATTTTTTTTTTTAAGTCGAGTCGCAATTTATTCCGATTAAGACTGAAATCGAGTACAAGCAATTAAAATATTAATTAAAAGTTTTATATTTTTCAAAGTCAAAAATTTCTAAAAAAATTTTTAGTAAGGCTTACTCCTTCTAAAAAACTTCCTTAAGAGTTTGGCTTTTACTACAATCACACACTTTTTTTCCTAACAATGCATCGTCCCAAAATTGTAAAAATTTTCAAGTTGCCTGGATTGTTCCTCCCGCATCATAATAACCTCATTAAATTTATTGTTCATCAATATCCAGAATATGACGCAACACGAATGCGGAATATATCTTTCAATTATTTTTTCTCTCCTCTCATTTCACCCTTACCAACAATGAGATGAAACCACTCAAGGTGCTGCTGCTGATATCCCAAGGCCTTAAAAACGCCATCAAATTGATGGCCGCGGCTAATCCGCTAATGATACTCATTATAACGAGCGCAATGTCGTGGCCGCTGTTGCTGCACTTTTTCTTAATGGACTTGCTTTGCCACCTGTTCCTGCATGTTCATATGGGCACAACGCACAAGTTACATCGCAAGGTTGTAACACATTCTACCGTACAGTGGTCGTTAAACACCTGTCATTGTTTTGTTGGTTATGCTGCAATCTATTCTTCTGTCGCGCGAGTACTATCTTGGGGTTTTTGGCGGGAAAGTACACCTGTAGATGGAAAAAGAAAGATATTGAGCAGCAGAGGACCCGTACCCTGTTGGGTCCGTCAATCAACATCAGCAGCTAGTTCCAAAGTTGATTTCTTTAATTAAAGCACGTTCATCAATTTCATTCTATACGAGTATGTTATAACATATGTGAATTTCTTCTTCACAAGTATACATAGTTGGAAATCACCTGATTCGCGATTGGCGGGGCGGATTGGCCTTGACTCGCCTATAACGTAAGCAAGATGCTGAAAAGGCTTTGTGCGAGTTTCGCTGCATATCCTCCGCGGTCTCTTCCGTTCCTCAGAAAAAAAAACAACCGTAGGTCATCAATCATTCCCTCTCTCGATTCATGGTTAATCGAAATGGATTATTCGTGTAGCTATGGGCGTTAAAAGATAACCTGACGAATTCTAAAGCTTGGCCTTGTAACTTGAGATGAAAGAGGGGCGACTTTACAATTGCAGTTACATATCAAACACAAAAAAAGTTGCAGTTGCTCCTTTCGCGCGCGCGAAGTCACTCAACAGCCATAAATTCCATTAATTGCATGCTCCTGCTCTTCGTTTTACATAAAATCGAAAATGCGACACCTTCCACTCTCCCCGGGGCGGACAAGAATATTTTCATTGCATTTTTCAGGTTCAATTTAATCCCAATTAGCAGTGCGACTTTCACCCTAAATATTCGTTATATGGCAGTTCCTCAAGTTGCTTCTTTCAGCGATATTACCACCAATATGCCGCCACCACCGGGCCCCCGTCATTTTTACTCTACGTCATGTCATCTACTCCAATATTGTATCGTCTGCGTTTATAGCTAAGCAAGCAGCATTTAGAAATGCGAAACCTCGCGATTAGCGTAGAAGAGTCAAACACTAAATTCAAAACTCATGTGTTCATATCCAATCTAAAAAAAACGACAGAAAGGATACGATAAACGGGGGTTGATCGATTTCATATATATTTTGAATCCTTAGAAAAATAGGAAAACACATAGCCAGCCCTACCAGAAGCGCACAAAAAAATTTAAATCGAAATAAATTAACATATGTATGTACATGGGTGTAGAATTGCATATGTGCATGCTCCGTTGTAAAATCTATGAAGCGCGAAAGATTTTCAAAAACTGAAATTTTAAGTTGCTGATACGTTGATTTACATTTTCTATTCTATACTTGATGGATGAAATACTTTAATAATATATAATTTATAAATTTATCTTTTTTGCAAATATTATCCTTCCTGGATGTCGAACCCACTTATATGGCGGTTGAAGGTAAGTATTTCGGTAAATTTTGATTCGATTAATTCATGAAATGAAAGCTTGTATGTACGATTCTATGAGTTTAATTTTACATTTTAGTATTTGAAGTTCCAAGGGCTTTCGATCGTTGTAGGACGTCTTTTTAGGGCTTTGTGCAACAAACTTTACAAGACCCACTAGTTTCACGTCCTATCTGTGCGTGCGTCACAGCAAGTTCCCTCAGAATCTATAGAAGCTAGAAACATCACACTTTTTGAAAAGGTCAGAAGTGATGGTCTCTCAAAGTTTAGGTCTTATGAAACATTTCATAATTTTTTAAGGTGCGTTCCCCCTTATTTTTTGTTAGTCTTATGTCTAACCTACTCTCCTATAAAAGCCGGTTAAAAATGCTACCGCCAAAAAGCGTGAACTCAACTATGAGCATTATCATGTCTACTTGTAGCGCTTCATGTTCAGTCATAGTCCCGAGCACGGCAAGCCTCCAGTGTACTGGTGGTCGATTGAAAGCGAAGGGGGTGGCACAAGCTTGGACGCTAAGCTCAACAGGCAAGGAACCGAGATGAGGCATGCAACCGGTTAGCAGCATATAAGTCGGCCTGGGAATACCTTCGCAAAATGATTAACAGTAAAATCTACGGATCCCTGGCGCTTTCGCTACAAACTATGCAGAAGCTTGATCCCCTCCGCACACCCTGCATGCATGAGGCCTATCCCATCCTTGTTGACGCTGTCCACGGCGAAACAGAAGTCGAACATCCATTCTTCTCGACTAGAAGAGGCAGCCCTATAATTGAAAACAAGGAAGACTCCAGGACCAGACGGCGTTCCAGCAGAGGTGTTCCAGCTTGTCTGTGGAACGTTGGAAGGTGGCGATACTCATACTGAGCAGCAAGGGAAAAGGAAATACCGATCGCAGTCTACATATGCATGCTAAACACGGTAGGGAAAGTACTTGAGAAACTCATCAAGGGAAGACCCACTGACCCGATTCGTTCTGCTGGAGTCCTATCTCTTGGCCAGTATAGTTTAAGAGCAGCAAGCCCCACTATGGATGTGGTGCCAGAGGTGGTGAAGGTGGCCATAGAAAAGCGCAGGCATACAGCCGTACCAAGCGATGGGCAGTTCTGTTGGTGACACTTGATGTTCGAAACTCCTTCAACTGCGCTAGATGGGTGGATACTCTAGAAGCGTTAGAAATATCGGCTTTTGAGGGACTACCTGAAGAACCGAGGCCTGTCTTATGACATGACACATGGCCGACCAAGGATGGAAGCTATATCAGATGTCGATTAAGGATCTATCCTTGGTCCAGAGCTATGGAACATAGCATACGAAGCCCAAATGCGATAAGAGCTGCCGGATGAGTCGCGCCTAACCAGCTACGTGGATAGTGTTCCGGGGCTTCTGCCTAGAGGCACCGGCGAACAGATGCAACTTAGGCTAGGTAGGCTAATATACCGGGTGAGAAACTGGATAACTGCTCAAAGGTGCAGCCAGTAAGGAAGATCAGTATCGGGAAAGTACTGGTCGAATCGAAACCAGCAGTAAAGTACCTGAGGTTTCTGATCGATTGGAAGATGAGTTTCTCTGAGCCTTCAGGGCAACAGCTGATAAAGCTGATTCAGGCGCATCGGCTCCGAGCCGACTTATGGACAGCGTAGGGTGACCTACCCATCAATAGGGCGACTTTTGATGAGTGACATAGTCTATGCTGCTAAATTTGTATTAAAAATAACAAAGGAAACGCTGTCAATTTTTTTTTTTTTTTTGATGAAATACGAGGGCAGTTCAAATATGATGGAGACAAACGCTGTAGATGGCGCGCATGTATGTTTTGAAAATGCAGCTTGAGTATGTGGTAGCTGGGTCCCTTACGAACAGTGTGGTATAGTTTTTGTCGGGAGTGCATGCTTCACGCGCGTGCTACGACCGCCGCTGCGTAACGTATTGTCATTCGTTTTTTAGTGTGGGAAGGCGTTAAAAGCACGGAAGTTTTTCTGTGTTTGCGAAATCAGTTTGGTAGTGAATGCCTGAGTAGGGCTGCTGTGTTTAAATGGGTCAAAGCATTCAAGAATGGTCGCGAAACCGTCGAGAATGAGCCGCATGATCGTCGACCGCGAACCAGCATCACACCAGACAACATTTGCCGCGTAGAATAACTCATTTTGGAGGACCGTAGGCTGAATGTTCGAGACATTTTAGCTAAACTCGGCATCAGTATTGGTGGTGTAGAGTCTATCATCCACAAACACCCTCAATATCGCAAAATAACGGTATGATGAGTTCCTCAACTGTTGAGCTTCGAGCAAAAACCCACGCGGTTGGAAGTTTGTCGCCAGTTGCTGCCGTGATACGAGGTGGAGAGGGACGGTTTTTTTTAACGCAAATTTTCACTACAGATGAGACATGGGTACACTGTTACACTCCCGAAAGCAAGGTGTCGTCTAAAGAGTGGAGGAAGAAGGAGGAAGGGGCGCCAGTCAAAGCGAAGACAACCAGGTCTGCGGGTAAGGTTATGTGTACTGTGCACTCAACGTTCCATCAATGCTGCATACTACTCTAATCATCTGAAAACACGTGAAACCCGCTTATCGCTCGAAACGGAGGAGCATTCCAGCACGAAACGCGATTCTTCCCCAGGATAACGCGCGCCCTCATAAAGCGCGTTTCACGCTCGATACGATATCGGAATCGGGGTGGGAGCTACTGGAACACCCTCCCCCACAGTCCGGATTTATTACCCTGCGACTACCACTACGCAAACGCAGAAAAATTTCCATGTTTTTAACACTAAAGGACGAATGACAATACGTTGCCTAACGGCGGTCGGCACTTGACGTTCACTCATAGTCGTAGCATGAACGTGAAATATGCACTCCCGATGAAAATTATGCCAGACTGTTCGTAAGGAACCCAGCTATCACATACTCCAGCCAAGACCTTCAAAACATGCAGCGTTTGTCTCATATTTTAACCGCCCTCGTGTATATATATATATATATATATATATATATATATATATATATATATATATATATATATACATATATCTATATATACATATACATATATATATATATATATATATATATATATATATATATATATATATATATATATATATATATATATATATATATATATATATATATATATTCAGGAGTAAATATGCCCCCTTTATCATTGTCTGATTTTATCTAAAATTGAAGTTCTACAAGGTTAACATTTAATTACACTGCACACCACATATCTGATCATTGGGTTATATAACATGATAAGAGCCTAATTCCTAATGACGATTTCAAATCTGTAATCAAAATTTATCTATCAGCTCTAGTCTGGAAAACATAACACATGGCCCGTTTTATGATAAACACAACAATCCTATTTTATTAAGTTGCTAAATCGAAAAAAAAAACTTTCTTTTATAAGATTCCTTGCAGAAGTTGAAACCTTAAAACTGTTCTGAATGCTCCACAATAGTCAGCCGTCATGTATGCGTTCCAGTAGTCATGATAGCTTCCCCAAGTGTACAAACGTTTTGGTGGAATCGCTCGCCCTGATTTTCACTAAAATCCCCAAGATAAGCGGAAAAATAGTCTGGGTGGTTGTGTAACTTGATGATCATGTTACATCCAACATAAAACTGACTTATTTGTTGTTAAACGTGTTGAGAGTCGTCAGAACTTTTCTCATTCCCAAGAAATTCGGAACAAGCCACAGAAATCGATTTCATGCCTTTTTCCTAATCTTGGTCATAATATCCAACGTTCTGAACGTCCAAAAACTGTTTCAACGGAAGATATCATCAGTTTAGTGCACATAATCGTGCTGGAAGATCGCCGATTAACCATTAATAAAATTGCTGAGGCTTGTGGGATATCAACTGAACGGGTGCATAAGATTTTGTATGAAGATTTGAGTATGAGAAAATTATCCGCGCGATGGGTGCCGCGTTTCCACACATGCATAGTCGCAAGTCGAATCCACACATGCATGATCGCAATTTCGAAATTGGACGAATTTAAGTTCGAATCGCTTCAACACCCACCCTACTCACCAGACCTAGTTCCGAGTGCCTTTTTTTTTGTTCCCCAGCTTGAAAAAATTTGTGGGTGGGAAAAAACATGGGTCAAATACCAAGCTTGAAGGGGCACTAAACCTGTATTTTTCTGATAGCCTGAAGGGTTCGTAAAAGTGTTTGACCAAACGTAATGACTTGCGTGGAGACTATGTTGAGAAATAAATTTAGTTTGGCTTGAATTATATGTTCAAATGACCCTTGTATCACTACTGTCAATTTTCTTCTCAAAGTTAATTGAATCCAACTGTGAAGCATCAACTTGCGGTTTACATGCCTTAGGGCTCAGGACATGTCTATGGCTCAGGAGATGTGGATGTGTCGGCCTATTTGGCTCGATTTTTTCGGTTAATACCAGTTATGTTTACCAAAAAAATAGCAGTCGCCATGGTGGCCATGGTGAATCAACGACGTCAAATAAGCAGACATCATATGACGTAAGTCATTCATCAGTCAAAAAGTGCAATTTTGTTGGTCAGTGTTACTTTTGTAAAATATCCTTAAAATATGCCTTAACAATTATTAGCTTCTTCTTCTTTGTAACACTACAACCCCTCTCGGGCCTTCGTTTCCTGCAAAAAGCGCTTCCAACTGTCTCGGTCCATTGACCGCGTCCTCTGATTTCGGAATCTGAGCAGCGATAAACTGTTTCCGTCGACCGAGTCAGACAAGCGTTTCCTCAGTCCCCCACTGGTCTTCACCCTTCAGTTCTCCCGTACGATTCACTTGGGCAGCTGGTCGCAGCTTCCGCAGTGTTTCAATCGTTGAGACCTCCGCCTCGCCAAAAATTTCATACAGCTCATGGTTGTATCGAATTCGTCATTGGTCCCTGTCTAGCTTCACTCCAATTATCCGGCTCAGGACCCGTCGCTCAAAGGCGTTCAATATATTTGCGGATACTTGGGTTAGGGTCCATGTTTCACGCCCATAGCATAGCACAGGTCTTATCACAGATTTGTTCACTTGGAGCTAGTCTTCAAAATCGTCAAAACTGAATAAAATATTTTATTTGGAGCTGTATTCTTCGGCATTATGATTTCGCCTCTTTCATTACCGGTCCTCGTTAATTTGGCGCTTGAATACGCAAATTCGCCCATATTTCTGATACTGTATTCGCCAAGTGTCATATTTTGTGTACTTGAAGTTTTTTTCGTCGACTGCATCATGAGCTTTGTTTTATTCTCATTGATTGATAGACCTACTAATTTTACTTCACTGTCAATTTTCAGGAAAAGTTCTTTAGCGATTGATGACGTCCGCAAAGGCTACCAGTTGGCTCGACTTGTATAATACGAGGGTCATTCAACAAGTACTTAGCCTCGCCCCCGATGGCGCTGCTATTACAAACGAGTTTTACCATCGTGCATTACATTTTTTTGTAGCCTACTGTCAAAGTTTCACTCAATTCCCTTCATTAGTTTTGTTGAATGTACTGCACGATGGTAAAACTCTTTTGTAATAGCAGTGCCATCGGGCGGTGAGGCTAAGTACTTGTTGAATGACCTTCGTAACGTACTACTGTGACCAAAAAATAAGGTGACATTTGAATTTGAACTGCGCACATCGAAGGATTTGGAGAATTATATTTTTTAGTTTGGTAGTACTATCAGTGATATCTATGTCAAATTTACATGTCAAAATATTCATTGACCACCTTGTTGCCTTTGCCCGCTTTCAAGTACTAGACCGGTTTCTCTTTCAACTCCTTCAGAGTCTTCAGTTAGTGTTCATCTTGATTTATTCCTTTGTATTAATTATCTCCATTGCTTCTTCCCTAATGTGATGCTTCTTGTCAATCAATAGGTACTTAATGGCCGCTTCTACATCCATCAATTTATCTTCCGTGGGTAGTTCGTGGGTCTTCATCGCTTAGTTCAATCCCATGCTCAAAAAGTGGAGCCGGGGTTTGGTGAAAGTTTCCGATGGTGGATTCACAATTGAACCCGGAATCTCTTCTCGATTCTCTGAATTTTTTGTTGTTGAATTTTTTGCCTAATTTCTTCGACAAAACCACGCACACGAGCCTGACGCTGTTACAAACTCTGTAGCAATGTTACACAAACAAAGGGAAAGGGCCGAGACTAGACATCCTAGAAAGACTTGAAATAGGGGAGCCCTTAGACGCATCGGATGACAGGGCGAATCGGATCAAAATAAGTAATCCATTGATAGTTGAAATGTCGCACTGGATCATGATTCTACGTCAGTGTCAACACCGCTCCCCGTTGACTCGGCCGTGTATACTCGCTGCAAATTCGCCGGTCGTCTAAAAAAAGTGCTAACCATTTCTTAATGTCAGTTGAAAAATTTTTGCTAAAATTTGGACTGAATTTTTTTACAGTCCTTAGTAAGGTGTGTATGTTCGAATATCGGTTCGTTTTTAAGTGTGATGTTAGAAGATAACGATTAAAGTATTTATTTCAAAAGTCTTAAATATGGGGGTAATCGGGTCATGTTACCTTGGATGGCTCGGACGTATAAGAAGAAGACGGGTGTTAGAGAATGATCTCAAAAAAAAAGCATAATGGAGGCTGCAAATAAAGTTCGGACCTTACGGCGGCTGCTGAGATTTTCAAACTACCATACACGAGTTTGCAAAGAAGAGTTTCTTTAGCTGAGGATACCATCAAGAGTTGAGGCGCACGCCAGCTTTAGCCGAGGATGCAGGAAAGCGGTTAGCTGACCGCCTTTTGTACTTGTCAAGTCTTGGCTTTAGAATAATACTTAAGGCCATTCGTAAGTACGCGTTTGAATTTGCTGAACGTCAAACAATTAAACACAATTTTAATAGAAGTGCAGGAATGACAGGCCTGGACTGGTTTCATCGTTTCATGAAAACAAATCCGAATTTAACTCTTGGAAGCCGGATGGTCTTTCAAGGGCAAGAATTGATGGAACAAAAAGAGAAAGAGTGTCTGATTTCTTCAAGACAATCATTGACGACAACAATTCAAGGTGAAGACTTGAATGCTTATAAAATGTTAATCTAACGAGAATAAAGCTCAGTAATCGTCCACCCAATATTATAGTCCAGAAAGGTGTTAAAGATGTTGTCAGTATGACGAGTGTTGAAAGAGGTGAAAATGTACCAGTCCTAGCCTGTATGAATGCAGCTACACAGTACATTCCTCCATTTGTTCTTTTTAAAGACATGCGTAACCGCGATGATTTTCTGATTGGTATGCCATCTGGTACTGAAGTTGCCATGACAGAAAAGGCTGGATACATGAAGAAGCGTTTGAATTCTGGTTGAAGCATTGTAATCGCTATCGGACCCAGGGAAAAGTGATTCTAATTTTGGATGGACACACGCTCCACACGAGCTACTCAGTGGTAGACTGGTGTGACACTTTTGACATTTAACTTGCACTTTTTCCTCCACATACATCACATGCCTTGCAACCGCTTGACGTAACTTTTTTCAAGTCACTCAAAACATATTATCATGAACAAGCAACAGCATGGCAACAATCGAATCAAGGGATTACAAAAATCGCTTTTGGAGGAGTTTTGCAAAAGGCTTGGAACCAGGCTGCCACCGCTGGAAATGCTATAAAAGGCTTCGAAAAAAACTAGAATATTTCCATTAAACGCGAATGCAATACCAAGTATCTGACAAAGCCAATCCACTCGTTCCACACATATTCAGTCACAAGCCCAACCCTGAGTCACAAATAAAAACAAAGATCGAAGCCAAAAATAGACAACCCTTTGATGATGTGTTACGTGTAAGCAACCACCCTGTCTTTGCTGGCGTGATGATTGCACCTCACCACACAGTACAACAATCGTTGATACCTAGAGGAAAAGGGGGCTGTCCCTTAGAAATAAGAAGCACCTCTTTTCTTTTCAATCGAAATACAAAAGATCTTTATTCTCTAACAGTTTTGTTTGAAAATTTGCTTTCGCACAATAATTTCAACGCCTGGAACTCGTTTGGACGGTAGCGCCCGGATCCTAGCTGCCACCGGTAGCCTACTTCTACGCTCCTCCTCGATTTGTTTCTTGAGTGCCCTGGCCCGGGCTGCGAAGAACTCCTGCTCCTCATCGGACTTCGCGCCTCTTGCGAGACGTCGTAGGTTGCCCAGCTCTTGCCACGGCCTCACGCGTCTGTCACCGCGCTTCGGTTCCTCCGGGGACTCCCTGACTGCGACATCCAACGGGACTGCTAGGCGGGCTAGGTACGTTTCTCGAGAGAGGGGTTGTCGCGTTCCTCGAGTGAGATCCTGGGGAGTGGGGTCCGGAGTTGTCCACTGCTTTCGAACTGGCTCCCTTTTCCTTGGGAAACTTGTCATCAGTCGAGGACCCGCTAACGGATCAGCGCTGAGTGCCTCTTTCAGGCTGGGCTTGGCGTACCTGGTTTTTTGGAACCTGCTGTTGCTGCCAAGCTCCTCAACTGAGCCGACGATACCGGCAAGTGCGGCCTGTAATTAGACAAAACGTAAAGGAGGGTTACAGCTGGTCTTGGTGCGCCCTACAATTAACCCGGGCTTACGACCCTCGTACCATGATTAAATTCTCCAGTGATATTTGCTACGTGGATGAAAGTTAAAACTAGAGTTTCACCGACTTAGGCCTAAAGAAACTCTTTTTCAACTCCTATAGATGTCTCCTAATACTCACGTACTGTTGATGGAAACGAAATTATCTTCCCTTGATAGCAAACTAGAACTCCTCGATAACCTGAAATTACTCGATATAAACGTTGACCGAAATTGTCTCCGATAAATTCTCGTCAAGACTTGTGGTTATGCTGACTTGTCTTGTCAAATTCGCCAGTAGCTTAAATACGAGCAAATTGCTTGCATTGCTAGTGGCAGTCGTAGACCTTTGCTCCAGTTAACAGCAAAACGCTGAGCTTGACAACGTGCTAGTTTTCCTTAATTTGCTTTACTGAGTCATTCCTCTCCCGTTCCTCGCCAGATCCAATCTTATGTTTTTGCTCTTTTCGTCTTCAGTATTTATATATCTGAATATTCGACGACTTCTCCTCATACGATTTCTGAGTTGGTTGTTGCAATAGCGCGTGCACGGCGAATTGATACTCAGTTGAGCGAATTGCGCATGGTACACACATTCAATTGTGTTCGTGTTCCCATGTGCTCTCAATATGGCAACTGTATGGACTACCATGTATGCATGCGGAATTCGCCGGGAAGCCAATTCAGTGACTTTACCAATGAAACGTAAGATATAAGGTTCCTATATACTCGTACAATAAATTGCGATTATGTATTCTGTGTAGAGTGTCGCCCTTCCCCAAATAGAGGCGGTGAAGTATACATTGCTTGTTGCTTCGCAGAAAAATGCTACGTGCGGCGAGCGAGGCATGGGAAGCGTCATCAACTGTTATACGATTCCGAGCAATCAATATTCACATATGTTAATGAATGTTGTCGTCATAGATGCAATGCCATCCATAAGTTCACAAAAGTCTTCTTCCATAATCCTCAAAGTCAAACAAACAGAACAAACGGATATCCAACAAAACAAAAAAACAAAAACCTAATCTAGGGCCTACTTGCTTTACCCTCAAGTAGGCTAGACCGCCTCAAGGCGGGTTTCACTTTAAAACAATAAAAATGGTATGCAAACCGTTAATATTTCTTCGCCGCCAATGCAACCGGTAGTCTCATATCGCGTTCAACTACCCGCGCAAATTTTGTGCCATTCTGCATAGCAGCAATCCAGGAACTTTTAATTTCAGTTCCATCTGACATCGAGTCGGAGCCTGATGATGAGGAGAGGGGCGATTTCGAAGGAGACAGCGATAACAATATGAATGACTCAGACCTCGAGGACAGTTTTACACTCCCCCGACCATCTGACGTCACCGGAGCTTCTGTCACGGATTCGGAAGGGAACGGGAGTTCTTCTTTTCAGTTGGCAAGAGACACATTGACTGGATATTTGTCTCAGGCCGTTCGTGTTAGCCTCAACCGCAGTACAATCAAGTCTATTACACAACGTGCTACGCCTTCTCGCCTGTCTCCAGCTGCATCAGGAACACATCGTCAAGAGATAATGTCAAAAAAAAAAAAAAAACAAAAACGAACCAAAAAAAAGATTACGTTCCCCGTTGCCATTATATGATTTATTTGGCCAGAATTTCGAACCGAATGATGGTCGTTTTAATGGAACAGTTATGGATATCAGCACGAATCCACTGAATTTACAAATATTAAGTGGAAAAAAAATCACATGCAGCTACATGAAAATGAACTGGCATTTCGTGGCACTCAGCAACCAAAATGCCAGAGTAGAAAACATCAACACGAAGTTTACCGTTACAGGTGTTCACCTTAAAAAAATTCATGATGTACGAGTATATGTCGTATCGTTACCCAACGGCACTACACTACTGGGGCAAGCTAGCACTGGCTCCCATCGCATCCGCAATGACATCAAAGAGATTTTTCCTTATCCGGAGATATTTATGTTTCAACGACTTCTCTAAAATCACGAAAAAGGGAGAACCCGGATATGACACTCCTTTCAAAATACGCCCAGTCACTGACCACTTCAATATTCGCTTCGATCTAGTTCGGAAGCAACCTAGGCTATATGTGGATGAGCAAATGTGTGCCACCAGAATGCTGCCGAAATTACCACAGTATATGCCAAACAAACCACATAAATGGGGCATTAAATTTTTCCTATTATGCGATTCCTTTGAATATTCCTATCGCTTTGAAATTTATTCTGGGGCTGGCGACAACGTTTTCATTGATGGGTATCCTCACATAGGCGTGAGTGCAAACGTCGTTGTTCACGTTGTTCACCAAAATGGATCGTGGTGAATCTCTGGAGTTTGTTAGCAGAGCATATGGTATCGACATAACTAATGTGCAATGGAAAGACACGAAGAACGTGCACATGCTATCGACGTATGTTGGAGTTTTACCGTTTTCCACCATTTCATCGGAAAGTCTTTCATGAACGAAGGCCATTCAATACGACCGCAAAAAAAGCAATACTTGGAATTGAATTTTCCAAATGTAATCAAAGGTCGCTATGACTAGTCATTTTTGATATGTAGACCTCATTTCGTTCCTTTTGTTTTTAACAGAATATAATCATCATATGGGTGGAGTCGACCTCATGGATGGCTTACTTGGGCGGTACCATATTGGAATGCGGACGAATCATTAATTGATGTGACCATGATAAATGCTTACCTTTTGCATCGTCGTATCCATGATCAGACAATGAAGTTACTTGATTTCCGAGAAGGTGTTGCTGCCGTTTTATGTAATTTTTAAACCACCGAAAGGCGGTCTGTGGGACGGCTTTCAAAAATTTTTGAAACAGCGTTTAAAGGTAGCCGTAAAACATATCTTCCTCCAGATGACATTCGCTTCGATCAAATAAGCCATTGGCCTACAACTCTTGATCGAAGTGCTAAAAAAACTTGCAAGTTGCCTGGGTATTAATCAGAAACTCAAGTAATTTGCCTCAAGTCCAATGTGAATTTGTGTCAATCTGCTACAAATAACTGTTTTTATAAATTTCACAACGTAAATAAATAAAGTATTCTTTTCTGAAATTCATTGGTCTTTTATAAATGCTCTAATCTCTTATTCCTGTTCTTATTTTATATTTCTTCTGTACTATCCGCCTCCAGGCGGTTTTCAATCAAACCACTCCTGACAGTTGAAAATTTGCCTTAGACCAAAAATAATACTTTTTTCGATTTTCTTGGCCCAAAATTAATCAGATATAAAATTTTAGGCAAAAAAATTAGCCTACTCGAGGATTAACTCATTCCTCGCCTGTATAAATCCAGTTCCTTTCACACATCCTGTAGACACTGAAGATGACTCTAAGGAGTCAAAACGCGTCCACTCACTCAAAGAAGCAAGGCCCGACGGCTTTTGAAGAATTAAAACGCTTCATTTTACAGTTTGATTTAGGATCACTTGTTTCTGTATCGTAATATGTTGAGTTAAAAACAGTTTCATAGACAATATGATGTTTTTTTCATCAAAATAAATATAAAAACCTTGAGCGGTTGGAGACGGCTAATGTAACGAATCATCAGCACAACGATTAGAATACTAATACTGCTCGAGTTCGAAAATTCTTGGAAGTAAATCTATTAGTGGAAGGCTGCAGAGTGGAGGCAATTTCACAGAAAAGTAAGATAACGAAATCGTTCAAAGTATACATACCGTACAAATATGCCGGGCTTTTCTCTAATCACACATCCAAAAACGGTAGGGTCTATTAGAGTGGCCTGGTCTTCAGGAAATGGAAATCAAGAAAACCTGCTGTCAACAATAATCAACCAAGCAAATACAACAACAACAAAAATGTAACAGCAATTTCCACTAACAACAAAAATCTGAATATTAACACTACTCACAGCACCCAGCCATTTATTACTTACAAGATTGTTAACCTTCCAGATCCTTTAGATAACAGGCTGATGGGGGACAGTACTATTTCTGATAATAACCAATCTAAAGAAAATATCGGTTCTTCAGAAACGAATAAACGCTCAATTTCTGAATTTAACCCTATAAAACCTCCTTCCGAATATCCGAACTTCGTAAGAAGTGGGTTTCAGACTTCGTCCCCTAATTGTGTAATTGAATTACCTAGCACACTCAATAGCCCTTTGAACGAAAAACAATCCTTTTTAGACCCTCTCGTACCTCCGATTTTAAAAGCGACAATAAACTCTAGCAAAGATCTTTAGAGCAGGTATCTACTATCAAGACTGGGTGAGCACAGATTATATGAGTTGGTTCGACTCTACCTAGCTTGCATGCATAAAGCACCAGACACAACATGTATCGACGGTAAAACAAAGACCAATATTAAATGTAATGATCCAGAGAGAAGGTCTTCCGGTAGATGTTGATGCTCTACAAAAACGATATCTTAGATACCATGAGCAACTTGGTGTTACATCAGAACAAGCCAAAAAAGATCTTGAAACTTACGCTTCTCATGAAAGCTCAAATTACATATCCTCGCTCCAAAGGTCACGTGGGCAACATCACAAATTTTTTCGTCCACAATAAGAGCTCTACCACAAAATGTTCTACCATAACTGTAGTGGCATGAGAGGCAAACTCAACAAACTTTTTCTTGACGCTAAATCATGCCCTTTCAGTATCCTTGCATTCACAGAAACCTGATTGGATGACTCCCATCGTAACGAAGAGATTCTTGACGATCGAGATTATATAAACACTGGCCTAACCCGAGGAGGTGGTGTCCTGATTGCCGTACACAACGCTTACTCGAGTGATATCGTCGATACCGCAACTTTCAAAACTTTCCAACACGTAATGGCGAAAATCAAAATAAATAAATTTTATTTGTACGTTGGTGTATTCTATATTCCCCTGGAGTCCATTGAGACAATCTATACCGAGGCTTGTGGAGTTGTCTCTTCACCTGCTGAACTCTCGAAAGAAGAAGATAAAATTACTATCTATGGAGATTTTAACAGGCCCAATTTAAAGTTTGTAGTTGACGAACTTGACAATCGTCTCATTCCATTGAATCTTCAAGACGATATTGATTTCAACCTAGTTTCTACATTGTACGGCATTGATTTACAGCAAGTAGCTCCGACATCCAATTCCTCTGGCAATTGATTAGATCTAATTTTCACGAATGCTTATGATGAGGTGGTGGTTAATCCAACTAATGATGTGGAAAATCTTTTCAAAAATACCCTTCACCATTCCGCACTTTCAGTTGATTATTCCATCTCTGATGGCACAAACAGCCTTCCGTACAATAACTCGATTGTATTTGATTCCCGTTATGCTGACTACGATAGCATTAAAAGTTATATACTAGTAGGCTCTCGACGCTAGATGTAGATGATGCAGTAAACTCTTTCTACCAGACCATATTTGACGCCGTTGGAAGTCACACACCTAAATTCAAAAAGAGGAATAAACTGTCTGAGCCATGGTTGGACAGTAGTCTTCGAAATTTAAGAAACTGAAGAAATAAGCTCCACAAGACTATAAAAAAAGGACCCAATGTCAGTGATAAAATTAAAAACGAATATAATGAACTGGCAAATGAATTTAGATTGAAGTCACGCCAGGCCTATGCAATGTATGTTAATTTGATAGGCGAAAACATAATCCAAAACCCAAAGAAGTTGTTTGATTTTGTAAATATTAAGCGCAAAGTTCATGGTTATCCTAAACAAATGACCTATGAAGACCGCAGTTCTTCTGTCTCGGAAGAAATCTGTAATTTCTTCGCAGATCATTTTTAATCAGTGTATTCCTTATCAAACACCTCGCCTCATGTAGATAACAGCGCTTCAGGAACTCTTAGTTTCTGAAGATGATATCATTAATGCAATTAAAACACTTGATCTGAACCATGGACCTGGCCCAGATTTACTTCCGCCTTATTTTCTATACCAGTGCAGTGAAGTATTAGTTTTACCTCTCCATATCATTTTTAAAGTCACTCGTAAGCGGAAAATTTCCAATACACTGGGAATCTTCTCACCTGACTCCAATTCATAAAAGCGAAAGCAAACGGAGTGTTCAAAATTATAGAGGAATTGCCATTTTATCCGCAATCCCAAAATTATTCGAGGAAATAGTATACTCTAAAACATCGCTCGTAATAGAGCAGCGTCTCAATGACCAGCAGCATGGCTTCAGGAAAATCCTATCCACAACCACCAATCTAACAGTCATGGTCTCATACATACTTTGCGCAATGGAAAAAGGGCACCAGGTTGACGCAATTTATACTGATTTTAGTAAAGCTTTTGATCGCGTCAACCATATGATTCTGTCAGAAAAATTGCGCAATTTCGGAATCACTGGCCCATTGCTTCGCTGGCTAAACTCTTACTTCAAAAACCGGACTCAAACCTTTAAATTTCAAGGGTATATGTCCAAAGAAATTCAAGTCTACTCCGGTGTACCTCAAGGCAGTCATCTCGGACCTCTTCTTTTCAACATATTTATATCAGACGTTTCTGATGTGTTATTCGATATACCCCATTTATTTTATGCGGCTGATCTCAAATTATACTATGGGATAACATCCCACAGTGATTCGATATTCTTACAGAACAAGATAAATGCTCTGCTTGAATGGTCCAACACAAACCACTTATACCTGATCCTCGAAAAATGTCAGGTGATTAGTTTCTCTCCCAGAACTTCAATTTTATTAGCTGAGTATCACCTCGGTAATACTAATCTTTCCCGAACAGACAGCATAGTAGACCTCGGTGTCTTCTTGGGTAAGAAACTCCGTTTTAATTTACACTATGATGAGGTTCTCTGCAAGGCTAATAAAATGTTAGGCTTCATCGAACGGCGTGCTAAAGAATTTTGTGTGGGTAGCAAAGACATTATACATATCATTCTTCTTCTTCTTCTTTGTAGCCCTACAGCCCCTTTCGGGCCTTCGCTTAGAGATAGTTAGAGTATCTCATTGTCATGATCGAATGTATCGGCACTCCACAAAGTGATATGATCATTATCACGCTTTGGCCGTGTGTCCGTCCACCCAGCTGCGAAAGGTTCTGATTTTAAACCAGCACGTATCATAACTGAACAGGCTTATAATCCGTCCGAAGAACCACTCGAACTAAATCTCGTTGTCGCCAACGAGACTTGAACCAGAGACCTTCGGCTTACGGGCTTAGTGCTCTAACCACTAAGCCACGCGAACTACTTATACATATCATTAGTCCGCCCTATTCTCGAATATGCATGTGTCGTCTGGTATCCTGTTTATGATGTTCATACAGAAAGATTTGAGTCTGTATTTCTATAAGTGTAACCTATGTTTTTAACTTGTATTTTGTAACTTTTAACTTGTATTTCTTTGTGATAATTTATAATTTTGATATAATACCTTGTTTGGTAAGAAAAAAAAATATTATCGCCTTTGATTGATGGTGTAAAGAAAGGGTCATGCCCCAACAACCTTTATTTAATTTATTGAATAAAATACAATTCATAAAAAGTTGCTCACGTCAATTACCCTAAATAGATGGTCATTAGAGTCAAATTGTGAGCTGTGCATCTCCTGTAAAATTTGACTTTCATGGAAATTTACTATTCAGTGTAAAGATCTCCTAGCATCCATAGTGTGATCTGATTTGCCAGGATTCTTCAAAACTATTTACATATTAAATAATATTTGTTCGAGATTTTTGCTTTTCGACATTATAGTTACTATTAGTCAGGCATTTTTTATTACCGCCCCCCCGTAAATCATTTCAAAGAGAAAAGCCATCTGCTGTTACATATCCATAAATCTAAAGGCCAACCCGAATCAAAAACTGAACAGTCTTCAGTTGAGGATTCGGATAAAAACCGTGAGCCTGAAAAATCGCAATATGTAAGAGACGACGCGTCTTCATCTTCCAATCCCACGGGAATCAAGTACTCGCACAATGTTACTAAATCCGCTGGCGTTTTGCTAGCTACGGCCCTGATACGAGTAAAGGGGAATACTGGGTTAGAAGTTAAAGCTCGAGCTCTCATCGACCCATGCTCCCAAGTCTCACTTGTCACAGAATCTTTATGTGAGAAATTGATATTGAAGCCTCGACGCCTCTTGAAATGGGAAGCTGAGTTTTCTCAAATAAATTGGTTTAAAATCCCACGTTGGAACAGCTCCTCGCCTCAAGCAGAAATCATTGAAATTCATGGGTTTGCCGATGCGTCTAAGCTCGCATATGGCGCTTTTTTATATATCAGAGTTGTGTATGAAAATCAAGCTTTCGTAACACTAGTCACTGCCAAGAGTAAGGTAGCCCCATTGAAGCAATTATCCATCCCTCGTTTAGAACTCTCAGCTGCCTACTTGCTAGCCGAATTGGCGAAACATTATCTGAAAACTTCGGAAATTGGTATTACATCTTCGCATTTATAGAGTGATTCCACAAATGCACTTCAGCGGCTTAAAAATCATCATTCACGTTGGAAGCCTTTTATAGCGAACCGATGCTCTAACATCCACGACGATATGCCTGAAGCTTGATGGCATTACGTAAAATCCAAGGATAACCCCGCTGACACAGTATCGCGGGGTTGTACAGTTACTCTACTAACTCATAATGATCTGTAGTGGAAAGGGCCATCTTGGTTATCTCAACCCACAAAATCATGGGTATCGTCTCAAGATGAACTCTTAAAAACCTGTAGTCCATTTAATCACACCACGTCACTATGAATTCGACTTGATTCATCGTTTGTCGTCTGTCAATAAACTCTTGAGAGTTACCTCGTATTGTCTAAGATTTAAAGTGCACCTTTTAAATCGCGTGACTAACAAAAGAAAAGAGCAAATCAAAAGCTTCTTAGAGCATCTAAAGAATTATGTCACAGCGAAGCAAGGCACCAAAAGGAACACTTTGATATCTAAATATCTAACGTCGAATCTCGTCTGACAAAAAATCGGTCGTCTCAATTTTTTATGGTATTGATCATGAAACCTCGTTTCATTTATTCATCAAAAAGCATACAGCCTGATGAGTTAAATAGTGCTCGTTTATTCATTGTCGATCTTCATCAGAGTCTTCATTTTGCTGAAATGCGATCTTCACTGAGAAAAGGGTTGCGGTTGCCCAATTCCAGCCCAATTTTAAGGTTGAATCCGTTCATGGATGGTGGTTTGATCAAAGTGGGAGGTTGATTAGTAAACTCTCAACTACCACTGGAGAATAAATTTCCGCTTTTACTGCAGCATTATGATGACTCCACTAAAATGCTAATTCGTCAAACGCATTTAGGCACCTTCCAGTTAATCCAGTTAATCTTCGGCACATTGCGTTTAAAATATTGGATCTTAAAAGGACGGGTAGCTGTGTAATCATGCATTAAAATCTGTCATAAGTGCATATTTTACTCAAAAAAGGGTTGTACGCAACTAATGGGAAATTTACCTCTAAATCGTACATTACCATCCAAACCCTTTAATATCTCTGGTATCGATTATGCTAGACCGATAAAAGTGCGCTTAGCCAAAGTTAGAGGCAATGTCACTCAAAAGGACTACATTGCTATTTTTGTCTGTTTCTCTTCTCATGCCGTTCACATTGAAGTAGTCGAAGACTACATTAGTGCTGCCTTCATTGCTGCATTTCATCGTTGCACATCTCATAGAGGTCAATGCTCTGAATTACATAGTGACCAGAGAACTACTTTAGTCGGCGCTGATTCAGAGCTCACCAATATGTTTCAAGGTGCCTTAGAATGGTCCGAAAGGGCAAAAAATCAACTATCCATAAGTGGCACTAAATGGCATTTCAACCCTCCAGGCACCCCTCATTTCGGTGGTTTGTAAGAAAGTGCGGTGAAATCCATGAAGTACCATGTGTACCGAATGATTGGATATCAAGTTTTGACTTTTATCGAATACTCTACCTTGCTTTGTCGTATTGAAGCGATCTTGAATTCGAGACCTCTGTTACCACTCAGTGATGACATAAGCGATTTAAATCCATTGACCCCAGCTCATTTTTTGATACAACGATCTTCGTATCTTATCCCTGAACCTAACCGACGCAATGATAGGATCCCAGTGAATAAACGCTGGGAGTTATTAACTCAAATAACCCAACATTTCTGGGATAGATGGTCAGCTGAGTATCTAACTTCACTTCAAAATCGTACTAAATGGACTCAACGGCAAGATTCTATTCAGGTCGGCGATTTAGTTCGTTTAAAGAGCGATACAACCTTCCCTGTGAAATGGCGTTTAGGAATCGTTAAAAAAGTACATCCTGACACCGATGGTCTGGTAAGAAGTGCTACGATGAAGACCGCCGAAACCTAGCTTAAGCGCCCCATCGTCAAGCTCGTGTTACTGGAACGCGCGGTTTTGAGTACATAATGTACAAAATCAATAATTATCTATAAACAATTTATGAATTTATCACACTAGTTAAGATATTCGAGAATTGAAATTATGAAATTAATTTATTTTAATGTACAATCATATTTATGTATTACAACTATGAGTCCTAATAGTCAAGTTCTCCCTCACCTATAGAATTTTGGAGCCTTTAATTTTTGTTTTTGTTCATCCTGCGACGGATGAAAAGGGGGCGAATGTTTCAGATTTTTGCTTTTCAGTATTATAGTTACTATTAGTCATAAGGCATCTTTTATTACCGCGCCTGTAATTCATTTAAAAAAGAAGAGCCATCTGCGCGACACCTCTATGTCAAGACAAGAATAACAGCTGTTTGACGTTTGTCTAAGAAGAAACTTTGAATTGACCATTTCCTGTACATATCAGTCTTGCTAACACACCGTAACTACTCAGCACGTAATAAACTACATAAAAATACAGTCCACGTTTTTTCGTTTGCATTAGTAATGTTTACTTCTTACCTTTTAACCCTAAACAATATTCGTTCTCCAAAAAATATAAAACATTTAAATTGATAAGCTTAAAAGCACCAACTCGAATCTGTACAAAAAAATCACCGTGCAGTAGTCCAATTCGAATCATGTGATTAGTACCTGATTTTTCAATCAGTACCCGTCATAGCTGGCTGATAGTCCGACAGAAGTACAACAAGCACAATTTTGTTGCCACCACCGAAGTTTGAACTTGGGAACTGCTGCGCAAGCGGTAAGCATCCTAACCACATGGACAGTTCTATAAAAGTAGTGTAATAAATTGTTATACGCTTTACTAACTTGGTTACTGCTGACAAATACGCCTCACTTTTTCTGAAAAACACCCCGTTAGAACTGAAAAGTTTACCGCAATAAGGTTGAAATTATGCGCTAATTAGGCTGCATAATTGGATCGACTGGAGCTAAAAAATGTTCCCCTCTAGAGCTGAAATGCTTTGACTCACTATAGCTTAAAAGTTTTGCCCCACGAGGTCTGACAAGTTTTGCCTCACTAGTATTGATGCATTTGCTCTACTAGGATTGAAAAAGTATCCCAAAAAAGGCCAAAGAAAATTTCTCCAAGTGTCCCGCTTGGGTTGAAGATTTGCCTCACTAGGGCTGACTGAGACCGACACTGTTTTCTTATAAAACCCTGATTCGCGTTTAGGCATGCCTAATTATAATTTCTACTCAAGGAATCCCGAACCCTAATAAGGATAATCAGACAAAGTGGCTGCAATTTCGAATCTAAAAGGATTTACACAGTACGAGTAACCTTATTTTCGGTGTCCTAGAATTCTTTGAAAGACTCTTTGATACGAGAAGTAATCCTTAATGTATCTACCCTTAAATTAAGGCCCGCACTGTATAATATTCAAGCGTAGCAACCCACTGTAGGATGTCTTAAAATTACTCCATCCATCCGCAGCCAATAAGCCTGTTGTCCGTGCTTTTTTAGGTCGGGGACGTGGCCACATTTGAAGTTATGACCACCAAACAAGATCATCTCTGTCGTCAATTCATTATTGGCAGTCTTCTTCAATTAAAAGAAAATATGCATTCCGAGAAATTGTCAATTCAGCTAAGCGCAATCGACCACAACGTACTCTTTGTATGCTTCAGGGGTTGCTTAACCACTTTCTTAGCGGCTTATAAGCGATTTCCAATGTGAATTGGATTTAGCGCTGCGGTCTTAAAGACACACGATTTGTCACATATGTACTTGCATATGCGAGTATGCATGTTCATTGTGGGTCAATTTCATATGTTTCGTTCTTATTATTGAAAAATGAATCCATTCAATCCGCAAAACACGTGTGCATGACCCCACTTAGCCATGCTATCATCAATCAATTTATTATCAATGGCAAAGACAGGCCCAGGCATACATTTAGTGGCCGCCGCCGATTATAATATTGTGTTGCACAGTAACTGCATTCACTAGTTGGTTGCATTCGCTCCTACTCATGGCCATTTGTTTATATTTTGTGCTGTATGATGTTGGGTTACGTGTTTTCTCTAACGTTTTTTCATGCATTGAAGCGTTGCCATTGCATTCGAGCCAAGCCAAATTAGCAAAATAGTAGTACCACTGTTGCTGCCGCGACTGTTCCGTACACCCCTGCACGATGCACCACCCATACGGTTCTTATTGATGCAGTTTTTCTCGCTGGGGCCAGTCCGTCCGCCGCCACAACTGTTAGTCGCTACTCTAATTCATTTTCCTTGATATCTCATTTAGACCGTCATCTTTTGAAATTTTTACCGGTCACAATCAAATCAATGCAGAATTGCTCGTGGTCTCAAACTTGTCAACTTCTTTTCTTGTTCATGTTGGAATGCAAATTGAGAAATGGATACAAGTTTCGGATGATGAGACGAGAGTGGTTTTAGTCGTGAAGAGGTGCTACCTTCAGCGGTATGCAGGAAGTGATAAACTGTAGAAGGAAGTTAGGCTTCAAGGAGTAGGGAGATAAAAGGAGTCTAAAAATTCACTCGGATTGCCAAAGGGCAAAGCCATTTTGGACATCAGGTCTCACCAGAATCTATCGTTTTCTTCCTCTGAGTCGTATTTTCCTTTTGGTTTGGTACGGACGTCGGAAAATGCTCAAAATGCTTAAGCATTGGGACTTATTTTCTTTTAATTTTCCTACATTCTCTTTGGCCAGCAGATTCTTGTTGATATCGTGAAATACCGAACAAGACTGCAGGATTTAAACAATTTGTGGTAACTACTATACTTCTGTGGGCTAAGGACCTGTTTGAGCTGTTACGCTATTGACGATACTGAGTAAAACAGAGCAAATAGTTGGATCGATAAATGCTCGTAAAAAAACAGCGAGAAACCTCCCGCATTTTACTACAAATCCTCACATACAATAGAAAGATTTGCGTATTACAATGTTTTATTTCAAAACACTTTAGTGTTTGATAATTAAATTTAAGCAACCTAAAACTGTAAACTTCTGCATATTCTTTACGATTGAGAATCAATACAAAAGTTTTAATGTGGACCTTATTCCGCCTTTTTGGCAACTGAAATGGGTACTCCATGCTCAGTTCAATGTGCCTTTTTTTAATATAATCCATCCAAATCAGAACCTTGGCGTTGAGATTTTATGGTTAGGGTATCTCATGCCATAATCATAACCGAATTCGAGGAGATATGGTCAAAATCACGCTCAACCATGTGATTATTACCAAATTTTTCAGTTAGTACCCGTCACAGCTGGTTGGGCTGATAGTCCGACAGCAACATCAAAAGCTAAAACTCGATGCCGCTACCGAGCTTTGAACCTAGGAGCTGCTGCGCCAGCGGAGTGTGCCCTAACCCACTGCTCCACACAGACTACATTTTTTTAGGAAGAGACTTACTCCGGGAACTTTTGCGAATTGTTAAAAGTTCAAGGAACTGATATATAATAATTTTATTTTGTAGTAGAATCGAAAATCTGAAGACTCCAACGAGATGTTGGAGCATGTCAAAATCACGTGTCTTAAAGCAATTTATTTAAGGAAGCCGTTGTGAAAACTCTCTTTTAATGTATTGATCACTGCGATAGGGCTTACTTGCTTGGATTAGATTGGGAAATAAATATAAATTATTCATTATATGCGGCCTCAATTGATCTGAAAACAAGGCGGAAAATTAGCATTAAAATTTCGATCTGGTCATCTCCGTCCAGTTTTTACGTGTAAAAGTTAGATAATCATCTACAGCGCGACAATCCAAGCCGCCGGGCTTTGGCCTTCAAGATTGATTTCCTCCAATAATCACGGTTCGCCAGTTAGTCACTCCCAGAAAGCATCTGCGACCAGCTTATATCGTGTCTTCTCATTGAGTCCTCGGTCTTCTCGCTGGACGTCTACCTTGTGCTCTACCCTTTAATGTTCTTTTGGGTGGCCGGTTTTCTTCCATTTTTCCCACATGTCTCGCCCATTGCAATTTGCGTAACTTTTTGCTAGTACATACAAATGGCTCATCAAATAGTCCATAGAACTCATTTTTGTAACGTAGTCTCCACTCTATTCCTTGTTTCACTGCGTCGTAGATTTTCCGGAGCACTTTGCTGTCAAATATGCCTACTGCCTACTCGTCAGGGCCCGTGTTTCACTTCCATATAGCAGCGCAGGTTTAACTAGCAACGTGACTTTGACCTTGCAGACCAGTCAAGCATTATTTTTTACAGAACATTTCTGTCGACACTGTCGGTATGTTTACTTCAAGTCTACAAAGATTGGATCAAATCGATTTTATATTCCCAGCACTTTTGAGCACCTGTGGAACTGAAAAAATTTGGTCTATTTTACGAGGGGTGACAATTAAGTAGTGAGACTGATTTTATTGCCGCGCTTGTGGGAGTAAACCTGCGACCTTTAAATTTCCTTCCCCGGCATCCTTCCCCTCTCCATTGATATACATACCATCGCTCTAGCTTGTTTAGTTGGCCTGCTGTGTCGTGTTGAGTAGACGTGTGTCGGTGGTGCTCGCCACGAAAATGGAGAAACGAAATCAAGAGCAACGCGTCGCGATAAAATTTTGGGCTGGATTGGGAGAAAGAGCTTCGGCAACGTACGCTGAAATTGTAAAAGTGCATGGTGATAGTGCTCTTGGTCGTGCCCAGGTGTTTCGATGGCATAAGGAGTTTAAGGAGAGGCGTGAAAGCGTGGAGCGGGGGACCAGTCGAGGTGCGGACTGACGTGAATGCGCAGCGTGTGCAAGCCCTAATCCGTGAAGATCGACGTTTAACAGTTCGAATGTTAGTCTCGGAACTGGGTATGAACCGTGAAACAGTCAGACAAATTTTAACCGACGATTTTGGGATGAAAAGGTTGTGCGCGAAGATGGTTCCAAAGAACCACACCGCTTTCAGCGTGTCCCAGTGTTTGGCCTCTAAAGGGATCGACGTGTTGCAACAGCCGCCTTATTCGCCCGATATGTCATCCTGCGACTTTTTTTTGTTTCCTAGAACAAAATCGATGGTCAAAGGTACCCATTTTGAGTCGACTACAGACATCCAGATGGTCGTGATGAGGGTACTCGCAGACATCCCAGTCGAAGCGTTTCAGAAATTTTACGAAGCATGGAAAACGCACAGGAATCGTTGTATAGCTGCCCAAGGTTATTCCTTTGAAGGGGGTGGCAGAGTTGTAGAACAATTTTCAAATATACGGTTTTCATGGAATCAGTCTCATTACTTAATTGGCACACCTCGTAGGTCGCCCAGTTCATAAGCCTCCCTGATACTCTTCTATAATACTTTCATAGTACGGCTTTAATTTTCTTTCTATGATTTTGGAGATAACTTTAATAACGTACTCAATAATGCGATGCCTGTATTATTTCTGGGGACTACTCCTCTGTTTATATTCTGCATATTAGTCGGTGGAGAATGTTACTTAGATGCAGTTCTGCTAGTTTTCCATCTACTCCAGATGTCTTATGTTTTCTGAGGTCACTTACAGCTGCCTGTACTTCGTCTCTGGTTGGCGGTGAAATATGCAGTATTAGCTATGATTGATCCTTGTGAACTTTTGCAAAGACTTGATTGTGAATTGATCATGTTTCGTTTATCTATTGTTTAAACGCATATTTTTTTAGCTTGTCATCCGAGAGCGTTAGAGTGTTCTTCTTTGGTCAGAGTTGGTCCCTGAATGAATTTTTTGTACACCTGGTTGCTTTTGTTTACCGCTTCCTTGCATTCTTCGTTATACCAATCGTTCCTATGATTCTTTGGTCGATGCCCCAAGACCTTTTCTGTATCTTCTGTTACTGTTTTACTGTCTTCAACATGGTTTGGATGTCATTACTACTTTTCCAGCGCTGACGTTACTGAGCTATCGGTTAGCTTGTGTATCTGGTACCTTAAAGTAGCTGATCTCTTGAATATGCGGTATTGGAGCTTGACCCTTATGAGGTAGTGATCCGAATCGCAGAAAGCGCCGCAGAACGAGCGAGTTCCCACTCGTTTTATAGTCAATCTGGTTGAATGTATGTCCATCCGAGATCTTTTATGGATGTCTCGATGTGGGAAGTGTGTGGAATTTACTGTGAAGCCCCTGCTAGTAGCGACCTTTACCAGGCGTTGTCCGTTGTCGCTGGTCTCTGTATGAAGGCTGGGCCCTCCGATGGTTCCTCTATTGGCCGTTTCTCAGCCGAACATTTTCAATGCCATTTGACGGCGATGCATCGACACTCCGTTCCTGGGTGCTGTAAAATTCCCTCCCTGTCTTCTGTAGGCGCATGACAGTTGACCAGCCAGACATCAAAAAATTTGGTCTTGATACGAATTTCACAGATCCTTTCGTAAACGTGCTTGAATGCGGTGACAAAAAAACATATTATAGGGTGAGTTATATATGAACAAAAATATTTTGGAAACGTGATAATGGGTTTATGGGAAAGAGTGAACATTCCACCTCTAACAAGACCATCCAGGGTTCCCTTGGCTTTGACATTCTGCCCTTTTTCCAATTGAAAAAAAATCGGATAGATTTTGGCACTAAATTCCTGAGCCAATAGGTCGCTAAACGTGATTATAATCAGAAGTTTTTCTGTCGAATCCTCTTCAGTCTGTTGCTGTCAATCTTAAGTTCCTAATCGTAGTAGTATCCCACCGAGCTTTGCACATTGTTCCTACCCAAACTAGCTTGTGAGCAGGCATGGTTGTTTTCAGTGTTGCTGCACAAGATTAGTAATTCGCGGTCCCCCGTTTGTCGGCTTTCCTCACATATTGCCACATTTTTTTTGTGTGCAAAACATGGGACAGGCTGCGACGGGACCTCTACAGGGAGACGGAAGGGCTCACCCCAGATAAAAAAGTCACGGTGATGCTCGAATCGGTTGACAAATAGAACCAGGTGGCACATTATGCTCGGGCAGTCCTCAAAGATACTTAAAAGGGACCCACAGCAGCCAGGGCGCCGGGGGTGGGGGATCGCTTTTCTAGCAATTCCTCTTCCTCTCTCCCCTCCCGCTAGAGGAGGGATCCCCAGCTTGAACAAAACTAGACCTGGTCCGTAGTAATGTGTAATAAACATAAGCAGTCGAGCAGCCCCGTGGTGATCAGGAGTGGCTGCTCCTGAAGAGAAAAGGTTGTCACCCCGTCGAAACTGCTTAGTTTGTTGTTTTACTAGTGTAAAGTAAACTGCATCCGTCAAGTTTCCATCCTTTAGGCAGAGATGAGTGGTTCACTTCAGCCACTTTAACATCTTTAGGTTTGACATTCCCCTTGTAATGCAACGACCTTCTTCGGTGAAAGTAACGGTTGCTTTTTGTGTAATGTTTGCGTTTGTCTCAAGCCTCCGTGTCCGCTAACTTTAACGAGGCAAAACAATATTGAATTTCTGTAGAGTAGATTAATTGACACCTAATAGAACTTTTCTAAAGACAATAAAAATTGATCGGTGCGTCTTGTAGAGTAGAGTACGCGTGATAAGTATTTTGTAGTGTAGCTTCGTGGCTCGACAAGAACCCGCCTCATATGATCCCGCAAATGCTAGTCATCAAGCACGCGTACGCGGTCGTTAAGCGAAGCTAGTTAGCTGAGCTCGGTGTTGTTTTAGCTCGCTGACACTTGTGCTAGACCATCGGCACCCGTGTCCTACACGGACATTTCGAAAATCATTACAATGGCGCCCAACGTGGGGCCCGAAGGGGAAACAACACCACTCTCCTTCGAGTTCTCACATTTTTAATTTTGCTGTCGGCAGATGAACCGATTCAATTTTTATTGTCGCCCTCACCATTTGATATTAACGTAGCATACTTTGGAGGGTTCCATAAAGTTAAGATAGAGTCACCGATAAACTCTCTTTTGGTGTTGTTTGTCTTGTCTTCGGTATAATAAGGTCTATAGCATCTTCTGGAGTTCTTCGTTCGTGGTGGCTCAGTCGCCTGAACATGCCGATGATGTTATAGAGTAGTGCGTCCCTTAATGTTACCAAAAGAAAGGTTTGCACATTTTTATACAGTTTGAAGTCGGACAGTTCTAATTTTGAACAAACTGATGGTGCCAGGGGTTTTCAAATACATTGCTTGGAATTGCGTCAGTTTTTGCTGGGAGCTAATCTGATGACCGGCAGTGATAAAATCCGCATCATCACTTAGTCCTGACCGACACCCGATTTGTTTTTATTAGCATACTTTCGTAGAAGACAGGGACTTGTATTCAAGGAGAGGGGCCTAAAATTATAACAACCATCTCTCCACTGCGGAAACAATTGTTTCTTCACTAGTGTAGAGCGAAATCCTTCAGTCTCTCCATGCCTGGGTCGGCATCGAAGAGACTGCCCTGTAATAAACATAAGCAGTCGAGCAGCCCCGTGGTGATCAGGAGTGGCTGCTCCTGAAGAGAAAAGTTGGTCACCCCGTCGAAACTGCTTAGTTTGTTGTTTTACTAGTGTAAAGTAAACTGCATCCGTCAAGTTTCCATCCTTTAGGCAGAGATGAGTGGTTCACTTCAGCCACTTTAACATCTTTAGGTTTGACATTCCCCTTGTAATGCAACGACCTTCTTCGGTGAAAGTAACGGTTGCTTTTTGTGTAATGTTTGCGTTTGTCTCAAGCCTCCGTGTCCGCTAACTTTAACGAGGCAAAACAATATTGAATTTCTGTAGAGTAGATTAATTGACACCTAATAGAACTTTTCTAAAGACAATAAAAATTGATCGGTGCGTCTTGTAGAGTAGAGTACGCGTGATAAGTATTTTGTAGTGTAGCTTCGTGGCTCGACAAGAACCCGCCTCATATGATCCCGCAAATGCTAGTCATCAAGCACGCGTACGCGGTCGTTAAGCGAAGCTAGTTAGCTGAGCTCGGTGTTGTTTTAGCTCGCTGACACTTGTGCTAGACCATCGGCACCCGTGTCCTACACGGACATTTCGAAAATCATTACAAATGTGTCAAATGGTTCCAGTTCTCGCCTTGACAGGGGAGGTGTGTAGTGGCTAGTCCAGTCTCTTGCGACCATGGAAGTCTTATTCTCAGTGTATAAATGGCATAACTTCCCAACCACAAAAATAAAACTAAAAACAGTATGTGTTGTCCACAAATACGGACTTGTCACAAAATTATATCGAAAATTTATTTACGGTGCGTCATTTCTGCTTAAACTTTTTATGAAGCAGGCAACGCTGTTGTATAAAGCAGTTTCTTTAGAAACAACTTTTTCATATCAATAATCGTTAATCCAATCTAAATGAGCTAATTTTTTCCTGCGAAGACCTGATACCAACCATGTCAGAAAATGTCTCAAAATTTTTATCGATTCAAAAAGAAGCCATTAGATGGTCCCCTACATTGATAAAACTGGAACCGCTGACAATCCAAACCCTACACCCGTGCAATTATTTCAGACATATGGCCTCAATTAATCTAAAAATATAAAACTAGTATCAAAATCATGTAGAAGCGTCATTATTACATTTGCGAATTTCTCACGGAGTAATTCAAGATATTTTTGGCGCGTAGAATGTCAAAATTTGAGTGCAAAAAGCGTCATTCCGATATTTGCGATGAGTAAAATGATTTTAGATATTACTGTATGAGCCTTGTTTAATTATAGAATATTTTACGATTGGTTGCGACACTGCAGGAGTAGTGAGTTTAAAGTAGACAACGAACTCAAAATTAGATATGTTTTTCTTCTTCTTCGTAGCACTACAGCATCTCTTGGGCCTTCACTTCCTGCAACAAGCACATCCAATTGATTTGGTCCATTGACTGCATCTTCCAATTTCGAAATCCGAGGAGCGATCAAGTATCTTCGTCGACCGAATCAGACCAGTGTTTCCTCGTTTCCCCACTGTTCTCTACTCTTCAGTTCTCCCAACGAATACCTTTTTGGGCATTCGTTGCTCTTAAATAAGATTCACATGGCCAGCCCATTGCAGCTCCTGCAGTCTTACAATCGAACCACTTAGCGCATTACGTTCGGGCAGTCCATAAAGATAAAAAGGGCTCATTTGAGCAGCCGGGGGTGTCGACGTTAGAAGATCATTTTTCGAGCAATCCCTCTTCCTCCCTTCCCACTGTCTAGAGAAGGGATCTCCAACGTGAAGGCGACTCACAGCGTAGCAAAATGAGGCTTAGTGCAAAGTAATGTGTCAAACGGTTTCAGGCTCGATTTTCAGGCCGACTGGAGAGGTGTTGAGTGGGTAGCCTCACTCAATGCGTAAATACTCTTTACCTCCCATTTAAAAAACAAGTCTGACTATCGAAAAAGGATCTCCTTTATCAAAATGACTTTTGTTTCATTTCTTTCAATGTCACAGTGGACAGAGCCGTACGTACTTAAAACTTTCAATCAATTTACCAAATAAATGATGCGAATATATGGGATATCCAGTAACAAATTATAGGAGACCGTGGGAAGATTCAGTGAAAGCCGATATCAGGTCTTTACTAGGGCTCGAAGGCTGGCAAAGATTGCATACCTACAATAAGTGGAGGCAATGTCACCTGAAAGCCTGATTTATACTGATCTGACATTAGCTTAAGGTTAGTTTAAAAAAAAAACACCATCTAGAGGGAAATGGAATCTATTTAAAACTTCAATAGAAATTTCAATCAAGTACTCAACACCTACTGAGTAACTGATTGGAGTGCAATGAAGTTCTGGTTCAGAAAGTAATTCCTGCAGTCCTCTGATTCGAGTCGAGTTTCCTGTTTGCAAATATTTATGTAAGGTTAGATTTTGTAGCCTGATCAAATAGAAGTTATTGAAAAAATGCTAAAATATATATTAGGGTCTCCTAATGTATGGAAATGTAAGGACAAAGAAGTTTGAACTACTGTTGGTTTAGCAGGAAAATTGCTTTTTCTGACGGCATTCTGATGTGATGATTAGAGTGCTGGACTGCCAGAAAAGTTTGCCATTGGCTCCTCAAAAATATTCCCCGTCAATCAAATCATATACGAACCTCTTTCTCTAGATGTGCTATATTTTCATAGCTAAGTGACACTGTCTATGAAGTTGGTATAATCTCATCTCAAACGTAAACGTGAGTTAGCAGAACGCTCATCGTTTCGAATGAGGGACGCTGAATGACGCTTGAGTGAAACCTTTCTTAGCAGTTTGCAAAGAAATGCTTCTTCATGCCAAGAACTAACTTGTCACTCTTCGACTTTATGCGGCTTGAAATTTGTCCTACAGCAATGAAACATCGACTTGAACTTCTCAAAAATTCCTGCCTTAAGCATCTTTCCATTATAAAGAAACGATAAACCTGAGTATAATTTTAGAATTATTGGCACCTTCTCTTTAGGGTTTAGTACTGACTTACAAAACTCTATTGAAATTGTGACCTATGTCTATCTCCCTGTGTACTGTAGCAGTTTTTCTCCAAAATTGTAGCAGCTGCGGGCACAAAATGCGGTACGTGTAGCAGAAGTGATTGCAACTTGAAAGATCGAAAATATTTTGAAAGGGGTTGTCAGGCGATGTCTCTTCGAATAGAGAAGGTGACTCTCAAATATTTTTCTTTTTTTTTCGAAAACAAAAATCTTGATGAGCATTTCTTAAAATGGGCCTTAAAATGGCAGTATTTTATCGAGAGGTTTAAGGCAAGGGAAAAAATTTATGTGTCTTCAAAACTGAGTACCTCATGTAGCAGTATTGGTATCTGCATATTGTGGGTTCGGTACAAATTCTTTCTAGCTGAAGCATAATTCTATTTGACCATTTTGTTTGGTTCTGATTCTCTTTAAATTATGTTTTACTTTAAATTTGGATAAAAACGGATGAAATTTTGGCATATCATTCGGGAAACTTTTTATGAATTTTTTGTTTTTTTGTCCTTAATACCGACGTTGCTGTTTTTAATGGTGCAAGGACAGATGACCTCTCAATGTACAAGATTAAAGTCTAAAGAAATGGATCATAGATGGTTTTTTTATCTGCTAAATTTCAAGAAAAGTGTTCAGTATGCAGCGACCAGATGAATCTATCAGATTATACAAACGTAAAATTTGTTGTCTAAGGCTCTATAAATTCCATTATATTCTCAGAAAGGATTTACGAAAGCAATCTTGGGAAGCCATCAAAATGTTTTGGATATGAAAAAAGGGCGTGACACTAGCACACAAAGCGGAGCTGTTTTTTTTAAACTCATAATGGCCTTTCTCTTGGGTACACTTTAGCGCATTTCGAGTGAAGGACCGGATCCCTTTTATTTTCCAATGGGACCAAGGACACAAAACAGTGTCAGGATATTCTGCAAACCGTTTTGTTCCCAAATAATAAATCGCTGAATTCCGGGGAATGTAAATCTACTTACATGCAGGATGAAGCATCGTGCTACAGGGCCAAAAACGTCATGAGTTTGATATCTTCAACAATGGTACTACCATGGCCTGGCAACTCCCTGGACCTGAACCGATAAATAATACCGTAGCTGATTTGAAATCAAAGATACTACAGGTTTGCCAAAAAGATGAGATCATCAAAACTCTGATACGATAATTTACTTGGAGTATGGCTGAAAGAGTTCGCACTGTGATTCCAGCAAAAGGTGGTAATACAACATATTAGTTGATAATAAAATAGAGCACTATATATGTACTAATAAATTTTTGTATTGAAATTGATCGATTCTTGTTTTTCGTTGTAAAAATTAGGGAACTTTCGAAAAATTTAAGTTGTCCTAATTCGATGTCGAGGGCTGTAGAATAGTATGTGAAATTTTCGGCAGAGGAGTGCAAGCTTCTTCCAGTTACAATTTTCATGTCTACGTGCTATAACTTATGAGGTTTCAGTACAGGGAAGTAGGTCTGTTAGCCAGATAAATGTCACTGATAAAAAATTAAGTTGAAGGCTTTTCCTCACGATCTTGACTTCTACAAACTCAAAAAAAATCTTGCCATCTACTTAGTCAATCAGGCCTTTGCCAAAATTGGTAAGACCTTGTAGTGAACCTAAGCAGTCGGCCAGCTCCGTGGTGATTGGTAGTGGCTGTTCCTGATGAGAAAGCTGGTCACCCCGTCGAATCTGCTTATTTTGTTGTTTGGCTATGCTATAGGCAACTACTCCCGCCAAGTTCCCATAATTAAGACAAGGATGAGTGGTTCACTTCAGCCACTTTAACATCTTTAGGTTTGACAACTCCCTTGTAATGCAACGTCCCTCTTCGAGGAAAGTAACGGATGGTTTTCGTCCAACATTTGCGTTCATTTCAAGCCTCAGTGTACGCCAACTTCAACGAGACAAAAATTTTTAATAACTGCAGAATGACTTGATTGACATATAATAGAAAATTTCTAAACATACTAAAAATCAATGAGAATATCTTGTAGAGCAGAGTACGCGTGATAAATGTTTTGTAGTGCAACTTCCTGGGGCGACGGAGAACCCGCCTCATATGAACCTGCAAAAAGCTAGCCGACCAATACGCGAACGCGGTTGCAAAGTTAAGCTAGTCAGCTGAGGTCAGTTTTCTTTTATAGTTCGCTAACCTTGTGGCAGACCATCTGCACTCGAGTCGGCCCGGACTTTAAATACGAGTACTCTCAATCACTACAACCTTTGACTACTATTATCCTCTTTGACCAGAAACCAAAAGGTTTGATATTCAGGGCGTCTAGAAATGGCTCTCTAAATTCATTCTGGTTGATCTAGGAAAGCATCATTTCGATGCTCATCACTTAAACGATGAATTTAGATGATCTAACCGATGCATTACGGCTTTTCGATAAATAAGGTTTTTAATATATGAGAAGGGATCTTCCAGTACTTCAGTTTTCATCATCTACCGTGTCACATGTATTTTACATATTCGTTGTATCTCTTTTAGTCGCCGGGTTATCATTCTTTAAGTGAAACCAACGTCCCTCACTGAAGATAACGTGAAAAAAGTCAAAGATGTTGTGTTGGCAGATCGAAAAGTGAACATCAAGCATGTAGCTGAGGTCATCAGAATCTCATAAAGTAGCGCTCGAAGAATCCTTACAAGCCAACTGCATAAGAAAAAGGTCTCAGTGCGTTGGGTACCAAGAATGTTAATTGTCGAGCAAAAGAAAAACCGAATCAGCATTTCGATGGTGAACCTAGAAAAGTTCCAAGCAGATCAGGAAAATTTCTTGTCACGTTTTGTGACCAGGATCCTGAAATCAAACCATGGTTAGCTTGAAAGCGAGCCTCCTCACCGATGTCTAGTTCAGCAGGAAATTTTGAGGCGTCCGTTTTACGGTACGCTGAAGGAATAATTATGACGGAATATTTGGAAAAAAGAGCCACTTTTGGGCTCTTGCTATGCATACCAAATGACACGATTGCGAGGGGGGTCATTAAGCAAAAAGACACGATAAGCTGCGAGCTGGAGGCTGTAGCACCAAACCATAACACTGGCTCAGAGAGCCGCAGTTGCGATGGTCGCCATTCAAGAAACGACCTTTGAACTGCTCGAACACCAGATCTAGCTCTCAGCGATTTCTACGTCTATTCTTTGCCCAAGAAGCACCTGCAACTCAACAAATTCGAAAACGATGGCGAAGTGATGGCCGCTGTTGAGGCGCTTTGGGAGAGTGAAGGCAACGATTTTTTTTCTAAGGGAATCCTGAGTTTTGAGAAAAAAATAAAATGTTTTTGTAGATTTTATCACCGTGTTTTATTTTCATTTTCATAACTTTTGGATCACCCATTGTATTCAAGGATTCCACTAAATTTGGGGGAATTTCCACGCCTTTTCCTTGCTCCACTAACATTTGTGTTATTCCCTACATAACTCTTTTGGCGGTGTAAAATTGAGTTAAAAAACGAAATCCGTAACAATCACATGGCATGGTTTTTTGTCTAAGGTATTCTGAAGTTCTCCAGCGATAGCATATCGAAAAAAAAATCCAGTTACAGGTTCCCCGCCAGGATTGACCATTAAATAAAGACGTTTGAAATTTAAAGAAATATGTGATGGAATTTCGTGGCAAATCTTTAGGAGTATTTTGAACAAGCTTTCATACAAAAAACTACAAAGCTGCCATATTGATATAGAGCCTTGGTTCCACAAGTGCCACAACCTCTCAAATTTACAACACAATACTTTAAAACATATCCAAGTTGAAATCAATTCAGGCATGCCTAAACGGGCGTCATGGCCCAATGCGGAAGCAGTCCTGTATACCTAACGCGGGCCGATGGGGCTCTAATGTGGCATGCCTAATGGAGCCTAACAACCCCCATCACTGCTTTAATTAAGAACTGTTTAGGCAAGTCCCATCAGCTCCTAATTAGGAATTGATGGAGCAATGTGTTATGTTCGGTATCAGGGCCTAAAGTGGAATCGGCTTTAGAGTCTAATGCCCGTTAAGGCATGCCTAATTACTGCGTAAATTGAACTTCTACTCAGGTATCCGCAATATTGAAGAAGTGAAAATTTAGTGCGTTGCCAAAGATAAGTTTATATCTTTTGAGGCTCACATCATATGAGGTAGACATTGTTTGGAGGATCACTTTAGTGTTACCAGAATTAGATGTCAAGGTTCGGTGGAACTGCGAATTCCAATTTGCAGCAAGTGTGTAAATCTCACTAGCATTGGATAGATGCAAGATATACTTTGAATTCAGTAGGGTTAGATTTTCCCGAATGCTTCTGCTTAAAACTGCGTAAAGCATTCCCATCTTTTCTACGAGGACCAGTAAGGATTTCCCCGGGTTTGTCTGTTAGCAGCCCAGTTTGAGGTTACCTTATTGACAATTAAATGTCTGCTGCTTAGAAAATTGCTCTTCTTTGCATAATCTATAAACTCTTTCGGATGCAAATTTTATGCAGGGATACTGGTTTAACTATGTGAGGCTAAATCCATTAGAATTACTCGTATCTTACCTACTGTGTTAAACCAGTATAACTTGGACACCTGAACAAGCGAAATATGGATTTACTGAAACAAGGCATGGCAAGTGGTATTAATTACACTTATAGTAAAAATAATCCCTGTGCGGCATGTATTGAAGGGAAGCAGAGCAGAATACCATTCCCAAAACAATCCTATAGTCGAGCCACTGCGAAATTAGGTCTCATACATTCTGATTTATGTAGGCCTATGTCAGTTTCCTCATTTAGTGGAAGTATCTATTAACATTTATAGATGACTATACTTGGATGACATTTGGTTATTTTATTAAAAGTAACGATGAAGATCTTTCTGTATTCAAGATATCTTTAAAAGTTTTGTAGAAAAACAAACTAATTTGAAAATAAAGATGATAAGAACAGACAATGGTCGTGAAGCATGGCATCGTGCACCAGACCACTGTACCCTACTCTCCACGACAGAACGGAGTTGCGGAAAGGGCAAATCGCACGATCATTGAGGCCGGACGATGTATGCTACAAGATGCAGGTATGGACCAAAGATTCTGGGCTGAGGCTTTGAATACATCTATCTTTCTCAAGAATAAATCACCAAGTTAAGCGGTAAGAGGAACCACATCAATTTTCAGAATATTTCGCTGTGTTGCTTATGCAATGATCCCTGATAAGAGGCGTAAGAAACTAGATGCAAAGACTAAACAATACATTTTTGTAGGATATTGTAATGAGTCAAAAGGGTAAAGACTAATTGATCCTCAAAATCTCTCCAAATGCATTAAATCTAGAGATGTTTGCTTCTTGGAAGGAATGATGTATAAAGACTTAGAAATAAATCAGAAGATGCAGTGACAAGATCAGCCAATCCTCCAGAGGTGACAGCTGGATCTAGTGGCTCTTCCGTATTGAGCTCTAAACTGATTATCAGAGCTCAACGCAGAGCAATGCGTAAGCTGAAGCTGGCGGAAGAACGGACGAAATGGTCTCTTAAGCACCGCAAAAAAACAGGTCTGGTGAGTGCTCATCTAAGCTAGAAGACTCCATGGCGATAATACCGTGTAGCTAGAAAGCGTGGATAAATAAAAATAGGAGGACATCGAGCCCTAACCAATCAGAAATGTCAGATGGCCACGATGAACCAGGAACCTTAGGGTACCGAAATTCAGGAGACCAGACTCACTAACGAGGCAACATTGACATGTAATAAATACGCAGAAGCAGCCACTGGTTGTACGCATTGCACTAAGCACAGGAAGCCCGGTTGATATTGAGTGCGAGAGAGAATTCTCCGAACACTGTTCCATACAGAATGGATGTTCTGTTTGAAAGCAGAAGCACCTTGCATGCCAAATGCTCAGACGAGCGGACCAAAGAATGGTTTACCAAAGTGGCAGTCCCCAAGGCTCCAGCATATAAGGGCGCGAAGTTCATACTTGTAACTGAAGGTACCCTCACTAATTTGGTCAGGGCTGTCATATAAATCCCAACAACAGTCAAGGACCTTATGCACATGATGGCCTGCCTCAAGAAGCAGAACCGAAAAATGTACTGTTTAGAAGCCATCTGTCCGCTGAATCGAAGCTTAAAGCAAGAGCTCCTTGGTGGTATCACGAACTGCAAAAGCTTCGGAAATCCACTGGAAAGTTAGTGAGGACAGTATTGCAGTCGAACTCTGGTGAAGCTACAGGACTTCCCAAGGCGAATATAAGAGAAAAGTGAGAGATTCCAAATGAAGTTTTGTGTGGAGACTGCAGCGATGCAAGAGACTGCACAACTTTGCAAAGTACCCAATAAGGACCCTACTGTTACGCAAGATTCAATCACAAAACCTGAAGGCACCTTTACGGAGTCGAATGGAATTACTGCAAGTCCTGATGAAGACCCTGTAATCATGTCATCCATCAGGAACCTTCAACCGTCTTGCTCATCCCTCCGAAGTTGAAACTTAGCAAGGCAAGTGATTACATTGAATGGAATCAAATATGTGCTGAATCTTTCCGATCAATTCAACACGCCGGGGTTTGAAGGTATTGTTTTTGCTGTGATCAGAATGAAAGCCAACAAGTTAATGCTGTGTACGTGAAAGATTTTAACATCAAACATAGCACTAGCATACAAACCCACACCTTAGCAGATAGTCAAAGCTACGTTTATTCCGAAACTCAGAAAAGTGACTATTCTGAGCCACAAAGCTTTCGTCCTATCAGTCTTACTTCGTTTTCGCTGAAGGAAATGGAAAAGCATGTAGACCAATACATAAGACGTACGACACTGAGACGGAATCCTCTCTGCATTACACTACACGCATATCAACGGGGAAAATCCTGCGAAACAGCTTTTCATCCCCTAGTGGAGAAAATTGAGAAGTTCGTCCATCAACTCCTCAACTTATGTACGCTAGGGGGGTTTATTGATATATATATATATATATATATATATATATATATATATATATATATATATATATATATATATATATATATCAATAAAACGCCCTAGCGTATATAAATTGAAGAGTTAGGGAACCTTCGATCCTGCACTGTACAACTTCTTGTGTGACGCAGTTCATGGGGTTGAACCAAAGATTGTGCACTGAATCAGCAAAATGCTCGTGCACAGCGTGCTCTCCGCAACGACAGAGGGTGGACAATGTATTGTAGCCAAGGCGGAAAATGAATGTCCTCAAGGTGGTGTCATTTCACCACTGCTATGCAGGGGCGTAGAAGTGGGGGAGGCAGAGGGGCACCGCGTCCCGGAGAGGTGCTGAAGCACGGCGAGGGGGAGTGCCTCATACCTAAGGAATGTGCACCGATGTGGCGCCGAAAAGAGCCCGTAGGATGCAGTGCGTCATAATTTAACCTAATTGGTAATCGTGATTTTCAAGCAAAATATCTCGTAAACGGTGACAGACCATTTCGTTAGTCATAGAGTACCGAAATTTTAAGATAAAATTTTTGAATTTCATTACTCTGTGACTGACGAAATCATCTTCACCGTGTACGAGACATTTTGTTGAAAAATTGGGTATTACGTTAAGTAAGGCGCCCTGCTGGGGCATCAAGGCCCGCCCCGGTGGGGCACCGGGATGAGCCCGGAAGAGAGCCGATATACACCTCGAAGGTTGGCTGAAATGTACCTCGAAGGAGTGTTCATCTGCTCTCCTTGAGGGTGCAGCCACGCCGCCATCCGCCACCACTGGCCCGCTTCGCGCTGCATTGCACGTCTCCGAACGGCAAACAGCGGGCCGGGCACAAGTTGCGGCACGTCGCAACACATCAACAATCGACTCAGCTGCGGCTACCATTGTGACGGAGAACCCTGCACGTAGTCTTTTGATAATCCCGCCTCCTTTCGCTGTGTTGGCACGTGAACGTAGTTTTCGTTCTCGGTGTCTGCATTGGCTCTCAGCCGCAGTAAATTAGCGCATTGAGTCTGTCGTCCTCATTTTTCACGTAATCGAAAAGTAGAGTTTTAAGTGAAGGTTACACGTGAATGAGTAGAAGTATACAATGAGTAGTGCTAGTGTGAATAAGAGAAAGATAAGCAGGTCCAAGGGGCGCAAGAGGAAGAAAGAACCAGAAAGGGAAGCTGCCAAACTTGGAGGTTTTATGTCGCAGTTTCCCACGCAAGGTAAAAATTCATTTTTATCATTGGATTACCTGCCTTGCAGCTCGCGTTTTTCCTATCGGTTGCGTTCTGGTCAATTTCTCATGCGTTGATACAGGGTGCCCAGAAGAATCGCCTATTTCCACTGAGCGAGTAGCAATAGGAAAACGCTTACCTTACACGTTCGCTCGAAGATCCTCTTTCTCGTATATAGGTATGGGGCCATCCACAAATGACGTCACACTTTCGATAGCTTTTGTCCTCCTTGTTGTTCACTTTTCGTCACACTTCGGATAACTACGGGGCTTGAAGACGTACCTGAGGACAACCATGAGGCTACCCAGCCTTAAACATATGGCCATACTCTACTGCTACCAAGAGGAGGTGGACGCGCTAGATGTCATAGAGCTAATGAAACAATTCGTTAAGAATACGTACCGCGTGTCAGCCTTTAGAAAGTAGAAAGTAGCTTCTAATGTTTTGGAAATGACTTGTTTTTAATTTTGAAGCAACATTAAAACAAAATGAAAACAGGTTTTTTCCCCTTTTTTAAGGGGAGTGGGGGCGCTAAAAAGGCTGCCTTACTAGCTGAAAAACGTTCCAACGCCCTTATTGCTATGAAACATATTGGTGAACACTCTCTTACTTGGACTTTGGGAGCATAAAGTCGATTCGCAAGCATATGCAGATGATACAGGTAAGCATGTTAGGGCTCTTTGCAGGAATATGCAAATTGCTCTGAATACGCTGCAGTAGTGGTGTCAGGACAATGGGCTTCCAGTTAAGCCACACAAAGCTATTGTGGTTCTCTTCACAACGAAAAAGAAAACTGCCGGTCTAACTCTATGTCGGCTGGATGGTGTCACTATCCTTGGGGTCACGTTAGATAGAAAACTTCTTTGGAAAGAGCATATTCTTGCAGAAATGCTTTTGGAAAGTCGTGGTGCTTGATGCCCAAGCAGACATCATGGCTCTATGCATTGATTATGAGACTACTGATTTGCTTTGCATCTGTAGTCTCGTGGCATAAAGTAGACCGCTCGTGGACGTCAGAATCCTTTTTATTGATCCGTAGTCTGAGCATATGGGGAGTGAAATCCGTGTGATTGGATTTCGCTTACTGAAAACGCTTTTGCTGTGTACTTGACCAGGGAGAAAATCTAGTGATACTACTGATCCTCATGTCGCCTAACTAGTAATTATGTGAACAGCGTTCCTTGCAATATATCTCAATTTGCTGTCAGCGTCTCAGGCTAGTTTCATGATGCAAGTGAGTATAAACTCAATCAAGCTGTGTCGATTGACGCACCCTTTCGTAAAAATACGTTCGCCTGACGTCAGTTATACCACGCTTTGCCTGATAGCTACATTGGCCACTATATCTATATCATATTTGGGGTAAGCAAGCTTTGTTGAAATGTTAGTAACTCATATTTATATTAATTTCCATTGTATTAAAATGTCAACAGAACAAATGTGTAGGAGTTAAGTTAGAATGACCGAAATTACAGCTACACTTTAGGAGAATTCACGCCTGCAAGTACGGCGATTAGAAGCGTTAAAATCTCAAAAATCAATTATATCAGATAAAAGTCAAAAAGCATCAAAATATCGCTAACAAAGTGATACAAAGTGATCCTGTTAAGAGGGTGCGTGGGGGCACCACTACCAACAGAATGCCCCACTCTGTGTGGGCCGTAAGTATTCTCGATAAAAACAAGGTCTCCCCTTCAGTCGCAAGCGAGTTATAGGGAAAAGTAGGTAAGTTCCGTTCTGGAATGTCATGCTTCCTCAGGCGTCAACCTTGTTGATCCGAGTTCGTTTCTGATCTTGAGATCTTTTAACACGTACGCGTAAAATAATTTCTAGTGCGGTCCTTGCGCTGGCGAAAACAACCCACTCCACGACTACAGAAACTAGCTGCCAGCACATGTACGCATCGCCAGGCATGAATAGCTCGCTGGGGCAGCACAACATCACTGCAGCCCCTTACGGACGATACAACGAATAGTAAAATGACTACAGATGTGACAGCTGTAGACTTAGTAAATCCTTAGTAAAGTATTAAAATCAGAGGTTAACCGATTTTCTACTTAAATTAAGTAGAAAAGAGTGTAGAACTCTGGTTGAACTGATAACAGGGTATAATTCCCTGCGTACTCATCTGCGAAGAATAGGTATTGCAGAAGACCCTATCTGCCACAGTGCGTAGAAAAGGATGAGACAACCACGCGTAATGTATGTGAATGTCCGGCCTCTGCCTATGCCAGGCTGCAGATATTTGGTCACAGCAATGAGCTGGAACATACTCACGGTCGAAAATCTATCGGATTTAGTTCGTTACTATAAAATAACGAATAAGGTCTGATAGATTGGGTTGTCGAATGCAATAGACCAATGTCTAAGCGCTAAGTGACTGAAACAGGCATCTTGCTCCAACATAAAACAAAAAAATTAATTCCCGCTCCGTAAAGTAAATTACCCATAATATCACACTTTGTCGAATACATTATCGAAATTGTGGGCAAATTTGTGTATTGAGGCGCCAAAATAATGGGAACCGCTAATGAAAGAAACGAAATATATTGAAGAATACATCTCGTAAATAAAATTTTTTATCCAGTTTTGACGATCTTGAAGACCAGCTGCATGCATGCACAGGAAAACAAAGCTCCAAGTATACAAATCTGTGATAAAATCTGTGCTTTGCTATGTGAATTATTGACCCTGGCCCAAGCATCCGCTAATATATTGAACACCTTTGAGTAGGTAATTGGAGGGAAACTAGACTAGGACCAATGGCGAATTCGATACAACCATGAGCTGTATGAAATTTTTGACGAGCCGAAGGTCTCAACGGTTGTAAGACTGTGGAAGCTGCAATGGGCTGGCCACGTGAATCGGATGGACGAACAATGGATGCCCAAAAAGGTATTCATTGAGAGAACTGTAAGGTGGAGACCAGTGGGGAAACCGAAATAATGCTGGTCTGACTTGGTCAACGAAGACAGTTCATCGCTGCTCGGATTTCAAAATGGAAAGGCGCGGTCAATAGACCGAGACACTTGGAGGCGCTTGTTGCAGGAAGTGAAAGCCCGAGAGAGCCTGTAGTGATACTAAGAAAAAGAAGAAAATAAATGATTAGTAATTTAAAGATGGAAAATAACATGAAGTGTAGAAAATCCTAAAAGCAAAAAAGTACGGCAATTGCAGGGTGGTCCAAAAGTCCATTAACATTTGAATCGGTATCTGCGTCGCTTAGCGACGCTGATGTGAGGCAAAGGGGTTAAACATTGAAAAAGCGGCCAATGGGAATTTAGTGCCATGGCGTCGTTCACCAGAGCACAACGTGCGTCCTGCCATGTGAGTGCTATCGAAACAAGGACCCTTCGACTCTAGTGCAACGAAAATATTGCGCTCATTAAAACATACAGCATAAAAATGAAGCTCCATCGATTCAACTGATTAAAAAATGAAGTTCGAGAAGACGGGTTCAACATCAAATTCACCACGATCCGGCCGACCTAGATCATCAAAGGATCCCGAAATCGTAGAAGGTGTAAGAGCATCTGTTCGCAACCAATCTGGGCTCTCTACTCGAAAGCGTCCTGTGTCTTAAATTTGTACGAAACATCTTTAGGTTGCATTCTTCACAAAGACTTACATTTACATCTGTACAAAATTCAAATTGTGTAGGAATTAAAGCCTCAAGATCATGCTCACAGGTTGCAGTTTGCTAAAGAAATGTTAAAGAAGTTCACCATATTCACCAACATTATTTTCACAGACGAGGCGCACTTCCACCCAAAATGGGTATGTAAACAGGCAAAATTGCAGGTCCTGGAGTAACACTAATCTGCGGATGAAGCATCAAAAACTCCTCCAATTACTCAAAATTTCTGTATGGGCAGCTTTGTCAGCAAGGGGTACTTTTATGAAGACAAAAGAGGGAATCCTGTTACAGTGAATACAGGGCGGTATATTGCAATGCTACAGAACTGTTTTGCTCCAGGGCTACAGGATTTCAATGGATTTTATCACCGTACGTGGTTTCAACAAGATGGAGCAACATGTCACACCTCCAACGACTCATTGAAAGCAGTTCACGAAATTTTTGGGAAAAAAGTTATATCCAAAAGAGGTGGCGCATTAACTGGTCAGCCCGTAGCCCAGACTTATTCCCTCCGATGGACTATTTCCTTTGGGGATGCCTTAAACTTAAAGTTCATAACACCAACCCAGGGTCTCTTGAAGAATTAAAATCAAATATCCGAGAGGAAATTTAGAACATTTCAAAAAACACTTTTAAAGCAGTAATTGAAAATTTCCACTCCATGTTGCAGTAGTGTCAAAATATGTTAATCAAGGGTCACATCTGAATGATATTGTTTTTAAGAAATAAATTCCCATTTTGTGTACTTTTATAATAAATAAAGAGTTTTTATCTCCTGTGACTAATTTTTTAAATCATCGTTTGAAATATAAAAAGACTTTTGGTCCATCCTGCATTTATCTTTATTTTTTTGATTTTGACGAATTCAAAAAAGCAATATTATTAACAATTCAATTTTTTTTTTCTGATTATTAAATAAGTCACTTTGAAAAACGCATAAATTTAAAAAAAAATTAATTTACCAAGATAATTTTTTTTAATATACTATGTCAAAAAATTGTTTTCCTTACAGGAATCAGTGATCCTACCATAAGTGATAAGATTCAACCTTTATAGTACAGGTAATTGTTTATTTATATTTGAATGAAGAATAATATTTTAACAGGCTAATTATTAAAAATTATTTTTGATTTTGAATAATATGTTAGTTTAGAATCCGTCTGGTACATTTTGTTTACACATTACACCATACGGGTGTGAAAAGCGGATTGAACCAGGGGCTGGTGACCCTAAGAACACGAAAAAATGTACGGTGTTGATGCATAACCAGTCCATGTAGGCATAGTAATACAATTTCACAAATCCCGTCAGTCATGAATTTAACCATACTCCAAGGGAAATTGTCAAAAAAAACTCCAAAATATTTTCTGGCTTCCGCATACCTATTTTACGGCAGTCGATTCTAAGTGATGAATTTGATTATGGGCTATCATATCTTGCCATCATTGACAGATTACTGGTCCACAGAATCAGATATGGCGGCACCTTTCATATCCAATGCTATGTCTAAGGCTCGATTCGAAGAAATACGATGAAACTTACACTTTTGTAACAACGAAGAACCAAGAGATCCAAACAGTCCTAATCACGATAGAGCATACAAAATTCGGCCAATAATGGAGCTCTTCACTACTTCGTTTCAAAATGCCCTCAACAATACAAAAGAGCAATCGATCGACAAGCACATGATCCAATTTAAAGGGCATAATGCACTAAAACAATACATTAAAAAACAAGCCTGTCAGGTGGGGCTTCAAATGATGGTGCAAATTTGTGGTCCAGCAACAGGTTATCTGTTTGAATTTGATTTATATACAGGTAGACCAAAGTCTGGATCTGAGTATGGGTTAGATGAAGCAGTAGTATTGCAGCCTACAAAAAAGCTGAAAGGCGTCGGCTGTTAAATTTACTTTGACAACTTTTTTCACTCCCCGTTGTTGCAATATTGCTCAGAATACCAAAGCGTGCGGAGCTATCCGAACTAACCGCAAGTACCTTCCGAAAGCTGGCCCAAATGACAAACAAATGAAGCGTGGAGACATTTACACTACAAATTTCGAGGCATATCATATGTGAAATGGATGGACAATAAAGCAGTTCATTTGCTGATCAATTTTCTGTCACCTATACAAACAGATTTTTGTAAAACGGCGTCAAGCTGGATCAGCAGATAAAATTGATGTAAAATGCCCTAAGATTGTTTCGCATTATATTAAACATATGGGTGGCGTAGATCTTATGGATTAACGTAATGAATTAGATCGAAACTTAAAAATAAAATACTACCTTCGACTCTTCTTTGATCTATTTGACATATCGGTAAATAAAGCACATACTATCTATACAAAGCTTCATAAGCAGAAAATAATAGAAGGAAGTCTGTTGTTCAACTTGCAGTTCAGGCAAGTTTTAGCTCGGAGTTTGATCAGTGGCTTTACTGTCAGGCAGCGTAGCGCTCCCACTTCAAAAACGACTGCAGTACAAAAATCGTTAAAACATCAACTGCCTGCGCATACCATGGAAAAATCAAACACAAGAAAACGGTGCGCGAATTGCACAAAGTTCAAAAAAGAAAATTTGTAATAGCAAGTTAAGAATGAATTACGAGGCCTAAGAGATGTTTCTTCTGGGGCGAAAGGACACAGGATGGTTCCGCTTACGAATCGGAGAGAACTTTTTGACGAATACGCAAGGTGGCCAAAATTTCTTATCAAGCAAGATACTTAGGGTAGCTGGAACAGTAATTTTAGAAGACGCAATCAATCTGTTCGTCTTTCTATCAGGCGTAAGCATGGTGCACTGGAGCAACTCAGGACTAAAGTTCAGTTTGTACTTTATATGAGCGATGATGACTTCAACTGGCGTGCTATATTCTAATCCCGAGAGAAACATTTGTAGCGGAGAGGAAATAGCACGCAGTGGGCGCCAGGTTTTACCGCAGTAATGTTTGTTTTCATATTGCCTCCTGGTGAGAGCCCCCAGCTGGCAGATGTGGATCCTGGTGAGCCTACATTGCTTATCATCAATTCGGTATCAGCATTACTTTGAGCTACAAATCTTGTAACAGAGGTTTCAGGCGGGCATGAAGGCTCTGGGTTAGTCCCGATTCCAGCTAAACGTTGCGGTGTTATGGAAGCCGGCTGCAGAAGTTCAGGTTGCTGCTGATTAGATGTCAATTGTAGATATTTCGGTTGTGCTTGTTGCTGTAGTGGGTGTACATGATAATGCTGCTTTTGGGAACCAGCTGACAGTTGCTGTTGAGGTTTCTTTGGAATGTCTCCCTTGCTGGCATCAACCCCAGCACACACATCAGAGCTCCATATTTGCAGTGGTGGAAAAATAATTAGAAACGATGAAATTAATGAACAACTATTTCATTGCAACATCGTTTACACACTTTCCAGATGCGGTATACGCTACGATAAATTGCAGTTTTGTTGCTACTGTCATTTCGCCACTTTTTTTAGATGAAAACGTGTAAAGACATGCGGTTTTTTTTTTGCAAAAACAAGCATTGCTACTAACTCAGACCAAAACAATTGAAAAATTAATCCGAAAAATTCAGATAATTTTACTTTAGTGGTAAATTTGCAGCGGATAATATTTCTTCTATTGAAATATACGAGGGTCATTCAACAAGTACCTAGCCTACAGAAGAAAAACAAAAATTTTGGAAAGGTGGCAATTTATTTTTCCACATTATCTCCTTCAAGCTCGATACCCTTGGCCCAGTGATGCTCTAACTTTTTCAACCCGTCCAAAAAATACATTTTCTCGAGGGCTGCGAAATAGGCCTCCGTGGCGGCGATGACCTCCTCATTCGACCCAAATCTATTCCCGGCGAACGATTTTTTCAGGTTTGCAAACAAAAAGTAGTCACAGGGGGCCAAATCTGGAGAGTACGGTGGATGGGGCAGCAATTCGTAGCGCTATTGGACCAATTTGGACATGGCGGAGGTGTGAGCCGGCGCGTTATCGTGGTGGAACAGCACTTTTTTTTCGCCAATCGGGGCCGCTTTTTCTTCGATTCGACATAGTAGCGCCCCGTGATTGTTTTACCCTTCTCGAGGCAATCGATCTGGATCACACCTTGTGAATCCCAGAAAACGGTGGGCATCACCTTTCCGGCCGATCGAACAGTCTTCGCCTTCTTCGGAGCACGTTCGCCGGGTGAAGTCCACTGTTTCGACTGTTTCTTAATCTCTGGTGTATACCAGTGAATCCATGTTTCGTCGACGGTCACGAAACGACGCAAGAACTCCACCGAATTGCGCTGAAACAGCGCCAAACACGTCGCCGATGTGGTCTCACGGTTGCGTTTGTTTTCCGGTGTGAGCAAACCCGGCACCCGTCGCGCCGACAGCTTTCTCGTGCCCAGTTCTTCGTGTAGAACATGATGCCTCGTTCCTTCTGCGATGCCCACAGTCTCAGCTTTCTCGCGAACCTTCAATCGACGGTCTGCCAACACGAGATCGTGGATTTTTTAACGTTTTCCTCCATAGCAGCCGTTTTCGGGGCACCTGGGCGTGGCTCATCAAAAACCGACGTGCGGCCACGAACAAACTCGTTGAACCCATTCTTGACGGTCGCCATCGAAGGAGAAGAGTCACCATACACATCCATTCCATTTTGGCGCAACCGACCGACACGCTCGCTTCCAAAGGCTAACAAAACAAAACTAATGAAGGGAATTGACTGAAACTTTGACAGTAGGCTACTAAAAGAATGTACTGCACGATGATAAAACTCTTTTGTAATAGCAGCGCTATCGAGCGGTGAGGCTAAGTACATATTGAATGACCCTCGTAAATTCTAATATTTTATGTATCTCCGAAAAAAACAAAAAATGGAAAAAAATAAAAGCTGCAAACCAGTCCTTAGGACGATAATTGTCCAGAAGTACCTCCAACAGTCTCAGCTCATTGACCGCGCCCTCCAATTTCGAAATCCGAGCAGCGATGAACTGTCTTCGTCAAACGAGTCTAACCAGGGTTTCCTCGGTTTCCCCACTGGTCGCCGACCTTCAGTTCTCCCAAGGAATTAGGTTTACGAAGCTGTATTACACACCGAAAGCCACATGTGTCGAAAATAAAATTTTTAACGCCGATTGGAACCCATCAGAGAACATAGCAAAGGGTTTTCTGGAGCGACGAATCAAAATTTGATATGCTTGGGTTTGGTGGAAGGAAGTATGTAAGGCAACCCAAAAACAAAGAGGTCGATCCTAGCTACACCATCAATACAATCAGGCATTAGAGGTTCCTTATTTATTTATTTCTATTTAACAGAAAAAATCCGATTTCAAAATAGATAAAATAATAGTACAGCAAAAAAAATTAAGTAACAGCACAGCATGCAAATAGCAAGATAAAAGTAATAAAAAATGCAAAAACGAGGAGAAAATAAATAAGAAAAATTACTAAGAGTTGAGAAGAAGATAGTTGACAAATCTTTTATAAACTAAATACGAGAGGGGGAAGGGCCCAAGCTGAAGGTCATCATGGCTACGAGGTAATCTGAGCATGGGTGAGTGAAAATACACCAAACTTCGTGCGAATGGAACATCAAAGATATTCGACGATCTTGTAGAACGCATAACGCGCCTCACTGGAACCTGGTTGACAAGGCGAATATCGAGCAAACCACGGCAAAGCCTGTAAAGGAAACATTCATCAAGGTAGAGTCGACGCATTTCCAGCGTAGGAATATTGAGGAAAGCTAAGCGTGATTCATAAAAAATGTACGGAATCTGGAATTTCAAGAAGACGATCCTGGTAAATCTTTTTTGTACAGCTTCTAGCGCGAACCTCAAACACATCCAATGAGGCGACCCAACTGGTGAACAGTACTCAAGGATGGGACAAACCAAACTAGAATATAATTTAACACACGACAAAGGATCGGAAAAAATATAGGAATTTCTTAAGATCAAGCCAGAAATGCGAGAGGCTTTAGAAGTAATTTCAGAAATATGAACATCGAACTTTAATTTAGTGTCGAAAGTGACACCCAAGTCCCTGAAGTGTGTCACCGTACATAGGTACGAACTATTTAACGTAAATTGAAAGCCAATAGGGCAAGGGTTATTAGAAAACCAAAGATGGATGCACTTAGAAACATTTAGTGTAAGTTGGTTAAAAGAACTCCAAAATAAAATGGCATTCAAATCTTCTTGAAGCAAGGCACAGTCATCGATTGACGACACTACTTTGAAAACTTTGACGTCATCTGCATAAGGAAAGCAGGAGGAGTTGATGACAACGCATGGTAGGTCATTTATAAACAGAGTGAACAATAGTCGGCCAAGAATGGATCGTTGAGGAACACTTGAAGATGGATGGAAGGGGGTAGAAAGACAGCCTTGAAAAGATACCTGACTGATGCGATTGGATAAGCGAAAGGATAACCAGTGGAGCAAATAATCAGGAACGTTAAGAAATTTAAGTTTGTTAAACAAAATATTGTTATTTACTGAGTCGAAGGCTTTAGATAAATCCAAATACAAGGTTTCGACTTGTAAACAGTCCTCCATGGCGTTTGAAGCAACGTACATGAATTCTTAAAGAATCGTTAAGGTTGTTCGCCCTTTGATAAAACCATATTGTTCAGGAACGAATGAATCATGAGTAAGTTACAAAAGGTGCAGATACATGATTTTCTCCAGTAGTTTAGAAAAATAGGGTAATAAGGAGATAGGCCGATAGTTTGGAAAAACAGGGCAATAAGGAGATAGGCCGATAATTGGCAACGTCTGAGTTGCTACCTTTTTTAAAAATAGGAGTAACATAGGATATTTTCCAACACGAAGGAAAACAGCCCAAACATAAGCTAGAGTTGAACAGAAAGGAAAGGGGGATACAAATAGAAGTAGCTAATGATTTCACAAAATGATTAGGAATACCATTGGAACCTGAACTAACAGTCATCAAGTTCTAACATAAGCTTCATAACATCTTCCGGATAGCAGGTAAAAGGAAATGAAGATGGCGTGTGCATGATTGGGAACAAAGGGCTATTGCTGGGAGTAGCATTAAAAGTAGAAGAAAACTGAGTTCTGAAAAGTTCACAAATCTCGAGAGGTGAAGTTGCTAAGCAGCCATTCAAATGAAGCGAGGATAGGAGACTGGAAGAGGATTTAAGATTTACTTTCGCAAAATAAATTCAAAATAAAATCTTCTAAAATATGTTGATCACAAAAATAGAGCCACTAGCATAAAGAAAAGGAATTCCTGGTTATATGAAACAATTACTATCAAATTTGTTTTGAAAAATGGTTCCATTTAACTTGCAAATCTGGTACCATACTAATACTTGGTTGCTCTACCTTTATTGTTGATCGCTGCCTCGCAACGTCTTGGCATAGACTCCACTCATTTTCAACACCGTTCTGTCGATATTGCGGACCACTCTTTTTGGGTTATTTCCCATAATTGTGATTTATTTCGGATATTGTACCCCCGTACGGAATTTTTCAGATCATTCCATAAATTCTCAATCGGATTAAGATCCGGTGATTGAGAGGGCCATGACAATAAAGAAATTTTATTGTCTTTGAAAAATGTTCCATTTTAAAGGCATATTACCCTCAGCAAAGAGTAACATCACATTTTCGAGAATGTTGACATATCCCTCTTGGTTTAAGTTCTCTTTAATCCAGTAAATTAGACCAACTCCATACCATGATAATGCCCCCCATAACTTTATGTTACCAACTCCATGTTTCACGGCATTTTTTGTATATTTTGGAGCTAATTCTGTATTCGTTGGTCTTCCAACGTAACGTCTACCATAAGAACCAATTAAATTTATTTTGGTCTCATCGCTCCATAAGATGTTTCTCCATTTCTTAACATAAACTTGACCGCTCCAATTTTTGTGGCATTTTGCAAAATCCAAGCTCTTTCTGATATTATTTTTTCTTAAAAGAGGGACACTTCTAGCAGCTGTCCCATTCAAATTATTTTCCTGTAACCTCCGTGTAATTGTGCGTGCATTTATTTCCAAATTCACTTTCATTAGAAGACTTGAAAGTATCAGACTTCGATGTAAGAACAATACCCCGATCCGTTTTTGGGGTCGTTTTCCTTGTTGGCCCTCGATTTTCTTTTCTTGATGAAGGTTTAAGAGCATTTTGCACCATCTTTCTGGATCACCCGACATTCTCAGCAATATTTCACTGTGATTTACCTTCATCTCGCAAAGTTATTATCCTTATTCTTTCGCTAGATGTACAGTGCGGTCCTCGACCCATTTTTACTAAATTTCCTGTTTAATGGATATACATAAATTCACTAATGTAAATAAGTAGCAATTTTACCTCTACTTGAACTTAAAAAAATATCAATTCCCAACTTTTTAGCCAGTTCAACACTTCCACTAATTATGGCTCTATTGATATGTCCAGACTGACTTTGCACTGACAGATCAACTAAGTGTAGTTGATAAAGAACTGAATAAAGTTTGCCGGTAGTTCCCCTAATTTCAGATTTGTTATGCATTTCTGAGATTTCACAATAGATGGCGAAGATAAAGCTTTTTATGTTTTGACATAAAATTGAGTTGATGTTTTGAAATCAAGGTGGCTCTATTTTTATGACTACCACTGTATACAAAGAGCTTTCCCAAATAAACGAGACTTTTATCATAATTTTTTGTGGCGCCATCTGTGTATGAGATAGTGCCTTGGAAAGTTACATCCCTCCTTGACTTCCAGTAAAAGTTTGGTGACATTCGGTTCAGTTGAAGCAACGTTATTGCGTCTAAAGTGACAGTATGTTTGTGTCATCGGTGCAAAAATGAGTTTCGAACAAAGAGCTAATATCAAATTTTGTTTTAAAATCGATAAAACGTTTACCAAAACATTTGAATTGATGAAAAAAGTTTATGGCATACGTTTCAGAGATGGTTGTGAGAACATAAATGACGATGAACATACGAGCCGCCCAAAACCAGTGATCACCGAAAACTCCATCGAACTTATGCGTGAATTTATCAAAAATAAGCCGCAATCATCGTTGAAATTCATGGAATCGGAGTTGAATATCTCCAAAACATCGATTGATCGCATTTTAACCGATCATTTGGGATTACGAAAGGTCTGTGCACGTTTTGTTCCACAGGAAACGAAACTTTTGTCATAAAAATTCACTCTTGTGACTGATATTTTGACTAGAAATCGCATTTTAACCATCATCAACCACCGTGTTCGCCTGATATGGCTCCCTGTGACTTCTACCTACTCGGGAAATTGCATTTGGCCATGTAAGGAAAACGCTTTGCGTCCGTAGAGGGCATCCAAAAGGCTTATACCGTTGAGAAAAACATACTGTCACCTTAGACGCAATAACTTCGCTTCCACTGAACCGAATGTCACCAAACTTTCACTGGAAGTCAGGGAGGGATGTAACTTTCCAACGCACTATCTCTTTCATAGATGGCGCCAGTAAAAAAATTTATTACAAAACTCTAGTTTATTTTGGAACGCTCTTATAGTAACCTTCCGCGGAACGAAATGAATCGATTTACGCTTGAACAACGTTGGAAAATATTGAAATCGAACTGGATGCCGATTTTTCTCAAAAAATCATCTTTTCTGATGAGGCACATTTTCATCTCGGCGGGTTTGTGAACGAATAAAATTGCCGCATCTGGGCCTCGGTAAACCCTCACGTGATTGTCAGGAAGCTAATGCATCCTCAATGGTGGTGTGAATTCCGGAGTGGTAGCATCAATGGACCGTTTTTCTTTGAAAATTTGGCTGGAAATGCTGTTTCGGTCAACGGGGAGCGCTACAGAGACATGATAGCCGACTTTTTGTGGCCGAAGATTGAGGATTTGGACTTGACTGACCTTTGATTACAACAGGATGGCGCGCCATGCCATACAGCTTATCAAACAATCGATCTTTTTCGCACGAAATTCGAAAATCGTGTAATCAGCCACCTTGGCGATGTCAATTGGCCGCCTCGAAGCTGCGATTTGACACCGTTGGACTTATTTTTATAGGGCGCTGTGAAAGATCGATATTATGTAAGAAATTCACAAACGATTCAAGCAATGGAATTGAATATTCAACAAACCATTGCTCAGATAGGGCCAATCAGAAAAAAACAAGAAAAGGAAAAAAAATAAAAGCTGCTAACCAGCCCTCATCAAGTCAATTGTCCATAAGTACTTCCTAGAGAAGGTTTCAATGAGTACCATCGCTGAGGATCTCATGTGTGGAAAAAATATTGTATACGATCCAATTCAAGTTTTCATCGACACAGAGAGAAACCGTCAAAAGAAACAAAGAGCAATGAAAACACCTGTTAGGGAGGATAGGCCGTTTTGCCGTTTAAGTAAGGCGAATCCTTTTCTCACAAGTAACAACTGCTGTGTCAGATCAACTAAGCGTCCAAGTTACATCTAGGACATAGTCGAGTCTAATTAACGTAAGCACCTGCCATGTAAAGGCCTAACCTCACGGTCACCATTAGACTGCGATTGGTTTAAGCGTCAATCAACGCCCCCAAGATCGGTTCCAGTTTACATTGAGGGAACTCTCAACTTTCATACTTGTAGATACGACACCCAGCTGTATCTGACTGTATAAGGTCAAAGCCAATCTTTGTTTTTAACAATCAGCCATCACGATACCCCCCCGGATCAGCTGACCATCCGAAGATCGGGGCTCATCAGCTGCCTGTGGTGCCTGAGTATACCTGCAGGGTTGAGGTTCAAAGCCATGAGTTGATCTTGTTATCGAACCACCCCAAAGCCATTATGTTTCGGATCAAATTCCTGTCTTAGTATTTTTACTAAGCGATTCGAGTACCCCGGGAACGCCAGTCCCCGTCGGTTTCACTGGAATCGGAGAGGACAACACAACAATAGCAGTTGCACCCCTTTGAATTATCAGATCAGTCCCGCCGTGGGGGGTTACATCTAGAACAATCAAAAATTGATTATTGGAAGTAAGTTTACGAGGCTGTATTACACACCGAAAGCTACGTGTGTCGAAAAGGAATTTTTTAACGCCGATTGAAATTCGTCAGAGAACGTGGAAGAGACCCATTGGATTCTGAAAAAGAGTTTAATATGTTTGGATCTGATGGAAGAAAGTATGTAAGGCATCCCAAAAATAAAGCGGTTGATCCTAGGTACACGATCAAAACAATCAGGCATTTGAGGTGGAAAGGTGATGGTATAGGAAGCTTTTTCCTGGCACGGAGTAGGTCCTCTTGTGCGCATTGATGGTCGAATGGATCAGTATATCTAGAGAAATATACTGGCTAATGTTATGCAGCCAAAATCTTTTGAGCCTATGCCGATTTACTACTTTTTCCAGCAGGACAACGATCCTAAGCATACTTTATGCCTAGTGAAGTGTTGGTCTTAGGAAGAATAGATAAACGCCCTAAGCTGACCGACGTAAAGCCCCGATCTCAATTCGATTGAGAACTTATGGGCTGATGTGGCGAGAAGTTTTGAGACGAAAACTTCGAAAAATTCTGCTGAATTATTCAGTAACATAGAGCAAATTTGGAGAACATCCCACTGAAAACACAGCTTAGCCGTTATTGCTAATAACGGCTACCCGACAAAATATTAGCTTTATTTCAAAATAGAGAATCGAATATAAAAAAAATGAAGCGGTTTACTTTGAGTTATTTTTAATTTCAACTGCTGTTTCTTATTGTTTTTTCAACCAAATATGAATTGTACGCTGTTCAATTTGGTTTTTGTTTATTTATCTTATATTTCTTGTAATATTTTATTGAATATGTAGATATAAGTGTATCAGTTTTATTATTTGTGAATATCGGTTCTAAAACAGTAAATAATTTATGGTAAAATGAGCAACTTTTGATAAGATGCATGTTCATTTCTGATTATTTTTCCAGCACTGCATAACAGTCTATTCAGTAAGTCCGTAGGATGACTTATAGATGGCGCTACTAAAATTTTTCCATGATTTTTTATTAGTACAAACCTTCAAACGATACGTATAGAAATTTTGCAGCAATCAAGCTATTGATTCGTGAGTTATAGCATTTTGTGCGAAGCAACTTTTTTTATTGAAAAAAAAATGGAAAAAAGTGTATTTCGAGTTTTGATAAAGCATTGCTTTTTGAGGAAAAAAATTAAAGTAGAAACCAAACAATGGCTTGATAAACATTATCCGGACTCTGCTCTATCGAAACAATTGGTAGAGACGTGGGTTGCTGAATTTAAACGTGGTCGTACCAGCAAAAATGATGCAGAGTGCATTGGACGCCCAAATGAGGCTGTGCTTCCAGAAAACATCAAAAAATCCACAAATTGGTTATGAACGATCGCAAATTGAAAGTGCACGAGCTAGCTGACATTGTAGAGATATCAGATGGTAGTGTTTTACCATTTCACACGAACATTTGGGTATGCGAAAGCTCTGTGCAAAGTGGGTGCCGCGCAGTCAACCAAAAACAACAACGCATTGATGCTTCAGAGGAGTGTTTGGCGCTGTTAAACCGCAATAAAATCGAATTCTTTCGTCGATATGTGACAATGGATGAAACATGACTTCACTATTACACACCAGAATCCAAAAGACAGTCAGCTGAGTGAACAGCAGTCGACAAACCGAATCCAAAGTGAGCAAAGACGCAACAGTCGGCCAGTAAGGTGATGACATCTGTATTTTGGAATGCGAACGGGATAATATTCATCGACTGTCTCCAAAAAGGGATCAACAGCGACTATTATTGTGCACTTTTGGATCGATTGAAGTTGCGATTTCAGCAGATTTGCAAAAGAAAAAAGTGTTGTTTCATCAAAACGATGCACCGTGTCACAATTCAATGAAAACGATGGCAAAATTGAATGAATTGGGCTTTGAATTGCTTACCCACCCACCGTATTTTCCAGATTTAGCCCCCAGTGGCTTTTTCCTGTTTTCAGATCTCAAGAGAATGCTTGCTGGAAAGAAATTTAAGTCCAATGATGAAGTAATCGCTGAATTTGTGGCCTACTTTGATGAGAAAGAGAAGTCGTACTTTGAAAGTGGTATCGAAAAGTTGGAAAATCGCTATACTCGTTGTATCGCCCTCGAAGACAACTATGATCAATAATAAAATCGAGTTTTGTCAAAATTTTGTTTTTTCTTACTTATCCTACGGAATTATTGAACGACCTATGATATATATATATATATATATATATATATATATATATATATATATATATATAAAAATATATATATATATATATAAAAATATATATATATATATATATATATATATATATATATATATATATAAATATATATATATATATATATATATATATATATATATATATATAAATATTTATATTTATATATATATATATATATATATATATATATATATATATATATATATATATAAATATTTATATTATATATATATATATATATATATATATATATATATATATATATATATATATATAACGGATCAAAAAGTTGCGGTAAGCTTGGAGTCTATAAGGATAAATTCATGTTTCACTATCGAGATTCGTTCAGGTAACCTCCCACTTCAAAGTGAAACGCTCAGAGAGATTCACGATCCAGTATTTGGTTTGAATGGATCATGTATTCCCAATCATCAGCCAAATACATATTGGTGCTTAAGTTTTAACTTGAACTTCGCGATTATGTTGTCGGCAATCAGTAAAGTAACTGTGACTTTACGAAGTTTAAAGATCATACCAAGTTTCCAAAATTGCACAAATAAAACATGCCGTCAATAAATACTTATCAAAGTTTGCAACAATTCTACAAGCAATCTAAGGGTAGTTTATATGTTTTGCTTGTCGTCGGTTTTGTTGCATTGATTTGAAATTGTTTACATTGACATCTAACTTCCGGTAATAACATTAAGATCGTTCACTTTTTGTGTAGAGATAATTATTTTGTTGTATTTTTCGAACTAAAACTTCATTTTAAGAAGAAATTAAAAGTAAAGAAACCTATAAATATCGACTAGATGAACTGAAAACAAATGATTAAAACAAAGTAATTACGCCAATCCTTATTATCACAATGAACCACAGATCATACTTTTTAGAGTGCCCACTGGTATTTTAGAATTAAACGCCAAATCGAAGAAAAAAAAACAAAATCTCTACTCACTTGTTGGAAACACGTATAAACTGTTCACCACTGAGAAAAAATCCTCTTCATAATCTTCCTCATCACCACCGCCAGTAGGATCCTCGCCATAACCCGTATATTGTCCGTTACCGAAATTGTCACTAGAATCACTACCGTCATAGTTAGTGTCGTAATAGGCGCGCGGGTCGTCACCTTGCATATTATCATAGAATGTGGAGGAATAGCGTGCACCACTGCCACCACCACCAGTATTTTCATCACTGTAACGATTCCTCGAACCACCGTTACCACTTCCACTTCTGTTACGTCCGCGATCACCCGCACTACCGCCGTTCGCACCATTACCACCCCCGTTAGCGCCGCTATTCTGATAATGTGATTTGTAGAATTTCTCAACGATTTCCGGTGGAACAACCGGTGCCGTTATATTAGGTACATCCTTCAGCTTCAACCTATAGAGGATATGTCGCTTGATCGAGGCCAAATTGTCGGCCTTGACCTTTTCGCGCATTTGACATGAATGGCAGCCAGATCGCACAAACGTCTCTGATCCCGCGCCGTCACCACCGCGACGATCCCCGTCAGAGCTGGTTCCCAACGAGTCTTCACCAACGAATCGACGACTGCTTTCACCAATCTCTCCATCGTTCAGAACGGTGTCGTCGGTGCTGCTGAAACCGTTGCCAAAATTCGAAAACCGTGCATTCATTTCCCGCCGGATGTTATTGCCGCTGCTAGCACCGTCGTGCGGTTCATGATGGTATTGTTGGTGAATGTGCTGTTGTTTAGGTGGTGCAATTTTATCACTATTGTTTAGATTAACATTATGTCCGCAGACGACCGGTGCTAGACTTATCAACATAATTGAAATTAAAAAAACCTTAGATAAATTAGAATGCCTAAATCTCGTTGGTGTGGGAGTAGACCACGTTCTATTTGTTGGTGGAGAGAATATTTCCTGACTTAGTGGAGGCACCTTTTCAAACAATTTAACACTTCTCAATGGTCTTCGAGGATCGCCTCCCTCTGCGAAGCGACAGTTACAACGTTTCCGGGTTTTCAGCCGTTTGCGTGTAGTTACCGTTGGTGAAAGGCCTCTGTCTTGATTGAAATCCTGGTGATGCCGCTGTTCATCTTCTGCCGATGGTGCATCACAAAAATTTGGTTGTAATTGGAATATATGGTTGGTCTTTGCTAGTTGGGAATTGAGTCCTTGTTGGTGACAATACCTGCTATACTCGTAGTCCTGCCAACCGTTGCAACAGCCACACTGTGATTTATCGTTTCTCTCTTGCTTTTGTTTCGCTACGCTGAATGCAGTTGGTTTGGCTGACTGGAAGGCTAGAAGTGAGGTTGGTGACGATGTCAGCGAAAGACGCAAGGATCCGGATGATCCCTTTATGGTTTTGGCTGCCGCTAACGCTGATGAAGCAATGTCACAATATACATCTTTATTGACTAATTTTTTCAGTACAAGAGTAGCATGTTTCACCTTATGAAGTGACTTTGAACGTTTTACATGGCGACCAAGGACATTCTCACCTCCGCCCGAGCATTTCACTGACGAAGGATCTCTAGACAAATCACGTTCACTAGCTCGCTCGCACAAACACTTTAATCGGGAATATTTGGTCGAAAAAGTATCCAAGACGTGATTGTCGCAATTTTGATGTGAGATGTACGAGTGTATCCTGTTGTCAAGGATGCTTGCAGAATTTTCAATATTATTTTCATCAACGTGTAAGCGTTCCGACGCACATCGTTTCGCAAGACAGCAATACGTTCCTGAAGCTTCCAATGTGGGAATATCCGCACTGCACGTTTCCGGCTCCACCGACGTATCCTTCGGACGCTTGTATTGCTTTCGAGACTTTTGCCGTTCTTTTTCTTTCAGGACAACTTGATCAAATTCCTCCTCGGTTATTTTTCGCATATTTCACCGCTGATATACTAATTTTGGAATTTTCTACGAGCCACTGGTCGAAAAAATCACAAGTTCTACTTCCCGTTCACTTTCAACTCCTTCCTTCCTTCCTGCTGTCCGTCCCACGCAGACCAGTCTTAATATTACTTCAAAAAACCGAAAGTGCTCGTTGCACCAACTGACATCTATCCTATGCAGCTCAAAACTGCTAGAATTTCAAGTATTTATAGAAAATATGTAAGGCACTATGTGTATCTTCCGGTTTTGGAACGTTTTAGGCGCGAAAACAAATTGAAAGGTTAGCGCGGTGTCGAAAGTGCACGCACATGCAGCGCTCAATTCTAAATCAAGACTATCAATCTTTTGCGCAAGAGTGTGCAACTGTTTTTCGCAATTAGTTGTGCTTTGTTTATTTTGCATATACGAATTTGCCACCGTCGCGACCGTTGGCGGCACTTTATTTTCAGATGCGATCTTCTTGATTGCTCCTGTTCAAATCTCGCCTAAACACTTCCTCGATGGTGGAACGAGTATGCGATGGATAGGGACATTCGTGTCGAGCAAGATTACCCTTAATTTGTTAATTAAACGTTCTGGGAATCACTTCTGCGCTTATCGGCCCGCGAGAATCCTTTTTATGAACCGCATAAAACAGCAACTGCTCCGCAGTGTCTCCAAAGTCCTCGATGGAAACTGTTTTAATCGCCTGCCGCGAACTGGTGCGCGGTTCTTATTAAAATTAAATTTAACAACAATTATCTCCACCCGAACAGTAACAATTATTAAAACTTTTAGATGTTTTCAGAGAATGTTTTTATTCAAAATCGATTTAAGACTCTTCGTGCCGATTAAAGACAATGCGATGAAACAACTCCAACCGATTCTTGTTAAAATTTCTAGTTTAAAGTAAATATCGTTAAAAATGATTTAATATATTCGACGAAGCGTATAAAGGAGTTTCAAACAAGTTTATGACCGCTCGCTCCAACTAGCCCGAGCCTACTGGCTAAAAGAACGGATTAAGACGGCGTATATATGTGCCGTGTATTTACGCTGACATCGCGGACTCTGTGGATATTCTGTTAGCAGACTGTTAGCGCACAGGCATATGTAGAGTGGGAATCACTCAATAGTGCTAGACGTTCCGGTCGGTCCATCTATCCATGAGTGGCACCCAGTTGCAGTATGTTTTCGGTGCGAGTCACACCGCTCACGGAGATCAATCAGTGCAGCGGCTCGATATCCGACAAATTAATCGCTTGCCCGAATTCGAAGTAATGCAGTAGCCTGATGGGATCCTTGTGGTCCTCCGGACTTGTAGAAACTCGTTAATTGTTTCAAACCATTTGCAAATTTAACGCCTTATGTCATTTGCTTTAACGGCCCGCAATGTGCATATGTTAAGATGTCCAGTCTCGTTTTCATTGCAAATGTACTTAGCGGTCGTTTAATTGGCATTTAATATTTAGTTAAAGGTTTTATGGAGTCTGGATCGACTTTGTTTCAGTTCTAATGTATACCAATTGGTTTTTTTTGGAAAGTGAAAATCACGCGAATCTGATTAATTTTCCGCCAAATTTATATCGGGAAATATCTTTATATTTATTAAGGCAAGTCCACGGTAAAATAAACTGCTTCTATGTTGATTTCTCGAAGTAGATGGTTTGTATTAGTAACGGAAGAGCGTAGTTTCGAAAGTCCTTCCAATTCATCAATTTTTAAAATATTGGAATAATTAAAAATAAGTTAGGTAGCCAGGGGGTTGCTTCCACCGGAAGGATTTGAGTCAATTGGCGAATGAATCCGTAAATTACTTTGCATGGCATTATCAATAAAGTGGATAAGGAACATTATGTTATACTCAATTTGAAATGGCCATTATTTATATTTCACGCAGCTGATTACACATAATTAAAGTTTTTTTTTTCCATAAGGATAAGCAACTTGTCTATGGATGTTTGGCAGTCTGACTCTGAAGATAAAACAATTTTTAACTGACTTCCAAAAGAAAGAAGGTTATCAATTCATCGCGTATATTTTTTTTTTATATGTGCACGCATAACTTTTAAACGGAGATAGATAGAAGAGCCCTGTTTTTGGCAAATGATACGTCTTTCTTCCAGTTAGGTCCCATTAAAAGAATAAGAAATTCAAGTAACGGTAAAGGACTTTTACCGTTAAAAATATAAAAAATCCGACTTTCACCCGGATTTTTCAATATAACTGATCGACGCGCATAAGGATTTTGATTGTACTCGTAGATGTTTCAAACGAAGGACAACATATTGATCTAAAATGTATCGGAACAGAATTGTAATCCCTCTAAGGACACTGTATAATATATACAGTTAAATATGATACATTGATGTCGAGAAATTGATTTTAAATGATCTTTCGTACGAAAAGTGCCAATTAATTGGCAGTCTGCAAGGATTTGTTAGAGATACCGAGTCCTTTGGTGAGGGATGATAAAAATGATCAGTATCCTTAATTTTCTGCATAAACGGCACATTTTAGTCCATCATTTCTACCGGAAATAACCAATAAATTAATTTTAAATGTGGCATAAATACAATTCAAAAATAGTTAAAGGGAACATTTCAGGATGCTTTTCTCTTCTGCATTCATTCTTTGCTTACCAATGAGCTTGGTATAGGATCCTTCTTACATCCTTAGACGTAAACGTTACATAAAGGATTATAAAATTCCCCGAAGCAATAATAAGGATTCAGTGATTGCAAATAATAGAGTTGACTCGTTACTTTCTAGTTAATATTGTATGTACGAGTACATTACAACATACAGGTATGCCCAGAAATCTAAAGTTAGTGGTTTCCATACGAAAAACCGGCGAGAATCGCAACCCAGAGAAACGTTTCCTGCTACACTTGATCATAACTGTACAGATGAAGATGAAAATTCATAGCCGAGTTTTCATTGAACTATATGGTATGATTTTATTGAAACTTTCATGAAAATTAGGTGCCATAACTAACTGAAAACGAAGGCGATGGGTGTCGAATAAACGTGAACGAATGATGCGGTTAAGAAGGATATTTTTAAGTAAATTTCATGAGATTGATTGCGGAGTGAACTTTATGTTTACATATACAAATACATATGTCTATATATATTTATATATATATATATATATATATATATATATATATATATATATATATATATATATATATACATATATAAATATATATATATATATATATATATATATATATATATATATATATATATATACATGTGCGTATAGATGTATATATATATATATATATATATATATATATATATATATATATATATATATATATATATATATATATATATATATATATGTGTAAAGAAAAATATAATTATCTTGGATTTAAATATTCCCGCGCATCAAGTGTTAAATATTCCCACGCACCAAGTGCCATCGTGATCGTGACAGAACGCGACAGACAAATTGTACAAATTGAATTGTAACCTATAAATGCTGTCGAGCAAGTTGTTGAAAGTTAAGAATATTAAGCAATTGTGATTTGGAAGTTGACATTGTAATTAATAACATTGAATGTCGTTTCTTTACTTACAGGTAAAGTTTGTTTTTGTAATTCTTTATTCATACTGTTAATTTTTGTAAATCTTACTTGTAGATTAATTGAATAAATCTTTACTTACAGACAAACTCAGTTGTGTTTTGATTTTCTGTGTCATCTAAATCACTACGAGAAGAAAATTCATCTTATAAAACGACATTTATTATCAGAAAATGGAAAAGTGGAAATTTACGTTTCAAGTAAAATCAACAATAGACGGAGAGTCTAACTATATTGCCATAGCCTCAATTGCCACACAAGATGACAAAGTTTTCCTGATTCCGGAGGAATATCAAGCAGTATTACAGTATCACAGCCATGTCCAAACCTCTAAAGCTTTCGCTACAGTGATAAATACACTAAAGAAGAGACATCAAAGCAGAAGCGTATGCATAAAGATGACAGATGCTCTATTAACAACATACTGTGATGAGGATGAAAATATGATTTTCCAGAACCAATTCCTTGGGGAAATTACTCAAAGCCAATCAGGTATTGATAGTAAACATAATTTGGAAGATCCATTTGTGAAAATTTTGGAAAAATTAATTGAAAGTCAACAAAGCAAAGAAAAACAAAGTATGAAGAAACTAGCCGATAGATTTGTGATTGAAAACTTTGATGGGAAAAATATGAGTGCATATAACTGGATGGAAACATTTGAAAAAGGGTGTGCGAGGTTTGACATAGTAAAAGAGGCGGAAAAAATTGAAATTTTCTGATTATTTCTTGAAAAATCCTGCGCAGATTGGTACTCTTCCATGATGATCAAGCACAGTTTACAATCGGAGTGGTCGGAGTGGAAATCAAACTTTTTGCAAACCTACGCTAATAAAGGTTGGACTACAAGCAAATATGCGTTATTCTTCAAGTATCAATCAGGATCTTTATTAGAATACGCCATTAAAAAGAAAAACTTCTATTAGAAGTCAGAAAAACAATAGATCAAAGGACCCTAATTGATATAATTGCTGCCGGCTTACCGGATTTCATAACGGACAGAATCAACCAAGAAGAAATTGTACATACAAAAGACTTGTTTAATGAACTTGGCAAGTTGGAACATTTGGTAGGAAAGAAAAAAATCATAAGAAGGAAAGATGATACTAAGCAAATGAAAGAAAAGTGCCGTATTTGTGAAAGCTTACAAAAAGGTGTGCGCTATCATCCAGAAGATTCCTGTTCGTTCAAAACAAAAATGAATAGTGGAAAAGAAAGAAATAATAAACAAATAAAGCACATTAACAATTCAGAATTAGAATGTGAACTGCAGTATGAAGACCAAAAAAACTAATAGTGCCGCCGTTAATTAAAGTAAAATTAGTATTGAATAAAAATGTTGAAGTATTTGGAATCTATGACTCTGGCTCTAATGTGTCATTGAGAAATTCAAGGTTATTGAAGATAAACAATAAAGAATCGAGTTACTCTAATAATACTAATTTAAAAACAATTAATGGCGTTGAAAAGGCAAATGGCACAATAACACTAGATATAACCATTTTTAATGTGGAGAAAAAATGAATGTTTTTGTAATAGACAACCGAAGTTTTGATAACGATTTTTTAATCGGATTAGATTGCATCAAAGAGTTTTTCTTAATTCAAAATGAAAACTCAGAAATCACTCAGAAAGTTCCTATACAAAGAATTGAAGCAGTTTCTAAGGAAACAAATAAGTCAGATATTGACATTTTTAAGGAAATAAAATCTGATAATTTAATTAACTTCAACGAGAACTTCAGTGAAGAAAACTTCAAAATTTGGATAAATCATCTAGACTATCAACAACAGCAGTGATTGATGATTTAATATTGAACAATAAATCTGTATTTGCAAAGGACAAATATGATATTGGAATGGTAACGGATTATGAAGCACACATTGATCTGTCAATAGAAAAATATTGCAGTAAAAGGCCATATCGTTGCACAATTGAAGACAAAAAGAAAATCGAAAATCAAATTGGAAAATTATTGGAAAAAGAAATAACAGATAAATCATATAGTCCGTTTGCAGCTCCAGTTACATAAGCTTATAAAAGAGATGAAAATAAAAAGTCAAGATTGTGCATAGATTTTCGAGACCTAAACAAAATCGTTGTCCCTCAATCACAGCCGTTTCCACTTATTGAGGACCTAATAGTGAAAACTTGAGATTGCAAGTTTTTCTCGACACTGGACCTGAATTCAGCATTTTGGTCAATACCTCTGCGTGTCTCAGACAGACACAAAACTGCATTCGTCACCCAGGACGGCCATTTCCAGTGGACTTGCTTACCATTCGGCTTAAAGGCCTCACCGGCTATATTTCAGAGAATAATGTGCAACATAATACGGAAACACAAGCTTGGAGATTTCACAGTATGTTACATTGATAACATCTTGGTATTCTCAAAATCATATTCAGATCATGTCAAACATTTGGAACAGCTATTTCAAGCAATTAAAAGTGAAGGTCTAAGACAAAAATTTTCTAAATGTATGTTTGCAGCCGATTCAGTTAAGTACTTGGGGCACATAATACAGAATAATTCAGTGAAACCTCTGAAAGACAACTTAATATCGATAAAAAACTTCTCTACTCCAAAAACGAGGAAGAACGTGAGACAACTTTTAGGGTAAATAAACTTTTATCATAAGTATGTGCCGAGAATAGCAATAAAATTGGAACCATTACATAACCTGTTAAGAAAAGGACAAACCTTTAACTGGACTAAGGCATGCCAAGAGTCATTTGATGAAATGAAACAAATATTATGTTCTCAATCAATATTGATCATTTTTGATCCAAACCTGCCTATCCACATATACACAGACGCCAGTATTCTAGGGCTAGGAGCAGTCCTAAATCAGCCACAAGAAATTAATGAAGAGAAACCAGTGGCATACTTCTCGAAAAAATTGAATGAAGTTCAAAAAAGGAAGAAAGCTGTATATCTAGAATGCCTAGCAATCAAAGAATGTGTGAAGTATTGGCAGCATCTGTTGATAGGTAGGAAATTTACTGTCTTTTCAGATCACAAGCTTTTGGAGAATGTGAATATAAAGTCAAGAACAGACGAAGAGTTAGGAGATCTCACATACTACCTATCACAGCACGATTTCCAAATTAAATATTCTCCAGGAAGATACAACATTAAAGCTGATTGCCTAAGCAGGAACCCAGTCCTTGAAGCAAATGAGAACCTGGATGAACAATTAAAAATTGTCAACATAATAACACTAGAAGATATCTTAAAAGACCAAGTTAAAAATGAAAAGATACAGTGCAGTGCAAAGAAAAAATAGTCCTATCAGAGAAATTTAGCATACAGTTTATCAAAGACGTACATACAGACCTGGGTCACATAGGAGTTAAACAGATGCAAAGAATGATCAGCTCATGGTACACAGCAGAAAACATAGCAAAAAATATTAAAAGAATCTGTGAAAGTTGTATAGTATGTTTAAAGAACAAAGCAAGACGACAAAACAAATATGGATTGATGTCCCACTTAGGTCCCGCGACAAAACCTTTTGAGATATGTTCGATAGACACGATTGGAGGATTTGGGGGTTCAAGGTCAACGAAGAGATACTTACACCTGCTGTCAGACTATTTCACAAGGTACGCATACATTTTGACGTCAAGTACACAAAATGCAAATGATTTCATGAAACTAGTGAAAAATTGTGCGGAAGCTAACGACATTGGCATGATTCTCTCAGACCAATACCCAGGTATCAATTCCAGAGACTTTAAAAGATTTTTGGATGAAAAAAACATTCCAATCATTTTTACTGCTGTGGACTGACCCTTCTTAAATGGCTTAAACGAAAGACTAAATCAAACTTTAATCAATAAAATCAGATGCAAGATAAACGAAAATGACGCTAAAATGGCATGGACAACTATAGCACAAAAAAAGCTATAACGAAACGGAGCACACTGTCACTGGATATGCTCCAAAGTATCTTCTAAATGGCACAGATGTTACAATTTTGCCAAATGAGCTGAAAATTAAAAAGACCGAGTACGATTTGATTCAAGACAGGAAAAAAGCGTTGGAAAATACAATCAAATCACATAATTACAATAAGATGATTTATGATAAAAAGTGAAGAGATGCAGACTTCAAAGTTGGTGATACTGTTTTTGTGGATAATGGAAATAAGCTGAATAGCAAAAAGCTCGACGAATTGAGAATTGGACCTTATAAAATCATAGAAAAAATATCAAACTCAATTTACAAGATAAACACTAACCAAAGAAAATTAGAGTAAAACTTTTTCCACGTCTCGAAACTAACTCCAGCCCCTGCACTTGAAGACCAGGAAGAGGATGTGTGATCAGTCGTATTGTTATATCTTCGGCGGGAGGCGGAGATGTAAAGAAAAATATAATTTTCTTGGATTTAAATATTCCCGCGCATCAAGTGTTAAATATTCCCGCGCACCAAGTGCCATCGTGATCGTGACAGAACGCGACAGACAAATTGTACAAATTGAATTGTAACCTATAAATGCTGTCGAGCAAGTTATTAAGAGTTAAGAATATTAAGCAATTGTGATTTGGAAGCTGACATTGTAATTAATAACATTGAATGTCGTTTCTTTACTTACAGGTAAAGTTTGTTTTTGTAATTCTTTATTCATACTGTTAATTTATGTAAATCTTACTTGTAGATTAATTGAATAAATCTTTACTTACAGAGAAACTCAGTTGTGTTTTGATTTACTGTGTCATCCAAATCACTACGAGAAGAAAATTCATCTTATATATATATACATATATATATATATATATATATATATATATATATATATATATATATATATATATATATATATATGTATATATATATATATATATATATATTGGTTGTATGTGTGAGTCTACATAGGATATAACGAAATTCTTGCCTGGGGGCGCAGCTCTGCTTCGATTTACCCAAAATTTTCAGCAATATTTCTGTTCTGGCCATAGTATAGCTCCAGTTCGTACCAAGACTAGTACAAAGATTTATTCAATTGTGTGATAAAGCCCACAATGAAAAATCCAAACTCGAACAATTTGAAACGAAATGGCGGCCGCTCAAAGGTCGAAAAAAGTTTAACGATAAATAAAAAAGCACTTCAGGGTCAGGTCAGAATATAAAAATGGCGGCTAGGCAAAGTTCAAAATTCGAAAATTTCTCAAAGCTACAATTCATATTGGATTATTACGAAATCTTAAATCAAGGTAGACGTTGATGAGATCATGGATTAAATGTACCAGAGTTAAATTCGATTCCTATGAACGCTGCAGATTTTAGCCGTAGTGGTAAAAAATTATATTTTAATATACGAGAACATGATACAATGTATTCAAGAAAATTAGTTTTGAATGGTTTGAAATGAAAAAAATTGCCACTAAAAAGGGTGAAATAAAAAACTATTAGAAAAAAAAGAAAACCGACTTCGAAATGCCCTAAAAAGGATGAAATAAATTTTATGGAAGCGGTGCCAAATGAATTTCCCCGTGTCAACATAAATACTTCCAACATCTGCACCATCACCAAAAAATCGGGGAAAAAATGATATGGCACCGCTTCCATAAAATTTATTTCGGTTTTCTTTTTTTTTCTAAAAGTTTTTTATCATCTATCAGCTTTTGTTTTTAGTTATGGCATTTGTGTTATTTTGTAGAAAAACCGACTAAAAAACACCTTTTAAAAACAATTAATTTTCGAAAGCAGCTTAAAATGATTTCTTTAACGACTTATCAAAGGAGAGAAGGTTATCAGTTTGATCCGTATATATATACTTTTTTCTTTTTTGTAATTTTGTAATATAATTTTAAAAACCCCTACTAAAACCGTGACATGTCTGTCCGTCCGTACGTCACAGAAAGTGTTTTCCAAACCACATTAGCCAGAAATATGAAATTTTATAAGGAGGCCAAAAGTGCCGCCCTCTAAAAAAATCATGGTTTTTAAGAGGATCTCCCCATATAGAGTGTAGTGTTTACAGGGATGTTATAAGTTTGTTAAAGACAGCAGCGGTAGACTGCTGCCTCAGCGAGCAAAAACTTAGTGCTTGGCTAGAAATGGTTTTCCCTGGCAACGCGTAAGCGTGTTGGCAGCTAGCGTTGCGGTGTCGTGGGGCGGGGTTCTTTTCGTAAGCGCAAGGATCCACTGCAAACAATTTCAGGCCTGCGATTTGTGCGACGGATGATGGGGCATGTTTGCGTCAGGACTCTTTTGTCCTGGCCTCTCTTCTCTTGCTTCACAAGATAAGTCGTTAAGATTCCAATAATAATAAAATATTCCTTTGAGAAACAAGGTCCTTTCTATTCTGTGGTGCAAGGTAACAACACTTCGTTTAAATTCTAATCTTAAACTGTTCCCATCAAACGTTAACTTCTGACTCCCTCTTCTAGCATCAAACGAACAAGCGTCAGCAGCTTCCACGCAAGAAAACGCTGACACTTGAGCGTCTCTAGCCCGAAAACCGCCGACGCTCCCGTCCGATACGGGAAAGTAATGTGGAGATCCACACTACATGACATCTGATAAGATCACAATACACTTTGCCGACTCCGGCGCGTCAGTAAAATGATCCGAATCTAACTCACAATGTACTATATGCTGATGAAATTTCTGGACAATATTTTACTGACTCATGCGCGTCAGCTAGAAATTTCAACTTAGCATACAGTGGCTTCCAAAGTTTCAGAATCACATAAGGTAACGAAATTAATTGTGCATCGAAATTCACAAAGATTGTTTGAATTGAATTAGGTACTAACATTTACAAATTGACTAAATTGAAATTAAGTTAAAGCCACATTAATTTATTGAATTAACGGAAATTAAAATTTAACCTGGATCAAATTCGCGCTTAAATTCGAAATTTAGCCCAAATTAAATTCGCGCCGCTGGCCGAGTGGACATTAATCCCCCCCCGATCAACGGTCCGTTCAACCTCTACTAGTGTGTGTAGCAGGCTGTGATGTCTGGGCAGTGGAACTTGTCTCGGTCGTTGCGATCGTGGTTGGCAGCTTACATTTTTGGCCTTGCACCACAGGAAGATCACAATAGCGACGACTGCGATGAAGCTCAGGTATCCCAGTGCATACTGGTGAACATCATGCACATCCAGCTGATCACTCCAAGAAAGATATCTGCGCCTTGAGTTGATTTCGCGGGTCGTTGATCTCCGAGGCGTGCGTCCGGAAAGGTGTGGGCGCAATGTGCTGTTGTTTATGGCCCCAGTTGTCGTCAGCAGTGGAATAATGAGCCCTGGGATGAGTCGCTTTGATTGAGAATTCATAAATGCGGTGACCTTGGATGGGCTCAGCATCGGACTTGAGCATGCAGTCGGGAGCCAGCTGCAGAATTCCGGAGCTGTGCAGTGTCAGGGTGGATGTGTTGCCACTGCACACAAGATGGGCCACCAACTGAGTTGTGAAGGCTTCCACTCATTGGATTGTAGGATGTTCGTCCATGAGAAGGATGTAGGCAGCTCAATCAGGTGACAGTTGGTTGCCGTCAGTATTCCCTTTAGCAGCGTTACCTCGCAACTGCTCACATTCTCGTCCCTGTGATACAACGGATGATACTGTCGGCATAGGTGGATGTTTGGCTCCATCCAATTACAGGCTGCGTAGCCCATTTCGTTGAGCGGATAGCACACGTCGCGATGTGGGCTGATGATCAGATAAGGAGCGGTAGGCTGTATGGCGATGAGATGGTTATGTTTCGCCGTTGGTATTGGTAGAATTCGATATAGCTCGAAAATTGATACATCGATGAATGGCATCCTGAGTTCGAACAGGATGAAGTCCGCATTTGCCTTGGCTTTGATAGATGTCAACCTAAATAATTTTAGAAAGTCTTCTCGGCCAACAGAAAGACGCTGATTCTCCGGCAGGTGATCCCTGATGTCTGTCATTGCTGCATTAAGCTGCTGTTGAGACAACAGCGGAGGGTTGAAGTTCCCATGCCGTGTGTCCGTGATCACGTCCAAGATGCTGGATTGAATACGCTGCGGGTTGAGAGTCACCAAGGTCATCTGCAAAGATAGCATTGAAATTAAGTTTGAGACTCGAGCTGTGGTGCCTTCGAGTTGCGGACCCTTGATCTCATTGGAGAGTTTTGCCAGTGCGTGCTCTATGGAGGCCATCTGTTCCGTTTTGCCGAGGAGGTTTAATGTCGAGTCGATGATTGATGTTTGATTTTTGAGTAGGGAGTGCAGCTTGTTCTGATCTCCCTGCATCGTCTGAATGATGTGAGCCATTTGGTTAGCGTACTCTTCGTCCAGAACCCCGAACAACGACCTGGCTAGCCCGCCGACTGCGTTTATTGCTCCTCGCCTTGACCTGATCCTCAGGGGAGGGGACTGGGAGCTTGTCCCGCAACGCTCCACAAAACGCAGCATATAACCGACCACCCGTTGAAGCCTTCCAAATGAGTTGCTGTGTTGAACCTCGTACATAAAATGGTTGCTTGCACTAGGTGTTGTTATGATCGCATCCCTGATTCGCTTCCGCTCGACTTCAGAGGCTTTGGTACCCTTGTACGGGGGCAGCCAGTTCGCCTCAGGTCCGGTCAAGAAGGATGGCCCCCCATGACCCGAGGTTGCAGTCTTTTAGCTCGGGACAGGATGTCCGCACGATTGTCGTGGGACGCCACATGTCGCCACTGAGTTGGTCTCGACAACGATTGAATGGTCGAAACACGGTTGGCCACGAAATTACTGTAGGATGAAGCGGTTGAGTTGACCCACGCAAATGCGACCTCTGAATCGGACCAGAGGACGTGAAAAATATCCGGCAGACTGAGCGCCCTCTTGACTCGACTCGTTAATTCTGCTCCCAGCTTGGCGGCACACAACTCCAAACGCGGCACTGTCAACACCTTGATGGGGGCCACCCTGGACTTGGCACAGAGCACCTGAACGTTGACTTGACCGCTCGGGGATGTTGAGCGGGCATAAATCAGAGCACCATACGCCTTCTCCGAGGCGTCGCAGAAAGTATGTAGCTGCAGCTGGACTGGTTTCTCGCAGGCGATAACGTGTCGAGGAAAACGAACCCTGCGCGATGATGGTAGCTCACCGCGAAAATAGGCCCACTGTGTATGTATGTCGAGCGGCAAGGCAGCGTCCCACTCCAACTCCAATCGCCATAACGCCTGCAGGAACAATTTGGCGGTTGCGATAACCGGGGCTATAATGCCCAATGGGTCGAACATTCGGGCGATGTCTGATGCGATCGTCCGTTTCGTGAATTAGACCTCAGCGAGTTCCAAGTTAATGCCGAGCCAAATTACCCCCAAAGTCTTGATGTAGTCTTCTGAAAGACTGCTGAAATCCAACTGGACCTCCTGGTCTTTCGACACTGATTTGCTGCAGAAGATGTGGATGATTGGCACACCATTTGTGGAAATGCATCCCTGCACTGGTAAGAATCTGACGCAATTCCTCCTGTGTTTGAATTGCCTCCGTCAAGCTGTATGCCCCTGTCATGACGTCGTCTATGTAACAATCATGCTGTAGTGCGCTGCTGCCCAAGGGTGCTCGATCTTGTTCGGCCTGTGCCAGAACCTGGAGGCATTTGGTTGCCAAGTACGGGGCACACGTTGTGCCGTACGGGCTTGTTCTCCAAATCATCAGTTGAAATTTGCAATCGTCGTGCTGAAGCACTATTTGCCGATACATCTTGGCGCTGTCGGCCGTGAAAACGAAGCGTGGCAGACGGAAACGGTTCAAAATCGCAAACAGATCATTCTGAATCGTGGGTCCGGTATGTAGGGTGTCGTTCAGGGTAACGTTCGTTGATGTTTTACTGGACGCGTCGAAAACCACTCTCAATTTAGTGGTACTACTACTTGACTTCAGGACGCAGTGGCGCTGCCAAAAATAATGTGCTTCCTTACTTGCTGACCATGTGATCTTCTCCATATGTCCCAGTCGTTCGTACTCGTCCATGAACTCGAAATACTGCCGTCTTAGATCGGGATTCTTCTCCAGTCTGCGCTCGATCTTCATGAATCTTCGTTTGGCGATGTCCTACGAGTCGCCCAGCCTTTCGGGATCTTCCTTGAAAGGAAGCCGCACCAAGAACCGGCCATCGGACTCACGTTCAGTCGTCTGGGTGAATTGTACTTCGCAAGCTCTTTCAGTCGCTGTGAAATTGTGCTGTCGATCCGGTACCTCCTCAACCTCCCAGAATCGCTTGATAGCCTGAGTCAGCTGAGTCTCTTCGCTAAGAACGCCACATGTTACTGGAAGCGTTTGAGGTGTAACTACCCTTCCGATGATAATCCAACCGAGGAGCGTGTTCTGGAGCACAGGGAGTTCAGGGCCCAACTTGATTTGCCCGACTGCAAGGACCTCGTAGAAATGCTCCGCACTCAGCAGCATGTCGATTCGCTCCGTTCGGTGGAATTCAGGATCCACCAGCTTTATATTTCTAGGAATACGCCATTCCGATGCGTCGAAATTCTGAAAAGGTTGAGGAGATATGATTTGATTCAGAACGTACGCCTCCAAGTGCGCGGCGTATCCAGACACTTTGGATTTTAGGCCGAGATCCACCATACAATGCGCCTTCTCGATGCTTCCGCCCACCCCCTCAATCAGTGCAAGTTGCGGTGAAGGCGCTAAACCCAGTTTCTTGATAATCCGCTCGGTTACTAAGTTGATTTGCGAGCCAGGGTCAAACACTGCTCGGCAGTCGGTCACTCTCCCATTGCTGGCAACCACCTTAATGACGGCTGTGCTCAGCAGAACATTTTTCTTGGATCCAGGTTACATGAGAGTCGTCAGAGTGAGGGCAAGCGGCAGAGGTGACGGTTGAACATCTGGCTTTCTGACTGTGGAGCGAGGCGTTGTCTTCGTGGTCTGCTTGGAATTTCTGTCTCCCGTCATATGCAACAGGGTATTTTGTTTCTTGGCGGACTCCTTGCAGTATCTTGTCGCGCAGACGGAAGCCTGTTGACCTTCTCGCAAGCACACAGCCTCCTTGAACGTACAAAGCTCAGCCTCTTCGCAGCGTTGTCCTGGAGAAACTCCGGGCAGTAGTACAGCGGGTGATCCAGCGAGCATTTTGGTTATCGAGCCACGGCAGCCTTAGTAACCTTCCTGTGGTTGCGATCTGGATCCTTAGTTGTACCGCCGAGCGCTTCGAGTGCCTGGATTTGCACTTGTAGGAAATCCAGTAAACCCTTCAAAGGTGGCAGCTCGCGCGGGTTAGCCAAAGATTGCTGATGGAGGGCATGCGTTGTCGAATCCAGCTTTCACAACAAAACGTGTAGGAGCAATAGATCCCAATCCCTTGTGGATATTTGCAGATTTTCCAGGCCACTGAAATTTTTTGTGTGGTGTCATGCTGCGACTTTATGGCTATCACTGACGGTTTTTCACCAAGAGTCGTCGATTATAAAATCTCTCATTAAGTGTCTTCCAGGCAGCTAGATAATTTTCGTCGGACAACGCAAAGTTTCTGATTAAGGGCCCAGCCTCTCCTGTGAGGTTAACCTTCAGATACAAAAGCTTCTGGCACGCGGACGTCGGCTGGCTATGCACCAATTGCACAAACAAATCCCTAGATTGTCGCCAATACAGGTAATATCCGATGAAGATGGGCAAGGGAATTTTTGGGAGCAACAACCCTGGAGTCGCAGCGGGCGGAACAGGTGAAGGTGGCATTTCGGTAATGGCGTCGACTTTCGTTTGCAAGCAAACAATGCAATCCTGCACGTCCTCCTCCAATCGGATGTGCTCCTCCAAATTGAAGCCCTGCGCTTCAGGGTCCGCACAGGATCCATAGAAGTGCTGATGAAGTTCATCCAACTGTTGCCAGCCCCTCCGCACCGCCTCCGCTCTAGCCTTACACCGAGTCCTTGTGTTCTCTGGTGGTTCTAGGCGAGCCATCGTCCTTCTCACTGAATTCGCCAAGGCCCAATAACGTCGTGATTTGCTTGTAAAAACGGCAATTTCCTGCGCCGAGACAACTGCGGCTGGGAGCCTGTCGTCGCTACCGTGTGAAGATGAGGGTGGCTGCGACATTGGCAATGTTGTGCCCTTTTTTTTGAGGAAGTGTTTCTGGAAGGTGACATAATTGATCCTGGTCGTTTCGTAAACTTCGCTTGTGAAATACTCGTGTTCCGATGTAATTTCGGGTAAGGATCGAACTGCGGTGTCGTTGTACTCAAATTCCTCCCAGGCGGTTTCTAAACGCCAAAACCGCTCTTCATAATAACCGATGTCTTGTTTGCGACTGGCCGACACCTTCTTGTAATTCGATATAACACTTTCTACGGCTCTGGCCAATGTCCTCAACTCCTGGAACATGCGCTCCGATTCGACCATATTATGCCCGAAAAGCACTTTCACCAGGCACGACACCTGAACCACTTGTATTCCAATCCAAAATATAATCTCGCCAGGGCCTCCAAAATGTTTGCGTCAGGACTCTTTTGTCCTGGCCTCTCTTCTCTTGCCTGTACAATCAAACGTGAAGCACTGAATTTAGCATCCACAAAATATTTACATTCACTAAAAATTTTAACCTTGATCTGTTTCAATTTATTTTAAATTACTTTAAAAATGTGATTCAAGTTCTGAGACAAAATGATTTATTTCTACATATGGTGTTGCACTGACTCCTTTACGCTTAAACGAACCACCACTCTGGACTTCCGAATGCTGACTTCCGACTCCAGAATTTCTAAACTCCGATGTCAACATTAATTTTAACATAAATGCACATACAAACACTTTCATCATTCCCATGTTGATCGCATGACCATAGCTTATGCATACCCAACAACTACGCATGATCGTGTTACCAACAAGCTTGCAATCAAAATGGGAACATTCCATGCATCAAAGCGCTGACGGTGCTTTTTTTGCGCTTGACCGTGGAGTTGATTCGAATGTTATGTCTTCGAGTCCGCTTCATGGTCGGGTTGGAGACATGCACTTGCAAATTTGTTGCGGGCATAACAATCCGGATCTAACTTACAATGCATACTGATAAAATGCTTGAACAATATTTTGCTGACTCGTGCGCGTCAGCTAAGAAATTTCAACTTAGCATACAGTGGCTTCCAAAGTTTTAGAGTCACATAAGGTGATAAAATTAGTTGTGCATCGAAATGTACAAGATCATTTGAATTGAATTAAGTACAAATATTTACAAATTGACTAAACTGAAATTAAGTTAAAACCACATTAATTAATTGAATTAACGGAAATTGAAATTTAACCTAAATCAAATTCCCGCTTAAATTCGAAACTTAACCTAAATTAAATTCGCGCTGCTGGCCGAATGGGCACAAACAACGGCCATTGAAGTTCTCGCGCAAAAGAGCCATTCTTTCGATAGCTGTGTGGCAAGTCGCACCATCCTGTTGGAACCACATATCGTCCAGGTCCATAACCTCAATTTCCGGCCACAAGAAGTCCGTTATCATCCCGCAATAGCGAACACCATCCAAGGCTTGGCGGTCCTCATTTTCGAAGAAGTACGGCCCGATGACGCCACCAGCCCATAAACCGCACCAAACAGTCACTCTTTGTGGATGCATCGGCTTTTCAACGATCACTCGTGGATTCTCATTTGCACAAATGCGGCAATTCTGCTTGAATCCACTGAAGTGAAAGTGTGCCTCGTCACTGAAGATGATTTTCTTTGTGAAGTCACCATTCCCTTCTGTATCTTCAACCAACCATTCGGCGTATTGCTGACGCTTGAAATGGTCAGTAGGCTTCAGCTCTTGATTGAACCTTGTAAGCGTGTAAATTCAAATTTTTATTCAAAATTCGCATCAGTGATGTTCGTGAGATGTTCAATTGTTGGGCACGACGACGAGTCGAGGTTGACGGCTCTTCTGCCACACTATCTCGAATAACAACAATGTTTTGTGCAGAACGAACTGGGCGAGCATCCACAGGTGATTTCAAATTTCCTACAGAGTCTGATATGCTGAAATTTGCGCATAATTCTCCCAATTGTGGACATATTTGGTCGATTCTGCTGACCAAAAAAGTCACGAAGTGCACGAAATGCATTTTGATTTGAACGCCAATTTTCGTAAAAGATTTCCAAAATCTTAACGCGCTGCTCAATTGTGTACCTCTCCATAGTTGAATTTGAAACAAAGAGATGTCAAATTATGTTGGGTATAAACCTTGACGTTAAGGTGGGACTTACAATTAACATCATGCATTGTGGTTGGATCACCCTTTATATACGATATCATTGATTGTGATCTCGCAGCCTTCAAAGTATATGAGGATCGTTCCTTTTACGGACACTTTATCGGGTTGGCACGTAGGGTTGAAGTTGGTTTCTGCTATGTTTATCAGGATTAGGTAGTGTTGCTCGGGTTGGAAAATTTCCGTTTTGATATTTCAATCGTAGAATGTGCAGGACGCACGTTTGTTATTTATGATATTTCCAATGCATGTACAAGAATCCGTTTTTTCCTTGTAAGTTGATTCTCGGCAATAGAAGATTTGCTCGATTTGTTGGCATTTTTCGTCTAGGTACTGGGTTTCGTTGGGGCTCATAATTTGGTAGGGTTCGGATGGATAAAGGTGCCTTTGTTTGTAGGGAGCGGTATAATATTGTCGCGTGTTATGGTTCGCGGCCAATAATTTTAATGTTTCGGGAAAGTGAAATCGCACTGTCTTTTAAATTAAGTTAAAAGAGTTTATTTACTAAAAATGCACAATCATTAGTTTAACAATTTCACTATTTTACTTTTCAATTCGTCTATAAATTTTTAATTCAACTGTCTATATCACTTCACTATTAGTCAATATCGCCTTTACTACGCGCTCCACTATATCGCAGTTTTACTATCGCGGTTTTCCTATCGCAGTTTTACTATCGCGGTCGTAATAGTCCCCCCATTCATTCAGCTCGCCTTTAAATAGGGTCTCTTGTCATTCAATTCATTTCTCGTACATTGGCGAACTACCTGGAATATTCGAGCAATACTGAATGGCGCAATGACGTCACTTTCAGATGTTGATCATGCTTTGGTGGGTTTTGGAGTACATTCGTTTGTTAATCATGATGTTCTTAATGGTTGTGAAAACAATTGCGACAGTAGCAAATGGATAACCCTATACTTGCAGAAGAAATCCCTTCCCCCTTTGTTATTTTTAAGTTGTCCGTTAGTGTTGCGTTTGATTGGTTGGTTTGGAATAAGGGCTGAATAATTAGAAGTGACCGGGGCTATTTTGACCTTTTCCACGTTAGTGGAGGAAGACTCCTTTCTTTTAAGACCATCTTTCCCAGAACTCCATATATAATGATCTGACTTGATTCCACATTGTTGTTAGAGACAGTCTTTGGATTTGACCAGTTGTTTCAGGCAATGTTAACAGAGGCTGTCCAATCAGGAAGTGTCCTGAAGCAAGCGGTTAGAGGTCATTTGGGTCTGTTGACATTGGAGTGAGTAGTCGGGAGTTCAAAATGGCTTCTATTTGGCATAACAGTATGCAGATGCTCATACGTCAATGATGTTATTCCAAGTTTACGCTTTAAATGATACTTAGCGGGCTTGACTGCTACCTCCCATAGGCCTCCAAAATGAGGGGATCTAGCGGGAATTCGAAGCCATTCAATGCCTTCAGAACTGCAAAGCGTATCGATAACATCCTGGCCGCTCTTCTCGTGAAAGAGTTTCATCAATTCCTGAAGCTCTGAGTGTGCTCCGACAAAATTGGTTGCGTTATCACTGAATATTTTTGACGGACGTCCTCTTCTTGATATGAACCTTTTTAGAGTTGCAATGAATGCTGCAGCTGTCAAATCCGAAGTCAATTCTAAATGAACTGCTTTTGTCGCAAGAAGCATATGAAAGGAGCAATATATGGCTTCACTGGCCTTTTCCCTCTCAGGTCAAAATGTATTTGAATTGGACCGCAAAAGACCACTCCAACATGTAAGAAGGATCGAGCTTCTTGAATTCTTTCAGCGGGTCAGTCACCCATTATTTGTTGAAACACCTTGGGCTTAGCTCTGGTGCATCGGACGCGATTTCGCACGGTTACTTCCCGTTTATACATCAAACAGTTTGCCGTGTAAAATACAATAATGATTGTGGCCCGGCGTGTAAGTATTTTTCGTGTAAGTGTTTGAACATTAGCTTGGTTATTGGATTAGCAGGAGAAATAAGCATTGGATGTTTTGCATTGGGTGGTAGCTTGCTTTTGGAAATTCAACCTCCCACCCGTATAATGCCTTCGGTGTCAACTGATGCTGCCAGAGATCGAAATTTGCTGTTACTATCAGCTGCTTTACCCTTTTTCAATTGTTCGAGTTTGATACCAAAGTCCTGCAACTGCATCTCACATACTATCAGTTTCAATGCTGTGTCCATTTCTTTGGGGTCAGCTTGATTGCTGCTTCCTTTGTGCTATCTGCCCGCATATTATTAGTGCATCGAACAATGAATCCCAAAACTTCTTGTAGTCTCTGGAAGTTGTTGTTGTGCCTAATTTGTTGTATGAAGTGTGGTACTGATGCTTGTATTGTAAGGACATATGTTTTTACCTTGAGTTCATGTTCTGGAGTTGCCTGATCGTCGCTCCATGAAGGTCTACGTTGAATTTTAATTGGATGCCGAAAAAAAATGACGGCTCATCAAACCAAAGTCTAGTCTCTCAGAATTGTGATGAAAGCATTCCTCCAGAAATGATATCAGCTGGGTTTTGTTGCGACCCCACATGTTGTCAAATCCCATCCTTAGTTGCTAGTTGAATGGCAGCTACTCGGTTTGCCACGAACGTCGTGAACTTGGATGGAGTTGACGCTAACCACTGTAAAACAATCGTGGAGTCGGTCCATAGAAATGTTTTTCCATGTTGATTTGCAGGGCTTGTTTTACTTGATCGACCAATACCACTAATAAGTGTGCTGCACAGAGTTCTAATCGCGCAATAGAGCGTTTCGTAACCGGAGCAAATCTACTTTTTGAGCACGAAGAAAACCTTTGCATCTTTATTACTACCACCTGATCGCAAATAAACACTAGCGCCATAGGCCAATTCACTTGCATCAGCAAAACCGTGAAGCTGAACTTGGATCAGAATGATAGAAGCATCGTATCCTTTACATTCATTCTAAGGGAACATTTTCGAGCATTGGCAATTGACTTCTGTACATTTTCCATCCTCGAGCTGAATGAAATTTTTGACGAACCGGAGGTCTCAAGAATTGCAAGACTGCAGAATCTGCAATGGGCTGGACACACGAATCGTATGGACGAACAACGGATACGCAAGAAGGTATTCGTTGGGGGAACTGAAGGCCGGAGGCCAGTGGGGAAACGGAGGAAACGTTGGTCTGACTCGGCCGACGAAGACAGTTCATCGCTGCTCTGATTTCGGAATTGGAAGACGCGGTCAACGGACCGAGACAGTTGGAGGCGCTGTTTACAAGAAGAAGAAGAAGACATTTTCCACCTTTGCTGTAGGAAATCTGGGAGAGGCGTATCCCAATCAAGTTTAAGTTCCCATATTTGCTGCATAAAAATTTTGGCCAGCACAATGACTGGATTCACCAAACCAAGAGGATCAAATAGCTGTGACATCTCTGAGAGCATTATTCGATTGGTCACGGGTCGTTGGTTGGAAAAGCGAGTGATCTTGATGTTCAACTCGTCCGCTCATACCTAAGGTTTTAATAATGTATGGCGTTTCAAGATGTGTTATATCAAACTCGGTCGCTTGGTACTTTGAAGGCATTTTGCGTAATAACTGCCAATTGTTTGAACACCACTTGTGCAGATGAAATCCTCCCCTTTCCAGCATCTTTCTGAGCTGTTTTTGCAATGCATTAGAATCGTCACACAAAATGTTGGGAAGAACTCCTTTCTTGCTAATCTAGTTCAATTCGTGAACAGCTTTTAGAAACAAAGAAAAACAAGTTGAGTAAGCAGGAGAGTGCTCCTACCAGAAGATCTTTATAACAATCCTAAGGGTTCGACAGAAGTTTTCTAATAGCGTGAATCAATGACTTGAATTATTCATCCAATACTTGGATAACAAATAGTTCAAATTTATGCAAAAGATGCAGAGTTTCTTTCATTTTTCGCCATTTTGTTTCAGCTTAAATAATTTTTTCTGAATGCTCGGCCGATCGAACACACTCAAATTAAACCCTATTCCTTAAATTTCCATCAAAATTGGAAGCAACTAAAAGTGTCTAAGTCAATTTGAATTATGCATCAACCGTCAACACGTGTTATTGTCGCTGTAATTGCATACAATTAGAATGGCTACAACTCAATTGATTAGGCATCCTTGCAGCTGATCCAAAACCAGATCTTGGGCATGTCTTGGGATCAGGCAAATGTCGGTATTTCCAGCAAGCCTTAGCCAAGGCAAAATCAGAACTTCGATGACCCGCATCCTGCAACTAAACCTACGCCGCAGGTCAACCGTCCAAAACGTGCTTGAGTAGTTTGCGGGAGAGGTGAAAGCCGATGTTTTGCTACTGAGTGAGCAATACCACGATAAAAGTTCTGCATCATGTATCCTGATGAAACTGGTACTGTAGCCATAGGGGTTCGGAACAGTGATTTTCAGGCGGAGAACTGTGGACGGAGGGATGGCTCCGTGTGGATTCGGTGCTCAGGGACCATCTTCTTTAGTGTGTACCTAACTCTGAACGAATCGATACCATCTTTCCAAGCCAAGCTAAATGCTCTAGAGGGCGCTGTTTCAAAAGCGGATAGGAATGCGCTCGTTGGAGGAGACTTCAACGCTAAAGCAGTCGTATGGGACATGTCTCTAACAGATCCGCGGGCAAAACAAATACTAGAAATGCGGCCAGGGCGGCGCTCGTCATGCTGAACACCGGAAATACGCAGGTAGGTACACAACTGGAGAGTATTAGAGGACCACTCAGCCAGTTATCATCAGTACATTCTGTTTGAGATTCGTGATCTTGGCTCCCGACGTCTGTACTCTCGCCCATCAACAATTGGATGGAACATTGCCGACATAAATGCCGAGAGGCTCGTCGAATTGCCCATGGCCGGTGCTCTGCTGCAGGGGGAGATCCGCAGGGGGATCTGAAGAGGACAGAAGAACTGGCAGCTCAAGACATGGTGAACTTAACTCTGAGCATAATCACGACCCCCGAGTGTTCTGGAGGTCACTGAAATCGCTGAAAAATGAAGGGAGTGTCACAAGCTTCGGCGTGAGGCTCAATGGGCACGGAACCATTACGAGGCATGCAACCAGATAGCAGCATAATCGTATAAGTCTTCAGAAAATGCCTTCGCAAACTCATTAACAATAGCGAGCCTTGCTACTGGCAAGATCTATTGGACAATGTGAACAAGAATTCGTGGGGCCTTGGGTACCTACAAGCTGGTTATGTGGAAGCTCATTGCCCTACGAACGCCACGAACATCACCGCTGGGACTGCCAATGGCTGATGCTGAGTCAATTGTTGGATCAACAACGCGATTGTAGTATCGGTCTTGCTTTGCTGCTCAGCCTTTTGTTGGGCAAATTTGTTTTGCTTAGCATCTGACTTGCTTTGCTGCTCAGCCATTGCTATAATTAACGCCTTATCTGCATCCGCGTCCATATCGATTCCTTTCAGCAACACGCGCACGTAAAAGTTGCTATTTACTTTCTAGGTTATGGTGTTTGCCTTTAATTCATACGTCAATTCGGATCTCGTGGCCACTGTTGCAGTCCTGTCTCTTCAACAGATAATGATACAAGATTAGTTAAAATATGTATCGAATAGTTTATTATCCTTTGCTAATATAACATAAGCTCCGTGAACTTAAAAAAATAACATGCGCGGACCGAAATTGGAAAAAAAAACAACTTTGTTATTTTTTCCACACAAACTTTATTTTTAAACTTTAGTTATTTTACATTACTCTGCTAATGTACAAAAACCGGAATCCATGAGCACCCCAATGCAGCCTCACAGGTGGTTAGGTTATCCGTTTAACTAACCCTAGATGGCTACCGTTCGGATGACCCCTCTTTAGGCTAACCATCCGTTGAAACGACGGGTACTTGAAATTAGTTTTTAAGCATAAGTTATAAACTATATGCGACTGATATTTTACGTTTTCATTAATTCAAAGGCTTTTTAATGAAAATATATAATTTTACATTAGATTTTCCTTATTTATTGAAAACTATCAGAATTAATTTCATAATTTTGAATCAACAAAAAAATAGTACTTCATTAAATTTTTGGCTTCTGATAGCATATTTGCTTCTGTGAAAAAGATTCTACATTATAAAAAGTTACATCAATGTAGCGCATGTGGTGCAAAAGTCAACCTTATGTTCACCACATATTGGTACCTTACATTTGTTAGAAATAGCTTTGGTCATGCGGTTTTTCTTTTGCGATTTGCTTGTCCTGAAGACTGTAATGGCTCTTCTCCATTTTCTGAACGATGATAAGAAGCTCGGCCAGATGATGGTTTGTCTTGACTGGCTGATGCTTGCACTGCTAGAACGCTCCTAATTTTATCTTTGACTTGAGTAGGCATTGTTGTTTTGCTCAATCTCGCTTGTAGCCAAGGTTCCACAAGTTGAAAAACCAGTGTCTTCATAAATTCTCTGCGTGGCATTACCTTACCCACAGCTGTCAATGAGTTGTGACGATGTATAATGTAACTATTTATGCACCCAATATTAATCATTCCATAAAAAATGCACATTGGCCATCTACTAGTTTTTCGGTTGCAGCACATATTAGAACACATTGTAGCCGCCTTGAATCCCGTGGATTAAGACGTGCACAATGCAATTGTTAAACTCACTTAATTTAAACATATCACAGTTCGTTAACTGAAACTAAACTTGTCTGCTTCGCGACCAAAAGCCAAAGAAAACAGCTGATGAAAAGTCTTCTTGTTGCTAGCTGATTGGTTGCCAATTGATTGCCCTCGAGATGATGTCAGCGCCGCTCAGTGGTGGAAATAGTTTTGATGATCGCCACAGTACCCCCTTTCCAGAATTGACGTCAAGTTGATGTTGGCTTTGACGTCCGACTGTATGTTCGGAGGGGAATGTCATGATGTTGTTCGTTGTCATCTTTTGTAGTATACGCTGGTTTGAGTCGTTCGGTTGAGACGGTCGCATCTTATTGCTTTATCTTGATAATGAAGACATGATCGTTAATTCGTTTAACCACCTCGTGTGGTCCTGTGTAGGGTTGCTCCAACGGCTGTCTGACTGCATCGACTCGCAGGAAGACATGAGTGCAAGTGTAGAGATCCTTGTATTGAAAAAGGCTTCGTTTTATGTGGTGAGCTGTTGGTGTCGGTCGAAGGAGTCGCATGTGCTCACGTAATTTTTCGACAAAAAAGGTGGGATCGGCTGGCATGTCCTCGTTTGTAAAAAAATCGCCCGGAACACGTAGCTGTTCGCCGTAAAGTAATTCGGCGCTTTGAAGCTCCCAAGTCCTCCTTGAGTGACGTTCGCAATTCTAGTGGAACAGTTCAAAGTAGTTATATCCAGGATGTTGGTTGACTGCACTTAAGAGCTGATTTGAAAGTTCGGAATCCTCGCTAGCAGCCAGAACGCACCTGACACTCACTGGTAGTCGTTTTATCCACAATGTTTTGAGGATGTCCTTAGACAAATCAAAAGGTGCGAAATTTTGCATTTCTCGAAGTAGTTGTGACGGTTGTTTTCCGTCAGGTCTGTTCCTGTGAGCATCCGGTTTAGCTGTCGCTCCTTAGATTCGGAGAATCTGGTGACAAGATGCCGTTTGAGCGTACCGTATTTGTTCGTGACTGGTGGCGAACGGATAATGTCAGATACTTGCTGCAGGATATCGATGTCCAGAGCAGCGATAATCGTGTGATAACGAGCATTGTCAGACGTTATTTTATTGGTGAAAAATTGCGCCTCCGCCTGCACAAACCAAAGCGTCGGGACGTCTTTGACAGAAGCAACTTCCGCAGACGGTGGAAAGTTTCTTGCTGCATCAACCGGTGGCAACAATTTGGGCGAAGATATCATGTCCTTGCTTGGTTCATATAGCGTATCGAGCAACGTGTTGTTGTCGCGCCTTGCTGGCGGCGGTGTATGTTGAACGAACATGCCGGTTGTCAAATCCTTAGTCGATGATAGGGTCACCAGTTGTAGCCGGCTCGAACCCGTGGATTAAGACGTGCACAATTCAATCGTTAAACTCATTTAATGTGGTAAATAACAATTTATTGCAAAAATCTAAATGTATCACTGTTCGTTAAATGAAACTAAACTTGTCTGCTTCGCGATCAAAAGCCAAAGAGAACAGCTGATGAAAAGTCTTCTTGTTGCTAGCTGATTGGTTGCCAGATGTGTGAGGTCAAACTTCCTTGAGATGATGTCAGCGCCGCTCAGTGGGGGAAATAGTTTTTATGATCGAACCTTTTGTTGAGTTATAGAACTCAATCATGTGTGGTTTTTTGATGATGAATTTACTGTGCCTTGTTCGTCGCATGAAGATAACAAATAAATAACTTTTGATGACTTGGGTTTGTGGGAGAGCAATGTTAGTGGTCCATCGTAGCAAAATATTGACGTTCCGACCTGCCTCCTTTTGTTATTTGTTAGTTCTGTTGGAGTTTCCATATTATTCCCACGAAGTATACCAACTATCCTTAACTTATATGGCTTAAGCTGTAGACTTTTTGCAAATGGAACAGAAGTAAACCAATTATCGGTGGTGACATTCCTGTTTGCGCCATGAATTGTCCGCGTCAGTTCTTTTACGAAATATTCACCCAAAGGCAACCCGCAGGCATTTGTGCCGTTTCCCAGGTAAGGCATGGCATCAATCATATAGTGCGTCCCACTATCATACATCATTTTGAGTTTGATTCCATATTTCGCGGGATTTGGAATGTACATACGGAATTCGCAAGCCAAGCAATTGGTTGTCAATCGTGACGTTTGTACCAGGTTTTTAATTATTCCGACATTGTATAGCAAGCATATACCAATATTTCTTATTGGTATAAATAAATCATTTTGATTACTTTGCAACCGTAAATCTTTATCGTCAAACCGTAAACATCTTATAAGGAAGTCAAATCTTTCACGGCTGAATGCAGCTACATATCAATTTCCACAATGATTTGAATCAAATAGCTCTTTTGAAATGGTTATCTTTCAGTGCTGTGGCAAAAATGAGAACACCAACTAAGGCTTTGACTTCCAAAATGCTTATATCACTTTGTGTAGCGGTTAAAGTTTTATACAAAGCTCCTTTTACTGAAATCTCCACATTCGTCCATTTGACAATTTCTTCATACATATCATCTGTGAAGAATTGTTGAAGCAAAGTTCTACACTGGTCACGCCTCTACATGAACGACTCGATCCTCTTGATATTTGTAGAATATTTCTTGATGAAGTTCGGGTCGAAGAATGGCCCTTAGTTGTAGACCAGGTATATTTATTTTTGCCTCGTATGCTTCCTTGGGGCAAATGAATAATACCTAATGCATTTTCTACTGCAGCACCAGAGCCGCTCGGACGAACTTGTTCCACATTTGATGACAAGTTTTGTGGTATAGTTATATCACTTTCATCAGAATCAGACGGCTCAAAGTTTTCGTCACTTTCGACGTCGTTTTCTACGACGAAATCTTCGGTTTCATTGCCTGAAGAATCGACTACATCTTCGAAACGAAGTTCTTCATTTATCACATTAGCTATTGCAGATTCATCTAACGAGGACATGGTGAAAACCTGCAACATAAACACTGGCACTAACATAAAAAAAACTAACGGTATTACTAACCATCCGTCAATACGACGGGCAAATATCAAAGATCTCGAAAGCTATTACAGCTACCTATTCTACGTGTGCATCACTGTGGCGATCTCCCCGGCAACTGAGTTGACCAGCAGTGACTTAACATTCGCATGCAGCGTTGAAAAGAGACAACAATATTTCTTTTCCATGCCCGTCGATTCGACGGAGGTTAGGTTTCTAGGGCTAAGGAATGATCCAACCGGGTAAGGAGTGCTGTTCACTTATATACTAAAAAGGTGCTGATTCGTTGCGACAATTGTTGCAATGGAAAACTCCAAAGGTGGGCAATGACACCTGAACAATATACTTGATTCTCAAACTCTAGGGCGCGCATGTAGGAAATGCTGATCTCTAAAGAGACAGGGTTCGTTAGAATTTTGTCTGTGGGAATTTGTGAGATCGCGAAATAAATTTGAATTGAAATTTTAGAAGTTGAGTTTTGACGGGAAACATTTCGAAATTGAAATTTTAGAAGCTGGATTTTAAGTTATTGTGTAGAATATATGGAGGGTTCGTGGGAACGGAATATAACACATAGACTTGACTCTCCGACTCCTCGATGACAAGTCCTCTTCTGCCATAATCGGTGTTGCCATCCCATCAAACTGTAAGGGGATTTAGAAGGACGATAGACACCAATCTTAACTACATAAGCGAACTTGTCAGATGCTACCTTATTTATTTATTTATTCGCCAAACAAGGCACAATTAAATATATATACACAAAATTAAGTAACATGCATATCAAATTCATACAAACATACAAGAATATCGTCGATCTTATGGATGAATTAAGGACTTTTAATATTTTTGACTTAAAACCGGACTTGGAAGTGGTTGGGGAGTAATGATTACTAAACTTATTGAATATTTTGCAGCACCTGCTAACCGGCTCATTGTCTGCATAATTGGTGTGATGCGTATTCGTGGTTAACATGGGACTATGTCTAGCGACTCTAATAAGATCACGCAAGTGTATCTTGTCAGACAGAAAAGGAACTTGAATATTACACCTTAAGACGTCAAACGGTAGACATGCAGCCAAAGCGACTCTCCTGGAGGCGAGTGATGTCAGGTTTAATGTTTGAAGTCGATCCTCCGTAGATCCGATGGTAGATTATGAAAAGAAGTGGGGTCATGCAGGGATCTTAATGCGAAGAGTAGAAATTATTTTTGTACAGACTCAAGTCTACGGCTATAGATATCGTAAATAGGATCCCAGATTATGCAGCCGTATTCGAGAATAGGACGGACTAGTGAAGTGTACAGTGATTTTGTTGCCCAAATATTCATAAATTCTTTTGCTCTCCGTTTAATAAAACCTAGCATCTTATTGGCTTTACACAGAACTTGATCATAATGAAGGTTGAATCTGAGTTTCGTGTCTAAGACTACGCCAAGGTCTACATTTTTTTCAACTCGTCTCAGTTGTATGTTATTGATTTCATAATCATGTATGATGACATTCCTTCTTCTTGTAAAGCTTATTACGTGACATTTTTCCAAATTGAGTTCAAGATGATTCTCAACGCACCATTGATGGAGGATGGTTAATTTGGATTGGAGAAAAGAAACATCGGTTGAGAATTGTATTTTATGATACAGTTTGAGGTCGTCTGCGTCAAAAAGGTACGAAATATCAGACAGCACTTTTGATAGATCTGAGATAAAGATATTGAAGAGAAGTGGACTGAGATGACTGCCTTGAGGAACCCCAGAGATGACATTGATCTCACGTGATAACCGACCTTGAAATTTAACAAATTGTGTTCGGTTTTTCAAAAAGGACTGAACCCAGCGGAGCAGTGAACCGGGCATGCCAAAGTTACGGAGTTTCTTTAACAATATTCCATGGTTCACTCTATCGAACGCTTTGCTAAAATCTGTGTATATGGCATCCATTTGGTTTCCTTGCTCCATGCTACAAAGGATATCAGACGTCAAATTGATTTGATTTGTGGTAGTAGATCTATTTTTACGGAACCCATGTTGCTCTTCATTAAGGAATGGTTCAATTAGGGGAGAAATTTTACTACATATAATTTTCTCAAACAATTTAGGTGTAGTAGATAAGATAGCAATACCCCTATAGTTCACTACAAGCCGTTTGTCACCTTTTTGATGGATTGGTGTTATAAAGGATGGCTACCAAAGCTAAGGAAAGATACCACTGGATAGTGATTATTGAAAATAATGAAGAGGGGTCTAATCAGTTCATTTTTGCAGAGGGCCAGAAAGCAAGGAGGAATAAGATCTAGGCCAGGCCCTTTATTCAAATCAAGGTCTTCGATGGCTTGGAGAATTTTATCTTCAGAAATTGAAATACTTTTTATAAGAGTCCTTGACTTTATTTCCGATGATTCGAGGTTTGGTAAAGCACCAGGATTGGAGTAAAAATGCTGAAAATGGTCGGCAAAAAACTCACAGATCTGTTCTGTGCATGACGACATTGAGTCTTTGTATGTCATTACCGAAGGATAGCCATTGGTTTTACGCTTAACGTTTACAAAATCAAAAAACTTTTTAGGATTGGAAATAGTTTCTTGAGCTATGACGTTAACATACAATTGATATGCCTCTTGAGATTTAAGCTTAAATTCAAGAGCAAGGTCGTTATACTTACTCTTTATCGCGTTGCTTGCATCATCCCTTCTTTTTAGGAGCTTGTAAAGTTTATTTCTTTGATAACGTAAATGTCTGAGATCACTCCCCAGCCATGGTTCCGAAATCTTGTCTCTTTCCTTTATTTTAAGTAAGAATGATTCAACGGCGTCAAAGATTATGCGGTAAAAGATGGATAGAGTCGTATCCAAGTCTAACGTTGACAGGATATCATTCCAATTCACTCGGGATAAAAGTTTATTAATGTCATCATAATCCCCATTGCGACAATCATATACAATAGTGGAATTGTACGATATAGAATTAGAATTATCAGGAGTGGACAATTCAACAGTAAAAGCTGAGTGATGAACTGAATTAGAAAACAGATGCTCGTTGTCATCAGTTAAACTGACCACTACTTCGTCATATGCGTTAGAAAAAATAAGGTCTAACCATCTGTCATTTTGGTTGGGTATAGGAGCTATTCGCTGCTGCTACTATCTAAGAGATTGATCGGAAGAAGGAGACCGTCTTCTTCATCGACCACAAATTTTAAGTTTGGTCGATTAAAATCACCGGTAATGATAATTTTATCCTGTTCATTAGTAATTGCAGTGATTTCAGCTATAATTTGACAGACGTCGTCGTAGACAGTGTCGTTCGATTTTGGGGGGACATAGAACACGCTAATATATACGCTAGATATTCCCATCTTTATTTTAACCACTTTATGCTGGAATAATTTGTATTGCGTGGAGCTTACTAGTTCACTCATAAAGGAGTTGTGGACTGCGATTAATACACCACCTCCTCGTCACTGTCCGGTGCTGCGAGGGTCTCTGTCATCTCTGTAAATACACCAATTACTATCATGGATCTCTTCGTTAATGTGAGAATCGTTCAGCCATGTTTCAGAAAGGGTAAGGATATTAAAATGGCACGATTTTTCGTCTAAAAAAAGTTTGTTTAACTTACTGCGCATACCACCACAGTTATGGTAAAATAACTTAAAATTTTTCTGTTTATTGGGGACGAAAAAAATTATCAGGTTGTTCTCTAGCCCTTTGCAATGACGAGATATGATTAGAGCTAACATGGGATGTGTATACTTCAAGATCTTTTTTTGCCTGATGTAAGTTCTTCATGGTAGGAGAAATACACAAGACGAAGTTCCTCAAGATCAATTGGAAGAGCTTCTCTTTGAATCATGATTTTTAGGCTGGTTTTTGTTTTCCCGTCAATGCAAGTTGAATCTGGAGCCTTGTGCATATATGACAGGTAAAGCCGAACGGAATCGTAAATTTTATTATCTCTGAGTCGAGATAATAGATATCTTTTTTCCAGGTCAGCACCCTAAACCATAGTGGCCTTGACTGTAGGTGGCAAAAGCGGGTCTAAAAAGGATTGGTTGGAGTTGGTTGGGGCAAGCGACACGGGTTGTCAAATTGATCCAGACGAAATTGGACATAAGTCTTCTCCGCGCACAAAGTTATTTTAAGTACCCTGTACAGAAGAATTTAAGCAGGAATCTACTTTCAGTTGTTGTGCACAAGATGTCTCTGAGTCTAAGACTGTTTCCAGTGGACTACCACTGTCTCTATTAGAGTGCAGTTTAGGGTCGACTAACGAAGTGCTGCAGTAATTCAATCGTCTAGAAAGATAAAGTGGGGATTGAGGTTTGGGATTACATACATTCTTAGAGCTTTTTATTTTTCCGCTGTCTTTGGATCCCGGGCTCGCAATTTTATTACTCCATTGCTGGAAAGTTATCCGCTCTATCGACAAACAGCGTTGTTCTTCTTGGAATTCTGGAAAAGCCAGGCATATCGTGTTGGAATTAATATCTTGAATCCACATCTTTGTTGATCGCGGGATGGTAGCTTCTCAATTTTGCATCCACTGATTAGAAGGTCATCTTCAAGCGTTTTCCGAACTGTGGCTTCGTTAAAGTTTTTTCTGTTTCCTCTTACAAAGAATATGCAGAAGTTTGCTTCATGATTTGAATCCGCAAGTCTTTTTATACAAATACCCCACACTTCAGCTGACCAAAAAGTTCCAAGTTTGTAGATGTATTTAGGGGTTTCTGGGTTTGGTGGTTGTGGAGTATCGTTCTGTCCCGCTCTATCCCATAGTATATACATACACATTATTCGTGATGTAACACATAGCGTTAAGAAAGAAGTTAGTCAATAAACTGAACCCATTAAGATCGGTCGTCTTTTAATTAACGTGCGAACACTACATGGTGGCAGCGGTGTCAGAAAATGGTAAACGATTCGGAACAACAGCCTGCGGCGGCGGGTTTATCGGGTAATAACTTTACTGTTCAAGCGCCGGAACATTTTACATTTAACCCTTCGGATTGGCCACGTTGGAAACGGCGGTTTGATCGTTTTAGAATTGCTTCCGGGCTAAACAAAAGAAATGAAGAGGAGCACGTTAACACCTTAGTCTACCTAACGGGTGATCAGGCAGATGATATATTTCTGTCATTCAATCTTTCTCCTCCCGACCAAAAGAAATACAATACCGTCATAAGTAAATTCGGGAATTTTTTCGTGTTGAAACACAACGTGATTTACGAGCGGGCAAAGTTCAATTCTCGATGCCAATTAGAAGGAGAAAACATTGAGGACTTTATAACATCATTATATTTGCTTTCTGAGAACTGTTCATACTCAAGCTTGCGTGAAGAGATGATACGGGATCGGTTGGTGGTAGGTGTACGAGACAGAAGGTTGTCAGAAAGGTTGCAACTAGAAGCGGTACAAACGGTTAGGCAACACGAGGCAGTGAGACGGCAGCAAGTAAATTTGGCAACAACACCTTTTAGTGCAAATGCAACAACCGTTAATAGTTTGCGTTCTCATAAACCAAAGTCGCCATCATCATCACCTTCACACAACTTCAGACGAAGCGTACGAGAGTCTGCAAAGACTAGAGAATGTCAATGCCCATGGTGCGGTGCGGAAGAGCAGCACAACAAACATAACTGTCCCGCTAGAGGCAAACAATGCCGTTTCTGTAAGAAGTGGAACCACTTTAGTAAGGCTTGTCAAAAGAAAATAAAAATCAACAACAACAAGATATTCCATGTCGAAGACGAAGACGAGACACTCTTCATAGGCACGATGACAGACGAAAACAATAACGATGAACGGTGGACCGCTAAAGTAACGGTCAACGAAAAGCAAATTAATTATGCTAGATACGGGAGCCCCGGTAGATGTCTTACCACTTAAAGAATTAAAAATAAATTTCCCTGACGCGAAAATTAATAAATCGAATAAAAAATTATGTGGCCCTTCTGGTGAACGTCTCGACGTTACGCGAATAATGAACTGCGTGCTTAAATATAGAAACATATTCTGTAAATCTGAACTTTACATTGTGAACAATTTAAAATCACCACTTTTGAGTTTAAAATCTTGCCAAAATTTGAAAATTATACAACGAATCAACACCTTTGATAATTCGAGTGTCGAAACAATTCAAAAATCGTTGGTAAATATCGAGACGGAATATCCAAAATTATTTAACAAACTCGGTTGCCTTAAGGAGGATTACGACATCAAATTACAACCAAACGCGAAACCTTATTCAATTGCAACAGCTCGACGAGTCCCGATTCCATTAAAGGAAAAGCTCAAGGCAAAACTTGATGAAATGCTTCAGTTGGGTGTAATCAGACGTGTAGATGAGCCAACAGATTGGTGCGCTCCGATGGTAATTGTTAACAAACCCGACGGTGATATTCGTCCTTGCGTTGACCTCGCGAAACTCAACTTAGCCATTCAACGAGGTATACACCCGATGCCAGTTGCTGACCATTCACTGGCGCAATTGGAAGGTGCAAAGTACTAAGTTAGACGCGAAGTATGGATTTTGGCAGATAAAGCTATCTCCAAAATCACAGCTTTTTACAACTTTTCTAACTCAATTTGGAAGATTCTGCTTCCAAAGGCTGCCTTTTGGTATTTGCACGGCCCCAGAGTTGTTCCAAAAACGAATGCAGTTGATTCTCGAAGGCCTTAATGGAGTCATCTGCCAAATGGATGACATATTGGTGAAAGGGAAGGACATACAAGAGCATGATCTAAATTTGCGTGCTGTACTTAAAAAGCTAGAAGAGAATGGAGTAACCTTAAATAAATCTAAGTGTCAGATAGGTATCAAATCCATTACATTTTTGGGACACAAAATTGACGAGGAAGGTATACACCCTTGCCCATCAAAAATCAAGGCAATTGATGAATTTCCCCATCCGCAAAATGTAAGGAAACTGCGCCAGTTTCTGGGATTAGTAAATTACCTGGGTAAGTTTGTTCCATATCTCTCTTCAGTAAGCTATCCCCTCAATGAGCTTTTAAAATCCAATTTTTCTATGGACGCCAGTTCAGGAGGAGGCTTTCTTAAAACTGAAACGAGCACTAACAACGGCTCCGGTATTGAAGACATACGATTCTACACATAGAACCCTAGTGTCGTCTGATGCATCTTCTTTCGGATTGGGAGCGGTGCTCCTTCAGACAGATGTGGACGGTATCCGGAAGCCCGTAGCATACGCTTCACGAACGATGTCTGACAGCGAAAAGAAGTATGCGCAGATAGAAAAGGAAGCTTTAGGCATCAAAAGGGCATGTGAAAAATTCCGGGACTACATCGTTGGCATCCATTTTACAATTGAGACGGATCACAAGCCGTTGATTCCAATTTTTACTACGAAAAACCTCGATGACTTGACGTTAAGGATCCAAAGATTCCGTATGAAAATGATGGGTCTTACTTTTAGCATAATCTATACTCCTGGAAAGATCTTATAGCAGCTGATACGCTACCTCGCCATCCTATCCAAGGAACAGGACCGGACGATGACGATGAAATCGAAACATTCATCAACAGCATTATCGAAGAGCTACCAGCATCAACCGACAAACTAAACACTATTCGGAAAGCCCAGCAAGATGATCCCATCATCAGAGAAGTAAAGGAGTATTGCCAAGACGGATGGCCACATCGTTCAAAACTATCACAAGAAGCAAGGCTATTCTATAACGATCGCCAATACCTTTCAATTAATGGCCAATTTTTGATGAACGGTAAGAGACTTGTCATCCCAACGGCCTTACAACACGGGATCTTAGAAACGATGCATACCGGGCATTTGGGAATTGTAAAGTGCAAAAGCAGGATGCGCCAGTCTGTCTGGTGGCCTGGCTCGTCAAAACAGATGGAAGAATATATTCGGCGGTGTACTACCTGTAAACAGTTTTTAGTTCCAAGATATGGTACGCTCATCACTTCTGAAATGCCAGAGCGCCCTTGGCACATCATAGCAATGGACCTCTGCGTATGTCATGGTAAGACGTTTCTTGTTATAAGTGACTACTTTTCCAGGCTCCCGGAGATAGTACATTGGGAATCACAGACTGCCAGATGCGTCATCACACACTTAAAATCGATTTTTGCGAGATTTGGCATTCCGCAAATTGTTAGAACTGATAACGGGCCCCAGTTTGCAACGGTCCACACATCAGAGTTTCGACAATTTGCACACTCCTGGGGATTTAAGCACATTACATCCAGCCCTCGTTTCCCTCAAAGCAATGGATTCATTGTGTCGGCGGTTAAAATTGTTAAAACGCTTTTAAAGAAAAATAAAGAAAATCCTGAATTAGCGCTATTGGAGTACCGAGCCACACCACTTAATAACGGTTACAGTCCAGCAGAACTTTTAATGGGTCGAGAAATTCGATCAACCATCCAGATGAGTGAACGATATGAGCCAAATTCTCTCAATATGGACAAAATAACAATGGCTGAGGAAAAATAACTACGATAGACGCCATGGTGTATGCAGCAGAAGAAACTTTAAAATCGGTGACGTTGTCTGGATTAGAGACATACATCAGTGGGGTCGCATTGCAGCCAAAACCGATACCCCCCGTTCTTTCTATATAAAAACCAATTCTGGGGTTTACCGAGGAAATGTGTTTCATCGTAACAACGCCCACAAGAAGAGCGTGCCATATATTCCCGAAGAAGTAACTGAAGGAGAGCTCGGAGCTTCAAGTTCAAAACCTTCGAAGGGGGTGATGAAGGTAAATATTCGAAGTGAATCAAAAATGATCCTAACAACATGTCAACCTACAACATCTACAGGCCACTACACGACAAGGTCAGGAAGAATATCAAGACAACCCGACCGTTTGACTTACTAATCAAAAATTACTTATGAATTAATATGTAGCTATGTAATTGTTTCAAACCAAAATATAATATTATTTTCATCTTTTTATATACATACCACGAATACATTATAACTCTATATTGATCTTTATATTATAAGGAAAGAAAACAAATGAATGAAAGTTATGTTAACATTAATAATTTACGGGGGAGATGTGGAGTATCGTTCTGTCCCGCTCTATCCCATAGTATATACATACACATTATTCGTAATGTAACACAAAGCGTTCAGACAGAAGTCAGTCAATAAACTGAACTCATTGAGATCGGTCGTCTTTTAATTAACGCGCGAACACTACAGTGGTGGTAGACAACTGAGCTGAGTGTCAATTGAGCAAGGAATCTGTGGCACGTTGTGAAGATTATGTTGTTCACTAGAATTTTTGTTGCCCTTCCATGATGTTGCTGCACTTCTTTTCAAGCTTATCGAGTTTGGCTAAAAGCTGAGACACATCATTGTCACTTGGCTTATTTAAACATGAGGCTAGTTTCATCAGCCATAAGTCTTGTTAACATAGTGAGGAGAAGATGTAATAATAATTATATACTCTTGTCACGTGTTATGGTTCGCGGCCAATCATTTTAATGTTCCCGGAAAGTGAAAACGCAATGTCTTTTTCAATTAAGTTTAAAAGAGTTTATTTAATTACTTAAAAATACACAATCACTTATTTAACTATTTCACAATTTTAATTTTCACTATTAAAAGTCTAACTTACACTTGTCCATAAATTTCTATCGCAATTGTTTTCTGAAATCACTTCACAATCAGCGAAAATCACTTTTCTATTACTCGAACAATATTGCTTTTCTATTCGTTTTACACTTTCGCAGCTTTTACTATCGCGGTTCTAATGAATCCCCCCATTCATTCAGCTCGCCGTTATATAGGCTCTCTAGTCATTCAACGCAGTTCTCGTACATTGGCGAATTAGCGGGAACATTCGAGCAGCGTAATGAATGGAACAGTGACTCACTTTCCGATGTTGATGCTTGGTGGGTTTTCGAGTACGTTCGTTTTGTTGATCATGATTAATGGGTTTTCGAGTACGTTCGTTTTGTTGATCATGATCTTCTTAACGATTGTGAAAATAATTGCGACAGTAACTCGCAAAATTATTCGTGCATGTAACACTGCCCCACCTTAGTTCTTTTCGCCCCGAAAAGATGTGTCGCCAGTTCTAGTCAATGCTCCCTGGAGGTAATATGGGGCAAGGCGGTCCAGGTGCACGATTTTCATTTTGGCTCTTGGCTTACGGTCTTCCTGTATGCGGTATACGACGTCATTGATTCGCTTTGTAACTCGGTATGGTCCCTCCCAATTATGTTGCATCTTTGGAGACCTAACCTTTCGCCATTGTGGGTTATATAGCCATACCAAGTCATCTTGCTGGAAGCCAGTAGAATTTGCCTTTAGATCATACCTGGTCTTCATGCGGTCAGTAGCCGATTCGAGGTGTTTTCGCACTGTCCGATCTATCTGGTTCAATCGTTGCCTTAGCTCACTTGCGTACTCCGAGATCGTTTGGGGTTCCTCAGGGAGTGTTCCGAACTTTATATCAGCTAGCACACGAATAGTCTTTCCAAAAATGACTTTGGCTGGGGCTTGGCCCGTCGATACATGTTCGGCAGCTCTGTACGCCATCAAAAATAGTGGGATGTGTCGGTCCCAGTCCCTTTGGTTCTCGTCAACCATCTTGGCCAGGTGCTTATTGAGAGTGCCGTTGAAACGTTCGACAATTCCATCGGATTGGGGATGTAGCGGTGTTGTCCTCGTTTTCCGTATTCCCAGCAGCTCGCACATTTCGCCAAAAACTAGTGACCCGAAGTTTCGACCTTGATCTGAATGTAGTTCACAAGGTACGCCATACCTACTGACCCAATTTAACACTAGCTGTTCGGCTACAGTAGTTGCTTCCTGGTTAGGAATGGGGTAGACCTCGGGCCACTTGCTGAAATAAACGGCCACAACCAGCGTGTATCGATTTCGCCATTCGGATTCAGGAGAGGGTCCTGCGATGTCAACAGCAATCCTTTCAAACGGTACCCCCACGTTATAGGTTTATATTTGTCCTCTCAGTCGTCGCTTTGGGCCTTTGACGGAAGCGCAAATTGTGCATCTGCGACACCAGTCCTCTACGTCTTCTCGAGCGTGGAGCCAGTAGAATCTCTCCCGCAATTTCGCTAAGGTCTTGTTAACACCAAGGGGGCCTCCCGAGGATCCTCCATGCATCTCCTTAACCACATCGTGGATTCGGCTTTTGGGGAGTATAGTTTGCATCCTATAGGAGCTGCCATCCGCCGTTTCCTATTTCCGCTTGAGTACGCCACCCTCCACCTGAAGGGAGTTCCATTGTGCCCAATAGCTTTTCAGGGTTGTGCCATGCATTGCAATGTCCTTCCACTCAGGTCGCCTAGTTGTCTCCTTCCATATGAGCAATGGTCCGATGTCTTCATCGGCTACCTGGGCATTTCGAATCTCCTCCGATGACCAACCTTCATCGAATTCGGCCGTTATCAATCGCAGATCAATGGTCGGCTGCGTTTCCTTAACCCGTTGGCAATGCTTGCAGTTAGCTGGACATGGATGACGAGATAGGGCGTCAGCATTGCCATAAACTCCACTCTTGTGAAGTAGTGGTTGTCTGACTAGGTCCGGTCGGATAATCGATCGGGTTGCACTAGTGTCGCTTGTAATGGTGCAGTGTTCTTCGTCAGCTTGACCCGGAAGGCATAAGTCTGCTTCTCCGCAATGCAGTCTTGACACGGTGACGGGGGTGCTAGGGACGTCGATCCTCCTAGAAAACGTCCGCCCCACGAAGTTGGCCCCCTCAGTTTGATGGGCTTCCATTCTGGGCTCCTGACTCGGTCTGGATCGCCACCATCCTGGACAATAGCTCCGTTTTCTTCGCTTCTTGCAGCCTCTTTGCAGGTGCCCCTTCTCACCGCAATCCCAGCATCTAGGCGCACCATTTACCTGCGGCTCTCTTTCATTTTTCATGCGCTCACACCTGCACTCGTCTGCCACTACCTCACGGACTCGGGCAGTGGTACGAGTCGCATTTTTCGCTGCCTCAAAGTTCAGACTGTAAGCCAATGCGTCCTTAACCGTTTGCTTTTGGGCTTAACGAACGGCTTGTTGCAATTCCTGGTCCTCTAAGGTGCTGATGAATGCTTCTGTTGCTGCGTCATCTCGATGTTCTGGGTCGTACGCTGGGTAAGCCAAAAGTGCCAGTCGGACAATGACGTGGGCTAGCTGCTGTAAGGTTGCGCCAGACTTCTGCATCCGATTCCGTAGCTGTGCCCGATAAATCTGCTTCCGATGGTTGCCTCCATAACGCATGTCGAGCGCATTCAATATGGCAGCCGGGTGTGAGTGTAAATGAACGGGGATAGTCTGCAAAAGCTCGGCAGCTGGGCCTTTTAGAGCAAGAATTAATGCAGTTGCGCGTTCCTGCTCATTCCACTGATTTACCCTAGCGGCAGCTTCAAACTGGATTTTTTAAATAGTCCAGACTGTTTGCCCATCGAATATTGGTGCTTACACGTTTCTGGATGTGTTTTGTCCTGCGGTTGCAAGCGGGGCTGGTGAGGTGGTAACTGCTGCCTTCGCTGCTTCCAATTCCTTCTTCATTTTCTCCATCTCATGGTTCATTCTCACCTCGACCTGATAAACCTTTTCCTCGACGCATTTAATTTGTTTGGTCAGACTATCGAGCTCCGATTTTATTTCGGTTGACTGTTTTTGAGAATCTGCCTTCATTTCGATCGGTTGTTGATCCAGCTTCGCTGATTGTTCATTCAGCTTCGCTGATTGTTCATCTAGCTTCGCAGTTAAACTGGATGTTAAATTGAAAGACAGTTGTCGCTGCTCTTGCTGCATCAGCAGTAACATTTGCATTAGCGCATTTCTGGCTCCTTTGATTTCTGTGTTTCTGCTTCTCCACCTTCTGCGCCTTTTTCCGCATCTGGGAGCTCACCCGCCATGGTAAATTCATGAATTTCTCAATGTCAGCTTCGTGGTATTTTTATTATTTCGGCTTTTATTATAATTCTTTTTCCACCAGTGTCCCCGTTATATTTCACTATTGTGCACTTTAAAAGTGCTTAAAAGTTTTTCACTTTCAAAATTTTCTATCCCACTTCTGACACCTCTGTCACGTGTTATGGTTCGCGGCCAATAATTTTAATGTGCCGGGAAAGTGAAAAAGCAATGTCTTTTTCAATTAAGTTTAAAAGAGTTTATTTAATTATTTAAAAATGCACAATCACTTATTTAACCATTTCACAATTTTAATTTTCACTATTAAACACCTCTGTCACGTGTTATGGTTCGCGGCCAATAATTTTAATGTGCCGGGAAAGTGAAAAAGCAATGTCTTTTTCAATTAAGTTTAAAAGAGTTTATTTAATTATTTAAAAATGCACAATCACTTATTTAACCATTTCACAATTTTAATTTTCACTATTAAAAGTCTAACTTCCACTTGTCCATAAATTTCTATCGCAATTTTCTTCTGAAATCACTTCACAATCAGCGAAAATCACTTTTCTATTACTCGAACAATATCGCTTTTCTATTCGCTTCACACTTTCGCAGTTTTTACTATCGCGGTTCTAATGAATCCCCCCATTCATTCAGCTCGCCTTTATATAGGGTATCTAGTCATTCAACCCAGTTCTCGTACATTGGCGAATTAGCGGGAACATTCGAGCAGCGTAATGAATGGAACAGTGACTCACTTTCAGATGTTGATGCTTGGTGGGTTTTCGAGTACGTTCGTTTTGTTGATCATGATCTTCTTAACGATTGTGAAAATAATTGCGACAGTAACTCGCAAAATTATTCGTGCATGTAACACTATAAAGGAGAAATGCGTTCTTCAAGCCGATTCGCTCGAATATCCTTAAGAATTGCGATGAATGGCTTTAAGGGAAGCTTCCTGAAGAGGAATACTACCACTCCTGAAAATTTCATCGAAATCTATGACCCCAAACCGTAAGGTCCACTTGTGAGTCACAGGAATGAACGATTTTGCCCATCACTACCCATGGGATATGTTATTTTACCCAGCACTAAATCATCTACAAAAGGCGCTCGTATTCTTGACGGTTGCTATGCGTACTGCTGGTTGGCTTAGTAGCATTGTCAATTTGCCGAAGTTTCAAGTGCAATATGCCTAGTTAGTCTAATAGAATTTGCCAGAAGTCATGTGCGACTTTCCCTTTAATATTTATTTTCATAAGAAAAAAACGTACCTTAGTGCATTTAGGTGGTTTCACTCCAGTTTTTTTCTCTTCGTGTACAAATATCACCAAACCCACATCTTCCCACGAAGACTTATTTGTTTTCCGCGCAATATGCGTACAAAAACAAGTTTAAACATCATTCCTTGCTTTGATACCAACAAAATAAACAATCACATAATTATCAACGTACAAACTATCAAAACATTCCAAATGACCCTTTCCAAACGAAAATAAAACGATTCTTCGCAAAAATTCTGCGCTACCTTAAAATATTCAATACGTATGGAATATTCTAAATACAATGTTTAAAACAGCTATAAACTGTTACATAGAAAGGAGCTTAATTGGTCGCGCGAACTGTGCTCCTTCGCGGACTGTATAAATTCCATCTGCATTTCTGATAGAGCTTTTGCCAGTATACTCGTACATCATGAGTGATGCCATTGCTTTGCTTCAGCGGCTGCTTCATGTTTTGTGAATTTTTACGGCTCTTTTCTGAAGTTTTCTTGTATTTTTTCTTCACTCTGTTATTGTATGTATATAAATTTATATATATTTATTTTTATGTATCATTTTTCTCGCGAGTGTCCATCATTTTAACATGCATTTATGTAAGGGGTATTTTTTAGCATTTCAACCATTTCTTCTCAAGCTTGAGCTTATTTTTGTCCTTTTTCCAGCGAGAGATTCTTCCATTCAGCTTGTTGCTTATGCAGTAGTTGTTTTTTTTTTCTCCGTTCGCCGTGTGTGACTCCTCAGCGGGATCAGCACCGCGAGTCGCCAGTGTCCGAGGGCATCCATGAAGAAAGCGTGAGCGAGAAGAGGCCAGCTGTTGTACTTGTAAAACAAAAAAATTGGGTCACTTGTATTAAAAAGTAGTGCATATCATTTATTGGACGGATTTTGTTCCTATTCTGGGATGTGTATTTTTTTCTTTTTCAATTGATATTCGCTCCCCGAATTATTTGCATATCAGATAAGTTGATGGACCAGGAAAGCAGGCAATGCTGCTGGGCATTAGGCCGCGAAACCATGACAGAGATCACCAGAAAACGATAAGCAAATCGCTAAGGAAGCTCCACACTCACGCGCGCCTTGTCCGCCAATCCCATTCGAACGGAGAAACTGAGCTGAAACGAGGATGGTATGTGCTATAAGCTATGAATGAATATTTCGATACTTTTTTTGCGTGTGCTTCACAGCGGAAAGGAAGTTAGTTCAATGTCTTTCGCACATCATTGATTACTTAATTGAATTTTGATTCGTTAGCCGTTTTTTCTCTTACTTTACTCATCGTATCTCCGTTTATTTGTGAACAAAGTATAGAAAATTTGATCAATGAAACTTTCTCAATTCCGATTGTTTCGTATAAATTTAAAAAATTTATTAGCATCATTTTCATTAGAAGTTGTGTGTTGGAATTGTGCAACTGTGTGTTTTAAATGAAGTGGTAACTCGGACTTTGACTACGTGAATTAATTAACGACATCAATCCAATAGGAAAAGCTTTGTGAGTGGTTTGTATAATGTAACGTTTGGAACCGGAAATTGCTTGGATGCTTTCCTGGGGATTGTCTGTTCATTACAACTGCAAGATGATTGTTAATTTTCAGGAAAGCTGAGACTTTGGTAGTCGTTTTACTGTTACGTCGATCAAAAGGATCGCATGAGCGTCCTGAATGGTGATGCCACGAGCATTGGGGCAAATAAAATCGCGGACTTGGCATCGATAAAGTTGTACCAAGGCCTACATTGGTGTATGACGGAAAAGCCGCCTCACACACGTACAGTCATCGTTGTTGATTTTTTCCTTTTATTGGGAGGTGAAGGCTATTAATGCCCTGAGTGTGGCCTCCACCTCCACTGTCAATGTGACAACCTAGCCTGGAACCGATTGATACACTACTTCAGGCTAAGCCTCACTCACAAAAAAGGTCTCATTTTGCTACTTTGCCTTCAAGGTACGAACTCATGATGATCCCCGGGGCTCGTGCTTTCGAATTTATAAGACGGAGGTCCTGAAAGATATCATTAATGGCCTCGTTTGCGTCAAGATTTGATCCAGTTCATCCAAAATTGCTCGACATGCAAGCAAGTCAAGCCTTCGAATTCCACTTTAGCACCCCCTGTGGGCGCGTCACACGACTTGGTGCGACCAATGCAGCGCCTGTTCGTAAACTTGATTGGCCTTACCCCCGCTCGAAATCAGGGAATATGCCATTGTTTGTGATCCTGGACTATTATACCAAGTTCATACGACTAAAGCCACTGCACAATCAGTCGTGCGATATCTAGAGCCCGAAATTTACTTGACGACCTTTGGATCCCTCAATCCTTTCATCCCCACAACGGGGTGCAGTTTCTCTCCAAGGTATTCGGCAAGTTTATGAATTACTATGAGGTGCAAAATTTCTTTGCACCATACCATTCATCACGAGCGAACGCCTTGCAGCGGTCAAACCAGTCAACACTTAACGTCATCATGGTCTACGAGGTGTGACAATTAAGTAATGAGACTGATTCCATGAAAACCGTATATTTAAAAATTATTATGCAACTCTGCCATCCCCTTCAAAGTAGTCCCCTTGGACAGCAATACAACGATTCCAGCGCGTTTTCCATGCTTCGTAACATTTCTGGAACGCTTCGACTGGGATCTCCGCGAGTACCTTCGTCACGGCCGCCTGGATGTCCTTAATCGACTCAAAATGGATTCCTTTGACCGCCGATTTTGTTCTAGGGAACAAAAAAAGTCGCAGGGTGGCATATCGGGCGAATAAGGCGACTGTTGCAACACGGCGATCCCCTTAGAGTCTTCTTCTGCGACGGTCATTCGATGCTGCTTTTGCTCCTCAGAACGGTTCTTTGGGACCATCTTCGCGCACAACTTTTCCATCCCAAAATCGTCGGTTATAATTTGTCTGACTATTTCACAGTTCATACCCAGTTCCGAGGCCAACATTCGAACAGTTAAACGCCGATCTTCACGGATTAGGACGCGCACATGCTACGCATTCGCGTCAGTCCGCACCTCGACTGGTCTCCCGATCCGGGCCTCGTCTTCAACACTCTCACGCTCCTCTTTATACCATCGAAACACCTGGGCACGACTCAGAGCATTATCACCATACACTTTTACAATTTTAGCGTACGTTTCTGAATCTGTTTCGCCCAATCTATCGCGTCGCGTTGCTCTTGATTTCGTTTCTTCATTTTCGTGACAAGCATCACCAATACACGTCTACTCAACACGACACAGCAGGCGAACTAAACAAGCTAGAGTGATGGTAAATATATCAATGGAGAGGAGAAGGCTGCCGGAGAAGGTCGCAGGTTTACCACAGGCGTTGCAATCAAATCAGTCTCATTACTTAATTGTCACACCTCCAATCATAGTAAGTGGGACGAGAATCTTCCGGAATCATGTTTCACCTTCCGTAAGGTAATTCACGAGTCCGCGGGATTTTATTTATTGATTGCCAAACAAGGTATCAGTAGAAAAAATTAAAAAAAAAACCAGATGCAGTTTAGATGCTAGCTAAAAGACTTAATTGTTGTAAAGTCTTTTAGCCCTTAGGAAATCGCAATGGGAATGGAAATAATAACACAGTCGTGGTTCTTATTGAATTGGGCTCTATTATTATTCTTATTCATTTTTATACTTTATAAAATATGCTTACATCTAAAATACATAGAATTTCTTTCCGTTAATATTAGCATTTATAGTCTGTGTGGTCTAGTGGTTAGAGCATGAACGCATAAGCCGAAGGTCCCAGGTTCAAATCTCGTTGGAAGCAACGTGATTTATTTAGGGGATTTTTGGGACAGACTACGAGTTTCACTCAGTGGTGATATGTGCTGATTTAATCAGATCATTTCGTAGCTGAGCAAGCACACGGGAGCATGGTACTGACCAAACCAACTTCCGAAAAAATCAATACGGTCATGAAAATGAGATACTCTAACTTTCTCTAAGCGAAGGCCCGAGAGGGGCTGTAGTGCTACAGAGAAGAAGAAGAAGAGTATTAGCATTTTACACGTCGCTTAGTGCTGCACGTGAATTATTGATTAGGTTATTGGCATAAGTGTCATGTAAAAATGCTTTTGCGCAATATGCAAAACTGGGGCTACTGTGCAAAGTGATCATTGAATACAAATTTACAATAAGTGAATGATCTAGCGTTGAATGATCTTTAAGCAATGGAAAACTATTAATTACGTACGTAGTTAGATAATTACTGTTAAAGAATTTCACATATTGGGGGCAAGAAATAACATGATGGAATCGTTCTGCAAGCGATAGCTCTTCTTTATCTGATTGTGCTCTATTTGATGTTGCTGTAGCTTCACGTGAATTGGATGGTTTCGTGGATGCTGATTGCACTCGATCATTAAGGTTATTGAAAAGCGGGAGATGTTCTGAAAAGAATACAATCTGCATGCGACTCCCCAAAAGTCAGCAAAGCAGCAAAGGCAGGGCTCCTTGAACTAGAGGAGCTCCTAGATCATACAGGGCACTATCGGAGGAGCTAGTTAAGGGCCGAAGACGACCAGAAGGCTCTTAGGGCGAAATCTAAAGGCGACATGCAGAAGGCTCCACCAATAAAAGTCAATAAAAGAATAGCGTCTAGCCCAATCGAAGGAGATCGGGATAAAAGAAGGAAGGAAGAGGCACTTGATGGGCGTGGAGCACCAGATCACGGGTTCCAGACAGTGCTTACAAAAGGAGCGAAGAAAGCCGCAAAGAAAAAGCCAGAAAGTAAAGTTCGCACGGACGCCCAATCAGAAAAAGGACCTGATGCAAAACAGGAGAGGCTGAAGCCCCGACGAAGACCCCGGCAGCAGGCACTGCTAGTAAAACCCCAAGATGGCCGATCCTAACCGGAGGTACTGCAGGACATCAGGGGAAACGTAAGGCCCGAAGACACCAATACTACCATTAAAGTAGTATGACCAACGCGGTCGGGCCACATACTGGTCGAATTCGGAGCAGAGGCCGGCAATAAAGAAGCATTCTGCGACGCACTAAAGAAAGTCCTCGGCAAAAGCGCAACTATAGCCCCGCTCGAGCCGATGGCAACAATCGAAATACGAGACATTGACTGCGTCACGGATCTGGCCGAGATAGAAGGGGCCATCAAAAGGGAGTTCCCTAGCGTGGGAAGGATAAAAGCGAGACTGACACCAGAAAACAACAGGGAACAACGCATGGCCATAGTTGACGACCGGAACGGCCGCCGAACAATTCCTGAACCAGGGCAAAGTACGAATAGGGTGGGTTGTCTGTAGGATATGGCGAAGAGCAACGCCTCTTCAATGTTTCAAATGCCTTGGCTATGGTCACACCGCACAAGCATGCAAAGGACCCGATAGGAGTTCCCTATGTTACAAATGCGGTGAAATGGGACATAAAAGAAAAGAGTGTACGAAGAAGGCACACTGTATTCTTTGCAAGGATGCTGATTCAAAACCTGATTTTGGACACGGCTTGGGATCAGGAAAATGCCGGGTGTTCCAGAAAGCCCTAGCCGATGCAAAATCAGAACTCCGATGACCCGCATCCTGCAGCTAAACCTACACCGCAGTTCAACCGCCCAAACCCTGCTTGAGCAGTTTGCGAGGGACATGAAAGCCGACTTCTTGCTGCTGAGTGAGCAACACCATAATAAAAGTCCTGCATTATGGTATTCTGATGAAACTGGTACTGCCGCCATCTGGGTTCGGAACAGTGACTTTCAACCGGAGAGTTGTGGACGGGGGGATGGTTTCGTGTGGGTTCGGTGCTCAGGGACCACCTTCTTTAGTGTGTACCTAACGCCGAACGAATCGATATCATCTTTCCAAGCCAAGCTTCAGGCTTTGGAGGGCGCTGTCTCGAACGCAGAGGGCAAAGTGCTCGTTGGGGGCGACTTCAACGCTAAAGCAATCGAATGGGGCATGCCTCAGACAGATCCGCGGGGAAAACGAATCCTGGAAATGGCGGCCAGGACCTCCCTCGTCGTACTAAACTCCGGAAATACGCCGACTTTCCGCCGTTTTGGCTGTGAGGGAACCATACCGGACGTGACATTCGCCTCGGAGTCCTTAGTACGGAGGATACACAACTGGAAAGAATTAGTGGACTACTCAGCCAGTAATCATCAGTGCATTCTGCTTGAGATAAGTGATGCTGTCTCCCGACGTCCGTGCCCTCGGCTTTCTACAACTGGATGGAACATCAGAAGGATGGACGTCGAGAGGTTCGTCAGCAGGTGAGCCGCTGCAGGGAGCTTCGGAGGGGACGGAAGAACTGGCAGCTCAAGACGTGGTGAACTCTACTATGAGCATCATTACGACTGCTTGCTGTGCTTCTATGCCCCGTCGAAGACCCCGGCACGGCAAGCCCCCAGTGTACTGGTGGTCAACTGAAATCGCTGAAAAGCGAAGGGAGTGTCACAATTTTCGACGTGAGGCTCAACGGGCGCGGAACGGTGACGAGGCATGCAACTGGGTGGCAGCATATAAGTCGGCCAGGAAATGCCTTCGAAAACTGATCAACAGTAGCAAGGCTCGCTGCTGGCAAGACCTAATGGACAATGTGAACGAGGATCCGTGGAGCCTTGGCTACAAGCTGGTTATGCAGAAACTTGGTGCCCTACGGAAGCCTTCTATACATACGGAAGCCTTCTATACATGACGCGGAAAAGATGGACGCGATAGTGCGGGGACTCTTCCCAGTCCATCGCGTTCATGTTGACGCTGTCCGTGGTGAAACAGCGGTCGAGTGCCCACTCTTCACACAGCTGGAACTGGAGGAGGCAGTCCTCTCATTGAAAGCGAGGAAGGCTCCAGGTCCAGATGGTGTTCCAGCTGAGGTGTTGCGGCTCGTCTATCACCATTGTCCTGACTTGCTGCTCAGCACATTCAACGCTTGCCTACGGTACGGGGTTTTCCCGATACGATGGAAGGTGGCGACGCTCGTGCTGATCAGCAAGGGGAAGGGAAATCCCGTATCGCCGTCTGCATACCGCCCGTTGTGCATGCTAGACACGGCTGGGAAAGTGCTAGAGAAACTCATCAAGGGAAGACTCACTGACGTGATACGTGCTGCTGAGGACCTATCTCTTCGGCAGTACGGCTTTAGAGCAGGACGTTCTACCATTGATGTGATTGCAGAGGTGTTGAACGCGGTCCGAAAAGCGGAGGCATATAGTCGCACCAAGCGACGGATCGTCCTGTTGGTGACACTCGACGTCAGGAATGCCTTCAACTCCGCTAGATGGGTGGATGTTCTGGATACGCTGGAAAACTCTTTTCAAGTTCCAGAATATCTAATTCGGCTTTTGAGGAACTACCTAAAGGACCGAAGTCTGCTCTACGACACGACACAGGGCCAACGAAGGATGGAAATTACATCGGGTGTCGCCCAGGGATCTATTCTTGGTCCAGACCTGTGAAACGTGTCTAACGACGGGCTACTGAGACTCGAGATGCCAGATGAATCGGGCTTGGTCGGCTATGCGGATGATGTTGCGGCTCTGGTCGCTGGACGCACCGTTGAACAAGTGCAACTTAGGCTAGGTATGCTAATGCGCCGAGTGAGAGACTGGATGACTGCTCGCAGGCTGAGTTTAGCACTGGAGAAAACCGAAGTGGTCATCTTGACAAAAAAGAGAATTCCTAGAGTAAGGATGATCAGTATTGCGACTTACGAATCGAATCGAAGCCAGCGGTGAAGTCCCTGGGGCTACTGATCGACTCGAAGATGAGTTTCTCTGAGCAAATCAGGGCAACGGCTGAGAAGGCTTCTTCGGGAATATCGGCTCTGAGTCGACTTATGGCCAACGTAGGGGGCCCAGCCCATCAAGAAGACGCCTCTTGATGAGTGCTGTAGGGTCAGTGCTACTGTACGGAGCAGAGGTATGGGGCGACGCTCTCAGCAAGGAGGTACACCAAAAACGTTTGGCACCGGTACAGAGAAGAGGAGCACTGAGAATTGCATCTTCGTATCCAACAGTCTCAGACTCAGCGGTGAGAGTGATTGCAGGCGTGATACCTGTCGCCCTCCTTGCTAGAGAGTGCCGCGCTATTTACCTGCGCCGAAACGAGGATGCGAGGGAGATGGTTGTGTGCGAGGAGAGACAGCGCTCGCTCAACGATTGGCAGCAGTCTTGGGTCAATTGCACGAAGGGAAGGTGGACTGTGCGCCTCATCCCGGATGTGACACCGTGGCTAAATCGAAGGCATGGTGAGACTGACTTCTATCTGACCCAGCTTTTGAGCGGGCATGGGTGTTTTCAATCTTACCTGCACAAGATTGGTAAGTCACGGTCTCCTGATTGTCGGTTTTGCCCAGGAGAGGAGGACAATGCCTGTCACATATTTTTTACATGTACAAAATGGGTCAGGCTGCGAAGGGAACTCTACAGGGAAACGGGAGAGCTCACCCCGGATAATATAGTTGGGGTGATGCTCGAATCGGTTGACAAATGGAACCAGGTGGCACATTATGCTCGGGCAGTCCTAAAAGATAAAAGGGACTCACAACAGCCGGAGACGCTGGGGCTGAGGGATCGCCTGTCTGGCGTTTCCTCTTCCCCTCTCCTTCGCGCTAGGAAAGGGACTCCCCAGCTTGAAGGCGCCCCACGGCGTAACAAGACGAGACCTGGCCCGAAGTAATGTGTCAAACGGTTCCAGGCTGGGTTCTTAGGTTGACAGGGGAGGTGTTTAGTGGGTAGTCTAGTCGCCGCCTTGCGAGCATGGGAGTCCCACACTCTGTGCATAAACGGCATTCACCTCCCTACCACAAAAAAATAAAAAAAGGTTATTGGAGCTTCGTTTCTTAATTAAAACGAAAGTTATGATGATAAAGATGATCACAATGAAAACCGTGGGCGCTACCCGTAAGGCCTGATGCTTAACCGTTTCCAGATGCGTAGCCGTGAGAGTTGAATCCTTGAATGTGGGTTGAAAGATTTGATTAGTCGTCTTGGCAATGAGAGGATGGTTATTTTCATGAGCCTCTACTGCATTCCACCTGACAGGCAAGACTTCTTTTGCAAAGGAGCCGATTACTTTCCTTTCTTCATTGACAGTAGCTCGTAGTATTATGCCATTTGCTCGAGCAATGAAATTTTTGGACATTGCGGTAATACCGATGTCAGTTAAGAGAAGTTTCTCTCTTTCACCGTTGCATACGATTGATGTTGTGATCGGGATACTCGTTACAAAAAGCCAACTGTTGTGTGCCATGAGTCCTTCCATGAGGTACCGTTTTTAGTAACTTGGTAAGTTTTGCAAGCGGGTTTATTGGGTCTTTGATAAATTTCATCGATTACACAGTTGGGTGTAGTATTCATATCCTTTGTTATTTTAGGAGAGCAAAGGTAAATATTCTCTTCAATTTTACAACTGTCAAACTGATATTCCTCGAGCTGGAAATGGTTCTCTTGGTTAACGTTTACTCCCAGCTTTGGTGACCCAACAAATGGTATTGTGTAAAGATTTTCATCTCTTTTGTGAGGAATCGCCGTTTTATGCAAAAATTCGTAGAAGTCATTTTCAAGAATATAGAAGTATCCATGGATCGAAATATTGTCTTCTGACTGAACAATTGCTGTCCGTCCTTGTGGTCTCTGTGAAAAAGTGTAATATGGACCAATTTTCATCCGAAACTTTAGCAGTGTTTCTTGAATTGCTTCCAGAGTTAGAAAATTTAATATGCTGTCATGGCCATATCGAGTTACACATAACTTTGTGTACTTTGTCTGTAGCTCGTCAAAATAATCAATTGCCGTAAGATAAGTAGAGATGACTTGGAGTGCGAGATTTTGCCAATCAGTTCTGACATACCACTTATTCATCTCATTGACTGAATCGATTACTTCATTTAATTTGGTGCTGAACTCTCCGAGCTTTTGTGACGTGAAGTTACTGAATATCGCTACTCAACTACTGAGTAAAATATTCTGTTGTGTCGTTGTTTGCATTAGTGACTGCTGATTATGTTGGAGGGTATCGATATCTTTATAGACTTCCTCGTTCACCGCAAAGACGGCGGTTAACACTTCTCCTAGCAAACCTCTTTTCGCACGACTTGGTGATCGGTACGCCAATTGGTTTATTAGATTTAATACTTCGTCGTGCTTTATGCGTAGATGCTTAACAAGGGTGCCACAATGGGTCGTTGTAGCAATTGCTACAACAGTTCATTCGCTCTGTTAAGAGTGTCTGTTAAAAGTTGTTCCATGGGATAGTTTACTTCCATTCTTAATTTTCCTCGAATGAACTTAGAATGTCCCAGCTTTTCAATATAATACCCTGTGTTTGGCTTCCAAAGATGATTGTGCTCATTGGAAATGTTTTGCGTGAAAACGGTTCCGAGCGATATGATCGTGATCATTATACTTAGTAAGATTCTTGCCCAGGTACATGTAGCAATCCTGAGCTTCTTAGCATGTTCAGGTTTTGTTGGAGGTTGTAATGGCGCCTGCACCTTGGTTTCAGTATTGAATGAACGCTTGTGTGGAGGATGGGTTATGACTTTTTCGTTTGTGCTTGGAGGTTATGGTTCTTCAGAAAGCTCAATTGGAAGTTGGCATAAGCTTATGATTCCAACCTGTTTTTGCTGGTTTCCGTTGTAAAGGACGGTTGCTGTTCGTACTTTGCCATCATCTACGGGTTGAACTGCACAAACTCGAGCCAGAGGCCATTTGGCCGGTGAAATATCTCGATCCTTTATGGGGACAAATTCTCCAACTTCAACATTTCGCACCCCTTCAGTCCATTTGGATCTAGGTTGAAGAAGGTGAAAGTACTCACTTGACCATCTCCTCCAAAACTTCTGATGTAAAGAGGTTACTTCCTCCCAACGTTCATATAAGGCCTTCTGTGTTCTGTCTGCTTTTGGCAAGGCCAATAGAGGTCGGCCTACTAAAAAGGGCCCTGGCATTAGGGCTTCTAGATCGCCTGGATTGCTGGATAAAGGTACTAGCGGTCTCGAATTCAGGCAGGTCTCAATTTGGCACAATATTGTTGTGAACTCCTCGAAAGTTGGAACGATTTTTGATTCGTTGAGTACACGTTTAATGTGACCCTTTGCTGCCTTTACTCCTGCCTCCCATAAGCCCCCGAAGTGTGGTGTGGCCACTGGTATAAATTTCCAATTGATGCCTTCTTTGGCAGATATTCGTGCGATTTCCTCTGTAGATTTTTCAATGGCTTCTTCCATTTCTTTTTCGATTTTGTTGTCCGCTCCTACGAAGTTCGGGCGATGGTCACTAAATATTTCGCGACTTAGCCCGCGTCGACTAGTACTCCTTTTTAGGCCGTCTGAATTGGGATTTGTAGTGTATTCCCCAGTTTAATTCGGGAAGTTCTATCCGGACAGGATGACATTTTCTATTTGTAATTGAGACCGTTGATCCAAACTGAGTCGAACGGTTTTTTTTCAGGTCTAGTACACAGGCCACTGTACACTATTTCCGCCGAAGATTGCGAGTGAATCAATTGTGCAATAACATTATTGCTTACTCCGTAGATCGTTCGCGATCAAACCCAAACTGGAAATCGGGGATCAGGGGATTAGTAAAATCGTTCAAGTGTCGCAGAATAATCTTTTCAAGGGGTTTATGTTGGGCAAAAGGGAAATTGGCCTGAAATTATTGGTATTGCTTCGCAGCCTGGTTTTGGTAATTTGATTAGTTTACTGACCTAAAGTTTTGGAAAATATCCGTTATCAACACAGTTATTGTATAGTATCATCAAGAAGGAGAAGATGGTCTTCCTGCACGTCTTGAGTATTCTGTTCGGGATGGCGTCAAAGCCGTGAGATAGCTTGTTATTTAAGGCATTTAGAAGATCTTCTACTTCTACTTCTAGATGTTGTGGAGGGGATGCTTTATTATAACTGGAGAGTACAATTAAATAAAATCCCTCATATGCTTCCATCGTTAGTAGAACCGCTGCTTTTGCTTAGGTATTCAAAGCCGTGTTGGACGACTCACGGCGACGATATAGTTGTTTGAAGTATCCCTCACATGCAACGATCTTGTCAGATTGTGCAGTGAAGACTTCATTCCCTGGCTTTGTAGGGTCTTGCTCAATATCGAATTTGGAACTCTTACGGCCTGTGAGTTGATGTATAGTTTTAAACACATCTGAAGATGGTCGCAGTGATCTCAATCTACTTTTATAGAAGTTGTTGACTTCGGATTCGATGCGTTTTTGAAATTTCACTTGAAATTCTTGTTATTTGCGTTTTAAGTTCCAAATACTTCTCATCCAATCGGTTAAAGCTTCAACGATAAATACGCTTAAGCCTTTGGAGCATATGCTTTCGAGTTTTTATTAATTGAAGAGTCTCTTGAGTTAGACGTCTATAAAGCGGCTGCGTGGTTTCTGGAAAGGAGCTTGCTGGTCCAGACACTCTATAATGGCAGACGTTAGTGCCGATATATGAGAGTCTATTTCTTTGTTCGAGAGAATGATATTTTTCAGTGGAAGATTTGGAAGGAGGTTTTTGAGGTTTTTTCTGAAGTTTGGCCAGTCTATGGAATTAAATGGTCTGTAGCGAGGTGGGCGAAGCGAAGATCTGAGAAGTTCTGTAGTGCTACGAAGAGGAAGAAGTGATGTGGGCCAGCAGAAACTGGTACGTGTGATCTAATAGTTATGTTGAGATGCAGGCCATGATGTTTCGATAACGAGAACAATGTGGAGCAAGTAAAAGGAATTTTATATTAAAAATGAATTTTCTCTGGGAAATGCTGGGACCCCAACATTTGCTATAGATGCTGCGAATAGGCCGTCCACATGGAGCCATTCGAATAGGTAGTTCCCGTTGGTAGTCCTTGTGGAGTCCCCCCAGTGTTTGTGTCTGGCAATAAGGTCTCCTCCGAGCATAAATGAGTCGTGGGATGAGCCTGTTGCGAGGGTTTGGTTAAGCGTAAATGGGATCAGGGGACCTCGATTGTATGGGAGGTATAGGGAGCTTATAAAAATTTTGGCTGGGTTTCAATTGGGCCGTTTGGTGTTAAGAGTTGCTAGCGTACATGAGGAATTATTCTGTTCAAAACGGATTTCATGGATGTCTAAATCATCCCGAAACAGTATCGCAGTACCTCTGCCACTGTCATTACGAAACACATGGCAGTTCTCCACACGAACTTTGTGTTGAAAGCTAAGAACTGTCTCGTTTAGAACGAGGATGAGGTCCGGTAGGTAAGAAGAGCAAAGTAGTGTCGGGTTGTAGGGGTTAGTGAACTGCTTTGATAGCTTTGGGGCGGTGAGTATAAGATCGGAGGTTCCGTCCGTTTGGCTTTAGCTTCGATTGCTCTGTCCAACAATCTTTTTTGTTCCAGGCAGCCGGAAAAATTGGCTGGATGGCCATGTGCCTTACACATAGTGCAAAGTGGAGCGGTTTCTGGCTTTACCATATTTTTCCTGCGGCATTTTTCTAAAGTATGCTCCTCCCCAGATGCTACGGATCGCATGTTGAATCCACAATTGATGGAAACGTGCCCAAATCTTTGACAATGGGGTGAACGAGTACCCCGCTGCTTCGGTCTCTTAAGGAGATTCATTATGTAATCGTGGGCCTTGAGCCTGTCCACTGTGATTTTCCGTCAGAAGCTCGACAGCTTTGTTATTCTGTACTCTAGACGAGTACCATCGGTAGGGGTATATCTATCCAAAATATCTTTTAGCACTGTTGCCTTCACATTCTCTACGAAAATTGGCGGGAACCACACCTTTTTCTTTCGATAGTTATTTGCGGTTGTTTAAATATTTATGCTATCGTTCGCCAGTGCGCTGAAAAGATTAGTGCTAGGTGTTGATGGGGTTGGCAAAGGAGTCGGGGTTTTACGTTTTACGACTAACTTATCCTTCGCTAATATAAATTCATTTACCTTACAGTTAATTAGGTTAACGTCTTAGTTAAAGCTTGAATTCTTTGCTGTCGTATCGTCTGCATTCATCATGTCCGAAGGGATTTCCTTACAGGCGGCTTTGATCTTTGGTTGGTTGGTCCGCCATCGTGCTTACTTGCTGACAATAATGAGTCCATTTTGCGCCTCAGAAATTCTGTCCACGGTGTATGCGATGGGCGCTCGCTCAAGATGAAATTTCTGCTTTCTTCCGGTCTTCAAATTTCAAACTTTATGTACGAGTATATAATCTTGTATGATGAGATATACTTATAAATTTTCGTTTTTTAATAATTTTTTTGTAATTTTAATGTAGACAAATTCGAACGCGTGTTGACAGTTTCAACATCAATCTTCGCGCGGGCTACATCATGTACATTAGGCACATTCAAATTTTCAGTTGTCCTTACTAATTTTGTGCAGAAAGCTGATTTTCTGATTTCCTTATTATTATTTTCGTTATTTTCTTTTATATATCGCTTAAAGTGACCATAGAATTTTCCTAAATATATGATTTAGTGGCAATTTTCGCATTTCTAATAAAAATAATTTGCGCAAGCCAAAGTACTCGTATGTTATATTACTACAGTCTTTCCTCTCAATATAAAAATCATTTTGCTGGCTTCAACTTAATTTTTTGAATATTGCCTGGGAGTAACAAAGATTAAAAGATTTATATACTTCCCAAGATCCTGAATTCTGGAGGTCCCAGGAAAGAAACACACGGTTAGAGGTATACAAAGCAACCTGCATTATATAAATCAAAATATTTCCTTGAAATCATTTGAGATGTAAATTTGCCCATTTTAAATTGTATGAATCCAATAATTCCCTAAATAAAAGGGTTATCGTCGAATTTATTCTTTCACCCTGAAATTTAACTCGTTGCTAATTTCGCCCTTTAACCCTTACAAGTGATCCACGTGAAAGCAAAACCAAAGTTGTAATTCACCTTCAACTTTTAAAGAATTGAGTTTGTCTAAATTCTGCCTTTACGCCGAACCGTTCAACCATGAACAAACCTTAAACATGACGGCAATGACCTTTTCAAACATGTTCCAGTCACACTTTTGTGAAAATAATTAAAAACGAAAAAAACAAAGGATAAGATGCGGCTACTCAAATGCCTTTACCTGTAGACATTCCCTATCCAACGAACTATACTCAAAAAACGTTTGTACGAAAAGGTGGGTGTATGTTTCCATAAACCCAACGAACAGTATTCCAAAATATTTATATTACATTATAACAATTATATTTACCCTAACAACAATTACTATCAGATAGAGAAACCACTAGCATTTTCGCAAAAATTGTCCAAGGTGCAAGAAGGCAACAAAACCAATGGAAAGTCCTGGCTAAGAAAAGGGGTGGATATTGAAGAAAATTGCGTCCCCTCTTCAATTTCGCAGATATGCAAAACTTTTGATGAACGACATTGCATAAGTTGAACGAATCGAAATTTGGTTTGAGTCAGAGTCAAGTCATTTATTGCATGTTAACTTGCATCGTATCAGATAACATTAAAATTAATAGCAAGCTTATAGAATCTTGGAAACGTTATACCCTTACGGCAACGGAAACGCTGGTATTTTGATGGAAGGTTTGTGGCAGTTGAAACAGAAAATCATATGGCGAACGTGCCGTTGGGTGCAAAATGTTTTATATGACGCATGTCTAGGTATTTGACTTAAATTTTGGTTGGGAGCTTCTGCAACTTTGTCAGCAAAGGGTCAAAACTTGACAAGGCTAGTGTTGCAGTTTTGAGCGGAAGACGCTCAGAAAAATCTGGTAGATGCTTCGATATTCTAGTTCATTTTTCAATTTCATCCGCATTAATATATCCTCGTTACTGCTACCTATTTTAGGGATAACTATGTTCTATTTGTCCTAAACGGATAATGTTTTTCCAAAGTTGGAGACTCTACCGCAAAGTTGGAAAAGTGTATCCAACAGTAAATCAAGGCAGGAAAACTCCGCTAGATGCGTAGATATTCTGAATACGCTTGAAAACCCTTCTCAAGCACCAGAATATCTAATGCGGTTTTTGAAGGACTACCTGAAGGACCGAAGCCTGCTTTAAGACACGACACAGGGGCAACGACGCATGTAAGTTACATCGGGTGTTGTTCCAGACCTGTGGAACGTGTCTTACGACGAGCTACTAAGTCTGCAGATGCCAGATGAGTCGCGTTTGATCAGCTATGCGGATGACGTTGCGGTTCTGGTCATTGGAGCACCGTTGAAAAAGCGCAACTTAGGCTATGTAGGCTAATGCCCCGAGTGAGAGACTGGATGACTGCTCACGGGTTCAGGTTAGCACTGGAGAAAACCGATGTGGTCATCTTGACAAAAAAGAGAACCCCTAGAGGAAGGATGATCGGTATTTTTTTTTTTATGTAAAACTTCTTTACGCACGCTTGACTTGGGAAGTAAGCTGGTGAATGCGTTACGAAAAGTGTGATCGGGTGAGGCGAACGGAAGTTGAGGGGAAGATATAGGTTAGTGAAGGCAGAAACAACATTACATCCCGAATTTCGATTGTACTGCGAAATTTAAGCGTAAAAATGTTAGATCAGCAGGAGTGGAAGTTTATCAGAAATCAAAGGATGTCTCGAATAAAGTAACTTCGAACATGGACATCTTATTATAATATATTCATGAAATCGATATTGGTCAATCATCAATTGGTGATATATGTGCTGTTTTGGACAATGAAACAAACATTATAATGGTCGTTGTTTACATTTCGCCTAATAACATAGTTAATAATATTGTAAAGGTTTTTTATATAAACGGCTTATGATTTGCGGCCGAGTAGGCTCTGAAGAATTAGGAGAAAACTATCATACGTTGCCACTAATTTTAGCAGACGATTTCAATGTTGACTCGTGTCCGAAGATGGACAACTCTTGGTAAGCTTTGTACAAGGTAAATTAGAACTACAAATCAATAATAACCGAAATAAGCCTACCACAGGACATGGAATAACAAAAGATGCAGTTTTCTCAAGATATCTTTCAAATCTTCATTCGAAAACATATGTATCCTTTTTCTCATACCATAAGCCTATTGTCTCGGTATAACGAATAAAAATAAAAAATCTATTCAAAAACATTAATTTATCAATGAAAACCGATAGTAAATTTAAATATTTATAGAAAATTAATATACGCATGTGTATATACATGTATATATACATACATATAGTTGAAGCTAAAGAAGTTTTACTTCAGTCATGTGGTCTAGAGCACACTCGTTTTTTTTGTGGTAAAGAGGTGAATGCTATTTATGCACAGAGTGTGGGACTCCCATGCTCACAAGACTACCCACTAAACACCTCCCCTGTCGACCTGAGAACCCAGCCTGGAACCGTATGATACATTACTTCGGGCCAGGTCTCGTCTTGTTTCGCCGTGGGGCGCCTTAAAGCCGGGGAGTCCCTTTCCTAGCGGGAGGGGAGAGGTAAAGAGGAAGTGCCAGAAAAGCGATTCTCCAGCCCCAGCGCCCCCGGCTGCTGTGAGTCCCTTTTATATTTTAGGACTGCCCGAGCATAATGTGCCACCTGGTTCCATTTGTCAACCGATTCGAGCATCACCGCAACTATATTATTCGGGGTGAGCTTTCCCGTCTCCCTGTAGAGTTCCCTTCGTAGCCTGACCCATTTTGTACACGCGCAAAAATGTGTGACAGGCATTGTCCTCCTCTCCTGGACAAAACCGACAATCGGGGGACCGTTACTTACCGATCTTGTGCAGGTAAGACTGAAAAAACCAATGCCCGCTCAAAAGCTGGGTCAGATAGAAGTCAGTCTCACCATGCCTTCGATTTAGCCACGTTCTCACATCCGGGATGAGGCGCGCAGTCCACCTTTCCTCCGTGCAATTGACCTAAGACTGCTGCCAATCATTGAGCGAGCGCTGTCTCTCCTCCCGGACAACCATCTCCCTCGCATCCTCGTTTTGGCGCAGGTAAATAGCGCGGCGCTTTCTGGCAAGGAGGGCGATAGGTATCACGCCTGCAATAACTCTCACCGCCGAATCAGAGACTGTTGGATACGAAGATGCAATCCTCAGTGCTCCTCTTCTCTGTACCTGTGCCAAATGTTTTCGGTATACCTCCTTGCTGAGAGCGTCGCCCCATACCTCTGCTCCGTACAGTAGCACTGACCCTACAGCACTCATCAAGAGGCGTCTTCTTGATGGGCTGGGTCCCCCTATGTTGGCCATAAGTCGAATCAGAGCCGATATTCCCGAAGAAGCCTTCTCAGCCATTGCCCTGATTTGCTCAGAGAAACTCATCTTCGAGTCGATCAGTAGCCCCAGGGACTTCACCGCTGGTTTCAATTTGATTTGTATGTCTACAATACTGGTCATCGTTACTCTAGGGATTCTCTTTTTTGTCAAGATGACCGCTTCGGTTTCCTGAAATGATAAAATGAGCCCGCGAGCAGTCATCCAGTCCCTCACTCGGCGCATTAGCATACCTAGCCTAAGTTGCGCTTGTTCAACGGTGCGTCCAGCGACCAGAGTCGCAACATCATCCGCATAGCCGACCAAGTGCGACTCATCTGGCATCTCAAGTCTCAGTAGCCCGTCGTAAGACACGTCCACAGGTCCGGACCAAGGATAGATCCCTCGGCAACACCCAATGTAATTTCCATCCTTCGTTGGCCCTGTGTCGTGTCGTAGAGCAGGCTTCGGTCCTTTGGGTAGTTCCTCAAAAGCCGCATTAGATATTCTGGAACTTGAAAAGAGTTTTCCCGCGTATCCAGAACCCATATAGCGGAGTTGAAGGCATTCCTGACGTCGAGTGTCACCAACAGGACGATCCGTCGATTGGTGCGGCTATATGCCTCTGCTTTTTAGACCGCGTTCACCACCTCTGCAATCGCATCAATGGTAGAACATCCTGCTCTAAAGACGTACTGCCGAGGGGATAGGTCCCCAGCAGCACGAATCGCGTCAGTGAGTCTTCCCTTGATAACTCATCAAGGGAAGACTCTAGCACTCTAGCACTTTCCCAGCCGTGTCTAGCATGCATAAGGGGCGGCATGCAGGCGGCGATTCGGGTTTTCCCTTCCCCTTGCTGATCAGCACGAGCCTCGCCACCTTCCATCGTACCGGGAAAACCCCGTTCCGTAGGCAAACGTTGAATGTGCTGAGCAGCAAGTCAGGACAATGGTGATATACGAGCCGCAACACCTCAGCTGGAACACCATCTGGACCTGGAGCCTTCCTCGCTTTCAATGAGAGGACTGCCTCCTCCAGTTCCAGCTGTGTGAAGAGTGGGCACTCGACTGCTGTTTCACCATGGACAGCGTCAACACGGATGGGATGGACGGGGAAGAGTCCCCGCACTATCGCGTCCATCTTTTCCGCGTCATGTATACAAGGCTTCCATCGAGTTGTAGAAAGCTGAGAGCACGGACGTCGGGAGACAGCATCACTTATCTCAAGCAGAATACACTGATGATCACTGACTGAGTAGTCCTCTAATACTTTCCAGTTGTGTATCCTCCGTACTAAGGACTCCGAGGCGAATGTTACGTCCGGTATGTTTCCCTCACAGTCGGCGTATTTCCGGAGTTTAGTACGACGAGAGCCGTCCTGGCCAACATTTCCAGGATTCGTTTTCCCCGCGGATCCCTCTGAGGCATGCCCCATTCGATTGCTTTAGCGTTGAAGTCGCCCCCAACGAGCACTTTGCCCTCTGCGTTCGATACAGCGCCCTCCAAAGCCTGAAGCTTGGCTTGGAAAGATGATATCGATTCGTTCGGCGTAAGGTACACACTAAAGAAGGTGGTCCATGAGCACCGAACCCACACGAAACCACAACTCTCACTGTTCCGAATCCAGATGGTGGCAGTACCAGTTTTATCAGAATACCATAATGCAGGACTTTTATTATGGTGTTGCTCACTCAGCAGCAAGAAGTCGGCTTTCATGTCCCTCGCAGACTGCTCAAACAGATTTTGGGCGGTTGAACTGCGGTCTAGGTTTAGCTGCAGGATGCGGGTCATCGGAGTTCTGATTTTGCCTTGGCTAGGGCTTCCTGGAACACCCGGCATTTTCCTGATTCCAAGACGTGTCCAAAATCAGGTTTTGGATCAGCATCCTTGCAAAGAATACAGTGTACACTCTTTTCTTTTATGTCCCATTTCACCGCATTTGTAACATAGGGAACTCCTATCGGGTCCTTTGCATACTTGTGTGGTGTGACCATAACAAAGGCATTTGAAACATTGAAGAGGCGTTGCTCTTCGCCATATCCTACAGACAACCCACCCTATTCAGACTTTGCCCTTGTTCAGGAATTGTTCAGGGTCTTTTTCGGTCAAGTCAACTATGGTCATGCGTTGTCCCCTGTTGTTTTCTGGTGTCAGTCTCGCTTTGATCCTTCCCACGCTAGGAAGCTCCCTTTTGATGGCCTCTTCTACCTCGGCCAGATCCGTGACGTTGTCAATGTCTCGTATTTCGATCATTGCTACGGCTCGAGCGGGGCTATAGTTGCGCTTTTGCCGAGGACTTTCTTGACTGCGTCGCAGAGTGCTTCTTTATTGCCGGCCTCTGCTCCGAATCCGACCAGTATGTGGCCCGACCGCGTTGGTCGTACTACTTTAATGGTAGTATTGGTGTCTTCGGGCTTTACGTTTCCCCTGATGTCCTGCAGTACCTCCGCGTAGGATCGGCTACCTTGGGGTTTTACGAGCAGTGCCTGCTGCCGGGGTCTTCGTCAGGGCTTCTGCTTCTCCTGTTTTGCATCAGGTGCATTTTCTGATTGGGCGTCCGTGCGAACTTTACTTTCTGGCTTTTTTTGAAGGAGTTTCTTTGCGGCTTTCTTCGGTCCTTTTGTAAGCACTGTCTGGAACCCCTGATCTGGTGCTCCACGCCCATCAAGTTCCTCTTCCTTCCTTCTTTTATCCCGATCTCCTACGATTAGGCTAGAAGCCATTCCTTCATTGACTTTTAATGGTGGAGCTATCTGCATGTCGCCTTTAGATTTTACCCTAAGCGCCTCTTTAGCCTTCTGTTCGTCTTCAGCCCTTATCCAGCTCCTCCGATAGTGCCCTATGTGATCTAGGAGATCCTCTAGTTCAAGGAGCCCCACCTTTACTGCTTTTTTTGATTTTTGGGGTGTCGCATGCAGATTGTATTCTTTTCAGAACATCTACGGCTTTTCGGAGTAGCCTTTCTTCTTCGTATCGCTGGGCGATAATTGAACCTTGCAACCATCCTTGGGAGAGGATATCGTGTTCCGTTTCCGAATGCAGTACTTCCGCCACATTTTCGACGTTGGCGGTGCAATCACGCGGTGTCTGGTCACTCGTTGCTTTTCGTGCCGTAATCTCCTCGTTGGCTTCAGGATGTTTCTTTGCTATGTCGGGATTTGCGACGCTTGCATCGGTCGCTTCGGTAACGATCGCAGCAGTGAAAATCGAATTTTCGGGGCTCTTCATATTTCTTCCACCGCTCGAACACCTGAAGCGTCCTGCAGAGTTTCCCAATTTTCCTTAATAAGACGCTCTGGCGTTCGCATCATTTTTTTTGCTGCGCTCGAACGCCGCAGGAGTCTCAGTCTGAACCAGACTGTCTGCTTTTAGTACCGCTCTCGATGTACTGTTAACATCGTGGCTGCAACCGCTGGTTGCGTCGTTGTTATTATTTTTTGTTTCTTTTGTTTCTCTTTTTGGATGTTTATGGTGTTTTGATTTTGTTTGCTCCAGTTTTGTTGGGTCCCCCCTCGGAGCCGCTATCTCCGTTCGTGTGGGTAGTCGCCTTTTTGGTCCCATGGTTATCTTTGCAGAGCAGGGAGGCCATGCGAGGGTTGGCACAAGCCCTTATGGGGACAAGTGCTCAGAGCGAGTCCAGCGCTAATCGGGAGTCCGTCTCAACCGAACCTACAGCACCAACCCAACGGTGCGAACTTGGAACGTACTCCGAGGCCTGCCTAGGTTTTACCGGGATGGAGACGGTATGATAGTTGAATTGAAGCCGTTCACTTACGAGTTTAACTTCGGCGCTACTGTGCACAGCAACTAGGTCCAAACCATCACATCCACCAGCCCAAAGCATCATTTCCAGTTCGTTGTCCAAAGCGTAGCCAGATCCAATCAGAGTCGTTACCTGTCATCACAGGAGGGAACCTCACAACGCCCCCCATATCCTCGGGTCCGTGGGGGCGGCGCTCCCCAAAGAATGCTAGCCTCCGAGAGTGCTCTTGTCGACCGGCATTCCCCCTGCGGGAATTTCCTCGGGTACGTGGGGCGGAACTCCCCGAAGAATGCTAGCCTCCAAGAGTGCTCTTGTCGACCGGCATTCCTCCTGCGGGCAAGGATGATCAGTATTTTAGACATACTGATCGAATCGACGCTAGCGATGAAGGACCTGTGTCTACTGATTGACCCGTGCAAATCGGGGCAACGGTTGAGACGGCTGCTTCGGAAGTATCGGCTATGAGTCGACTTATAGCCAACATAGAGGGACCCAACCCATCAAACCCGCGGGATAAATTGGAAGTCGATTCCTCGGGCACTGCATGAAGCCGTCACCTCGTGTTGCGCTTCGTTTGAGTAGAGCGATAATGACAATTCCGATAGTTGGTTGTGTGCCCCTACAAAGTTGGTGGCGTTGTCGCAATATAAATTCCTGCAATAGCCTCGCCTTCCGATGAATCGCTTCAGTGAATAGATAAATGTTTCGGTGCTCAGATCACTCGCCTTTTCCATGTGGACGGCTTTAGTGGCGAAACAGCAAACGTGGGCTATGTAACCCTTCTGGGGACGGGTACGTCGACCACGGTAATGTATCATGATGGGCCCGCAGAAATCAGGCGAGTGCTTGGTAGATTTCCCATAATTTAAGAGAATTGTTGAGGCCTTGATCTAACACGTGAAATACATTTTGCACAATTGATCTCGCTAGCTGCTTCCCTCTTATTGGCCAAAAACGTTGTCTAGTAGTGGTGAGCAGGGCCTGCGCCACAAGATGGCAGTGGCACGGTGAATGTCCATCATCAATAGCTTGGTGAATGGGTGTTTGAACGGCAGCAGCATCGGGTGTTTGGCTTCGAAAGAAAGCCTTGACAATTCCAGCCTCCCACCAGCACGCAAGATTCCTTCAGAGTCCAGAAAGGGAGCCAGCCCCACCAAGGGATTGTTTTTGTTGATCTGCTTCCCCAAACTAATGTCTCGTATTTCTTCGCGGAATACATCTTGCTGGATGTACTTGATGATGACCTCGAGGGCGCTGGAAAGCTCTTGACTCGTGAAGGCACAGCTCCGGGGGTAGAGGTTTTGGGAAGCTGATCGGCTACTTATCTAGCCTGATATAATATGCCCTAAAAAGGATAAAACAAATTTCATTGAATAGGCGCGCAATTAATTTTCTCGTTCATGATTGTGATTGGCAGCATGCTCAATTTTGTATTAATTTGGTATCAATTCCATGAAACTTATTTTATCCTCATTAGGATATTTTGAAGTGTTTATTTCTTAGCTAAAAAACTTCAAAATAACCAGCTATCTCATCTCATACATTTTTAAATGAACTTTTCTTTCATCTAAACATCTTAAACGTTTAAGTTGGGGAAAAATAACGCAAAATTGTTCAATCTTCGCATTTAAAACAGCCACTATTTTGTTTTACGATTACTGATACCCCTAGCTGAACCAATTCTCAAAGGTATTCATGATAACTATCATGCAAATCCTAGCAAACCTGTAGTGTCTGAGTCGGCAAAAAGCGCGTAGTGTTACATAGCCATATGTTTCCATAGTAATACAGAAAAATTCAAATCTCTATAATTTCGTTAAATATCATTCGATCTTTTTGAAACTTTCAGGACAGGTCAAAAAATAGTCATCTTTGTACTAAAGTTTATTGAACTTAAAGGTACCATTAAGATTTTATTCAAGAAAACGTAAAATCAATAAATCGATTCTCATGCATTGTTGTTGTTGTACTCATAAAGGTCTACATGCATTATTTTTTCAGATTTTTTAGATGAAAGGTGTCCCATGGCGAGTGGCGGGGGAGGTACGCAAAAAGTTCGTACATTTCCAACTTTTAAGGCAAACCTTTTTTTGAAAAAATTTTTTTTTGTAACAGTAGGTTCCTTAGATTGTATAACAGCTCTCAAGCCATTTTCCAATGCGTGTTTTTGGAGAGGATGGTGAGACGTCAAACCGAACACATCGCAGGCGAAAACACTAAGGTGTCAAAAATCAAAGTAAACAAGTTGGGTAGACAGACCTATGCTCATGTCAGAAGGGTTTTGTACTCAACTTACAAAATGCAGTAACCAGCAACGAATAAAATCAAGAAACATGTCAAAGACGATTTAATTGGAGAAAATGTGAAATTCGAGGATCATACTATTATTAACAAAGTTGAATGAATTTTGACTTCTGAGGTATTTGTTATAGTTACACCCATAAATATCTCCTTTGATATTTTTTTCAGATTTTTTAGATCACTGGTGTCCATTCACGAGGGAGGAAACACATTTTTCATGTATTTCCCTCCCTGTGCTCCCACTGAAGCAAAAACTGTCAGTTTAAGAACTGTTTTGAAAAGCTCTCATAGACAACTTTCATTTGATACTCATATCGGCTACCTTTCATGAAATTTTATTTCAGGGGCCACTCTTCTGTACTGTAATCATCGATTCATGGCCTATTTTTTCGAATCCTAGAATGGTTACAAAGCCCTTTTGCTAGGAGCTCTCTCCTGCCTCTTCGACTTGTTTCAATTGTATGTAGTCATCTTCATGATACCTATCACTCCTGAAATTTTCATGCAAATTCTAGCAAAGCTGTAGTGTCTAAGTCGGTAAAAAGCGCATATGGCTCCATAGCAATATGTTTCCATAGTAATACAGGGCATATTGCTCCATAGTAATACACGAAAATTCAAATCGCTATAACTTCGGTAAATACTATTCGATCTTTATGAAACTTTCCGAAAAGATCAATCTTATAAATAGTCATCTGTTTGCTAAATTTTATTGAGTTTAAGGGTACCGTTTAGATTTTATTCAAGAAAACACAAAATCGATAAATCATACTATTACTAACAAAGTTGAGTGAATTTCGACTTCTCATGTATTTGTTGTTGTTGTACTCATTAAGGCCTACATTCATGATTTTTTTCAGATTTTTCGGATCACAGGTGTCCAATCGCGAGGGGGGGGTACGCGAAAAGTTCGTACATTTCCCCTTCCCCTGCCCCCTCGGTACTTATAAGACAATTTTAAGACTTGTTTTGGAAAGATCTCATTGAGACCTTTCCAATGACACCCTACTCGACTACCAATGGTGAAAATTTTTTTTTGAGGGGTCACCCCCTTATATGGGGAGACCCCCCTTAAACGCCTTTGAAAAATTTTTCCACCCTTGAACTTTCAAGAGGTCACCAGTTCTGACCTTTCTACAAAGTTTCATGGCTGTAGCCCTTATAGTTTCAGAGAAAAAGTGCTGTGACATACAGACGGACGGACGGACGGACGGACGGACGGACAGACGGACCGACGGACACAGGTCGTGATTGCAATAGGGTTTTGTATTTTAGTACAAAACCCTAAAAAGGAAATAAAATACAAGTATCTATATCGGAACAAAGGAAATCCAGCTCGGAAATCTGGCACCAGCAGAGGTACATAGCGAGTTCCCAACTATTCAAAGATGGTCCGATGCGGACAATGACGAGAAAGCGTTACCACCAAGAACGAAAGCGGCCAAAAAAGAAATACTACCGTCAGCAAGAATGGAGGTAGAGCAACCTGCAACAAACGTTTCAAACAGGGTAATTATCGACCTGATCAACACAGAATCGGAAGGATTTAGAACGGTTCAAGGTAAATTGGCAATTAAAAGAAAGTTACCCGTTCTTATCCAAGCACCAACCCCCATAATCCAAACCCATACGCGCCTCTTTCGGGAGAAGAAAACATAACCTCCAAGCAAAACACGTGTGCAACTGAAAAGAAAAAATCATGCAATGACAGTTGAACAAATCATGGAAAAGAGTCCCACAACGAAGTATAGAATTACTTGCCTGAGCGCGAGCAAATTAAAAATTACAGTTGACGAAGTCACCATCCTTGATAAACTACTGGATTTGATCCACAGATCTAAAGCGGAAGGTTTGCTCCTTCACACCAACGGAACGCAAAAAATTTACAGTCATGCTCACAGGTGTACACTCGGCATTCGGAGCTGTACAGGATAGAGAAGATATCGAAATACAATGTCAGTAAATCGACAATGTCCGTTAACCACCGGATGGGCTAAAGCGAACGGGGTGAGCTTAGACTTATACAAAAAAATCCTTAAACAAAAAGAAGACCAAGACCGCCTCCTTAAGCTTCCATTCATCCTTCACAAGAAAGCGACATGGGAAAAGCCCAAGAGTGACCTACTCCAGTGTTATAAATGTCAGCGGTTCGGCCATGTCTCGGCGAATTGTACCTTCTAGGCAAGATGTGTGGCTTGTGGAGAGGACATTGACAAAACAAGTAACCCACCTTTCTGTCCTCAGCAAAGAGAAAGGCCACCCAGCAAACTTCTCAGGATGCCCGGAAAGGAAGTGATTGGTAGATAAGATAGCGCTTTTAAAAAATAAAAAAAGTGCTAAAGAAACTCATCAAAGGAAGACTCACTGACGCGATTCGTGCTGCTGGGGACCTATCTCCTCGGCAGTACGGCTTTAGAGCAGGATGTTCTACCATTGATGCGATTGCAGAGGTGGTGAACGCGGTCCAAAAGGCAGAGGCATATAGTCGCACCAAGCGACGAATCGTCCTGTTGGTGACACTCGACGTCAGGAACGCCTTCAACTCCGCTAGGTGGTTGGATATTCTGGATACGCTAGAAAACTTTTTTTACGTGCCAGAATATCTAATGCGGCTTTTGAGGAACTACCTAAAGGACCGAAGCCTGCTCTACGACACGACACAGGGCCAACGAAGGATGGAAATTACATCGGGTGTTGCCCAGGGATCTATCTTTGGTCCAGACCTGTGGAACGTGTCTTACGACGGGCTACTGAGACTTGAGATGCCAGATGAGTCGCGCTTGGTCGGCTATGCGGATGGTGTTGCGGCTCTGGTCGCTGGAAGCACCGTCGAACAGGTGCAACTTAGGCTAGGTATGCTAATTCGCCGAGTGAGGGACTGGATGACTGCTCGCGGGCTCAGTTTAGCACTGAAGAAAACCGAAGTGCTCATCTTGACAGAAAAGAGAATCCCTAGAGTAACGATGATCAGTATTGGAGACATACGAATCAAATCGAAGCCAGCGGTAAAGTACCTGGGGCTACTGATCGACTCGAAGATGACTTTCTCTGAGCAAATCAGGGCAACGGCTGAGAAAGCTGCTTCGGGAATATCGGCTCTGAGTCGACTTATGGCCAACGTAGGGGGACCCAGCCCGTCAAGAAGATGCCTCTTGATGAGTGCTGTAGGGTCAGTGCTACTGTACGGACCAGAAGTATGGGGCGACGCTCTCAGCAAGGAGGTATACCGAAAACGTTTGGCACAGGTATAGAGAAGAGGAGCACTGAGAATTGTATCTTCATATCCGCAAGTCTCTGATTCGGAGGTGAGAGTTATTGCAGGCGTGATACCTGTCGCCCTCCTTGCTGCAGAGTGCCACGCTATATACCTGCGCTGAAACGAGGATGCGCGGGAGATAGTTGTCCGGGAGGAGAAACAGCGCTCGCTCAACGACTGGCAGCAGTCTTGGGGCAATTGCACGAAGGGAAAGTGGACAGCGTGCCTCATCCCGGATGTGAGACCATTGCTAAGTCGAAGGCATGGTGAGACTGACTTCTATCTAACCCAGCTTTTGAGCGGGCATGGGTGTTTTGAGTCCTACCTGCACAAGATTGGTAAGTCACGGTCACCCGATTGTCGGTTTTGCCCAGGAGAGGAAGACAATGCCTGCCACCCATTTGTTGGGTGTGCAAAATGGGTCAGACTACCAAGGGAACTCTACAGGGAGACGGGAAAGCTCACCCCGGATAATATAGTTGCGGTGATGCTCGAATCGGTTGACAAACGGAACCAGGTGGCACATTATGCTCGGGCAGTCCTAAAATATAAAAGGGACTCACAGCAGCCGGGGGCGCTGGGGCTGGGGGATCGCTTTTCTGGCACTTCCCCTACCCCTCTCCCCTTCCGCTAAGAAAGGGACTCCCCAGCTTGAAGGCGCCTCACGGCGTAACAAAACGAGATCTGGCCCAAAGTAATGTGTCAAATGGTTCCAGGCTGGGTTCTCAGGTTGACAGGGGAGGTGTTTAGTGGGTAGTCTTGTGAGCATGGGAGTCCCACACTCTGTGCATAAATGGAATTCACCTCCCTACCACAAAACAAAAACAAAAAAAAACATTTATCGAATATATCCAACTCCAATAGCAACTGCCACATCAGCACAATCAGTACCTCAATACTCGGAAGTCACGAGTGGAAGAAATTAAACTATGCCCCGGAACGCAGTCCAACAAGAGAACCCCCTTCAAAGACTCCACTGCGATACAGTCCAAGTTTTAGAAGTGTCTCCAGGGGAACTCCTAGAAAAGGTTGCCCAATTCTGGCCGAAATTTGATGGCACACCAACACAGGACAAGCCAGTTTTGCTCATTGAGCTACACCTTAACTTGTAGGGGGGTAAATAATCTAATTACTATATCTGCCTCAACATAAACTCTCAAGTTTCCCATGACAAAAGAATATTCGAGCCTAACCTTACAAAATCCATTCAGCCAGACATAGTTTTCCTTAACGTAACAGTCTTAAAACCGACACACAAGGTCCGAATCGAAAACTACCTAGTACTTAGAAACGACGCCGGCAGAGGGACCGCTATTCGATATCCAGACAACCTACCAGTCGACCAAATAAATTTTAACCATCCTGACATTTCCTGGACACTATCAACTTTAAACATTTGAAGACACAATGGTAGTCATGGGAAAATACTAATTGGATCTATTTACATCCCAGGAAACCTGCGACCCTCAATAGAACCGACCCTTCATAGAATACTAACAATAGCTGCTAATCACGACTCTATCCTCCTCGGCGGAGACCTCAACGCAAGACATGAGCGTTGGAGTAATTCTACACGGAATCCAAACGGCCAAAGAATATATCAATGGTTCCTGTCGAGCGCATTTCTAACATGCGCCATCGTCAACGCAGGTGTCCCCTCATACCCAAGAAGCAGCTCCTTCTTAGATAACTTTCTAGTGTCACAAGACCTACTAACTGGTAACACAACTCCCTACCAAAGTGCAACCCTACCATCGATATCCGATCACTATTGTTTGGAACTAACCTTTCACCTAAATAACCAAACCACTATTGAAGAAATACCGAAATAATTCCCTCCTATGCCTCTGTTGCTTGTGCAGAGTTCAGACAAGACCTCGAAGACGGTTTACTACACCTCCCACCCTCTCCCTGTAAACCGAATCCTATGTAACTAGGAAATTGATATCCACATCCAGAACCTAACCGAGTCTATACTAAAACAAATAGATGCACATGCGCCGGAAGAAAAACCGTAACAATGACTATACAGAAGCCTTACGCAAGACACCAAAGCACAGATAAAGGAACAAAAACGGAAAACTCAAAGGCTTAAACGGATCTACCACCGACACAATAATCGTATAAACCAGGAATACCACACTCTTAAAGGGGAAATCACAGAACTAACCAACCGCATAAGGTGGCAAATAAGACGTGCGATGTATGAAGATTATAAAAGGTGAGTGAGTTTACTCAAACCATCTTCAGACGTCTTTCGAGAAATTAATATACTAACGGGCCGACGGCCATATAATTTTAACATCGACAGAGACCCTATCAAGCACAGAGGGCTACCTTTCTCCACACCTGAAGAAAAGCTGCGAGTCACCTCCTCATTCGACGGAAACCTGTATCAAGAAAGAGCCCCAGAGAATGAACGAGCACAGGAAATGATATCGGCTGTAAGAACTAGAAACATCGGTTACCAAGGGTCATACCTTATAATTTTTTTCTGACACCAACCAGGCAGTATCTCCCAAACATGAAACATCCGGGGAATTTTTCACCTACGTGTCAGAAGTAGAAGATATACTAGCTGGTCTTAATAATAAAACCTCTTCGGGCCTAGACGGTATTCCCAATAAAGTACTAAGGAAATCCGACGCAATTGTCGCCAAAAGCTTAATAATCATCTGCAACAGTTGCATCAACAATGGTTACTTTCCCGAAAGATGGAAACGAGGCAACCTTATCGTTATCCCTAAACCAAACTGCGACGGACATGTAAAAACTTCAGGTCAATCTCTTCACTTTCCAATATTGGTAAGATGCTGGAAAGAATCATACTACGAAGTATTTTCAATGAAGCTAATTCCGGAGTTTCAGTTCGGATTCCACAGAACATGCCATTATGCTTGTGCATGACACCGTCGTCAAAAACTTGCGCAAAAACAATGCAGAGTCGCATGCGCGCTAGACTTACAAAAAGCGTTTGATGCCGTTTAGACTGATGGGCTAAAATTCAAACTCATGTATTCCAACTGTCCACTGGCCCTCACGCGTATCCTTAATAGCTTCCTACAAAATAGATATTTAACAACTGAAATATCCCACCGAACTTCAACACCTATACCTATACTGTCTGGAGTCCCACAAGGATCCATATTGGGACCAAACCTATTCAACGACTTCGAACTACACGACATTCCACATGCCGCCGCTATAAACAGAATCCAAAAAATCTCCAGTAACCCGAACATGATCATGTACGCGGATGATATTCTAATTCTAGCCAGTCACACTCTTCCCATTTCCGCCATGGAAATGGTGCAAAAAGAAGTTAACATTATAGCACGCTATTTAAAGGATTGGGGCCTCCAAATTAACGCCGCTAAAAGTCAAATTGCTTCCGTAATGCGAGTGGTACAGGGCACAATCTAGCTGTTCAGCAAAGCAAACTGATAAGGGCGGTTATCAACGGGAGACGATGAACCCAAAAGATAACATTAGGTATTTGGGAGTGAACCTCAACAACAGGTTTAAAATGAACCCACATGCAAGAAAAGCAATAAACAAAGCCGAAGGAGCTGCGGCATTAATTTCACCCCTCCTATCCTCCAAATCCGTCTTCCCAAATGTGAAACTCCTCATGTTTAAAACCCTAATTCGCCCCATCATTACATACTCCTTCCCAGCCTGGCTGATAATTTCACCAACAGTAGCCGAAGAATTGCAAATATTTGGGAGGAGGATACTCCAAAAATGTATATCGAAATACCGACGCCCCAATAAAAAAATACTTTAAAAACAGCGTTCTTTACCAAGAAACTAAAGTGACCCCCATCCTGCAATACATACTTGAAACAAGCAAAAAGCGAATACAATAGCTAGATGGCAGATACATGAATCAAATCTAATCCTGGACCTCTTCAATAGCACCCCCATCTCTGAAAACCCATATTATCTCTCTCCCATAAGAATTCTTCCAGATGAACACCGAACCCCAACCAAACTCCCTAACACCGTTTTTCTATTATATACCATCCCCCAATACCCACAAGGGCTAAAGCAACTTGAATTTCCATAGGGAAAAATTAAAATCAAATAAACAAATAATTAAGAAACCGATTAAATAAATAAAAAAAATTTCCGTATATCCTGAAGATCAGATCGGTAAGAACTGTGCCTCTTCTGAAACGCGATTTTGGGTGTAAAGCTTGAAGAGAACACACGACCAACCAAAACTACAAAGAAGAGTTACAATGTAATTAGGCTAAGAATAAGTCACGTTAGTTTAGTTTAGGTTTTAATCTATAAGTAAGCAACGAAAAGATAATAACCGTAAGACCAAACGGAATACAAAAATTAACATTAGCATTTCAAAACTGTAAAGTATAGACTTAGGTCGTATAAAGAAGCTAAGGACATTTGACAAAAGTGTCACTGTCAAATGAATCGTAACATTAAAAGTAGGTTAAGTAACATGTGTCAAAAGAAAAGTCTCAATACAGTACTGCTACTACTATGCGTGTTTTCGGGCAGTGCTCGAACTAATATTAAGGTTCCACTCTTTTACAACTTCTTTCGAAGGAACAAATGGATCTGTTTTAAACAAACGAACTATTTATGTTGGATGTTTCATATAAGGGGTTTTCTGGGGTGTCCGCCAGAATTGACATTCTGCACTTATTCAGTAGCTTTTAACTTTTTAATTAGTCGAGTAACTATTGGTTTACGAGAGTTAATCTTAATTTTATTGGCTATTGAAATTTATAATTTACCGTTTTTAAAAAATTCAATAATTTTTATCTTGAAAGCTGCCCCATAATATGAACTCACCATTGTCAGACTTATGACTGAATATTACTAAATGCGCAGAAACAACTAAAATGTTATAATATAATTTATACGTCGATTATTTTCCAATGTTTACTAATTAACACAAAAAAGATACAAATTTATTTCCTTTATACATTCGATTATATTTAAAGAACTTTATTCCGTAGAATAGCTATTTTCGACGCCTATTTGACGTCTTCTTCAGTACAATTGATCTTATTCTAGGTTCTTGAAATTTATACTTTTTACTTTTACCATAATCTTATCTCAACAGTTTTATTGCTTTATTACTTACATATTACTTAATTACTATTCGTCTCCTATAATTAGTCTTAGCAGGCTAGAATTGCAATTTCCTTCGTCTTCATTCAGCCGTAGATGCGCAGGTATTCGGATTATCTCCATTGATTCAATAGCGTCTAATTTCCTTGGGTTAATTACGTTTTTTATTACACATACGAGTACATTGCTAATATCCATGGGATGGTTTTCTTCCACGATATGCTTTGCTATCGCTGACCTAATCTGCGTATTCGGGCATTTTGTTGCAACTATCGCTTCTCGCATATGCTCGTTATATCTTACCGGTACGGTTCGCTTGGTTTGTCCAACGTATATTTTGGAGCAGCTTCCACATGTAGCTTTGTATATCCCGCTCATTTAGTCCATCGTTTTCGGATCCTTACCAGATCCCAGCTGTGCTATTGTTGTGAGATTACGACTCGAAAATACCATTTCAATTTTGTGCCTCTTGAGTATCTTGCTAATATTTCGCAAGTGTGCTGAGTATGTAACTGCTATCCTCTTATGTGTTTCGACGACTGACTGCTTTTGCGTTTTTCTTTTTATTATAGCTTCAATACATTCTTTGTCGTATCCGTTTATTTTCACCGTACTTAGGATGTATTCTTTTTCGCTGTTGTACCTTTCACTGTTCAAAGGCGTTGTTACCAGACGATGGATCATGGCATGGTATGCTGCCATTTTATGTTGAAAAATATGCCCAGAGTCGCTCGGAATTGTGCGTTGTGTACTAGTAGGTTTCAATTTTATTATCATTTCTGATGAGTTTCAGATCTCAAAACGGTATTTCGCCGTTTTCTTTGATTTCCATCGTGAATCTGATCTTCGGATGAATATTTTTTATGTTTTGAAATGTATTCTCTCGTTCTTCTTTTGGTATTATTGCGAGTATATCATCCACGTACCGTACCCAAAATCTAGGCATCAAACCTGCTTGTTCTATTAGACTTTCTATATGAGCCATGAAAACCTCACTCATAAGCGGTGATAACGGACCGCCCATAGCTGTACCGAATGTCGTCTTGAAGTATCTGTTGTTGAACGTGAAGTAGTTTTCATGCATACTTAACCGCGCCAATTTTACGTAACATTTAACCTTCTCTGTCCACTCCCTGCTATTATCAACGCTCAAGAGCCACTTTTCTAGTAAGTACAGCGCTTCTTTTATTGGGACGCTAGGATAGGATACCATGATCTCATCTTGTTTCAAATCTCTCACTTCTTGGGCCTTTTGGATCAACTCTGTTGAACTTATTACTGTTTTAGCACTTGCGGTTTCATTTAATTTTTTGATTTCCTTGGCTAGCCATTTTGATATGTTATATGTTGGAGAATTAGTATCTGTTATTAATTCGCGTACATCATTGTCGTTTTTGTGGATTTTAGGTTGTATGCGGATGCGTGGAACGGCTGGATTTGGCATTCTCAGATTTCTTGTATTCATGACTTTTCGGCATTCTTTTAAAAATTTTATCAACTCTTTTTATACAGTCTGGCAGAGGGTTACTTCTAACTTCCATATAATTTCCGTTTTTAGACAATTCAACACCTTTTCATCGTGCTCACTTGTTTACTTTTTAATTGTTTGATGATTTTATGTTCTTCGGATTTATATAATTTATTCTCTTTCGCTAACTCTTTCTTTGCGTTGTTTCTGATATCTTCTTTGACTTCATTTTTAAGGTTCTTAATCCCCGTTTCTGTGTCTATAATTATATCTTCTAGCGGATTACTTTTTGGCACAGCATACTTCAGTCCTTTATTAAGAAAGTTTAATTCCTCTTCACTGAATTCGCTCTTGGACTTATTTACTACCAAGTTAGGTATTATAAGTGGTTTACTTATTTGGTTATCCACGCTTATGTTTTCCGCATGCAAATATTACAAAAAATATAGAAATAAATTAAATGAAGTAAAAAAATATGCGAAGAGAATCTACTATCAAAAACAACTCGAAGTGGCTAATAACAGCAACAAAAAACTTTGGGAAATTGTTAAAAACAACACCAATAATAAAGAAAAACAAAGCGCACTTCACGAAATAGTGAAACATATGAGGGTAACAGACAACAACTCTATTGCTGATGAATATAATATTGCAAATATGTTCAATAATGCATTTTTAGGAGTCGGTAATATAGAAGTAAACACCACATGGAACGAACCAAATAACGAGTCCTACGGTTCCGATATGTTGTGCAATTTTCACTTATCCAATATCAGGGCTATAGAAATTGAAAGTATCATCAGTTCTCTGAAAACAAATACGTCGGCAGGTTGGGATGATTTGTCTCCTACAACATGTGGAAGAATTAAAAACGAAATCAGCAAACCGCTCACCCTTTTATTCAATAAATGCATTGTCGAAGGAATCTTTCCAACTGATTTCAAGAAGGCGATAATTATACCAGTACATAAAAATGGAGGAAAACTAGAAACTAATAAGTATCGACCAATATCTCTTCTGCCAGTAATAGCTAAAATTTTTGAGAAATGTATCAAAAATCGACTGACAAAGTATTTGTCTGAAAATGATATTATATCACGGCATCAATATGGTTTCAGGGGAGGCATGAGTACAGAAGACGCTGTCTTTTCAGTAACGGACTTTTTGTACTCAGAAATCGATGCCAATAACAAACCTTTGGCAATTTTTATGGATCTTTCAAAGGCTTTTATACAATTTCACATCAAATTTTGATATCAAAACTAGAAAAAATTGGTATAAAAGCCAATCCCTTAAAACTGCTTAAATCATATTTGTCTTTGAGACAACAACGAGTCAGAGTGTTGAGTACGCTAAGCGATTGGTGCACGAAAGACAAAGTAGGTTTACCACAAGGGACAGTGCTATCGCCGTTACTATACAATATTTACGTAAACGATCTTCTCAATATAAAATTGAGTAACATTCTTTTCAATTTTATATTGACAAACTTCGGCGAGAGGCCCAGCGGGCGCAAACACGGGAGGAGGCAGACACTAGGCTAGCAGCATACAGGTCCGGCAGGAAATATCTTCGCAGGCTTATTAACAAGAGCAAGGCCCGATGCTGGCAAGACCTCGTGGACGATGTAAATAGGGATCCGTGGGGCCTTGGCTACAAGCTGGTCATGGGGAAACTTGGTGCCCTACGGAAGCCTTGTATACATGACGCGGAAAAGATGGACGCGATAGTGCGGGGACTCTTTCCCGCCCATCCCGTCCGTGTTGACGCTGTCCATGGTGAAACAGCAGTCGAGTGCCCACTCTTCACACAGCTGGAACTGGAGGAGGCAGTCCTCTCCCTGAAAGCGAGGAAGGCTCCAGGTCCAGATGGTGTTCCAGCTGAGGTTTTGCAGCTCGTCTATCACCATTGTCCTGACTTGCTGCTCAGCACATTCAACGCTTGCCTACGGTACGGGGTTTTCCCGGTACGATGGAAGGTGGCGAGGCTCGTGCCGGTCAGCAAGGGGAAGGGAAATCCCGAATCGCCGTCTGCATACCGCCCGTTATGCATGCTAGACACGGCTGGGAAAGTGCTAGAGAAACTCATCAAGGGAAGACTCACTGACGCGATTCGTGCTGCTGGGGACCTATCTCCTCGGCAGTACGGCCTTAGAGCAGGACGTTCTACCATCGATGCGATTGCAGAGGTGGTGAACGCGGTCCAAAAGGCAGAGGCATATAGTCGCACCAAGCGACGGATCGTCCTGTTGGTGACACTCTACGTCAGGAATGCCTTCAACTCCGCTAGATGGGTGGATATTCTGGATACGCTATAAAACTCTTTTCAAGTTCCAGAATATCTAATGCGGCTTTTGAGGAACTACCTAAAGGACCGAAGCCTGCTCTACGACACGACACAGGGCCAACGAAGGATGGAAATTACATCGGGTGTTGCCCAGGGATCTATCCTTGGTCCGGACCTGTGGAACGTGTCTTACGACGGGCTACTGAGACTTGAGATGCCAGATGAGTCGCGCTTGGTCGGCTATGCGGATGATGTTGCGGCTCTGGTCGCCGGACGCACCGTTGAACAAGCGCAACTTAGGCTAGGTATGCTAATGCGCCGAGTGAGGGACTGGATGACTGCTCGCGGGCTCAGTTTAGCTCTGGAGAAAACCGAAGTGGTCATCTTGACAAAAAAGAGAATCCCTAGAGTAAGGATGATCAGTATTGGAGATATACAGATCGAATCGAAGCCAGCGGTGAAGTACCTGGGGCTACTGATCGACTCGAAGATGAGTTTCTCTGAGCAAATCAGGGCAACGGCTGAGAAGGCTGCTTCGGGAATATCGGCCCTGAGTCGACTTATGGCCAACGTAGGGGGACCCAGCCCATCAAGAAGACGCCTCTTGATGAGTGCTGTAGGGTCAGTGCTACTGTACGGAGCAGAGGTATGGGGCAACGCTCTCAGCAAGGAGGTATACCGAAAACGATTGGCACAGGTACAGAGAAGAGGAGCACTGAGAATTACATCTTCGTATCCAACAGTCTCCGACTCGGTGGTGAGAGTGATTGCAGGCGTGATACCTGTCGCCCTAGTTACATGCACAGAAACCCTTACCGGCTAACAACCCCACATCCGCCATAGACAGCTAAGATCATCTTCACATTTCACATAACTTTAAATTCCCAGACTCTTGTTTGCGCTAAATTCATATTACACATATTTTGTCTTTCCCACACTTTGCTCGTTGAATAAAATCATAGTTCATATTACCAACACGTTCCCGCAAAATTGCACTTTTCGAAAAAGCAAATAATAAATTTTAATGAAATGTACTTTCAGTCTGTAATTGGCGTTTTTAACATCGAGTCGAAATATCAAAATCTGAGTTTCATTTATTTTTTTTCTTAACATAAAGTCTATTAGACTTAATTGGCGCAGTCGGGTCTAAGGCGGCGGCGGATAGAAAATTTCAATTACATCCGACGGTTAAGCGGAAAATAATAGTTCGAAAGATCTACCGAAAACATTAAAGTTATCGAAAGTAGAAAAGTAGTGAACTTGTGGTCTATTGTAGTGCATCCGACGGATTTTCGGGAAGAACCAGCTCGACGGAAAATCGAACAAATGTTCTGAGTGCTACAAGTGCCGCGAAAGTTTAAGAAAATTTCTAGCGCTTCTGTGACGGAACATTCGGACTCGAACATTCAGAACTAGTGGTACGACGGTTTATCGAACCCGAGTCGAAAAATACCAAAATGAGGATACTCATCATCTTCTGGTAAGTCGAGATTTTGTTTCCTATGCCACCGATCCCTTGAAAGAAATCCGCCTCCAGCCCTTACACTATTCTCCCAAGTAGATTTAGAAATTCAAACCTTATGAATGAAGAACTAGAAATTATTTCAGAGAATTTAATTAGTGAAACAGGTGAAAATCTAGTGCGTGTTGATATTGCTTCCGATAGTTGCATTGATAATAATTCAGTGAATAGTGCTCTTGCAAATAATTCTTGTAACAATTTAAACCCTAATATGGCTGAGCCCGGTAACCAAACTATTACGGTGACGACTACCAACATTTTTAATTCTCTTAGAGTTCCCGACGCGATCAAGGACTTACCAAGATTTGACGGGAATCCTCGACTTTTATTTGATTTCCTCGACAATGTTGACGAAATCCTTAATCTCATCAGTGTGACAAGTGGTACAGGTTACGGCCAACTCCTTCTGAGAGCCATAAGAAATAAAGTTGTGGGTGAAGCCAATGAGGTTTTGAACATGTATGGTACGCCTCTAGATTGGGATAAAATCAAAGAAAATTTGATTCTTCATTATTCAGATAAGAGAAATGAAACCTCTCTTATCAGAGACCTTCACGGTCTACGCCAAGGCAATGACTCAGTACAGAAGTTTTACAGTGAAATCGTCGAGATACTCTCAAGTATGAACAACCATGTAAATATACATGAAAAAGATGCCAACGTAATAGCGGCAAAGAAATCGTTATTTTCGGAAATGTGTTTGAACCGATTTCTATCTGGACTTAAAGAGCCACTAGGCTCTACTATCCGCGCTATGAAACCGGAGTCCCTAGCTGGAGCGTACGCTTACTGTATTAAAGAACAGAATATATTTTATACTAATTCTAACTCGGATCGACAATTTCTACACATAAACCATTTAAAACCACGCCCTCAGAATACAGACCTAGTACCAAAACTTAAACTACCACAACTAATTCCCCAAACAAATAGTAACACTAAATTTCCTATGATTCAACCACTTAATCTGTTATCACAAAAACCGTTTTTTCCAAGCCCTTATCCACAGCGTTTTAATCAACAACCACTATTTGGGCATCCAGTCAACAACCGAACGGGGCTTCGAAGATACCCGGCTACAAATCCAAATTTTCACCACGGGCCAAACTTCGGACTAAATAATCAAAGGCCAAACTTATTCCCCAATAATTTCAATTCCCAGCAAAATCAAAATGTATTTAATAGGCCGAATAACCAGCCACTAAACAAGCCTGAACCTATGGATATTTCTGGCACAATTAGAAGAAATCAAACCCAGCCTTACCCTCAAAAGAATAATTACTTTAGACCTCATCAAACAGCCCCAAGATACACGGTTAAGGAACTATTTAACGTATCAGAACAGAACAACCCAGACTACAACGAATATGCCCAAGACGAAACTGAACCTCAAAACACTACCCTGATGCAAAATCCCCAATATGTGGACTACATAGACAATATACAAGAAAGTTATAACGAACCCCTTAATTATTACATCCCTTATGATTTGAACTACACCCAAAATGAAAACCCACCAAACATAGAAATAGATGACGAAAATTTTCAATCGAGTGCCTCAACAAGCCAATCGGGTACTTAGACATAAACAAACACGGTAATACACTACCTTATATTCAAATTTCTTCCCCTTTTGGACGGCCACTAAAATTTTTGATCGATACCGGTGCTTCCTCCTCATTCATTAATCCCGAGTATGTAGACCCACGTGATATTAAAGTGACGAAACCTATCTCAATAACAACAATCTTTAGCAGACATTAAGTAAAGGATGAAATCACCCTTCCTGACTTCATAGAATTTAATCACCCAGGTAAAACAAGATTTTTAATTTTCAAATTCCATGGCTATTTTGATGGGCTACTTGGAGTCGACGCATTAACCAAATTAGGGGCAAAAGTTGACTTAGCAAACAAATTATTAATAACCAGTAATGCATCAATCCCGTTAAATTTCAAACCCAACTTTATGTCTGCAAAATATGTCATACCCCCACTATCGAAACTTATCACTAAGCTACCTGTAGATGTACAGAATGGAGACATTTTTATTAAAACCATCCAAATCACCCCAGAAATATTAGTCTCCGAAGGTATTTACCGAGCTATCGATTGGTATGCCCCGATCGAAGTAAACACTATATCCAAAACTGAAAAGGTACTTTTCATCGAGCAACCATTAATGGCTGAAAGTATTTCAGATAAATATGAACAAATAAATAACGTCGAGATAACCTATGAACGAAACCCACCTATCGAGGACACAAGAGATATCATCGAACTATTACGCACATCCCATCTTAACATTGAGGAAAAGAAACTATTACTCAAAATCTGTCGTCAGTACGATGACATTTTCTTAAAAAACGACCAGGATCTAACATTTACCAACCAAGTTAAGCATCGAATTAGAACCACGGATGACATCCCTATTTATACAAAATCGTATAGATACCCTTACGTACACAAACAGGAAGTCCGTAAACAAATAGAGGACATGCTGAAACAAGAAATTATTCGGCCGAGCTACTCCCCATGGAGCTCTCCTGTATGGATTGTGCCGAAGAAGCAGGATGCAAGTGGTAAACAAAAGTGGAGATTGGTAATCGATTACAGAAAACTCAACGAGAAAACGATTACCGATAGATACCCACTCCCTAACATAAACGAAATTTTAGATAAACTAGGCAAGTCGATGTATTTCTCAACGCTAGACCTTGCTTCTGGATTTCACCAGATAGAAATGGACACCCGAGACATTCCAAAAACAGCGTTCACAGTAGAGGGTGGACATTACGAATACGTCCGAATGCCTTTTGGGCTAAAGAATGCCCCCGCAACCTTTCAACGCGTCATGGACAACGTGTTGAAGGATCTCCAAGGAAAAATCTGTCTTGTCTATCTAGACGACATCATAATCTTTTCTACTTCCCTGCAGGAGCACGGTGAAAATTTAAGAAAGGTATTTCAAAAATTGCGAGAAGCGAATCTGAAAGTGCAACTTGATAAATCAGAATTCATGAAAAAAGACATAGCCTTTCTTGGTCACATCGTAACAACCCACGGCATAAAGCCGAACCCGGAAAAGGTCCAAGCAATAATAGATTATCCTATACCAAGGACTCAAAAGGAGATAAAATCATTCCTTGGTCTCCTAGGATACTACCGTAGGTTCATCAAGGACTTTGCGAAACTCACAAAACCATTGACGGAATGTTTGAAAAAGGGACGCACCATTGATCTGAACGATCGCTACGTAAGAGCTTTTCGGGACTGCAAGGACCTCCTTATGAACGACCCCATATTACAACATCCTGATTTCAGCAAACCCTTTGTGTTAACGACGGATGCCAGCAACTTCGCAATTGGTGCCATTTTGTCGCAAGGCCCCATTGGCAGTGACCGGCCAATTTGCTTTGCCAGCAGGACGCTCACAGACTCGGAGATCAACTACTCCACTATTGAAAAAGAGTTGTTGGCTATTGTATGGGCGACAAAGTACTTTCGACCATATCTGTTCGGTAGGAAGTTCACGATCTTGACTGACCATAAACCACTTACGTGGATGATGAGCCTGAAGGACCCCAACTCGAGGTTGATTCGTTGGCGACTTAAACTCGAAGAGTTCGATTATGATGTCCATTATAAAAAAGGAAGCCAAAACAGCAACGCTGATGCCCTAAGTAGAATAAAAACACCAAAAACTATAACACCCATAAGCAAGACCGAAATAAATACTAACGAAAATACAACCACGCCCTCAAACATTTCAGCCCAAAGCACCTGTGGCACCACGATACATTCGGCAGAAGAAAATTTAAGCACAGGTATTCCAATCTCCGAAAGGCCCCTCAATGAATTCACACTGCAACTAATCTTGGAAAGGTCAGACGGGCGACCACAAACTACAGTTGAAACATCCTTCAGAAACAAACAAAAACGAATAATCAAAATGCAAGATTTTTCCGAGCCAACCTTAAACGAAATTTTCAAGAAATACATTCCCCCTAACAAAGTGACCGCAATATTTTCTTCCGATGACATCTTTAAAATTATCCAAGAAATATACTCCAAACACTTTTCTCAATCCGGATGCTATAAACTAGTCAGATGCACCGAAAAACTCCGGGAAATTACTGAGAACGACGACCAAGATGCCCTCATCAACAGCTACCATCTAAACAATAATCATCGTGGTATCAACGAAACGTTGGGGCACCTTAAAAGAGACTATTACTTTCCTTTCATGAAAAATAAAATCTCTCAAATTATAAACAACTGTGAGAAGTGCCAAATCCTAAAATATGACCGGAACCCTCAGAAGCCAAAATTTCAAACACCCGAAACCCCCAACAAACCTTTAGACATCCTTCACATTGATATTTACACAATAAATAGACAATACATCTTGACAATAATTGACAAGTTTTCGAAATTCGCCGCAGCATACACCCTTCCCGCACGGAACAGTCTCTCCATAACCAAATCGCTAAAACCCTACATCAGCCTACACGGTATTCCTCAAACTTTAATAACAGTAGTGACTGACCAAGGAACTGAGTTTACTTCATCCCTCTTTAAGGAATTCTGCACACAGTACGGTATAAACCATTTAGTTACCTCCTTTCAAAAAACAACAAGTAATGCCCCTGTTGAAAGATTGCACTCCACACTAACCGAAATCTACAGAATAGTCCACGATAAACATAAAGATAAGGACCCAGTAGATATACTAAATGAAATAATTATCACCTACAACAATTCCATTCACTCTTCCACGAAACACACCCCTTATGAATTATTTTATGGTAGGACATATAAGTTTAATAAAAATATAACGCACAATAGCACCCATGAGTACTTAGAAAAGCTGAGAGAATTTCAATCTAAGCTACACCCCGAAATAAAACAGTTATTAGAAGAACAAGTCACTAAACGCAATGAGAAACTTAATTCCACTAGAGAAGACCCCGAAGAATGTCATGAAGGATCAATAGTTTATAGAAAAGAATGTCGACGTAATAAGATCACTCCTAGATTCTCGAAACATAAAGTCAAAGAAAATAAGCATATAACCATAATCTCAGATAAGAACCAAAAACTCCATAAATCCAAAATAAAAAGGAAACGTAAATTTCAGGTTAGCACTAACAACACAAGGACAAATAATGGACATACAGGACCTAACGAATAGCAACGGAGCCTTACCCATCAAACTAGGAAGCGCACGACTAATCACCTCTTATAGTAATTTGATACACATAGTACGACTGAAAAACTACGAGGAAAACATCGAACGTATACAAGAGACACTCACAGCATTTACAAACATAACAGAACTCAACCCTTCCGTAAAAATCACAAAAGCTAAACTTACAGAAGTTCACCATAAACTGTTAAATATTATGCCCAACAAACGAACGAAAAGAGGACTGATCAACGGACTCGGTACAATAATAAAAACAATAACAGGCAATTTAGACAATAATGACGCTATCCACATCAACAACGAGATCAACAAAATCCTGAATAACGAAAACGACATGAAAAATGAACTAAACCAACAAACTAGATTAAACGAACAGATGATTAAGAGATTTGACAATATAACAGACCATATCAACCAACAACAGACGGCTATTACCGAGTACCTCAGCTATATTAATCGAAATTCCATCAATCAAATCCTAAAAGAAAACGAAAACTTGAAATACATACAATACTTAAATCAAATTAATTATAATATTGATTTACTTAACGATCATATCACTGGAATATCAGAAGCAATTATCTTTGCAAGATTAAATCTTATTTCGAGACTAATACTTAACCCAAATGAACTATCCGAAATACATTCAATTTTCGAAAACCAACAAGTAAGATTAAAATCAAATGAACACATCTACGTAATGCTAGGTCTACAGGCCTTTTCTAACGATTCAAATATCATCTTCAATGTCCGAATCCCTATCATCTCAAAAGAAAATTACTCCTTTTACCATGTCATACCGCTTCCGATCCTTAAATCAAAAACTATCATTACCAAACCCTATACCCTTCTCGATCCTAACCATATACAAAATCTCGAGATAAATGCCAGAACATCGAAGGAATATACTACTGCCATCAATCAACGCTTTGGAAGAAAATAGAAGAGAACAATTGTGTCGCAAACATCATAAACAACAAACCAGCCCATTGCGAACTACACGACCGGGAATTCGAGACGGAAATCTTCGAACCGGAACCAAACCACCTCCTGTTTTTAAACGTCCCCACCATCACCATCACAACTACCTGTGGTCAAAAGGAAGTGAAAATCGAGGGAACTATCCTCATACGATTCAACAACTGTGAAATCAACGCAAATGGCATCAACTACACAGCTAAACAGCTAACCTACTGGGATGAAATTCACATCATCCCAACCCTGTTCTCCGAGGTAAACTTTACGTCAAGCAGTACCCGCAGCATCCAACTTGATGAATTGAAAAAGTACCAATTCATCAGGAAGAACCCCACAATCATCCAAAATTACATTCAGCAGAAGGAATTCTACACCGTACTTACCATCATCTCGAGCCTAATCATCATCATCTTCATTGCATATGCACTATTTCGGCAGACATCTAACAGGCATCACATACAACAGGATATCCCATCAGTCATAGCTCCTGCCAACGAACCTGCAAGGATCCAGTTCCTTTGGCCGTCGCCATTAACTAAGGGGGGAGGAGTTACATGCACAGAAACCCTTACCGGCTAACAACCCCACATCCGCCATAGACAGCTAAGATCATCTTCACATTTCACATAACTTTAAATTCCCAGACTCTTGTTTGCGCTAAATTCATATTACACATATTTTGTCTTTCCCACACTTTGCTCGTTGAATAAAATCATAGTTCATATTACCAACACGTTCCCGCAAAATTGCACTTTTCGAAAAAGCAAATAATAAATTTTAATGAAATGTACTTTCAGTCTGTAATTGGCGTTATTAAAATCGAGTCGAAATATCAAAATCTGAGTTTCATTTATTTTTTTTCTTAACATAAAGTCTATTAGACTTAATTCCCTCCTTGCTAGAGAGCGCCGCGCTATTTACCTGCGCCGAAACGAGGATGCGAGGGAGATCGATGTCCGCGAGGAGAGACAACGCTCGCTCAACGATTGGCAGCAGTCTTGGAGGAATTGCACGAAGGGAAGGTGGACTGCGCGCCTCATCCCGGATGTGAGACCGTGGCTAAATCGAAGGCATGGTGAGACTGACTTCTATCTGACCCAGCTTGTGTTTTCAGTCTTACCTGCACAAGATCGGCAAGTCACGGTCTCCCGATTGTCGGTTTTGCACAGGAGAGGAGGACAATGCCTGTCACACATTTTTTGCGTGTACCAAATGGGCCAGGCTGCGAAGGGAACTCTACAGGGAGACGGGAGAGCTCACCCCGGATAATATAGTTGCGGTGATGCTCGAATCGGTTGACAAATGGAACCAGGTGGCACATTATGCTCGGGCAGTCCTAAAATATAAAAGGGACTCACAGCAGCCGGAGGCACTGGGGCTGGGGGGTCGCTCTTCTGGCAATTCCTCTTCCCCCCCTCCCCTCCCGCTAGGAAAGGGACTCCCCAGCTTGAAGGCGCCCCACGGCGTAACAAAACGAGACCTGGCCCGAAGTAATGTGTCAAACGGTTCCAGGCTAGGTTCTCAGATTGACAGGGGAGGTGTTTAGTGGGTAGTCCAAAGGTATCCTCCATGGGAGTCCCACACTGCCAGACTCGGCGGGCATAAATGCCTTCACCTCCCTACCACAAAAAAAAAAAAAAAAAAAAAAAAATATATATATATATATATATATATATATATATATATATATATATATATATATAAAATTGAGTAGCAAATGCAAGGTTGTGGCTTTTGCTGATGACCCTATTAGTTTCATCAACAACTTGGAACGAAACTAAGCATATAGCAGAAATTGCAATGACTCGGATCCAAAACTGGTTGCAAAGACATAGGCTTCGCCTTAACTCTCGCAAAACGCAGGTGTTAACCTTCTCATTGACATCTCCGGGTCAGCCATCATACCGGAATCTTAAACTGCACGAACTAAACTGCCATAACACTAATAAAGGGAATACGGTGTGTAAGTGCCAAGATTTAGTTATTGTTGAGAAAACAAAGTACCTAGGAGTCATAATTGATCGTAACCTCAAATGGAATTCCCATTCTGAATACATTAATGGAAAACTCAGAAGGTGCATATTTCTCTTTATTTCATTACGAGATGTGTTGACAATACCGCAGCTAAAAATAATCTACTATGCTCTAGTTCAATCTCTAATCCAATACTGTATATCGGTATGGGGAGGTACATTTAAGACCCATATAGAAAATTTTGGAGTTACACAAAAGACTATACTCAAGACAATGTTCAAGTTACCTAGAATATTTCCGTCATCTGAATTATATGACTTTACAGGAGTACTTGACATAAGAAAACTATATATCAAATCTGCAGCTATTTACACATTTAAAGCGCAAACCCGTCAGGTTTCAAGCAATGCTATAATACTAGATATAATTATTATAGAATCAATGTACCTACTTGTATTAAAACACAATCACAAAGATATATTCAATATAGAGCCCAAGAACCTTCAACTTGTTGCCGGAATTCATCAGATGTGCTAATACTCGTACATCAGAAATCTTTAAACTTTACATCAAAAAATGGCTTCTTAATATGCCTGGTGAAGAATTTTCAAGAACATTTAATTATATCAATTGAAAATTTTAATTTTCAAATAGTGTTATTACTACTAAATAGTAACGTAATTAGAATAAGGAATTAATCTGTTTTATAATATTGTCGCGTGTTATCGGTTCGCGGCCAATAATTTTAATGTTCCGGGATAGTGAAAATGCAATGTCTTTTAATTTAAGTTAAAAGAATTTAACAATTTAACACTTTCACTAATTTTAATTTTCACTATGAAAAAAATCTAACACTTGTCCATAAATTTCTTATCGCAATTGCCTTCTAAATCACTTCGCACTCAAACAATCAATCGTCTTTACTTCGCGTTCCACTATATCGCAGTTTTCTATCGCGGTTGTAATGAATGAACCCCCCCATTCATTCAGCTCGCCTTTATATAGGGTCACTACCTATTCACCCATTTCTCGTACATTATCGAATGTTCTACCGAGAGGTACCTGGTAGATTCGAGCAAATTAATGAATGGAGTGACGTCACTTGCAGATGTTGATCATGCTTGTTGGGTTCTCGTGGGTTAGAGTAAATTCATTTGTTGACGTTGATTATGAAAACAATTGCGACAGCAGCTCGCAGAATTATTTGTACATGTAATTATTTGTACATGTAACACTGCCCCCACCTCAGTTCTTTTCGCCCCGAAAAGATGTGTCGCTATTTGTAGTCAATTCTCCCTGGGTGTAATATGGGGCAAGACGGTCCAGATGCACGATTTTCATTTTAGCTCTCGGCTTACGATGTTCCTGTATTCGGTATACGACGTCGTTGATTCGCTTTGTGACTCGGTATGGTCCCTCCCAGTTATGTTGCAACTTTGGAGACCTACCCTTTCGCCGTTGCGGGTTATATAGCCACACCAAGTCATCTTGCTGGAAGCCAGTAGAATTTGCCTTTAGATCATACCTGGTCTTCATGCGGTCAGTGGCCGATTCGAGGTGTTTTCGCACTGTCCGATGTATCTGGTTCAACCGTTGTCTTAGATCACTTGCGTACTCCGAGATCGTTTGGGGTTTCTCAGGGGGTATTCCAAACTTTATATCGGCTGGCAAACGAATAGTCTTTCCAAAAATGACTTTGGCTGGAGCTTGGCCCGTCGATGCATGTTCGGCAGCTCTGTACGCCATCAAAAATAGTGGGATATGTCGGTCCCAGTCCCTTTGGTTCTCGTCAACCATTTTAGCAAGGTGTTTATTGAGCGTGCCGTTGAAACGTTCGACCATTCCATCGGATTGGGGATGCAGCGGTGTTGTCCTCGTTTTCCGTATTCCGAGCAGCTCGCACATTTCGCCAAAAACTAGTGACTCAAAGTTTCGGCCTTGATCCGAATGTAGTTCGCAAGGCACGCCGTACCTACAGACCCAATTTAACACTATCTGTTCGGCTACAGTAGTTGCTTCCTGGTTGGGAATGGGGTAGACCTCGGGCCACTTGCAGAAATAATCGGCTACAACCAGCGTGTATCGATTTCCCCATTCAGATTCAGGAAAGGGTCCAGCGATGTCAACAGCAATCCTTTCAAACGGTACCCCCACGTTATGGGTTTGCATTTGTCCTCTTAGTCGTCGTTTTGGACCTTTGACGGAGGCGCAAATTGTGCATCTGCGACACCAGTCCTCTACATCTTCTCGAGCGTGGAGCCAGTAGAACCGTTCCCGCAATTTCGCTAAGGTTTTGTTAACACCAAGATGGCCTCCCGAGGATCCTTCATGCATTTCCTTTACCACATCGTGGATTCGGCTTTTGGGTAGTATAGTTTGCATCCTATAGGAGCTGCCATCCGCCGTTTCCCATTTCCGCTTGAGTACACCACCCTCCACCTGAAGGGAGTTCCATTGTGCCCAATAGCTTTTCAAGGTTGCGCCATGCGTTGAAACGTCCTTCCACTCAGGTCGCCCAGTCGTCTCCTTCCATATGAACAAGGGTCCGATGTCTTCATCGGCTAGCTGGGCATTTCGAATCTCCTCCGATGACCAACCTTCATCGAATTCGGCCGTTATCAAACGCAGATCAACGGGCGGTTCCTTTTCCTCAATCCGTCGGCAATGCTTGCAGTTAGCTGGACATGGGCGACGAGATAGGGCGTCAGCATTTCCATGAACTTCGCCCTTTCGATGAACAATTTCGTAGTCGTATGACTGCAATCTTTCGATCCATCTCGCAACTTGTCCCTCAGGGTTTTTGAAGTTAAGTAGCCATCTCAGCGATGCATGGTCCGTTCGAAGAACAAATTTCTGGCCATATAGGTACTTGTGGAACTGCTTGGTGGCTTCTATTATAGCCAATAGCTCCTTCCTGGTCACACAGTAGTTCCTCTCACTTTTTGAAAGAACTCGACTGTAATACGAGAGGAATCTTTCTTCGCCATTGATCTGCTGGGAGAGTACAGCTCCAATACCGCCGTTGCTTGCATCAGTGTCAACTACAAACATTTTTCCGGGTTTCGGATACGCCAGCTCGGGTGATTCACACAGCTTTTCCTTCAGGGTCTCAAAGGCTGTCTGGCATTGTTCGTTCCAGACATACGGACGATTTTTCTCGGTTAGCTGATGGAGACACTTAGCTATTTTGGCAAAGTCTTTGACGAATCTTCGATAGTAGGTTGCCAGACCCAGGAAACTTCGTAGTTGGCGCTTGTTGTTTGGTGTTGGCCAGGGCCAGCTTTTCACGGCTTCAATTTTCTCAGGGTCTGTTTTGACCCCTTCTGCTGATACGACATGCCCCAGGTACTTTACTTCAGCTGCGAAAAGGGTACACTTGTCGGGACTAAGTTTCAAATTTGCCAGTCGCAGTCGGGAGAAAACCTCTTCTAAGTTCCGCACATGCTCTTCGAACGTTCTCCCGATGACGATGATGTCATCTAGGTACACCAAGCAGGTTTTCCAGGTTAGACCACGTAGCACGTATTCCATCAAGCATTCGAAAGTGGCTGGAGCGTTGCAAAGCCCAAATGGCATCACCACAAACTGCCACAATCCGGTCCCAACTGAAAATGCGGTCTTCTCTCGGTACTTCTTGTCGATTTCTACCTGCCAGTAGCCACTCTTGAGATCGAGTGTAGAAAACCATTTTGCACCGGCTAAAGTGTCCATGAGTGCCCACTCTTCACACAGCTGGAACTGGAGGAGGCAGTCCTCTCCCTGAAAGCGAGGAAGGCTCCAGGTCCAGATGGTGTTCCAGCTGAGGTTTTGCGGCTCGTCTATCACCATTGTCCTGACTTGCTGCTCAGCACATTCAACGCTTGCCAGGGGACGGGGTTTTCCCGGTACGATGGAAGGCGGCGAGGCTCGTGCTGGTCAGCAAGGGGAAGGGAAATCCCGAATCGCCGTCTGCATACCGCCCGTTATGCATGCTAGACACGGCTGGGAAAGTGCTAGAGAAACTCATCAAGGGAAGACTCACTGACGCGATTCGTGCTGCTGGGGACCTATCTCCTCGGCAGTACGGCTTTAGAGCAGGACGTTCTACCATAGATGCGATTACAGAGGTGGTGAACGCGGTCCAAAAGGCAGAGGCATATAGTCGCACCAAGCGACGAATCGTCCTGTTGGTGACACTCGACGTCAGGAATGCCTTCAACTCCGCTAGATGGGTGGATATTCTGGATACGCTGGAAAACTCTTTTCAAGTTCCAGAATATCTAATGCGGCTTTTGAGGAACTACCTAAAGGACCGAAGCCTGCTCTACGACACGACACAGGGCCAACGAAGGATGGAAATTACATCGGGTGTTGCCCAGGAATCTATCCTTGGTCCGGACCTGTGGAACGTGTCTTACGACGGGCTACTGAGACTTGAGATGCCAGATGAGTCGCGCTTGGTCGGCTATGCGGATGATGTTGCGGCTCTGGTCGCCGGACGCACCGTTGAACAAGCGCAACTTAGGCTAGGTATGCTAATGCGCCGAGTGAGGGACTGGATGACTGCTCGCGGGCTCAGTTTAGCACTGGAGAAAACCGAAATGGTCATCTTGAAAAAAAAGAGAATCCCTAGAGTAAGGATGATCAGTATTGGAGATATACAGATCGAATCGAAGCCAGCGGTGAAGTACCTGGGGCTACTGATCGACTCGAAGATGAGTTTCTCTGAGCAAATCAGGGCAACGGCTGAGAAGGCTGCTTCGGGAATATCGGCCCTGAGTCGACTTATGGCCAACGTAGGGGGACCCAGCCCATCAAGAAGACGCCTCTTGATGAGTGCTGTGGGGTCAGTGCTACTGTATGGAGCAGAGGTATGGGGGCGACGCTCTCAGCAAGGAGGTATACCGAAAACGATTGGCACAGGTACAGAGAAGAGGAGCACTGAGAATTGCATCTTCGTATCCAACAGTCTCCGACTCGGCGGTGAGAGTGATTGCAGGCGTGATACCAGTCGCCCTCCTTGCTAGAGAGCGCCGCGCTATTTACCTGCACCGAAACGAGGATGCGAGGGAGATCGTTATCCGCGAGGAGAGACAACGCTCGCTCAACGATTGGCAACAGTCTTGGAGGAATCGCACGAAGGGAAGGTGGACTGCGCGCCTCATCCCGGATGTGAGACCGTGGCTAAATCGAAGGCATGGTGAGACTGACTTCTATCTGACCCAGCTTTTGAGCGGGCACGGGTGTTTTCAGTCTTACCTGCACAAGATCGGCAAGTCACGGTCTCCCGATTGTCGGTTTTGCCCAGGAGAGGAGGACAATGCCTGTCACACATTTTTTGCTTGTACCAAATGGGCCAGGCTGCGAAGGGAACTCTACACGGAGACAGGAGAGCTCACCCCAGATAATATAGTTGCGGTGATGCTCGAATCGGTTGACAAATGGAACCAGGTGGCACATTATGCTCGGGCAGTCCTAAAATATAAAAGGGACTCACAACAGCCGGAGGCACTGGTGCTGGGGGATCGCTCTTCTGGCAATTCCTCTTCCCCCCTCCCCTCCCGCTAGGAAAGGGCCTCCCCAGCTTGAAGGTGCCCCACGGCGTAACAAAACGAGACCTGGCCCGAAGTAATGTGTCAAACGGTTCCAGGCTTCTCACATTGACAGGGGAGGTGTTTAGTGGGTAGTCCAAAGGAATCCTCCATGGGAGTTCCACACTGCCAGACTCGACGGGCATAAATGCCTTCACCTCCCTACCACAAAAAAAAAAAAAAAAAAAAAAAAAGTGTCCATGATGTCATCGATGCGTGGGAGCGGGTAACTATCTTTCTTAGTGACGTCGTTAAGCTGCCTATAGTCGACACAAAAACGAGTGCTACCATCCTTTTTCTTTACTAGAACTACAGGCGCGGCCCATGGACTGACAGAAGGTTCAATAACGCCTTGTTTTTCCATGTCCGAGATCAGCGCGCTCACTTCTCCTTGTTTGGCTATAGGGAAGCGTCTGGGTGCTTGTCGAATCGGCTTGGCTCCCTGTGTATCTATGACGTGAGTTACCAGACTCGTTCGGCCTTGGTCATCCGGGCTTGTTGAGAAGATGTCACTGTACTTGGTGACGAGATCAGAGGCTCCTTGGAATAGCTGCACTGGCAATTTGACCTGCTTCAATATTGCAGACGTTGATTCCCGGGCTTTGTCTGTGTCTTGCCTCCTTTTGCAATGATGGTCGTGAGTAGCTTCCAAAGAGGTGATGGTGGAAACAGGCTGGCAGCTGCCGATGACTTCTCCCGCTTTGATGCTCGTGGTTGAGTCTGCGGTGTTAAGGACTCTAACCGGCACATATCCATTCCTTAAAGATCTTACAAGGCTTCGTCCTACAATCAAACTGCGCAATGCGGATGTCTTCGTTGGCTCTATCAGATAAGATCGGTGGTCTCCAGAATCACCATCAAGCTTGGCCCATACAATGCTTTCGGAAGAATTCGGTACATCAGTGTCAGTACATACCACTACATTCATCTTGGGAATTTGGACGCTGGGATCCTCCATCAGTACTTCGACATTCTGCCATTTCAATACACGTTTGCCCAAATCCAACGTGATTCCATGTGGTCGCAGAAAATCCATTCCGAGAATGCAGTCATCCATAATATTCGCAACCAGAAAATTGTGTCGGAACACAAGGTCTCCCAACTGTATCTGGAGGTTGACCTCTCCATGAACAGGTGCAGTTTCTCCCGTAGCTGTCCGTAGTGAGAAAATTCTGCCCTTGTGAAGTTGTTGCTGTCTAACTAGGTCTTGTCGGATAATCGATCGGGTTGCACCAGTGTCGATTGTTATGGTGCAGTTTTCTCCGTTAACTTGACCCGGAAGGCATAAGTCCGCTTCTCCACGATGTAGTCTTGAGACGGTGATGGTGGTGCTGGGGACGTCGATCCTCCTAGCCAACCTCTGCCCCACGAAGTTGGCTCTTATATGTTTCCCGACCCCTCTGTTTGAAGGGCTTCCATTCTGGGCTCCTGACTCGGTCTGGATCTCCTTCTAGCTGGACACCCTGGACAATAGCTCGGTTTTCTTCGCTTCTTGCAGTCTCTTTGTAGGTGCCCCTTCTCTCCGCAATTCCAGCATCTAGGCGCACCATTTACATGCGGGTCTCGCTCAATTTCGACGCGCTCACACCTGCACTCGTCTGCCACTACCTCACGAACCCTTGCAGTAGTACGAGTCACATTTTTCGCTGCCTCAAAGTTCAGACTGTAAGCCAATGCGTCCTTAACCGTTTGCTTTTGAGCTAAACGCACGGCTTGTTGCAATTCCGGGTCCTTTAGTGCGCTGATGAATGCTTCTGTCGCTGCATCATCTCGATGTTCTGGGTCGTAGGCTGGGTAAGCCAAAAGTGCTAGTCGCTCAATGTCTTGGGCTAGCTGCTGTAGGGTTTCACCAGACTTCTGCATCCGATGCCTTAGCTGTGACCGATAAATCTGCTTTAGATGATCGTCTCCATAACGCATGTCGAGCGCATTCATTCTAGCATTCGGGTTTGAGTGCAATTCATCGGTGATCGTCTGCAAAAGCTCGGCAGCTGGGCCTCTTAGAGCAAGAATCAGCGCAGTTGACGGTCCTGTTCATTCCAGTGATTTGCCCTTGCGGCAGCTTCAAACTGGGTCTTGGAAATACTCCAGACCGTTTGCCCATCGAATATTGGTGCTTGCACATTTCTGGATGTGCTTTGCGCTGCGGTTATAAGCGGGGCTGGTGAAGTGGTTGCTACTGCCTTCGCAGCTTCCAATTCTTTTTTCACTTTTTCCATCTCATGGTTCATTCTCTCTTCGACCTGGCTGACCTTTCCCTCGACCTGGCTGACCTTTTCCTCGACCTGGTAAACCTTTTCCTCGACCTGGTCAACCTTTTCCTCGACGCCTTTAATTTGTTTGTTAAGACTACCGAGCTCCGCTTTTATTTCGGTGGACTGCTTTTGAAAATCTGCCTTGATTTCGATCGCTTGTTGATCCAGCTTCGCTGATTGTTCATTAAGCTTCGCTGATTGTTCATCTAGCTTCGCAGTTAAATTAGATGACTGTTGTCGCAGCTCTTGCTGCATCAGCATCAACATTTGCATCAGCGCATTTTCTAGTTCCTTTGGTTTTGGTGTTTCTGCTTCACCACCTTCTGCGCCTTTTTCTGCATCTGAGGGCTCACCCGAATCCAGATACGCGCCTTCCGATTCAATTGCGTCACGCAAGCGTGCAATCAGTGTGGCTTTTGTACCTTGCCTAGCCAGGTTTCGCTGTTCCAACTCTTCCTTAAGCTCCGACATGGTCAATTCATTAATTTTTAAGTTTAGGCTTCGTGGCATTTTCAATGTTTCTTTAAATTTTACTATTGTGCACTATAAAAATGTTCAAATTTTCACTTTCAAAATTTTAATCTCACTTCTCGACACCACTGTCGCGTGTTTTCGGTTCGCGGCCAATAATTTGAATGTTCCGGGAAAGTGAAAACGCAATGTCTTTTAATTTAGGTTAAAAGAATTTATTTAATTACAAAAATGCACAATAAACAATTTAACACTTTCACTAATTTTAATTTTCACTATGAAAAAATCTAACACTTGTCCATAAATTATTATCGCAATTGTCTTCTAAATCACTTCACTATTACGAAACACACTATCGCAGTTCTTATCGCGGTTGAATGAATGAATCCCCCCATTCATTCAGCTCGCCTTTATATAGGGTCTCTACCTATTCACCCATTTCTCGTACATTGGCGAATGTTCTACCGAGAGTTACCTGGTAGATTCGAGCAAATTAATGAATGGAGTGACGTCACTTGCAGATGTTGATCATGCTTGTTGGGTTCTCGTGGTTTCGAGTAAATTTGTGTTCTTCATTGTTGTGAAAACAATTGCGACAGTAGCTCGCAGATTTATTTGTACATGTAACGATATGTTAATATGTATGTTTTGTTTAAAATGCTTCGTTTCCGCAATTTTTCACATAGAAAGGCAGTGTTAATTTTCCCCGTTGCTGTGACGATGTCTTCATTGTCATTAGCTTTGCCAATTCCAGGTGTACATCAGTTGAGATAAGATTATGGTAAAAGTAAAAAGTATAAATTTCAGGAACCTTGAATAAGATCAATTGTACTGAAGAAGACGTCAAATAGGCGTCGAAAGTAGCTATTCTACGGAATAAAGTTCTTTTAATATAATCCAATGCATAAAGGAAATAAATTTGTACTTTTTTTGTGTTAACTAAAATGAGATTTTCTTTGTCAGAGAAAATGAGACTAAAATAACCGTTCCGCAAATATTGCCTGTTTTTTTTGATTATGAAGTGTAAGCAAGTGGGAAAACGAAAAAATTTGTTTTGGATTTTTGTTATATGTTATGAATTTAGAATTTGTTTTTTATTTTTATTATAAGAAACTAATTTTTTTAATTTATTGATTTTGAAAGAATATTTTGGACTTTAATCACTTCAATGGGAAAAGTTGCTTGGATTTTGAACAATACTATAAGGGACATTAATACATAATTTAAATCTTTACATACAGAGGAGGAAAAGCAAAACATATCGATGTTGAACTGCAACATGTAAGGTAAGGTTAAAACGAAAGAAGAGTGGAAATAGTGAAAAATATGCAAACTAGAATTTATTGTTTCAATAAATAAAAAATCCCCGTTGGCAGCACCAGCCGGAAAAGTAAATTTCTCGTATGTAGCGTAAGGTTTCGAAAAAGAATTTGGCTTGCCCACTACTGGACTTCCTACTGCAATTTTTGTAGCACAACATGGGTATTTATTAACATAAAAAGAATCTGCCGCCGTTCGTATTTGGAGACCCTTCATAGAGGCGAGAATATTTTGCTAATTAAATTGAGTTGCACACGTATGAATCACATATTGAAAATCGGCGGGTAATAAATTGTTATAAACATATAAATGCTGGTTTCGCCCTTCTCACATTTGCTGTTTACACATTTCACAGTGGCTACCACACAAAGGCTTAAATAGCGCAAATAGTTAATTTCAAAAGATTTCCATAAAAGTTTAACCAGCACTTGCATTGCCATTAATACAGGGTCTGAAAAATAAGTAACCGGACTGACCTCAGGAAATTTTTTAATTGGCAAAATATGTACAATTTTTCTTTAGAAATCTTCAAAGTAGTCCCCATTGGAGTCGATAACACGCTGATACCGGATTTTCCAATCCCCGAACGCTCCCTAGAAGTCGGCAACCGCGATACTGTCTAGAGCCCTCGTCGTAGCACGTTGAACGTTTTCCAGAGTCCCGAACCGCGTCCCCTTAAGGTGTCTCTTGATATTGGTGAACAGAAAGAAGTCTGCTGGTGCCATATCCGGGCTGTAAGGAGGCTGTGGCAACGTTGCCCTCGACTGTTTGGCCAACTGTTCGGTGACGAGCAGGCAGGTGTGCGACGGAGCATTGTCGTGATGGAGGATTCACGAATCGGCAATCTCCGGACGGACTCGGCGAACCCGGACGGTTAGTCGACGGAGCCCCTCTCTGTAGTACTGGCCGTTAACAGTTTGGCCGGGTGGCACAAACTCTTTGTGAACAATGCCTTTCACGTCAAAGAAAGCAATGAGCATCGACTTCACTTTCGATTTGCTCATGCGCGCTTTTTCCGGTCGTGGTGACGCCGGTGTGTGCCACACCGAACTCTGCCGCTTCGTCTCAGGATCGTATTCGAAAACCCACGTCTCGTCCTGTAATAACGTGGTTAAAAAACTCTGGTTCGGTTGCTCGATCGTACGCTCCATTTTCACTCCGACGACGTAACCGAACACGCACTCCGCTCTCGCTCGATGCTATCTCTCCAAGCGCTTGGAGGCAACTGCTGCAGCCCAGTTCCCTTCACCTAGACCCCCACCACCACTACAGCACCAAATACCAGTTACCAGACACTTTGACGGCGCGGGGCAGGCTCAGTTACTTATTATACAAACCCTGTATATACATTTTCGATTTTTTTCGGAACCATCAGGGGCCGTCATTTTGAATTTTTATTGAAAATGGCTGCTACAAATATTAAGCTGTTAATTTTCGAATTTTTAATTTGTCATCCGATTTGCATAATTAAATTAAATTAGCTAGCTGCTAAAGGGCTACAGAAATAAAAAAAATGTTTAGTCACCCCCCCCCCCCCCCCCCTGTATGGGGAGACCCCCTTAAACACTTTAAAATATTTTCTTACACTGCTAATTTCAAGAGGCAACATTTTTGACCTACGTAGAAAATTTGCTCATTCTAGCTCGTGTGGTTTGCGAGAAAACTTGTTGTGACGCACGAACAAATGGACGGACGGACAGACAGACAAGTCGTGATTTTATAATTTTTTAGGGTATTGTTAAAAATATTTTACAATATTTAAAAAATAGTCTGATTTATAAATACTTTCAAGTAAAGTCATTTAAAACGTTTCCATGAAAAAAATCATTATGTCAGTTGCTACTAAAATAGCGAATCGCGCTTGCCTTCTGACCTTTGGGGGCCGCCATTTTGAGTGCGTGCATTTGATTTTGGACTATTTAAAATCTTTGTGTGCTAGGACTTCATCAATCAATGTGCCAAATCTCGTTCAAGTCGGAGTTTCACTCTAGACAGGGCAAAAGTATTCAATTTTTAGTGAAAATGGCAACTCTAAATATTAGGTTTTAAATTTTCGACTTTTTTATTTTTCATTTAATTTTAATAATTTTCTGCGAAATACAAGAACATGTACAGAGATCCATAATCTCAAGTTTCATCAAAATCCGCTGGAAAATTTGGCCACTAGAGGGCCACAAAAACCTGAAAAAACGCATATTTAAACCGCCGCCATTTTGGAATTTGCGCATGCATCAATGTCTGTAGATCTAAGTAATTTCTATCTTGAGACCAAGCTTCATATATGTCGGATCAAAATTGCGACTTTTAGAAGACTTTGAAGTTTTGAGTTTCAACTGGCCGCCATTTTGTTTTTTGCGACCGGACCTCCAGTTTTTTTAACGTAATTCTTTAGATACTTATAATTCCTGTCCAACAGCTGAATTTCATGAACATCTGTTGAAAGCTTTGACCACCATTACAACAACAAAATTTTGCACGTTTTTCGACCTTTTAGCGGCCGCCATATTGTTTCTGCCATACCGACTTTGGATTTTCATTGTGAGATTCATCACATACACCAGTAAACCTTTATACCGAATTGCATCCAAATCGGAGCTATACTTTGGTCAGAACAGAAATCACGATTTTTCGTCTAAAATGGCCGCCATTTTGTTTTTATCCGGCCGATATAGCTGGTTCACGAACTTAATCGAGATATTTAATCAATACACCTTTTCTAAAAATTTGGTGAAAATCGGAGCAAAATTGCAACCTCTAGCGTGGTCACAAATTTCGTTATATCCCATATATATATGTATACATATATATATTTATATATATATATATATATATTTATATATATATATATATATATATATATATATATATATATATATATATATATATATATATGTATGTATAAGATACTCTCCGCAATAGGTAAATTTATCGAGAAATTTACTTAAAACGCCAAACGTCCAAACATTTCTAATCTTCTCATCGAAGCATCTCAATCCAATATTAAATGGTTAGCATCTTTCCGCTATTATTTCCTCATAATTAGAAAACCCAATTTACCTCGTGCATAAGAAGATGAAAAAACGTTGAAAAATATAAATGATTGCGTTACATCAGTTTAGCTTCCATTTATTGTTCCTTCCGGCAACATAACGCAAGCGCGAAAGAATTGTATCTTAGAACAATGACAGGTGTCTGTTGGACATCTGCCTGACTTTTCGTTGCAAAGGAATAGAAAAAAGATTAGGATACACTCATTGCAAGCATTTTTTATATGATCCATTAAATATATGTTTCAATTTACCTGAAGGATCATTTATTGTGATGATAAATTTCTTTCAGAACGTGCATAGGGATGTGGACGTGGAACTGTAGATATGAATCCAATTAATTTTTGTTTAGGGTGGTATCATCGGAGTGTGATAGGTCAACGAAATTTTGGCGCTTCGAAAATATTTTGGCAGCGGCAAAAATTCCTATTTGAGCTGCAGTTAAATGAAATGATAACACAATGCCATATTTACTAGAGAAAAATAATCAGATCAGACCAATTTGACGGAACTGTGGGAACTCTCCTTAGAATTAAAACGCTGGGATTGGCTTTGTAACTGCCGTAGTGAATACACGTATATTGTTTTAACACTAGGTTTACCGGCAATTCGAGTATACTTATTTAAACCGCACCAGTCAAAATGACTGGTCTTTAAAAAAAATGCTTGTGAAGGCTTCCAATTTATATTTATTAAAAAAATAATAATTGCAACATATAAATATGACTATTTACGTTGTCAATACATTAATAAGTCAACAACAAATAATAGTTTTCAGTCTAATTAAGACAAATTTTGATTGAATGTCCAAATCATACCACGCATATACTTTTATTCTTTTGTATTACGAAAAAATTTAATTTCAAATTGTAATTTAAAAAGTAATAGCATATTTGTATTAATATCTAAACGAAGATTTAATTGTTATCGGTCACAATTTTTACATATGGAGATTTTCCGTTGTGTACATTTTCCGCAAACATTTTTTTTGCAAGTATTTCAAATAGTTCTTGTCTTATTATTGTTGCAATGTTCTATTTGACACCATTTACGCACATATGTAAGTTAATGAACAACACTTTTTCATTAAGATTACACTTTTCCTAGTCAAATAAATACAGCTTTTGATATTCAAACGTTATAAACTTTATTTGGAACTAGACGTCAGCATTTAATATTCAAACTTTATAAACTTTATCGATGCAATTCCGAAACACAACTAGACGTCTTTATCTTGCGTTCACCTCTTCTTATACAGGGTGCGGCAGCATAACTTCCTTTTTTGAAATGCCCGCCCTTAAAGTGCTAACTGTTATAGCGCGGCGCTAGTAGTCTCATTCGAGAGAGGTGATTTTAAAGTTTTGCTCATCCCTTGGTTAGTCGCTATCATGCGTAAAAAGTCGCTATCATGCGTAAAAAACAAGTACCGCTGAAAATTTGTTTTGTTGAATTTTGAAAAAAGGAAGTTATGCTGCCGCACCCTGTAACTTTCAAATGCACGCTAAGCAATTACATATCACAAACAAAAATGCTAACCAAATCATTAACAAGAAATGACCAACGTTCACCGCGCGTTCCATCGTCAGCAGAATCGAGTCAATCTCGGGTGTTATGTTCCTTCGATTCATGTTAATATTATTATGACTGAGAATGACAAAATGTGCAAGTATGGGAAATTCTTGGAATGGCAAAAATATGAAATGAGGAAAAATGATTAGGTGGGCAGGATGTGGTGGTAAGTATTGGGTGGGCAGGATATGGTGTTAACTCCTCCCTCCTTAAGAATCTGTGTCCCACAGATTAAGAATAAACATTTAGAAGGGAAGTTTTATAGGGTCTGGGTAAGTATATGGTAAAACAACTTTTTTGGCAACAGTGAATCGTGACCGAAAAACGAAAAATAGATAAAGTAGGACAAAAATGCTGACAAAAATTGCTACATCTGTTGTGATTGATGCGATGCTATGTGCAGAGAAGTACTCCAATCTTTTTACATTGTCTATATGGAGTTTATGTAAGTATTCAAGGTCAAGTTTGAACCCTTTCTCAGTAAGATTTCCCATAAGGATAGCTGGTAAGGGATGAAAGGTTTGGATTTCTCCACTAGTATACTCAATACCGTTAATATGATTAATTCTGGAAGTTTATTACAAAGGTTCCACTAAGGGTTTGGGTACCGTTTTCATGGGTAATATTCCCATTGAAGTTACTTAGAAATATAGTGTTCTCATTCAGGGTTTCTACGAAAGGTTTCTCATGGTACTGGAATTCGCAGGATGCATCGCGTCCCTCGAGAACAAGAGAGATGCAGTCGTCTGGTCTTAACAGTTGGAGCTGGTCCTTTCGGCATATTGTATTGTTCTGCATGGTGATGCAGTTCCCCAGGACGCCGTACTTCACTTGCTTTGTGATAAATAATGTGGAATACTTCACAAGAATCATTTTATTGTTGCTTATTGTGGGTCGGATAAGGATATGTCTGAACGTTGTCTCCTCCGTTTTGGGAAGACATACGACGTATAAAAGTAATGAACCCTTTACCAACATTGCAGGCTTGGCGTATTCTATTGCTTGGATTTCGTTATCGAAAGGAAGAGTTTTTATTTGGAATAAGACTTCACGAATTTCCGCATCACTTAAAAGGTTTGAATTCACAATATGACGTTTAGCGAGTTGCGAAGCCCATACAATTTCTTGAATCTCCTCCCTAAGGAGTGACAGTTTGTTAAAGAGGGCTTGCTCGAATTTGTCATAATTAAGGAAATTAAGATCTGCTACGATTTTGTTATAATTATAAACGAGTTCTCCTGTTACATTTGAAAGGTGTTCGTTGATTTTAAATTGATCATTGTTATTGTGCAGAATATTGTTTTGGCTATCTATGATATTGTCCCAATCAGTGGCATCTGGATTGCCCGCGATCCACTTCCAAGCAGATCCAATCCAATTGATGGATCGTTTTGGCCTAATTGGGCGAAGTTGGGCCAAGAGTTCCTGAATTTGAGATACTTGATGGTGCAGCTGTGGACTGAGTATGCTGGACTTGTTGACTTGGTGTTGTATTGTTGTGTCAATATTGGATAAAATATTTTCATAATGCTCCAGGTTGATTTTATGAATGATTTTGAAGTTCCCTTTGATGATTTTGCCGGATCCCAATTGCATTGTCATAATTGGGTTGTCGTATTTGTAAATGCTCAGTGAGGCTTCTGCTCCCAGGCTGATCAACCTGAAACAGATGTTACGTTTTTGAGATGTGATTTGTGTATTCTTTTGCCTGAAGTTGTAAGAATAGTTACGCGATTATCTTTTGCTACAATTTATTTTTCGAATAGAGGCTTATCCTTGGCTTTAATTTGTTTATTTTTCTTATAAACTACGTCCCCCGGCTTGAAATTTTTACGTTCATTGCGTTTCGCATTGTGTGCACTAATTTGGTTTTGCTGTTTGCGCGTTATTTCAGCTCTGATATTTTCATGTAATTTGTCTCTGAAGTTCGTTAACCTTTGGTAATTGATTCGCTGTTCCCTTCCGAAGAAGACTTCGGAAGGTTTTGCATTAATGACTGAATGGAAACTGTTGTTGTATCTATCCACGGATATATTTACAAGTTCCTTGGGAGAGAGGTCGGGATATTCTTGTGAAAGGCATCTAACAATCTCTAGAACAGTTGAATGAACGCGTTCGATTGAGCCATTCACCTCACTTTTCTGAGGTGGTGCCAAATAAATGGTTAAACCAAGAGATTCGAGGAAGTTTGCAACAATAGAGCTAATCAAGCCTCCCTCATTATTGGATACTATAACTTCTGGAACCGTGAAGTAGTGTACCAGCTTGATAATTTTTTCACGCAGGTGCAAAGCGGATTTGTTCATGATGGGAAAATATTTTCCAAATTTACTAAATTTATCCACGCATGTCAGAAATTTTTTCATTTTTGATTGTTACTATGTCCATATGAATTATTTGCGTGGGGAATTGAGGTATTGGAGTGCTCTGTAGTGCGGGTTTGTGTGGGTGGCGATCGTACTTACACGTGTTACATGTGGTGCAACTTGAAGTGCATTTTCTGATAAACCTATTCATTCCGGGAAAGTAGTATTTTTCCATTATTTGTTCTTTGAGCTCCCTGCTGTTCCTGTGTGCTCTTTTGTGTTCTCTTTGTATGATTTCAAATTTCATGTTCTCATCCACTATACCCTCCACCATGCGTTGGGTTTTTCGTACCTTGAATTTTGAAAAGGATTGCCTATATGTCTCTTGTAGCAACTGAATAAATTTTTCTTCCACTTTTATTCCATTCAAAAGGTTTGGATCTAAATTTTGTTTACGAGTCTTTGTTAAAGTTTCTCGATTGATTTCGCGTAGCCGAATGTACTGCCTATTGTAGGTTCGGTGAGTCTCCTCGTGAAACGTTAAGATTGCTGGGCCTTGACCCGTTTCAGAGATTATAAGTTGTTGCCGAAAGACATTGATTGGTGCCTCACAGCAGGGAATGAGATCGCTGTTGTCCTCGTTCGCGCTGTGGATAGTAGCTGCCGTAGTCAGCGTGTTTGTCTCCGCTGTTGGTGGTGGTAGCCGAGAGAGGGCATCGGCCACCACGTTAGTTTTCCCCGCTTTGTAGACAAGCTCATAATTGTATTCCTCAATGCGCGCTTTCCACCTTTTCAGTTGAAGTTCCTGTTGCTCAAGGTAAAGGTTAATGGTTAATGGATTTTCCCTATGTGTGGCCTCAATACATCGTCTATCATTCTTTGAAATACCGCCGGAGCGTTTCTTAGTCCAAAAGGTAGTCTGACGAACTCGTATTTGCCATTTGCTGTTGAAAAGGCAGTCTTCTGAATGTGGCTTTCTTTCATTCGGATCTGGTGAAATCCCGACGTTAAGTCTATAGTCGTGAAAAATTTTGACTGGCCAAAGCTTGCTAAGGTTTGGTAATATCGGGGATCGAGTAGGTATCTGGTATCGTGATGGCATTTAATCTTTTCAAGTCCACCACCAACCTATACTGTTTTTCCCCCCGCTGAGTTGGGTTTTTTGGGCACAACCCAAATAGGTGAATTGTACGGACTTTTTGAGGGACATATGATACCATCCCGAAGCAGCTTTGCAATTTGGGTCTCAACTTCCTGCCTTAGGGTGACAGGGTAGGGGTACGACTTCGTGTAGATTGGGTCAGGAGTTTTTGTATTAATCTCTGCTCTAATGTTGGTTTGTACCAGTTCGTCGTCGCAAACTAGACCGAAAATGGATAAAAACTTTTTTAAAATTCCTTGCAGCTTTTTGACAAGCTCGTTCGGTAAATGGTCACATTTGACGTTCACATGATTCACCTGTGAGGATATTTTGGATTTCAGCGGTATCTTGATGTTCGGGGTGATTATAAGAAAGTTGTTCTTCCTATCTATGACAGCTTTCAGGTCCTTAAGCGTATCGTCCCCAATGATGCCGTCAAATGACTTGAGGCCTGGCAAAACGAAAAACTCCAAAATTTTGTTGTTTCCCATGCACTGAAAAAAGGCTCCGCTAACTTTGGGAGTAATTGGAATGTTACCAGCCGCTGATTGAATAGTGAATGGTTTCCTCACAGGCTTAGCACTTTGGGATAGTTCGGTTGAAATAAAATTTTTGTTGGCACCGGTGTCTATTGAAAATTTTAACACCTGGCCATTTTTGGTGGTGTATTCTATGTAAAGAACGCTAGAGAGGCGTCCTCCATAAAATTTTGGTCAGATTCAGTATAGTCGTCCGCATAGTCGCCAGACGGATCATTATGCTCAATTTCATCAGCATGGTTTTGAGAATCAAACTCCTCGCTGCTACTTTGGAGGTTAAAAAGGTGCTGAGATTTGCTTGTCATCTGGGAGGACTCTCCATACCTTTTTCCTGGTTCCATCTTAGATGGTCGGTTGTTATAATCCACTCTTCTTGTTTGAATCGACTGATCAACTTCCATCGGAATTGGAGGTTTTGGCTGAGTCGGTCTTGGGGGCATTGGTTTTTGGTTCTGGTAATCGAGATTTATGTTGTAGGCTCTGTTTCTGTCTATTGTATTCAATGTGAGTGGACGCACACCATGAGCCTGTAACCTCTGAGGTTTTCCGTGCTTAAAATTGAAGTTTGAGTTAAAATGCGTGGGAACAACCTCACTGTTTTTATTTTGGCGAAGTGAAGTATTCCTTATGCAGACATTTTGAAATTCCAGGCATGAAGCATATGCCTCTGGTAGATTTCCAGGCTTCTGAATCATAAGTTTGTCCGAGAGTTCACTATTCAAGCCTCTCACAAACACGTCTAAGGCGCGATTTCTATGATCTTCGGTTAGGGCGATTATAGTTTCTCGTGAGTGATCCCCAGTTTTAACTTTGTTAAGCATCAATGAAAGCTGATGATTCACCGAAGCATAAAATTCATCAACTGTCATACCACCCTGGCGCATATTACGAAGTTGATGTTCTAGGGTTCTTATATCGCGCTTGTCTGCATAGTGCAGTGATAGACATTTCTTTATAGTTGACCAGTCTTGGTCAAAAATATTATATGAGATGAGTGCGGCGTCCGCAGGGTCACGCGCTTTTTTCCTGATATGACGAAGAATCACCTGAAAAATTGGTTTACCTCGAACGACTTGGTAGTCTTCGAGGATCATTTCGACGCTGTGCACCCATGATAGGTATTGCCCAGGGTTTCCCTCAAAAATCTGCAGATCTCTAACCGAGTCCGGCAATTTCCTTATAGACTCTAGATCTGATTCTGTCAAAGCACCGGATGGAATTTCACGCATCACTTCAGTGATATTTACATTTCTACCCTCTATTTCCGTTAATCGCGTCTCGATTCTCCTTATCTGCTCAATGTGAGCATTAACCGCCCCGGTCAGTTGCACTAAGTTTACTGGATTGCTTCGATTTTATTTTTTTTCAAATTAGGGGTGCGATCACACAAACTTTTGAAAAACCGAATTGCAGAAAGTTTCGCTAAGGACAGCGCTAAAATTGACCCGTTCTTTTCGAATAACACAACACAATAATAATCGGTGAACGTTGGTTTACATAACACAAGTAATTTCAATTTCCTTTTAAAACTAATAATTTTCACTGATTCAAAATAAAAAAAAATGTTTTAATGAAGAGGTGAACTTACATACAAAAGAAAACTGTTTCCATTTTCTTGAATCGCCCGCAATATCCTTTTTGGAGTCCAACGTTGATTGATTTAATTGAGGGACACCTACTGGGGCACAGGTTGGATCACGTTCGCATGCACTTTCTCCACCGAAATCGTCACCGTCTTCAGCTCCTTGGTAGTTATTTTTGTTCCCGGTCACCACTTCCTACAGAAGAAGAAAGGGTTCCACTTTTACTGGCAGTACCTTACTGTTTGCTTCGGTAGACATATACTTCTGTCTTAACTGGTTGAATCCTGAACAGGTTTCTCTCCTTTTTTGGTTATGTTTTGATAAAAAAAAGGCACTACACAGAGATCACAAAAAGGCACTACTATTTTGTGGATTCCTGTGATAACAGGACTAGTTTTCAATTTTGCTCGGGCGCCAGTTAATGAACAACATTTTTTCATTAAGATTACACTTTTCCTAGTCAAATAAATACAGCTTTTGATATTCAAACGTTATAAACTTTATTTGGAACTAGACGTCAGCATTTAATACTCAAACTTTATAAACTTTATCGATGCAATTCCGAAACACAACTAGACGTCTTTATATTGCGTTCACCTCTTCTTATAACTTTCAAATGCACGCTAAGCAATTACATATCACAAACAAAACTGCTAACCAAATCATTAACAAGAAATGACCAACATTCACCGCGCGTTCCATCGTCAGCAGAATCGAGTCAATCTCGGGTGTTATGTTCCTTCGATTCATGTTAATATTATTATGACTGAGAATGACAAAATGCAAGTATGGGAAATTCTTGGAATGGCAAAAATTTGAAATGAGGAAAAATGATTAGGTGGGCAGGATGTGGTGGTAAGTATTAGATGGGCAGGATTTGGTGTTAACTTGCATATGTTGTCACTTAAACTGGGTCTAGCAACTTCTTGCAGTTTTTCTCTGGAAATCTGATTTTCAGAAGCAAGTTCTTGAGAAAGACGAAACAAAAAGCTTTTTCTCGATATGTTTTCACCTGTCGTGTTTTTATATAAAATCCAGGCATTTATTCTAGCTAAATCGAGAATATTAAAAAAAAACTTAAAGTGGCCACCTTCTGGAACCTGATTTGACACTTTATTTTCGTGCCATTTGGTCAGTCGCGTCAACACCAAATTTTGTGCTGTTATAAAAAGACACAGTTTCAGGCAACTTTTTACTAGTTGCATCAATTTTGATTTGTTTGTGCTTTGTGCTTAGTAGGAACACTTTTTTGTTGGGCTTACTCTTAAAAACTGTTAGTGTACATCCATTTGATTCATAAAGCAATGTTGAAAAACGAGCCATGTTGTCCTTCTTTTGTTTGCAAATTTTTGGAAGCTCCCTTTTATTTGCACGCATCGTGCCAGTCAAGAAAGTATTTTTGGAGACTAGTTTCAACGCCAGAGGATAACTTGAAAAAAAAATTGTCCGTAGTGATGGTTCTACCTTTCAAAGTATATGGTTCTACAAGTTTTAGCATAATAAATTCACTTAGAGGTGTTGATGGATCTCTCAGCTCAACTTTTCCTTAATAAGGAAAACCATTTAATACTTAGTTTCAACATCAGACGCAAGCCAAAATTTGATGCCGAATTTGCCAGGCTTATTTGGCATATATTGTGTGAACCTGCATCTGGCCTTCATTGGAAATAGTTGCTCATCTAGTGTAATATATGGGCCTGGTTTGAAACAATTTCGACTGTTTCCAATAAACTTGTTCCAGACTCTTGAGACTAAAGCGAATTTGTCGACTTCCAAGCGCTGACGCTTCTCATTTTTTTTTTCAAAACGGATATAACGCAAGATTTCTGTAAAATCGTGCCTGCTCATAGTTGCGGCAAAAAAATTTGGTCCCCACTTTTTATTCCATAAGTATTCAAGCCTTAACATATTTGCCTCGTATTGCAATGAAAGCCTTCAGCTTCGCTAGCGTAAGGGTGCATTTTACCCCGAAAGCTCGAGACGCTTCTAACTCTGTACATGCTCTTATATATTCTAGAATGCAATGGTCAATTACCAATAAAAATGCAATTTTTATCTCTCCTTTAATGATATTCCTTTTAACGTGAGCTGTAGGCGCAGATACATCCTTGAAAGCAGGTAATCTTCCAGCAACATGTCCTTCATTTATTTTTTTCCAAAAAGTTCAATCTGCAGAAATTTCATTTTCTTGATCTTGCATTCCAGCTTCATCTTCTTCATCAGAAGTGGAAGGCAATCGCATGCATCTTCTTGTGCGCATATTTGACATTCTCTCATTTTTACTATCGGTAGACTGATCCGCAACTCCGCCATAGACGGTCCCAAGCCCGTTTGAGAAAGGAGGAAGGAACCCCTTGTTTCCCCAACCCATAGCTTCAATGATTCCTCATCCCAAACCCCCCCCCCAACTAAATGGTAGTAAATGCTCTCGGGGTGCACATTGGGTTTACTGGTTCCCCAATAATTTAACATTAAATGTCGAGAAATGCTCATAACTGTAAATACATCTACAGCTCTGCTACTAAATCCTGCTTACACCTCCTTTGTGAGGACGTAAGAGGGTGAAGGCGAATCTTCCGCGCCTGATAACGGAATTGAAGTAATAACCATGCCGCCGAAATGGAGGTTGGGCGACGGGCTAACTCCCCGTCCCTGGAAAATCTTTAATTGTTTCGAAACCTGCAGATAGGCCTCGGAATGGATTGGACTCACGGCAAAGACCTCGCAAACGAAAAAAAGACTATGGCATTGGATCCTGGAATGTCAGATCACTCAATTACCCTGGCGCTGTTAAGGACCTTTTACAACAGGCCAGTCAATATCAATTAGAAATACTGGCAGTCCAGGAAACGAATTGGACTGGAAACGATATTCCAAACATGAGATCGCGTCGGTGAAATCCGGGAACGCGAAATGGAAATTAGATTTTTGTATTTGACTGGATTAATGTAGAAATACGGAGTCACGTAAAGTAATATTTAAAAGTGGGAAGCCTACTGGAAAACGAGAATTCGGAGTGGCCTTCATTGTGGACAGGGAGTTCAAATCGCACGTTATTGATTTTAAGGCAGTCAATGAACGATTGCATGCGATCCGTATAAAAGCGAAATTCTTCAAAATCTGGCTGATTGATGTTCACGCCCCGACCGAAGAAAAGGACGAAGAAACGAAGGAATCGTTCTACAATCACCTGGAAAGACTGGTCGACTCATTGCCCACAAACGACACAAAAATTATTATGGGTGATTTCAACGCTAAGGTTGGCAATGAGCTATCTCATCGGGGAACGACTGGAGGATATAGCCTCCACGATAAAACAAATGACAACGGCAAGCGCCTGATTGACTTTGCATGTAACAGAAATCTAGTCATACGTTCGACTTGCTTCCCACATTGACGCATTCATAAAATTACCTGGATATCACCGGATGGCAACTCACAAAACCAGATCGATCATGTTCTGATCCAACAATTTTGGGCCTCGAGCAACTTTGACGTCCGTACATACCGAGGAGCCAATTGTAACTATCAATACTTGATCAAATTAAACTATCGATGTCGTATGTCAAAGGCATATTCAGCGAAGACCAGCCCGCTACAAAAATTTGACATCGAAAGGCTCCAAACGGCATCTGTGGCCGAAAATTTCACGGAGACCCTCGATAACCAGCAGGCTCCCATCTTATCAGACGCATCGTTAAAGACGAGCAACAAGCTCTGGATGGAAGTGAAAGCGGCTATCAGGACCGTGGCAGAACAGACGATCGGAAATCAAGCCCGGCGCAAGAGAAATGATTGATTCGATGATGAGTGCCAGAATGCGTTAGATAAAAAGAATCCGGCGTACAAAGAATACGTAGGTAGGAAAACCAGGACGAAGAGAGAACACTGTGAAAATCTCAGAAGAGTAACGAATAAGATAATTAGGATTAAGAAAAGAAAATACTATGATGTAAGTTTAGCGAGCAACAACACAAGACAAGCATACAAAGTAGTGAATAGCTTGAAACGTGGTTATCAGCCCAAAACCACGCTCTGTCGTGATGACAGCGGAAATATAATCGCTGATGAAATCAAGATTAAGAAAAGATGGGCACCTCCTTAACCTCCGCACAGCTCCAGAACATCGGAGCCTATAGAGGTCTGCGGAGAGCTTCCATTGGCCCCACCAACTCTGGATGAAGTTGTTCCATCATCAAAGCCCAAAAGAATAATAAAGCGCCGGGCATTGATGAGATTCTAGTGGAGCTCATCAAGTATGGTGGCAGTAGTGTTCATCAAGCTATTCACAAAGTCATCCAGTACATTTGGCAACAAGAACATATGCCGAAAGAGTGGAGCCAATCAATTATATTCCCTATCCATAAAAAAGGTGACAAGTTATAGAGGCATATCACTACTTTGTACGGCGTACAAAATATTTTCTAAAATCTTAGAAAATAAAATCGGATCATACGCCAAGAGTATTCTTGGGGAGTATGAAGGTGGTTTTAGGGCAGGTAGATCAACAACAGACCAATTGTTCACGGTCAAACAGGTACTTGAAAAAAGCAGGGAGTTCACCATAGACGTACACCAAATTCTCGTTGACTTCAAGCAAGCATACGACAGTATTGATCGTAACGTACTCTACCAAATTATGCTTGGTTTTGGCATCCCAACCAAATTAGTCCGTCTTACCAAAATGACGATGACGTCGACGACCTCCCAAGTCCGCATCAATAACCAACTCACCGATGCCTTTGACACAAATATCGGACTAAAGCAGGGAGATGGGCTGGCCCCATTGCTATTCAATTTGGCTCTGGAGTACGTCATACGGAAGCTACCTGTCGATACGCGAGGTACATTACTAAACAGGTCGAGCCAGGTAGTGGCCTATGCGGACGACATCAACATTCTGTCACGGTCACTAACAACTGTCAAAGAACTCTTCCTGAAACTCGACAGCGAAGCAAAACTAGTAGGGCTACAAATCAACGAAAATAAAACAAAGCTCATGACGCAGTCAAGGAAAATACCACAAATACACAAAATATCACACTTGGCGAATACAGTATCGAAATTGTTAGCTAATTCGTGTATTTAGGCGCCAAAATAACGAAAACGGGCAATGAAAGAGACGAAGTACGCCGAAGAATACAGCTCACAAATAAAATATTTTATTCAGTATTGACGATCTTGAAGACCAGCTGCATACACAGGACAACAAAGCTCCAAGTATACCAAGTATACACATCTGTGATAAGACCTGTGTTATGCTATGGGTGTGAAACATGGACCCTAACCCAATCATCCGCAAATATATTGAACGCCTTTGAGCGACGGGTCCTGAGGCGAATAACCGTAGCTCTCTTGTGCAGTCAAGCAAAATAGCATAATATTTCGCCTCTTTTACCGTTCGAATAACTTCTCCGGTCACTCTTTTCGCAATTAGCCGTATCAACTCATTTTGAATATCGTGGCTTAGATAATGTGTTACAAGTTGTTGGTCGTTAATACGTTTAATGTGTTCTCATACCGTGGAATCATATTTCGAAAGCAATTTAAATAAGTCTATGAAGTTGCCCTCTTGGTGCCAGATAATGTGAGGCTAAGAAGTTAATGATGTCAATTAATCTTTCAAATAAATTGTATCAATGTTTTTGAGATTCATGAATTAGCTTTTCGTTTTCTTTATCTATTGTTTTTCCATGCTTAATTCACTTCTCAAATATTAGCCATTGAAACATAAATGACATATGTTCTCTCCCATTTTCTCCCAATATCTTTATCTCCCTCTTGGGACCTGGGCGTGACATGACGAACGTCGTTAAACGTATATTGAACCTATTAACACTAATGATAATTTTGGTTTTACGGACATATCTACAGTCACTCCCTATGTCTACAGTTAGTTTATGAAAAATTACCTTAAATAGCTCACTGAAATTCTATTTGAATAAATCGAGCTGATCAACAATCACTACGTATTAATTTAATAGTTATTATTTTCAAACCTTCAACACAATATTACTCATTCTCACTCACAATAAAATAATAGAAATGTTTACGGTACTCTATTTTGTCTTGCGAGCCATGGAGAAAGAGTGGAGGTAGACACGAATCAACCGACATCAGAATCGTTTGCAGGTACGGAACTTCCTTGATAGCCGTTGCCATGTTCATCAACGCATATAGAATTTGGTCTCCCACACGAATAAATACACACGATTCTTTCTCAGAATTAGCGGGGGGATGGAAGTAGCCTTATAGCCGATTCAAACCTGTTTTAGGACATTTACCATGGTCCTTGGATCAAATTTGACGGCGCATCACGTATGTCTTACATAAACTGATAAGACCGGTTTCTGTAATCTATTGTTAAGTGTTGACTAGGATACACTGCGACTTATGATAGCGGGTTCACTATGCATATAACATAAAAGTTTGCGCATAACGAGTTGCTTAAAAATTGCATATCCTGTCAATATAAAAAGCACGGTAAAAAAAACTCATTCCTTATGTCGTTTTAATGTTGATATTGATGATTGGAATTATGTGCTTGCTCATTATGCAAATTTCGCAGCCGAAACATTCAGTGAGATATGCATATGTTAGTAAATGCCATCGGATACCTCTTTCAAGCTTCTTGGAAGTGTGCTTCTACGAAAGAGTCAAGGACGCCAATAAGCACAATTTATATAAGTTACACTAGCTTCGTAGATATCACACTGAAGATAGGAGTGCAATTGTGATGTGAATACTGTAAGCCAAGATGATCACCGCCGACGGTCTCGTCCGTCCTAAATCGCTTATTTTAATTGAGTTGATCGTGGTCACTATGTCAGTATACTATACTATGTACTGGACAATTGATACGTAACGCCAAATGCTAGCAATTCAAATGGTTTTATTGTTTAGCTTGAGTTAGAAAAGGCTCTCAAGCGCGAGGCCGTAGGCGGTCGCTCACGCCTCGCGCTGCCACTGCGTATGTCACTGGCAGGGTTGAAATTTAATGCCGGAATGGCCGTCGCTTATGAAAATATAAATCAGTTGCCGACTAGTCCTTTCCTTTGCACTTAAGAACCACTCTCATTTGCACGAACCGAAAATCAGAAACAGATTTCACTCTCGTGTTGTCGATGTAGAGTTATTGACTTGCTCGTTCGTTTTTCTATCAACAAATCTCAGCAGATTCGTTCTTGTCCGGATCCAGCGATCCTAATCCTTTGCAGTGGGTTGTAATCGTGCTGAAATGATTTAGTTATTGACACATATCGTAACAAGTGGCTTGAATGTCTTACTTTAGTCCCAAGTCAGAAACTTAATGGCATCCTGTTAAATTCAAATCTTTCCTTCGGGCAAAAGTAAGCTATTTGCTTTAGGACATAATCGGTCACGCTAGGGGTGTTAGCAAAAGAAAGTCGAGTTTGTCGACCATCCGGAAGAAAAACATGAGACATCCTTCGCATATTGCGTAACAGTGGGATATATCCAACTCCACCATGTTACTTTGATACAAGGTCAGTGCATCCACTGCTGCCGACGTTAAGCATTCAGACTTCGACCGTTTCACTGCGCACTTGAAAGGCTGACGCGATGTTGGGGGAATCAAAGCAAGATAAATTGATTTTCTGGCGATACACGAAATTTCTCTCCAAGAGTACTTTACACAACCGGGAGCAGCCATGGAAATTGGACAAGTCCTCGAGTGAAATGTGTTACCGGTGTGCTTCGCGCTTGAACATAAACCAACCCCGCAGTTCCTAATTCACTACTCGGCCAACGTCAAGTAGCGGTTCAGTCGCAAAGATGCAAGTTTTAATTCACTCGCCACTTGTTGACGTCAGTGGCGATTCAATCGCAGAGATCTGTCGTCCAACCTTATCGGCTGGTTGGACAATTGTATAGCGATGACAGATCTCTGCGGAGCATCGCTCCGCGGAATCGACGGTTATTACATATTTTTGCAATCAGCTTCGAGTATTGTGAGGCATTTTGTTGCGTTGTGAAGTAAGTTGTTCACAATATTTCGTCCATCCATGTTTTATTTAAAGTCTGGTACTCTGGAGCTGAATATTTGCTATTCGGTGTTTAATTACAATAAGGCGAGAGTCGACTGCTTTGAGGGCTTTAGTGACCGTAACATTGCCCGCAGGGGGAATGCCGGTCGACAAGAGCACTCTTGGAGGCTAGCATTCTTTGGAGAGTTCCGCCCCCACGTACCCGGGGAAATTCCCGCAGGGGGAATGCCGGTCGACAAGAGCACTCTTGGAGGCTAGCATTTTTTGGGGAGCGCCGCCCCCACGGACCCGAGGAGGTTCCCTTCTGGGATGACAGGTAACGACTCTGATTGGATCTGGACTACGCTTTGGACAACGAACTGGAATTGATGCTTTGGGCTGGTGAATGTGATGGTTTGGACCTAGTTGCTTTGCACAGTAGCGCCGAGGTGAAACTCGTGTGTGAACAGCTCAAATTCAACTATCATACCGGCTCCGTCCCGGTAAAACCTTGGCAGGCCTCGGAGTACGTTCGAAGTTCGCACCATTGGATTGGTGCACTCCCGATTAGTGCTGGTCTGGCTCTGAGCACTTGTCCCCATAAGGGCTTGTGCCAACCCTCGCATGGCCTCTTTGCTCTGCAAAGATACCCATGGGACCGAAAAGACGACTACCCACACGAGCGGAGATAGCGGCTCCGAGGGGGGACCCAAAAACCTGGAGCAAATAAAATCAAAAGACCAAAAACATCCAAAAAAAGAAACAAAAGAAACAAAAAATAATAACAACGACGACGCAACCAGCGGTTGCAGCCACAATGTTAACAGTACATCGAGAGCGGTACTAACCACGACAAAAACGAAGAATAACACAATGACAGTGAAGGCAGACGAAAAACGGAGAATAGCAGACAGTCTGGTTCAGACTGAGATCCCTGCGGTGTTCGGGCGCAGCAAAAAAATGATGCGAACGCCAGAGCGTCCTATTAAGGAAAAGCGAGAAACTCTGCAGGACGCTTCAGGTGTTCGAGCGGTGGAAGATAATATCAAGAGCACCGAAAATTCGATTGTCACTGCTGCGATCGTTACCGAAGCGACCGATGCAAGGGTCGCAAATCCGACATTGCAACGAAAAATCCAGAATCCAACGAGGAGATTACGGCACGAAAAGCAACGAGTGACCAGACCCCGCTTGATTGCACCGCAAACGTCGAAAATGTGGCGGAAGTACTGCACTCGGAAACGGAACGCGATAACCTCTCCCAAGGATGGTTTCAAGGTACAATTGCGGCCCAGCGATACGAAGAAGAAAGGCTACTCCGAAAAGCGGTAGATGTTCTGAAAAGAATACACTCTGCATGCGACTCCCCAAAAATCAGCGAAGCAGCAAAGGAAGGGCTCCTTGAACTAGAGGAGCTCCTAGATCGCATAGGGCACTATCGGAGGAGCTGCTTAAGAGCCGAAGATGAACAGAAGGCTAAAGAGGCGCTTGGGGCGAAATCTAAAGGCAACGTGCAGATAGCTCCACCATTAAAAGTCAATAAAAGAATGGTGTCTAGCCCAATCGAAGGAGATCGGGATAAAAGAAGGAAGGAAGAGGCACTTCCAGACTGTGCTTACAAAAGAAGCGAAGAAAGCCGCAAAGAAACTCCATCAAATAAAGCCAGACAGTAAAGTTTGCACGGACGCCCAATCAGAAAATGGACTTGATGCAAAACAGAAAAGGCAGAAGCCCCGACAAAGGCCCCGGCAGCAGGTACTGCTCGTAAAGCCCCAAGATGGCCGATCCTACGCGGAGGTACTGCGGGACATCAGGGGAAACGTAAGGCCCGAAGACACCAATACTACCATTAAAGTAGTACGGCCAACGCGGTCGGGCCACATACTGGTCAAATTCGGAGCAGAGGCCGGCAATAAAGAAGCATTCTGCGACACAGTAAAGAAAGTCCTCGGCAAAAGCGCAACAATAGCCCCACTAGAGCCGATGGCAACGATCGAAATACGAGACATTGACTGCGTCACGGATCTGGCCGAGGTAGAAGAGGCCATCAAAAGGGAGTTCCCTAGCGTGGGAAGAATCAAAGCGAGACTGATACCAGAAAACAACAGGGGACAATGCGTGGCCATAGTTGACCTGACCGAAAAGGACACCGAACAATTCCTAAACAAGGGCAAAGTACGAATAGGGTGGGTTGCCTTTAGGAAACGGCGAAAAGCAACGCCTCTTCAATGTTTCAAATGCCTTGGTTATGGTCACACCACACAAGTATGCAAAGGACCCGATAGGAGTTCCCTATGTTACAAATGCGGTGAAATGGGACATAAAAGAAAAGTGGGTACGAAGGAGGCACACTGTACTCTTTGCAAGGATGCTGATCCAAAACCTGATTTTGGACACGTCTTGGGATCAGGAAAATGCCGGGTGTTCCAGGAAGCCCTAGCCAAGGCCAAATCAGAACTCCGATGACCCGCATCCTGCAGGTAAAACTACACCGCAGTTCAACCGCCCAAAATCTACTTGAGCAGTTTGCGAGGGACATGAACACCGACTTCTTGCTGCTGAAAATGGTACTGCCGCCATCTGGGTTCGGAACAGTGACTTTCAAGCGGAGAGTTGTGGGCGGGGGGGTGTTCTTGTGTGGGTTCGGTGGTCAGGGACCACCTTCTTTAGTGTGTACCTAACGCCTAACGAATCGATATCATCTTTCCTAGCCAAGTTCAGGCTTTGTAGGGCGCTGTCTCGAACGCCGAGGGCAAAGTGCTCGTTGGGGGCGACTTCAACGCTAAAGCAATCGAATGGGGCATGCCTCAGACGGATCTGCGGGGAAAATGAATCCTGGAAATGGTGGCCAGAACAGCCCTTGTCGTACTAAACTCCGGAAATACGCCGACTTTCCGCCGTATTGGCTGTGAGGGAACCATACCGGACGTGACATTCGCCTCGGAGTCCTTAGTACGGAGGATATACTCGTACAACTGGAAAGTACTAGAGGACTACTCAGCCAGTGATCATCAGTGCATTCTGCTTGAGATAAGTGATGCTGTCTCCCGACGTCCGTGCTCTCGGCCTTCTAAAACTGGATGGAACATCGGAAGGATGGACGTCGAGAGGTTCGTCGAGGTGCTCACAGCAGGTGAGCCGCTGCAGGGAGCTTCGGAGGGGATGGAAGAACTGGCAGCTCAATACGTGGTGAACTCTGCTATGAGCATCATTACGAATGCTGGCTGCGCTTCTATGCCCCGTCGAAGACCCCGGCACGGCAAACCCTCAGTGTACTGGTGGTCAACTGAAATCGCTGAAAAGCGAAGGGAGTGTCACAAGCTTCGATGGACGCGATAGTGCGGGGACTCTTCCCCGCCCATCCCGTCCGTGTTGACGCTGTCCATGGTGAAACAGTAGTCGAGTGCCCACTTTTCACGCAGCTGGAACTGGAGAAGGCAGTCCTCTCATTGAAAGCGAGGAAGGCTCCAGGTCCAGATGGTGTTCCAGCTGAGGTGTTGCGGCTCGTCTATCACCATTGTCCTGACTTGCCGCTCAGCGCATTCAGCGCTTGCCTACGGGACGGGGTTTTCCCGGTACGATGGAAGGTGTCGAGGCTCGTGCTGATCAGCAAGGGGAAGGGAAATCCCGAATCGCCGTCTGCATACCGCCCGCTATGCATGCTAGACACGGCTGGGAAAGTGCTAGTGAAACTCATCAAGGGAAGACTCACTGACGCGATTCGTGCTGCTGTGGACCTATCTCCTCGGCAGTACGGCCTTAGATCAGGACGTTCTACCATTGATGCGATTGCAGAGGTGGTGACTGCGGTCCAAAAGGCAGAGGCATATAGTCGCACCAAGCGACGGATCGTCCTGTTGGTGACACTCGACGTCAGGAATGCCTTCAACTCCGATAGATGGGTGGATATTCTGGAAACGTTGAAAATTTCTTTTCAAGTTCCAGAATATCTAATGCGGCCTTTGAGGGACTACCTAAAGGACCGAAGCCTGCTCTACGACACGACATAGGGCCAACGAAGGATGGAAATTACATCGGGTGTTGCCCAGGGATCTATTCTTGGTCCGGACCTGTGGAACGTGTCTTACGACGGGGTACTAAGACTTGAGATGCCAGATGAATCGCGCTTGGTCGGCTATGTGGATGATGTTGCGGCTCTGGTCGCTGGACGCACCGTTGGACAAGCGCAACTTAGGCTAGGTATGCTAATGCGCCGAGTGAGGGACTAGATGACTGCTCGCGAGCTCAGTTTAGCACTGGAGAAATCCGAATTGGTCATCTTGACAAAAAAGAGAATCCCTAGAGTAAGGATGATCAGTATTGGAGACATACAAATCGAATCGAAGCCAGCGGTGAAGTATCTGGGGCTACTGATCGACTCGAAGATGAGTCTTCGGGAATATCGTAGGGGGACCCAGCCCATCAAGAAGACGCCTCTTGATGAGTGCTGTAGGGTCAGTGCTACTGTACGGAGCAGAGGTATGGGGCGATGCTCTCAGGAAGGAGGTATACCGAAAACGTTTGGCACAGGTACAGAGAAGAGGAGCACTGAGGATGGCATCTTCGTATTCAACAGTCTCTGATTCGGCGGTGAGAGTGATTGCAGGCGTGATACCTGTCGCCTTCCTTGCTAGAGAGCGCCGCGCGATTTACCTGCGCCGAAACGAGGATGCGACTGGCAGCAGTCTTGGGCACGAAGAAAAGGTGGACTGCGCGCCTCATCCCGGATGTGAGACCGTGGCTAAATCGAAGGCATGGTGAGACTGACTTCTACCTGACCCAACTATTGAGCGGGCACGGGTGTTTTCAGTCTTACCTGCACAAGATTGGTAAGTCCCGGTCTCCTGATTGTCGGTTTTGCCCAGAAGAGGAGGACAATGCCTACCACACATTTTTTGCGTGTGCAAAATGGGTCAGGCTGCGAAGGAACCTCTTCAGGGAAACAGGAGAGCTCACCCTGGATAATATAGTCGCGGTGATGCTCGAATCGATTGACAAATGGAACCAGGTGGCACATTATGCTCGGGCAGTCCTAAAATAAAAAAGGGACTCACAGCAGCCGGGGGCGCTGGGGCTGGGGGATCGCTTGTCTGGCATTTCCTCTTTCCCTCTTCCCTCCCCTCGCTAGGAAAATGACTCCCCAGCTTGAAGGCGCCCCACGGCGTAACAAAACGAGACCTGGCCCGAAGTAATGTGTCAAACGGTTCCAGGCTGGGTTCTCAGGTTGACAGGGGAGGTGTTTAGTGGGTAATCCAGTCGCGCATGGGAGTCCCACACTATGTGCATAAATGGCATTCACTTCCCTACCACAAAGAAAAAAGGTGTTGGCAGTCTGGACAAATGAAATAAGACTCCAAGAAAGGATGAAACCAACCTCCTGGAGCAGCGTGCAGTTTGCGGGAACAAAAACTCTTGCATATGGCATACTTAAAAGTATTGTCGAAGGCGACGCGATTGGGGAGATCGCACTTATGGCTCATTGTTCAAGATATTTATTTATTTGCTAGTGTTAAAACTGATATACAGATTAAAAGTTCGGGCAGTGTTGAGATTTTACCTTTGACCGATGTATCCGCAGCAAAAAACAATTAAAGAAAAATGAAACAAGCAAGCGACTATATTTTATACGTGCTAATTTAATGAATGCTGTATGTAAAAAGGGAAGTGAAGTGACTGTACAAAAATTACAATAGGTTATGAATGTCAAATGTATTAGTGTTTTGCAGAATGACCGTGCGATGTGGTGTCGCCACGAATCCTATATTTGAATATTTAAACGTTAACAAAAACTATAAAATTGATACATTTTAATACTCCCACCTTTTGTTAACTACCAGATAAACCAAAAACTATGTTCCAATAAAACTATTGCCATAAGGGCCAATGCAAAATAATTGAATGAATCATTAACAAAAATCTTGATTGAATTCAAAAATGTAATCAAAATGAAAAAAGTAAAATTCAATTTGTCATGCCCAATGATTGCCATATAAATTCAAATCGACTTTTTGGTAATGCTTTTGTCAAACCGTCTGCCAATTGATCATGACTTGAGATTGATTCAACTGCCAATTCCTTTCGTTCGTGCTGTTCCCGAATAAAATGATAAGCCACATCAATATGCTTTGTTCGACGATGGAACACCGGATTTTTAATCAATTTCACCGCACTTTGGTTGTCGATGTACAAAGTTGGTTCGTTCACTTGATCCGGTACGATTTCATTCAATAATCTTTTCACCCAAATCAATTCGGATGTCGCTTCAAAAGCAGCAATATATTCAGCTTCAGCCGTTGATTTCGATACACTTGATTGCCGTCTTGAACACCAAGTTATGGCGCTATTATTCACAGTAAAAATGAAACCAGTTGTCGATCTGCGTGTATCAAGATCGCCAGCATAATCCGAATCGCTGTATCCATTGAATGTAATTTCACCCGTTGTAGAGCCGTACAAAATACCACGATTCAATGTACCATTTATGTATTTCAAAATACGCTTCGCCGCATTCACATGAGTGATCGATGGTTTTTCCAAATAACGACTGGCCACGCCGATTGCATACGAAATGTCAGGTCGTGTTCCCATTGCCAAATACATAATGCTGCCCACAAGTTGTCGCTACGGAAAATTTGATGGATCGCTGTCATCGTATTGCGATAATTTTTGATTTGTATCGCTTGGTACTCCCACTGAAACACAATTTTCCATGTTGAACTTTCGAATAACCTTGCGTGCATATGCCGTTTGATGTATAAAAATCGATCCGTCGTTCAAACGATCAATTTCAATACCAAGAAAACACCTGGCGTCGATTACTTTTATCTCGAACTTTTGCTTCAAATGATTGATGATCTCATCGATCACATCATCACTGTCACCGAAAATCATGCCATCGTCAACATAAATACATAAAATAACTGTGTTTTTCCCCATCTGACTTTGCAAAAACACATGGATCAGGCAATGATGATTTAAAGCCGAATTCTTCGATCAAATCCTTAAACTTTTGATTCCAGCATCTTGAACTTTGTTTTAAGCCATACAAACTTTTACGTAACTTGCATACCTTGTTTGTATCATCGCTGAATCCAATCGGTTGTTTCATGTACACATTTTCACGTAGATCTCCGTATAAAAATGCTGTTTTCACGTCAAATTGTCGCATTTTCAATTTCTTTGCCGCTGCAATTGAAAATAATGTCCGAATTGAATCAAAACGCACCACCGGACTGAAGGTTTCTTCATAATCAATTCCATGCTGTTGATTAAAGCCACGTGCCACTAACCGCGCTTTGTATCGTTCAATTGAATCATCCGGATTACTTTTCACCTTGAAAACCCACTTATTATCGATGACCTTTTGATCGTGTGGTTTTTCGACCAATTTCCATGTGTTATTTCGCACCAGTGAATCGTATAACTCTTGCATTGCTTGTAACCACCTATCGCTGTTCGGTGATTCAACTGCTTCCCGATACGTTTGAGGCTCATCATCAATTGCAATAAGTGCCATTGCAACCAATGTCGTTTGATTCCGATTACGTGTACGCGATTCAAGTATATTGTCCTCATCAATATCAGTCAAACCCGTTGTTCCACGCTTGACAATTCTTGCCGCCTGTTGTTGTTGTTGTTCGGCCGTTGCTGCCGTTGCGGTTGACGTTGATGCATCACTTGACTCCGCTTTATTTTGTTCAACATTCGATTGCTCAAGCTTGAGCTCATCCTCATTCTCATCCGTTTGTACCGCTTTTTCCTGACCACCGTGTACTTGTGCCAAGATTTTTATTGTATTAAATTCATCCGATAAAAATTTCACATCGCGAACCACCTCGATTTTCCTTGTATCCGGATCATAAACACGATAACCTTTGATATTATCGTCAAATCCAACGAAAATACATTTCTTTGATTTTGGTTCCATTTTACGACGTTTTTGTTTCGGTACATGAACGTATACACCAGTGCCAAACGAACGAAGATTTTCGACCTGTGCCGGTTTACCACACCACAATTCATATGGTGTTTTATTCTTGACCGTGCTCGTTCCAGTGCGATTTAAGACATATACGGCCAAATTTACAGCCTCCGCCCACAAATTTTCATTCAAACCCTTTGCATGTATCATTGAACGTGCTGATTCAACGATCGTACGCATCTCACGTTCTGCACATCCATTCTGTTCCGGTGTGTATTTGACAGATCGACGATGTTGAATTCCATTTTCCTCAAGAAAATGATTCACTTCAGCATTATCACATTCCGTTCCTTGGTCCGATTGAAATGCCTTGATTTGATGGCCCCACTGTTTTTCGCTAAACTTGATGAACGTCTTGAGCCTGTCAACGACTTCAGCCTTGTTTTTCAAACAAGAAATGAATCGCATGTGTGAAAAATCATCCTTGAATACAACAAAATATATCGATCCACCAATTGAGTTATCGTATGGTCCCCATAAATCACCATGGATTATTTCACCGCATGCCTTTGACTTTTCTACACGTGATTCAAAACTCAATCTGTGCTGCTTGCCATATGCGCATCCATCACAATCAAAATCCTCATCGATGAATTCAATGTTCCGATTTCGTAAAATTTTTCGTACATATGCAACATGCTGATGTGCCAAACGTTCATGCCACATTTGCAATGTGAGTGTTTTCATTGCCACATGTGCCGCTGATTTTTCACATTCCGATGCTTCAATAGGTTGTATAATCATTTGCCATAGACCACCTCTACGCAATGCAATCGCTACCACTTTGTCTTCATCATAGAATTTGAATGAATCCGCATCAGCTTTCAACTTGTGACCATTGTCCAACGCTTTACTTGATGAAAAAAGATTCACGCATCCGTCCGGTACGAAAAGAACATTAACTAATGTTTTTGAAATCCATTTCTCACCTGTGAATGTTAATGCTTTCACATTGCCGCGTCCAATGCCTGTCATTTTCGATCCATCACCGATGGTAACTGGAATGGGTGTTTGCAATTTCTTGTAATTTTCAAGCCAATCGATTCGATTACACATATGAGATGTTGCACCAGAGTCGACAAACCAAGAATCCCGTTGTTGTTGCTTTAAAATTGATTCATTCGCTTCACACAAAAATGCCTTCGATTCAGTTTCATCTTTGTTGCTTTTGTCACCTTTGGAATGCTTCAAATCAGGGCAATTCCGCTTGTAATGTTGATCGCTACCACATTTAAAACAACGACCCTTTTGTTTGCTTTGTGATTTTTCACCTTGACTCTTCTTATTCTTCTTTTTATCGCCATCCCGTTTTGCGAAAAATGCTTCACTTTTCTCAGCCGATTCACCACGTTCAGCTTTTCGTGTGTTGATGCGATGCTCTTCCAACATTAATCTTTGTGTGAGATTATCCAATGTTTTCTCAGCTGTTGCCGTTGAATCCCAAGCGCTACTCAAATGACTATATTCATCCGGCAAACTTGATATTAATTTCGAAATCAATATCTCATCCGAAATTACATTGCCAGCATCACGTATTTGCTGCACCAAATATTCCAATTTTGCAATATTTGTAGCCATATCGTCCGATGAATTGCACTTGTATGAATAAAATCGTTCCATTAACAATTGTTTACCAGCATCGTGCCTTTGCTCGTATACAGCATGCAATTTTGTCCACATTTCAGCCGATGTATTGCAACGAACTATGAGCTGTGTTTGCTTTCGTCCAATCGATGTAACAATGATCCGCTGAGCCTTAGCATCTTTTTGTTTCCATTCAGCAATTTCCTTCACCTTTGGATCCTCTGTTGTTGCCACGGGCGATTTACTTGTTCCATCAACAATATCGAAATAACCAGCCGCATTCAAACATACGTTCACTTGAAATCGCCACGTCATCCATTGACTAATATCTTGTAACTTGTCAATTTTAATTACTTCGGTTTCCATTGCAACGCTATTATTTTATTCCTTTTGACCAAATAAAATAAATTTCAACGATTTGTCCGCAAAATTTCATCCTAACGTAACACCAATTGCTCAGCTACTCTGTTCAATACAATACAATTGTTCCAGAACGTTCGTACCGCTGCACGCGTTTGCCTGTGCTGTGTCAGTGAATTTCACAATCGTATCAACTATTGCGTCACCCTCAATTTTTGCTCACCAAAAATTCTTTTCCCTAATTATTTTGCGTTGTCTGGGCCCATAACCTGTTGAGATTTTACCTTTGACCGATGTATCCGCAGCAAAAAACAATTAAAGAAAAATGAAACAAGCAAGCGACTATATTTTATACGTGCTAATTTAATGAATGCTGTATGTAAAAAGGGAAGTGAAGTGACTGTACAAAAATTACAACAGGTTATGAATGTCAAATGTATTAGTGTTTTGCAGAATGACCGTGCGATGTGGTGTCGCCACGAATCCTATATTTGAATATTTAAACGTTAACAAAAACTATAAAATCGATACATTTTAATAGGCAGTTCTAAAAGATAAAGGGGCCTCACGGCAGCCGGAGTCGTCGGGGCTGGGGGATCGCTTGTCTGGCAATTCCTCACCCTCCCGCTGGAGGAGGATTCCCCAGTTTGGAGGCACCTCATCGCGTAACATAACCAAATCTGGCCCGTAGTAGTGTGTTAAACGGTTCCAGGCTAAGTTCTCATGATGACAGGGGAGGTGTTTAGTGAGTAGTCCAGTCGCTTGCGAGCATGGGAGCCCCACACTCAGTGCGAAAGTGGCACTCACTTCCCAACTACAAAAAAAAACCTTTCAACCAACTTACATTTTATCATCTCTAACGAGGCGAAATATTATCACAGATCATACTTAGCTGAAGTTCGAGCGTAATTATATAAGTAATTGTTTGAGATGGAACCCCACGCAAAAATACATTGACCCCAATAATACCCCAAAACAATATTTTTTTTCAATCCACCTCAAACGTTATGAAGAGTTGTAGGAGAGGATCGAGTTTTCGTCTGGGTTAAACATTGTGGTGGCATCTACTCGTACGTACAAAGCATTGTCATCATCTCAACAAGTACTCATATAATTACAATCGAACTCCACTTACTCGTAGATTCGTGTGGTCTACATAGTAATTTTCTGATGAACTTTTCCTTAATTACAGACGAAAACAGATTAATGTCTACGCCTCCTAAAGGTCCAAGCAGCGCAACAGGAGCTGTAACGAAAACACCAAAAACCCCAGCCGCTGTAAAGCATCTTGACCCGATTCCGGCTAAGGCTGTCGAAAAAAATCTAGACAATGTCCTGGAAACGGTAAAGCAATTGGACGACCGTTGCACATTTACGAAATGTAAAATGAAAACAAATCTGATGGGACAAACTTGCGAATTTTGTCGCGATCGATTCTGCTTCAAACATGGCCTGCCCGAAATACACGGATGTGGCGAGGCTGTCCGCCGCGAAGAACGAAAGAAATTCCTGCATCCGGAACCCGCCAAGACTGCTCGTCAACGTGAAGACTTGGCCAAGGCAAAAACAAAGTTGCACGCGAAGCTGAACGACATGAATCAATCACGCAAGCAGAAGCAACCGGGTGCGAACAAATCGAAAAAATAACAAGGTAGTACTTGTATTTGTATTTAAATTTAATTATTTATTTATGATACCATCCTTCCTTTTTTCTTGGCTAATCATCAAAGAAGACCACTCGCCACTGACAAGATGCAACGTCGACGCGCTGTGCTGCGGCTGTATCCGACAGGAGGAAGGTAAGTGAAGCAAGCACATATCACATATCGCAAATATATATTTACGAGTATCTGAAATCATTTAAAATGCAAAGCTATTGCATTGGTTTAAGATCGAAAATGCCCATATGCGAGCTCTACATCTAATTGCCCTTAGCTACAGCGGCGATTGCCATTGAGAAAAAAACGACCAGCTTTCTGGAAGCTTCACAGGTCCAGCTTTGGTCGGAAAGGCACGGCCCGGGTTTCCTTTCCGTACAACAGATGCCGCGTCTTCGCTTCCACAAGCCACTTCTTTCATCATGCAAAATACACAAATTAAGATACAACACGGCAAATACGAGTGTAGAAAAATCAAATATTGTAGCTTCGCTCCAAGAGGCACATTTAAATTGTTAAGCTAGCACGGAACTTGCGAAGTCAAAGGCATCTGCGAAGTGATTGATCCATTATTAATTCAACACGGTGGCCAATAAAAGCGCCCGGTAAATATATTATACCAGGCCAGGCTTCGATTGGGATCTGCAAATTTATACTTCATGAACGGTTCAATTACAAATGTACTTTTTATAGAGTTATTTCCTTTTCGATTTTAATATCTGTTACCTACATTCGGCCTGAAACGTGTTGCCTGGAAAGGCTCATCGGAAATGCTAATGCCGTGGCATTTGCAATCTCGTGTATTTTTTTATGTTCATTAATAAATCGCCTATTACTTTGTGAATTAGAGGATTGTACAGGGAGAATTGAGGGTGGCTCGCGAGGACCTTGATAAAAGGGATCGCTTTTGAGGTATGTGAATCAATCACGGTTGAAGAAAAATGCTTGTTTTGAATTATTTCATCATTCAATCATTAGCGCGGCGTTTGATTAAAATCTAATGCATCAATTGATTTTATAATTAAAATGTTTATCTTTACTTAAACATTTAGTTAGGACATCTTCTGGCATATTTTCAGTAGATAAGTACTTTAACATTATAATTTTATATTCTACAACTTGTCGTAGAAAATGATGTTTAATATCAATGTGTTTACTACGGCTATGATAAACATGACTTTACAACTGTTTTGTGCTGACTGACTGTCATTGAACAAAGTTACTGATAAATGTTTACCTAAACATTTGTTGTAGTCAAGGCTGCTTTGCCTTGCCTGATGAGAATCCGTCGATTTCAAGTACTGGTACTTGAACAAGATGTATTTGCCGTTGATTATTATACAAGGGGAATAACAAATTTATGGGAACAAAAGTAGTTCCCATAAATTTGTTATGCTAAACAATGTGACATCTGCCTTGCAGACAGATAGATCATATTGCGCGAGTTACGGCACTATCCGCCAAACAATATCATAACAAGCCAACATGTGCCTCATAACCTTCAATGTAACGTAAATCCCAGACATGTTGTTTGCACTTTTTCAAATTTTACTTTTTCATAACGTAACATAATTCCTAGACTTCTCATTTGCACGTTTCGCTAAAGTTAAATGCACTTGTTCATGGAAATGTAATTTAAAGTCGTAAGCACTTTTGCCACATAAATAGAAATGTACAAGATTGTATCAGGCAGTTAATTTTCGGAAGCTAGCGGAAGCTATGCCAAAATAAACAGTGATTTAAAAATTAAAAGTTTGTTTTCAAGGGATAACTTCATAGTTACCCTAACTGGCGCAGTCGGAAAAGTAAAGGGCGGAAGACGATTTCGTTAAAAGTTACTTAAAACCGTAAAGTTTCCGACGGATTATCGGTTCGCGAAGGGTGATCGCCCACGGTTCGGTAACTGTAAATTGTGTAGTGCAAGTGACGAAGGATTATCGTTGCCATAGCAGGCTCAGCGAAGGCATATCGCTACTCGAGCAGACAATTAAGGAAGGAAATGAGAAATCAGCTAACCATCATCTTCAAGTAAGTTCTTGGCCAATGCCTCTTTTCCATAAAACAAAATCATCATCCAATAAGCCCTATAATACGTTCACTAGGCTATTTAAGCAAAATAACTCTTCTACTCGTAGATTAAGTGATTCTAATTCAATTAAATTGAGTGAGAGTGAAAATAAATTTATTAGTTCAAGTGTTAAATCTAAGTTCTCCGCGAGTGAAAATAATTTAAACGACCCGAGTCATCATTCAATCAAATCCCCAAACATTTTATCGGATTCACGTAGTTTGTTCAGATCGCGTAGTTTGACAAAATTAACTAACCCAATTATTAATTACGGAAGAGCAATTAATACAAAAAATAGTGCAATGGCAAACGCTGGCACAAGTGCTCAATCTACAATTACAACGACTGATATTTTTAACTCATTACGGGTACCCGACGCAATTAAAGACCTTCCGCGGTTCGAAGGGAACCCCAGATTACTTTTCGATATCCTCGATAATGTCGAAGAAATCCTTGACCTCATTCAGGTCACCAGTGGTTCGTCCTATGGCCATTTGTTATTAAGGGCCATTATGAATAAAATTGTTGGAGAGGCCAATGAGGTCCTCAACATGTATGGTACGCCATTGAATTGGGATCTTATTAAAGAAAATCTCATCCTTCACTACGCCGACAAGAGGAATGAAACTTCCCTTATACGAGGCTTGCATACATTGAAACAAAACAGTGATTCTGTGAAAAAGTTCTATAGTGAAATAGTGGAAATACTCAGTAGCATGAAAAATCATGTGAGTATTCACGAAAAGGATCCTAGTGTGATTTCGGCTAAGAAAAATCTTTTCGCGGAAATGTGCTTAAACACATTTTTATCGGGTTTAAAAGAACCTCTTGGTTCCACCATTCGTGCAATGAAACCCACAAGTTTAGCAGAAGCATATGCATTAAAGAACAAAATTTACTCTATTCCAAGTCAGATCCGAACAGACAAATTAGCGCACCTAAACATCTATTTCCACAGCCACCTAAATTGTTATTTCCACAGGACGTATTTAAACCCAAACCTGTGTTCCCTACAATGCCATCATCAAACTTTGGATATTATCTATTTATTCAACCAAATAGGCCTAACTTTACACCCCAACAAAAACCATTTAATATTAACCAATTTCAAAACCCCTTCATTAGACAGCAACAATTCGGAGTCCCACGAAACCCGCAACTAATGCAACGGCAAATGCCATTCCCAAATAACCACGCTAACTTCCAACAAAGACCACCTATATTTAACAACAGACCAAACAACGGACCATCTCAAAAACCGGAACCTATGGAAATATCAGGTACAATCAGGAGGAATCAACTTCAACAAAGAACTCAAGGAAGTAACTTCTTCCGCTCAACAAGACCACCAAACTTCATAGCAGAGGAATTACTCAACGCTGGAGAACAGGACTCGTACCCCCTCAGACAACCAGGTTACATAAACAACCCAAAAGGATCCCTTTTGAATGTTGAAGAAATGAATACCGAAAGTGGTAATCCGGCGCACAACCCTTATAATTTAGATCATTATTACTCCCAATATTATTACGAAGATGAAGATCCCTCCTTGTACTTTAACCCGAATGAAAATTATCATCCAATTACTGACGCAGAAGAAGAAATAATAAATAAAGAAAATTTTCCTATGATTGCCTCCCCGAACCAATCGGATACCTAGATATCAATAAACATGGCAATTTACTACCCTATGTTAACATTTCATCCCCTTTTGGTCGACCATTGAGATTTCTAATAGACACGGGAGCATGTTCGTCATTCATTAACCCCGAGTATATTGGTCCTTGTGACATCAAATCAATAAAGCCCATTTCAATTACCACTGTTCTCTCTAAACATGAAGTTCAGGAAGAAGTTTCATTACCGAACTTCACTGAATTTAATCAACCTGGCAACTCACGATTTTTAATATTCAAATTTCATGGCTATTTTGATGGATTACTTGGAGTGGATATTCTTAGTTATCTCGGAGCTAAAGTTGATCTAGGCAACCAGGCAATTGTCACCAATAATGCCACACTCCCCTTAAAATTTAAGCCAAATTTCATGCCCAACAAATACATTATTTTACCAGAAACAAGAACAATTGTCAAACTTCCCGTTGATGTACAGAACGGAGATGTTTACATCAGATCAAACAAAAAATCTCCTGATTTGGTAATTTCCGAAGGAATCTATACTGCAATTAATTGGTATGCACCCGTTGAAGTTTCCAACCTTTCACAGAAGGAACAAATTCTTTTACTTGAACATCCCCTGATGGTAGAAAATCTTTCAGATCGTTATGAACAAATTAACAATTTAAATGTATGCTATGAGAAAGAAGAATCATTATCGGCTTCATATGATGATATCATTAGTCTACTTCGGGTATCACACTTAAACAATGAAGAGCAGAAAGGACTGTTCAAAATCTGTCGAGAATACGACATTTTCTTTCGGGAAGGACAAGATTTGACCTTCACAAATCAAGTGAAGCATCGAATTAGAACATCCGATGAATTACCCATATATACGAAGTCCTATAGATATCCTTTCATCCATAAGGAGGAAGTCCGTAACCAAATCTCTGATATGTTGAATCAAGGCAGAATTCGCCCCAGTTACTCGCCTTGGAGCTCTCCAGTTTGGATTGCCCCAAAAAAACCAGACGCGAGTGGCAAACAGAAATGGAGATTGATTATCGACTATAGGAAATTGAATGAAAAGACGATTGGTGATCGATTTCCTCTCCCGAATATCAATGACATCCTCGACAAATTAGAAAAATCAATGTACTTCTCGACGCTGGATTTAGCGAGTGGGTTCCACCAAATAGAGATGGACTCCCGCGATGTTCCGAAAACGGCCTTGACTGTCGAAGGAGGTCATTACGAATATGTGCGTATGCCATTTGGGCTAAAAAATGCACCCTCGACGTTCCAGAGAGTGATGGATAATGTGCTAAAAGAACTGCAGGGCACAGTTTGCCTCGTCTATTTAGACGACATAATAATATTCTCCACTTCATTGCAAGAGCACAGCGAAAATCTCAAAAAAGTATTTCAAAGACTTCGTCAAGCAAATCTAAGGTCCAGCTTGATAAATCCGAATTCCTCAAAAAGGAAATAGCTTTCCTCGGTCATCTGGTCACAACTCAAGGTATTAAACCAAATCCTAATAAAGTTCAAGCAATTATCGATTTCCCCGTTCCAAGAACCACAAAGGAGATAAAATCTTTCCTCGGCTTGCTCGGTTATTATCGAAAATTCATCCGAGACTTGCGAGATTAACCAAACCACTTTCAGAATGCTTAAAAGAGGGCCGACGCATTTATCTAAACGATCGTTACATAAAATCATTCAACTCCTGCAAAGATATTCTCATGAACGATCCCCTTCTCCAACACCCGGATTTTAGCAAACCGTTCCTCCTAACGACAGACGCAAGTAACTTCGCAATTGTTGCAGTATTATCGCAAGGCCCAATCGGCAGCGATAAGCCAATTTGCTACGCGAGTAGAACGTTGACCGATTCTGAGATTAACTATTCTACAATTGAGAAGGAGCTCTTGGCCATCGTTTGGGCCACAAAATATTTCCGCCCGTATCTCTTTGGTAGGAAGTTTAAGATTGTGACAGACCACAAGCCACTTACGTGGATGATGAATTTAAAAGATCCAAATTCGAGATTGATACGTTGGAGACTCAAACTAGAGGAGTACGAATATGAACTATATTACAAAAAGGGTAGTCAGAACAGTAATGCAGACGCCTTAAGCCGCATAAAAATCACACAAAGTACAGCCAATGATGTCGAAATTAACGTGAACGATACCGCTAGGACGTCTACACAGAGTACTTGAGGTTCTACAGTGCACTCTGCGGAAGAAGATCTGAATACCGGAATACCAATATCTGAACGTCCCCTGAACGAATTTTCTCTTCAATTAATACTGGAGGAAACTATTAGAATTCCTAAATCCAGTTTAGAAATGCCGTTCTGGAACAAACAACGCCGTATAATTCGAATGCGGCAATACACAGAAGCAACTCTTGTCGATATCTTCAAGAAATTTATCCCTCCCAATGGATTAACCGCGATATATACCACAGACGAAATTTTCAAAATTGTACAGGATACTTACACAAACCACTTTTCACAGTCCAATAGTTTCAAAATAGTCAGATGCATGGAAATCCTGAAAGAAATCTCTGAAGACGACGAACAAGATGGTCTAATAACGGAATACGATCTAAATAGTAACCATCGAGGCATTAACGAGACTCTTGCTCATCTCAAAAGAGAATATTACTTTCCCTTTATGAAGAATATAATTAGAAAAATCATCAATAATTGTGAAAAATGCCAGATACTAAAATACGATAGAAATCCCCAAAAACCAAAACATCAGACCCCGGACACTCCCAAAACACCTTTAGACATTCTACATATGGATATTTACACAATTGACAAAAAGTACATATTAACGATCATTGATAAATTTTCAAAATTCGCGGCAGCCCACATACTTTCAGCTCGAAATAGCTTAAATATCATTAAATCCCTCAAACATTTTATCAACCTTCTGGGACGGAATCAATATTTACCCAACTGCTTTTACTGAAATAAATTTTAAATCGCCAAATAGGAACGAAATCAAATTGAAACGTTTGGGTAGCTACCAGTTCACACATACTCGCCTTGCGAAGGAGTTTGCAACCAACGCTGAATTCAAGGATCTGCATACGGCCACCACAACAGCTACAAGCATCATCCTCGTTGCAATCGTCATTTGTTACACCTCCTGGAAGATAATCACCAAACTCATCCGTCAGCAAAATACTCCACCTGTAATAGTTCAAGCCAACGAACCTGCAAGGACACAGTTCTTTTCGCGGCCACCTTACACTAAGGGGGGAGGAGTTACGGCACTATCCGCCTAATAATATCATAACAAGCCACCACGTGCCTCATAACCTTCAATGTAACGTAAATCCCAGACATGTTGTTTGCACTTTTTCAAATTTTACTTTTTCATAACGTAACATAATTCCTAGACTTCTCATTTGCACTTTTCGCTAAAGTTAAATGCACTTGTTCATGGAAATGTAATTTAAAGTCGTAAGCACTTTTGCCACATAAATAGAAATGTACAAGATTGTATCAGGCAGTTAATTTTTCGGAAGCTAGCGGAAGCTATGCCAAAATAAACAGTGATTTAAAAATTAAAAGTTTTTTTTTTTAAGGCATAACTTCATAGTTACCCTAACTCGCACGACATAACAATTGCTCATCCAAAGTTCAGGTGTAAAATTGCAAGCGCAATGCGTTCATCTACCTAGCGAAGAAATAGATCACATTGCGCTTGACATGAGAACAATTATTTTGTCGAGCGCGCATGAATACTTTCAGAAGCTAGGAATGTTATGTGCTTTAGACAAAACGCGTGTCTAATTGCATTTTAAATTTTCATGCTACGGTAATATTATTTGACTGGATACGAATTCATATTAGCAAAGATGTGAAATAATAGATATGAATTCGTACATCCTCCCCCACGTTGAATGGTCCGTTCAAACTGCTTCTTGGGTGACTAGTAGCCTGTGTTTCCTTGGTCGCGGAATCGGCCGTGGTGCTGGAGCTATATCCCGAAAATTTCGTAGTTTGCAACCGAGATAACTTCCCAATGAAATTATTAAAATCAGGCTGATGTATGCGATCGCGTATTGATGGATATCATGCGTGTCGATTTCATTGGGGATAGACAAGTCTTGAGCCTGGAGTTGTCTCTTTAACGCTTCCAGATCTGCTGCATATGTTTGGTAATGCTCCCAGGTTTCGTTTGGAGGTTTCGTTACGGCATTCTCGTCAGGCTGATGCATCCTTGTATAGGAAGTCCCAATCTTACTCGTATAGATCCGGCGTGCTTGGATGGTTACAGTATCTGATTTGAGTGTGCAATCGGAATGGAGTTTGAGAATCCCTGAACCTTGCAGGACCCTTGTTGAAGTATTACCAGCGCAGACAATGTGGACTATTAGCCGATTTGTGAGAACATAAATCCACTCATTAGTAAATAGAATTTGGTTCCATAGCGAGGAGGTTTTAAGTTCGACTATATTGCATTCAGCTGCGGACGGGATGTCTTTTAGAAGCGTGACTTCACAAATACTTATGTTAGATTCTTTGTGATACAATGGATGAGACTGCTTACAAATGTGGATGGTTGGATCCATCCAGGTATAAGTCATGTATTCCTCATCCGTAAGTGGATAATACATATCGCGATGCGAGCTGATTATAAGATATCGTGAATTGGGGAGTATTGCCATCAGCCGATTGTGGTTTACTGTTGGTATGGGATAGACCCTGAATAGGTCGAAGGTGACTGTGTTGACGAGTGGTACCCTCAATTCAAATATAGCGAAAACTTCGGCAAGTCTTGCGCTAATTGATGATATCCTGAATAACTGCAAAAAATTTTCATGGGCTATTGGAAGGCGTAGTGTCTCAGGTAAATGCTCCTTGATATTGGCGATCTCGACCCGTAATTGTTTTTGGGATAAGAGTGACGGATTGAAATTTCCATGTTGTGAATCACACTCGTTGTAGATTGATGATAGTTAATGTCATTTGGAACGATAATGTGGTGATGAGATTCGACATTTTATGCTGACTATCTTCACTCGCAGGACCTCTTGCTTCGTTGGCTAATCGATCTATCTGCTCCTCTATCGCTTTAAACCCTCGTCGCGAGCTCTGTTCACGCTTTCCAATAATGTTCAAGGTAGAATCAATGATCGAAGTTTGATTTTTTAGCAGCAAGTAAAATTTTTCTTGGTTTCCTTTCATGCCTTTTATCGTCAGTGACATCTGGTTGGCATATTCCTCGTCGAGCACGCCAAATAGAGATTTAGCCACATTGCCAACTATGTTGAACGCTCCTCTTTTATTTCGGACCTTCAATAATTGATTGATGCTCACGAGCTCATTTTGTAGGTGGTCAAAATGGTCTACCAATGTGAGGCAGCTATTAGTGGGTCCACGGTCACAAAGCTGCTGTAGCATGTTTGTCCCATTCTGTAATGTTGCAACGTCCGACCAATATGATCTTAAATCATAATATATCAGGAGTCTCCATTCACTCGTAGCTAAATATGAACTACCCAATGACTGGAAGTGTAATTCTGGTTGTGATCCTACAGTTGTTACTTCAATTCGTTCAGGGTTTACCAAAAGAACCAATAGACAAGCCAATAGCAAAGAAATAATCGATGTTCCTCTCGTTGCCTTTTTGTGTTTTCTTGGGGAATTATTTGAGCAACCCGGTTCTGGTTCTTTCTCCAACGGTCGCTTCTTAGAGCTGACTATCTCCTCCATATTTACCACGGGTTCCGGCTCGCCCCCGGCAGTGAGAGTGGTTTCTTCTATTGGCAATGGTGCAAGTTTATGAATGGGTCTTTTCAATATTCCTGATGCTGTTTTCACGTCAACCACACGCCTTGGTAAATTTTCGGAATTCTCCCGAGTGGCCACTTCATTATTGGCATATCGTCTTCCTTAATAATGACGACAGTACCCAGTTGAGCATTTTGGCTGACCTGCTTCCACTTCGACCGGTGCTGTAACTGGTTTAGGTACTCTTCTGACCATCGGCGCCAGAACTCGTGCTTGATGCTGCTCACTAGCTTCCATCTGTTAAATAGTCCAATATTTGTTGGCTTGGCTACAGCATCCACAGTAGCTGTTGGAGGCTCTCCGATGAGAAATTTTCCCGGCGTTAGCGCTGTGATGTCATTGGGATCTACCGACATTGGTGTTAACGGCCTTGAGTTTAAAATTGCTTCAATTTCCACAAACAGCGTGTGTAGCTCTTCATATGTTAGGGTTGCCGCTGAAGCTCCCCTAAGCAACAGGTGTTTTGCCGATTTAACGGCGGCCTCCCACATCCCTCCAAAATGTGGCGCCCGAGGTGGTATAAAATGGAACTCTATGCTCTTATTGTTGCAGACATTGCTATCTTCTCTTGAGCTTGCTGAGAATACAAAGACGTGGATAGCTCTTCAAGCTGATTATGGGCTCCCACAAAATTTGACGCATTGTCACAATACAGGTTTGTGCAATGACCTCGTCTACCGATAAATCGCTTAAGAGAGCCTATGAATGCTTCAGTGGTAATATCACTTACTAGCTCAATGTGTACCGCCTTGGTGGCAAAACAGCAAAATAATTTGTGGTCGTGTTCCTCTGCCGCGATAATGGATCATAATCGGTCCACAAAAGTCAACTCCAGCATTAACGAATGGGCGTGCAGGCTGTACTCGGGCCGATGGCAAGTTCCCCATGAATTGAGAAAACATCTGCGGGCTCGCGCGAGAGCATCGTACACATCGCTGAACAATGGCTCGTGCTAATGTTTTCCCTTTTATTGGCCAAAAGCGTTGTCTCGTTATTGCAAGCAGTGCTTGGGGACCTAGATGGCATTTGTCTTGGTAGATGTCTGTCATCAATAACTTCGTTAGTGGGTTTTTGTATGGTAGCAGGATAGGATGCTTGGCATCGTAAGATAAGTTTGATGCTTCCAATCTTCCTCCGACTCGTAATATGCCCTGTTCGTCAATGAATAATGCCAGACTAACTAACTGACTGGTTTTGTTGATTTCCTTTCCGTCCTTCAAGGCCCTTATAACGTCGCGAAATTCATCCTTCTACAAATGTTTCACCATGACTTCGATTGCTCTGGCTAATTCTTGACTGGGGAATGATTTCAATAACAACGTAGTGGCTCGTTGCCTTTGACTAATGCGATCTACGAACCTCAATACATACGCAATGATTCGTTGTAGTTTTTTGAAAGAATTACCCTGTTGTATGTCATCGATAAAGTCGGTCGAAGCAACTACAGTGGCGGCCATAGTTACTCTTTCTTTTTTCTTCTCAAGATCACACGTTGGTCCCTTTACATATTCCGGTGGCCACAGTAATTCTGTTCTATGCAGAAAACGTGGTCCATAGAACCAAATACTACATCCAGCTTACTCTGCAGGTGCAATGCCTCGTGATAAAATGTCGGCTGGATTTCTTTTTGAATCTACGTGACGCCATTGTTCCGGAATCGGTAATGACTGAATTGTTGACACGCGATTGGCAATGAAAGTGTTGTAGGAGGAAGCGGTGGAGTTGATCACGCAAGCAAGATTTGTGAACCGGTCCAAAATATATGTAAGACCTCTTCCAAGTGAAGGGCAGTCTTGACTCTTTCAGGTAGCTCCGCACCCAGTTTAGCAGCACAGAGTTCCAAGCGGGGAACAGTTATCACCTGAATTGGGGCCACTCGTGATTTTGCACATAAGAGGCCCATTAAAAGTCTGCCATCCTTTAAGGTAGATCGCACATATACAGCCGCAACATATTCCTTTTCAGAGGCATCACAGAATATGTGCAGCTGCACCTCCTTAGGTACTTCCTTGGCGAACATGTGCCTAGGAAACTGTTGTTTTTGTAAGATTAACAGGCCTCTGCGAAATTGCGACCATCTGGTGTGTATCACTTCTGGCAAAGCAGCATCCCAGCCTAACTTCAAACGCCAAATATCCTGAAGAAACAGCTTGGCCGTGACTATTATGGGGCCCATGATGCCCAATGGATCAAACATTTTGGCGATGTCGGAGGATATCGTCCTCTTGATAAATTTTGTATCGTCTGGATTCAGATTGATGTGGATTTCGAATTCGTCTTTTTTTGGAAGCCACGTGAGGCCGAGCGTTTTATGAAGTCTTCAGAGTGGCTTTTAAAATCCAGTTGAACCTCCTGGTCGTCTGGAGATATACTCTGCAATAGTCGAGAATGGTTGGCACACCACTTTCGAAGCTTCATTCCAGCGCCTGCCAGAATCCTTATTAACTCTTCTTGTGTTTGCACTGTTTCGATTAAGCTATTAGATCCCGTCATGACATCATCAACGTAAAAGTCGCGTTGCAGTATGTTACCGCCAAGGGGGTTTGTATGATTTGCATCTCGGGTGAGTCTTTGCAAGCATTTTGTCGCCAAATATGGAGCACACCTTGTTCCGTGCGTCACGGTATTAAGCTGATAGAAACGTAGTGCCTGGTTTGAGTTATTCCTCCACACCAATAACTGATAATTGCGGTCGTCGGGATGCAATACTATCTGACGATACATTTTTTGTATGTCAGCGGTGAAAACGTATCGGGGCAGTCGAAAATGAAGCAATATCGCAAATAGATCGTTTTGGATGGTTGGTCCAGTATAGAGGATATCGTTCAGCGAGACGTTCGAAGTTATTTTGCAGGAGGCGTCGAACACTACTCTAAGCTTAGTAGTACTGCTGCCGGGTTTCAGGATACAATGATGTGGAAGAAAATAATCCGGTTCTTCACATACTTGCGCTGTGACCTCTTGCATTTGTCCTAGTCTGATGTAGTCGCCCATGAGTTCTTGATAACACCGCTTGAGTTCCGGATTTTTCGCTAATCGCCGTTCAATTCCATAAAAGCGACGAATGGCAATGTCTTTTGATTCTCCTACCTTGTCGGGGTTGTTAGAGAAGGGAAGTCTCACCAGAAAGCGCGCATCTGATTGTCTTTGCGTTGATTGGCAAAAGTGAGTTTCACAGGGCCTTTCCGCTGCCGTATACTGGGACTTGGCATCGACGACTTCTTCTAATTTCCAAAATCTTTCAATCGTACTGTTCAGTTTTTGGTCTTCAGCAAGAACTCCACAAGTAACAGAGAGCGATTCATTTCCGCCAACCCTTCCTGCTACTATCCATCCCAGAAGTGTATTCTGTAAGACTGGCAATTCACTGCCTAGCTTTATTTGGCCGATCGCTAGAATATCGTAGAAATGTTCGGCGCTTAACAACAGATCTATGCGTTCCGTCAAATGGAAATTTGGATCGGCAAGCTTCAGATTCTTTGGTATGGACCACTGTGATATTTTCAACTCCATACATGGTTGAGGAGATATAATCTTGTCCATGACATGCGCTTCCAAGCGGGTGGCATATCCATTCAATTTCGATTGAAGGGTAACATGCACCCTTTTCTGTGCCCGTTCTGTAGATCCGCCAAACTTTTCAATAAAGGTCGAGTGGTAAGTTGATGCCAGGTTTAACTTCTTAACAATCCGTTCGGTGATCAGGTTGATTTGTGAGCCGGGATCTAATACTGCTCGGCATTCCACTGTTTTCCCATTATTGCTGATAAATTTTACAATGGCGGTACTTAAGAGCACATATTTTGTCATTTCGTGACTGCTAAGTGTAGTTAATGAAAGTGCTGCTCCGTCTTGCGGTGCCTTATGCCCTTCTGCCGATGCTGTTGAGCCTTCTGTTTGTGGTTTTGTTTGCCTTGCTTTGGAAACGGTCCCTAAGTGCAGAAGGCTGTTGTGTTTCTGGGCACACTCCTTACATCCTCGTGATGTACAGTTTACGGCCTTGTGTCTTGGAAACAATTCACGCACAATTTCTTGGCTTGAACTAGTTTCAACCTCTTCGACGGGGTCAATTGAAGAAAGTCCGGGGAGTAGTAGACTTGATGAGCCTGGTTACAAACTAGGCAAAAAGATGTCGTTACAGCAGCACTAGTAGACTTGATGTTCTTTTTACGAGGCTCGTTAAGTCGCTTCGTTTGATTGCCAAGTGCTTCCAAAGCTTGGAAACGCATTTCCAAAAAACTCAAAAAATCCTCCAATGACTGAAGATCCCATGGGTTGGCCAACGATTGCTCATACAGAGTGTGGGTTGCTGTATCGAGCTTCTTCATTAGGATCTAGCGTAACTACGTCAATATTTTGCAAGCCTCTTAAGCATTCTGCCGTTGTGTCGTGTAAAGACTTCACTGCTGCTGCGGAGGGCCTTTCACTTAGAATCGATGGTTGGGGTATCAACTTATGGAGGAGTGCGGTAACAAGTAGGCGTCGGATTTCGTAGCGCTCGTTGAGAGTCTTCCATACTGACTCATAGTTGTCGTCTGCTATGGCAAAGTTGCGGACGAGCTTATCAGCTTCTACTGTCAGGTTGGCCTTCAGGTACCACATCTTCTGGCTGATTATGTACCATTTGCGTAAACAAATCGCGGAACTGACGACATTGCAAGTATTCGCCTTCAAACTTCGGAAGCGTAATTTTTGGAAGATTTAAGCGTGGATTGGTTGTTATTGACGCTAGTGGTGCGGGTGTTGTATTCAGTTCGTCAAGCATCGTGTCCAATTTAATGAGCCATTCTTGTAGTATCTCCTCCAAGTTGATATGCTACTTTAGGTCAAGACCGTTTAAATCAGGATCTGTGGCGAATTCCCAAATTTGTTGCTGGTATTCCTCTAGTTGAGACCAGTATTGGTTTATTGAGGCAATTGCCACCTTACAAAACTGACGAGAATGTTCTTCAGTTTGTTCCAATCGCGAGAAGAGTCGTCGCAATGAATATGCTAGTGCGTCGTATCGTCTTAAGAGCTTAATAACATTTGCATCAATTGGTCTCACTGAGTCATCCGCTCACGATTGGCTACTCTGCTTAGCTGGGGCCATATCAATCGATTGTTCTTCTCCCCCTTGTTCAAGATGCCTCAGTTCTAGCAGTTTCTCTTTCAAGCGGGCCTGAAACTGTTGGAAGTTCGCTTGTGTCGTCTCATACAAACTACTTGTAAAGTAATCATGAGTTTCTGACATATCCTCCAGTTCACGGATTTTCGTATCCGTTTCTTCAAATACATCCCAGGCTGCCTCAATCCGGCGAAGCCTTTCTTCAAAATATTCCGCTTTCTTCTTGCGACTCACTGGATCCTTTTTGTAATTGACGATGATTCCATCAATTTCTGCAGCTAAACTCTTCTGTTGCTGTGCTAAGCGATCCATTGCGATTCTTCAATCCAAGCTGGTGATGTAGTGGGACAATCACGTCGGGGTCACCAAATGTTGAAGTCAAGGCTGCTTTGCCTTGGCTGATGAGAATCCGTCGATTTCAAGTACTGGTACTTGAACAAGATGTATTTGCCGTTGATTATTATACAAGTGCATAAACTTGTATAATGGCTTGCAAATTTTTCTTATGCAAGTGCATAAACTTGCATAAGATGTAGAGTTTCTTAATTATTATACAAGTACATAAACTTGTATAATGGTTGCTGCTGAATCCTTATTAAAAATCTCTCCGATCCTTGTATCGGGAGATTGTCCAAAAATATTCCAATGAAAATGCTTTACTGATGGTCAAAACAAGACTGACTTTAGTTGTTGTCTTACCTCTACTGAAATCTATTTCTGAAATACATATTTCGTGGGAACAAAAGTATTTCCCATAAATTTGTTATGCTAAACAATGTGACATTGCAAGTGCAATATGTTCCATCTGCCTTGCAGACAGATAGATCATATTGTGCGCGACATAACGATTGTTCATCCAAAGTTCAGGTGTAAAATTGCAAGCGCAATGCGTTCTATCTACCTACCAGATAGATCACATTGCGCTTGCCATGAGAGCAATTATTTTGTCACACAATGCCATATATTCAGCTTCGGTGCTTGATAGGGCCACAGTTCTTTATTTTCGGCTTTCCCATGACACTGCTGAATTTCCCAATTTAAGTACATAACCAGTATATGAGCGACGGTCTAGCTGATGAGAACCCAAACCGCATCTACATATCCTGTAACACTCAATGAGGATTTTTCATATACAATGTTATAATTAATAGTCCCTTTTAAATATCGCATTACACGTTCCGCTGCTTTCCAGTCTGTATCAGAATGACAATTTTTAAATTGGCTGAGAAGGCTTGCTTCATGCATAATATCTGGCCTAGTACAAACGGCTTTGTACATATCACATCCCACTAGACTTCTATACTTGGACTCCATATCAGTTTGGTCTCCTTTCTCAAGCTTTATGCCACATTCCAGAGGTGTACTTACAGGCTTACAATCAGTCATATTAAATTGATCGAATACTCTCTGTATATAGTTTTTCTGATCCAATGTAATTTGATTGTGTCTTTGATTTAATCTCATTCCTAATACATGTGTAGCTCGGCCAAGATCTTTTGTTCCGAACCTTTTCATCAGTTTCTCCTTGAGCGCTTTCTTTTCTGGTGTATCTTTACTTAAAAAAAATAAAATAAAATAGTGTTAAATTTGTGTCTATTTATAAATAAATCCAAGTATTTATATTTTAAAGTTATAGCAATCGTGACCCAATTGTGCCATAAACTCATTATCGACGTTTTGTACCAGTGACCCCATTTCTGTGATCGACTGACCATAGTGCTTTTAATGAAAGTTATATTTATATTTGAACCGTAAGCACATTTTACCGCTTTTTAAATTCGTGACGAATCTGCTTTTAATTAATTCATTGATTCTACTGATTTGTGCTGAATCTGCAATTTGTGATAATTGAGTGTTGGTTTTAATATTGAGCAATTAAATAAACAATCATACAACCTTGACTTTGAATTGCCAGTACTCAACTATTATTTAAAAAAGAAAATGAATTTCAAATTTGATCTCGCCAATCGTGTCGCATTCGATCACACATTTAAATATGTTATATGTAAAAGTTTTTGTAAGAGAAAATTGCATGGTGCGTGTATGCATACTCCAAGGGATTGTTTTCATCGCTATTTGGAGTCGCATTTCATCTGCTCGGACTGCCAAAACGTTGAGGAGAAATTTCAAGCTGTTTATGATCAAATAACTGATCGAATTGATGTCCTCATCAATGAAAAAGATCAATTGATTGCCCGCCAGAGCTCAAAGTCCCGAGCAAACGATGAAAGCTTTGTGGAAATGGCTACTTGTTTTGATGATCTTGCTTCGACGCTATCAAGTAGCAATAACAACATCACAAGAACTCTTGAATCTGTTGACAAACGCCTCACTTCAATGAGAAACCTAATTTGAACAAAGACAGCATGAAAGAGTTAGTGTAAAATATATTGATGAAGATACCAGCGCAACAACAAAATATCACACTCCTCTCTGAGGTATTAGCGAAAATCGAAGTTCTCGATAAACGATTCGCCTCTTTGGAAAAAACAGTGCAAGGCTTTTCGGTAACTCAAAAAACCGCAATATTTCCCGAAATCAACGCGCCGCATGTTCCCTTTTTAACTGATACACAGCCCAGTAGTCCACTATCTCCAAGTCCAAAAAGCCCCATGTTCATCTACAATTTTGGAACCTTCTGGTCAACAGAAGAGTGGGATAATCGCATCAAAAAACTTGCGGATTCAAACCAAGAGGCAAACTCCTGAACTTTCTATGCAAAAGGAAGTAGAAGGGTTTGTAATGAGGCCATAATTCTAAAAACAATTGAAAATGACCTTCTAATCAATGGATGCAAAGTTGAGCAGCTACCTTCCCGCAATCAGCAAAGACGTTGCTTCAAAGTTTTGATTCCAACGCGATATGCCTGGCTTTTCACGAGTTTCAAGAAGAAGAATGGTATTTGTTCCTGGTGCGGCATGGTTTTCAAGAAATGGATTGATCAAATCGCGAGCCCTGGATCTAAGGACAGTTAAAAAAATAAGTAGCGCTAAGTATGTATGTAAGCCCATTACCCTTACTAATGGTCCAATAGCAACTTCTAACGTGAATCCTAAACCTCAATCCTTATTTTCTCCTTCGAAACGCTTGAATGCCTTCAACGTTTCGGATAACTGTAGCACTTCGGTTGTCGACCCAAAACTTCACTCTATTAGCGTTAGTGCTGGTCAACTGGAAACAGTCATAGACGCAGAGGCGTCTATTGCACAAAACCTAGAAGCAGCTTCCTCTTTACACTATAAATCTTCTACTATACAGGGCACTTATAATAACTTCGTGCGTGGAGAAGATTTAATTCCAAATTCGTCCGGATCAATTTTACAGCCCATATCACTTGCTCCTAATAATAACAACCAATCCTTTTTAGACCCGTTGTTGCCGCCTACAGTCAAGGCCACTATAGTTTCGGGTGCTGACCTCGAAAAAGATATTTAATATCTCGACTTGGAGATATTAAAATTTACGAATCGGTTCGGCTCTACCTGACATATATGCACAAGGCATCAGAAACCACTTGCATAGATGGGAAAACGAAAAAAAGTCTGAAAATCGTGATTAAGAGAGAAGGTCTTCCAATTGATCTGGACGCTCTCCGGCTTCTGTATTTTTCCTACCATGAAGAACTAGGTATCACCGTTAACCAGGCAAAAAAAGATCTTGAAGTATACGCATCCCATGTTAGTTCAAATCATATCTCGTCATTGCAAAGGGCAAGGGAACAGCACCATTAATTTTTTCGTCCCCAATAAGCAGAAGATTGTAATTTTATTTTACCATAACTGTGTAAGTAAGTTAAGCAAACTTTTTCTTGACGCAAAGTCGTGCCATTTTAATATCCTAACCCTGTCCAAAACATGGTTGAATGATTCTCACATCAACGAAGAGATCCTTGATAGTGACTGGAATATATACAGCGACGATAGAGATCGTCACAGCACAGGACAATCACGAGGAGGTGGTGTTTTAATTGCAGTACACAACTCCTTTATGAGTGAGCTAGTTATTCCAGCATAAAGTGGTTAAAATAAAGTCGGGGAGATCTTATTTACATATTGGCGTTTTTATGCCCCCCCAAATTCTAACGATACTGTCTACGACGACGTTTGTCAAATTGTTGCTGAAATTGGTGCAATTACAAATGAAGAAGATAAAATTATAATTACTGGTGACCTTAATCGTCAAAACTTAAAGTTTGTGGTCGATGGACAAGACGGCCTCCTTCTTCCTGTCAATCTGCTAAATAATAATGATTTCAATCTCATGAGCACCTTTTATAGTAACGATTTGCAGCAAGTAGCTCCTATACCCAACCAAAATGGCAGATGGCTAGATCTTATTTTCTCTAACTCTTACGACGAAGTAGTGGTCAGTTCAACTGATGACAACGAGCATCTGTTTTCTAATTCAGTTCATCACTCCGCTTTTACCGTTGAATTGTCCACTTCTGATACTTCTAATTCTATATCGTACAATTCCACTATTGTATTTGACTTTCGTAATGGCAATTACGATCAAATCAATTGTTTTTATCCCGAGTAATTTGGAATGACACTTTGTCAATGCTAGACTTGGATACAGCATTATCCACCTTTTATAGCATCATCTTTGACGCCGTTGAGTCATTCATACCTAAAATGAAAAAAAAAGACAAGACTTCAGAGCCATGGCTAGGAAGAGATCTCCGGCATTTACGCAACGAGAGAAATAAACTTTACAAGCTCCTTAAACGCAATAATGATGCCAGCGATGAGATCAAGAGTAAGTTTACAAGATTGCTCTCGAATTCAAACTAAATCCCAAGAGGCATATCAATCGGACGTTAACGTTGTAGCAGAGGAAACTATTACCAATCCAAAAAAGTTTTTTGACTTCGTAAACGTGAAGCGTAAAACTCATGGCTATCCTTCGATTATGACGTACAAAGGCTCGACGTCATCTTGTGTAGAACAGATCTGCGAGTATTTCGCAGACTACTTTCGGCATGTTTACTCGAACTCTGCTACTCCACTAAACCTAGAGCCTCCGGAACAATCGTCTGGAACCCTTATAGACAACATGTCGATTTCAGAAGATGAAATTCTCCAAGCTATCGAGGATCTCGATTTAAATAAAGGACCTGGTCTAGATCTGATTCCACCCTGTTTTTTGGCCCTCTGCAAAAGTGAACTGACTAGACCCCTCTTCATTATTTTCAATAAATCCCTATCTAGTGGTATCTTTCCTACAATTTGGAAGCCATCCTTTATAACACCAATACATAAAAAAGGTGAAAAACGGCTTGTGGTGAACGACAGGGGCATTGCTATCTTATCTGCTATGCCAAAACTGTTTGAAAAAATTATTTGTATAAAATTTCTCCCATTATCGAACATTCTTTGTAGAATGGAGCAAGGAAATCAGCTTGATGCCATAAACACAGATTTTAGCAAAGTATTTGATAGAGTGAACCATGGAATTTTGTTGAAAAAACTCCGTAGCTTCGGCATATTAGGTTCAATACTAAGCTGGATTCAGTCTTATTTGAAAGGCCGCTCACAATTTGTCAAGTTTCAAGGGCAGTTGTCGCGTGAGATCAATCTCGCCTCTGGGGTTCCTCAGGGCAGTCATCTCGGTTCACTTCTCTTCAATATTTTTATCTCAGATCTTTCGGAAGCGCTGTCTGATATTTCGCACCTTTTTTATGCTGACGACCTCAAACTATATCACAGTATACAATCTTTAACTGATGTATCTTTTCTTCAATCCAAACTAACCGCCCTCCACCAATGGTGCGATATGAACCATCTTGAACTAAATCTGGAAAAATGTTACGTGATAAGCTTTTCAAGAAAAAGGAATGTCGACACATATAACTATGAAATTAACAACACACAACTGCGAAGAGTTGATAAAGTTGTAGACCTTGGCGTAGTATTAGACGCAAAACTCAGATTCAACCTTCACTACGATGAAATTTTGTGGAAAGCTTATAAGATGCTGGGTTTTATTAAACGGAGGGCGAAAGAATTCATGAATATTTGGGCCACAAAATCCTTGTTCGCCTCGCTATACCGTCCTATTCTCGAATACGGCTGCATAGTCTGGGACCCTATATACGACATCTATAGCCGTAGGCTTGAGTCTGTACAAAAACAGTTTTTACTCTTTGCCTTAAGATCTCTGTACGACCCGACTTCTTTTCACAACCTACCATCTTATGAGGATCGATTTCGAACATTAAACCTGACATCACTCGCTTCCAGAAGAGTCGCTTTGTCTGCATGTCTACCTTTCAACGTAATAAGGTACAATATTAAAGTTACTGTTTTGTTAGACAAGATGCACTTTCCCGATCCTATTAGAGTCACGAGACACATTCCCATGTTGACCACGAGTACAAACCACACCAATTATGCAGACAATGAGCCAGTTAACAGATGCTGTAAGGAATTCAATAAGTTTAGCGATCTGTATACCCCAACCACTTCCAAGTCCTGTTTTAAATCCAAAATATTAAAAGTCCTCAATTCATCGACTACATAATTAAGATTGTATTATTGTATCGGTATTTTACTTCAGTTAAATTTGATTTGTATTTTAATTTAAAATGGGCCTTGTTTGGCGACTGAATAAATAAATAATTAAAATGTCATCGACATATAAAGCTAATATAATTATATTTCCTGAGCTGTCTGATTTAATGTAAACACAAGGCTCACTGAGTGTTTTTCTAAACTGAAGATCTGTCAAGGCTTTATCTATCTTGTCATACCATGCCTTTGAGGCTTGCTTAAGCCCATATATATTTAGCTTTATGGAGTTTCTTTACCATTTATCTTGTATCCATTTGGCTGCTCCATGTAAACAGTCTCTTGCAAATCACCGTTTAAGAGTGTAAGCTTAGATTTACTGCCAAGGCAATCAATGTACGTATAGTAGAATATCGTACCACAGGTGAGTAGGTTTGCTTGTAGTCAATCCCGTATTCCTGGGTATAACCTTTTGCTACAAGGCGTGCTTTATACCGAAGTAACTGACCTTCTGGCCCTAGCTTCTTCTTGAAAACCCACTTACAGCGCACAGTCTTCTTTGCTTCAGGCAGTAATGTCAAACTCCAAGCCTCATTTTTCTCAAATGATTTATATTCATCTTCAATAGCTTTCCTCCAGTGCTTCTTTCCAGGTCCTGATAATGCTTCCTCAATTGTCTGTGGTTCTCCATCAAGAGTTGTTGCTGTCATTGCTATTACAGCATTCACACTCTCATCAATGTCTTCATAATAACTAGAATACTGATCTTGAGTCATGTCTGGATTCCATGTGACATCATTGGGGTCATCCACAGAGCTGGAGTCAGAAACAGTTGAATTAGTTGTGATCGAGTCAGATAACTCTCTAGTAGGCAGAGGATCGACATTGTTATCATCATTTGTTCTCACAACATTTTCTATTTCATTATTAAAATTTATTTGACAATCAGAAGTAGTGTTATTCTGATTTATTTTTAAGTCTTTATACACCATTCGAGACAGTGCCTTCCAAAGCCTTAAGCTTGGCTTGGAAAGATGATATCGATTCGTTCGACGTTAGGTACACACTAAAGAAGGTGATCCCTGAGCACCTAACCCACACGAAACAATCCCCACGTCCACAACTCTCCGCTTGGAAGTCACTGTTCCTAACCTAGATGGTGGCAGTACCAGTTTCATCAGAATACCATAATGCAGGACTTTTATTACGGTGTTGCTCACTCAGCAGCAAGAAGTCGGCTTTCATGTCCCTCGCAAAATGCTCAAGCAGATTTTGGGCGGTTGAACTGCGGTGTAGGTTTAGTTGCAGGATGCGGGTCATCGGAGTTCTGATTTTGCCTTAGCTAGGGCTTCCTGGGACACCAGGCATTTTCCTGATCCCAAGACGTGTCCAAAATTAGGTCTTGGATCAGCATCCTTGCAAAGAATACAGTGTGCCTCCTTCGTACACTCTTTTCTTTTATGTCCCATTTCACCGCATTTGTAACATAGGGAACTCCTATCGGGTCCTTTGCATACTTGTGTGGTGTGACCATAACCAAGGCATTTGAAACATTGAAGAGGCGTTGCTCTTCGCCGTATCCTACAGACAACCCACCCTATTCGTACTTTGCATTTGTTCAGGAATTGTTCGGCGTCCTTTTCGGTCAAGTTAACTATGGCCATGCGCTGTCCCCTGTTGTTTTCTGGTGTCAGTCTCGCTTTGATCCTTCCCACGCTAGGGAACTCCCTTTTGATGGCCTCTTCTATCTGGGCCAGATCCGTGACGCAGTCAATGTCTCGTATTTCGATCGTTGCCATCGGCTCTAGTGGGGCTATTGTTGCGCTTTTGCCGAGGACTTTCTTAACTGCATCGCAGAATGCTTCTTTATTGCCGGCCTCTGCTCCGAATTCGATCAGTATGTGGCCCGACCGCGTTGGTCGTACTACTTTAATGGTAGTATTGGTGTCTTCGGGCCTTACGTTTCCCCTGATGTCCCGCAGTACGTCCGCGTAGGATCGGCCATCTTGGGGCTTTACGAGCAGTGCCTGCTGCGGGGGGGTCCTATTTCTGATTGGGCGTCCGTGCGAACTTTACTTTCTGGCTATTTTTGAAGGAGTTTCTTTGCTGCTTTCTTCGCTCCTTTTGTAAGCACTGTCTGGAACCCCGCTCCACGCCCATCAAGTGCCTCTTCCTTCCTTCTTTTATCTCGATCTCCTTCGATGGGGCTAAACACCATTCTTTTATTGACTTTCAATGGTGGAGCTATCTGCATATCGCCTTTAGATTTTGCCCCAAGCGCCTCTATAGCCTTCTGTTCGTCTTCGGCCCTTAACCAGCTCCTCCGATAGTGCCCTATGCGATCTAGGAGCTCCTCTAGTTCAAGGAGCCGCACCTTTACTGCTTTGCTCCATGCAGATTGTATTCTTTTCAGAACATCCCCCGCTTTTCGGAGTAGCCTTTCTTCTTCGTATCGCTGGGCGGCAATTGTACCTTGCAACCATCCTTGGGAGGGGTTATCGCGTTCCGTTTCCAAATGCAGTTCTTCATGCGGTGTCTGGTCACTCGTTGCTTTTCGTGCCGTAATCTCATCGTTGGCTCCAGGATGTTTCTTTGCTTTGTCGGGATTTGCGACCCTTGCATCGGTCACTTCGGTAACGATCGCAGCAGTGACAATCGAATTTTCGGTGCTCTTTATATTATCTTCCACCGCTTGAACACCTGAAGCGCCCTGCAGAGTTTCCCGCTTTTCCTTAATAGGACGCTCTGGCGTTCGCATCATTTTTTTGCTGCGCCCGAACGCCGCAGGAATCTCAGATTGAACCAGACTGTCTGCTATTCTCCGTTTTTCGTCTGCCTTCACTGTCATTGTGTTATTCTTCGTTTTTGTCGTGGTTAGTACCACTCTCGATGTACTGTAAACATTGTGGCTGCAACCGCTGGTTGCGTCGTCGTTGTTATATTTTGTTTCTCTTTTTGGATGTCCTAAAATATAAAAGGGACTGACAGCAGCCGGGGGCGCTGGGGCTGGGGAATCGCTTTTCTGGCACTTCCTCTTCCCCTCCCGCTAGAAAAGGGATCTACCAGCTTGAAGGCGCCTCACGGCGTAACAAAACGAGACCTGGCCCGAAGTAATGTGTCAAACGGTTCCAGGCTGGGTTCTCAGGTTGACAGGGGAGGTGTTTAGTGGATTGTCCATTTGCATGGGAGTCCCACACTCTGTGGATGAATGGCATTCACCTCCCTACCATGAAACAAGGGTGCTGTTTAGAATCTTAAATTTTAATTTTCCAAATTCCTCAATGCTTTAGAGTCTCAGATTAATTCATTTTTCAAATTCCTCAATTTTTAAATGTTTGCAAAAAAAGATTTTCTTTTCTCCATTTAATGTAATTCATAATAAGAAGAAATATCATTTTTCTTTAATAATAATCATGTCTTTCCTGCACTTTTCACATCATATTGCGCCTGCTAACTCGTCACCTGAGCTGAAGCATAATAATAATATTTTACTTGAACGACGTGTGAATGCAAATTGCAATGTGTTCCCACGATAGGACTTCAGATATTATCTTGTACTTAAATGTTATTGATGAATAAAGATTAGTTCAGTTATGAAACTCATCCCGTGGTGTTAAGATCATTTAATTTAAAACACTCTCCCAGACATTAGGTGCATTGGTCTAAGACCTTTGCATAATTCCCTGAAGTAATCTTGGTGATACACCTAGATTAATTAAAATTAAAGGTTATTAAGTTTAAATTCAAACAGGTGCGTTCTATATATATTGTCGCGTGTTATTTGGTTCGCGGCCAATAATTTTAATGTTCCGGGAAAGTGAAAACGCAATGTCTTTTAATTTAAGTTAAAAGTGTTTATTTAATTAAATAAAAAGCACAATAATCAGTTAACACTTTTCACTAATTTTAATTGTCACTATTAAAATTTTCTAACACTTGTCCATAAATTTATTATCGCAATTGTCTTCTAAATCACTTCACTATTACAAAAATCACTTTTCTACTACTCGAATAATTTCGCTTCCCACACACAAACGCAGTTCTTATCGCGGTCGAATGAATGATTCCCCCCATTCATTCAGCTCGCCTTTATATAGGGTCTCTACCTATTCACCCATTTCTCGCACATTGGCGAACGTTCTACCTGGTAGATTCGAGCAAATTCATCAATGGAGTGACGTCACTTGCAGATGTTGATCATGCTTGTTGGGTTCTCGTAGTTTCGAGTGAATTCGTGTTCTTCATTGTTGTGAAAACAATTGCGACAGTAGCTCGCAGAATTATTTGTACATGTAATTATTTGTACATGTAACAATATATATATTGTCGCGTGTTATTGGTTCGCGGCCTATAATTTTAACGTTCCGGGAAAGTGTAAACGCAATGTCTTTTAATTTAAGTTAAAAGAGTTTATTCAATTAAATAAAATGCACAATAATCAGTTAACACTTTTCACTAATTTTAATTGTCACTATTAAAATTATCTAACACTTGTCCATAAATTTATTATCGCAATTGTCTTCTAAATTACTTCACTATTACGAAACACACTTTTCTACTACTCGATCAATTCTCACTCCACACTTTCGCATTTGTTTGTTATCGCGGTTCTAATGACTGATCCCCCCATTCATTCAGCTCGCCTTTATATAGGGTCTCTACCTATTCACCCATTTCTCGCACGTTGGCGAATGTTCTACCGAGAAAATTAATGAATGGAGTGACGTCACTTGCAGATGTTGATCATGCTTTGTTGGGTTCTCGTGGTTTCGAGTGAATTCGTGTTCTTCATTGTTGTGAAAACAATTGCGACAGTAGCTCGCAGAATTATTTGTACATGTAACACTGCCCCCACCTCAGTTCTTTTCGCCCCGAAAAGATGTGTCGCCAGTTGTAGTCAATTCTCCCTGGGTGTAATATGGGGCAAGACGGTCCAGATGCACGATTTTCATTTTAGCTCTCGGCTTACGATGTTCCTGTATTCGGTATACGACGTCGTTGATTCGCTTTGTAACTCGGTATGGTCCCTCCCAATTATGTTGCAACTTTGGAGACCTACCCTTTCGCCGTTGCGGGTTATAAAGCCACACCAAGTCATCTTGCTGGAAGCCAGTAGAATTAGCCTTTAGATCATACCTGGTCTTCATGCGGTCAGCAGCCGATTCGAGGTGTTTTCGCACTGTCCGATGTATCTGGTTCAACCGTTGTCTTAGATCACTTGCGTACTCCGAGACCGTTTGGGGTTTCTCAGGGGGTGTTCCGAACTTTATATCGGCTGGCAGACGAATAGTCTTTCCAAAAATGACTTTGGCTGGGGCTTGGCCCGTCGATGCATGTTCGGCAGCTCTGTACGCCATCAAAAATAATGGGATATGTCGGTCCCAGTCCCTTTGGTTCTCGTCAACCATCTTGGCAAGGTGTTTATTGAGCGTGCCGTTGAAACGTTCGACCATTCCATCGGATTGGGGATGCAGCGGTGTTGTCCTCGTTTTCCGTATTCCGAGCAGCTCGCACATTTCGCCAAAAACTAGTGACTCAAAGTTTCGGCCTTGATCCGAATGTAATTCGCAAGGTACGCCGTACCTACTGACCCAATTTAACACTAGCTGTTCAGCTACGGTAGTTGCTTCCTGGTTGGGAATGGGGTAGACCTCGGGCCACTTGCTGAAATAATCGGCTACAACCAGCGTATATCGATTTCCCCAATCGGTTTCAGGAAAGGGTCCTGCGATGTCAACAGCAATCCTCTCAAACGGTACCCCCACGTTATAGGTTTGCATTTGTCCTCTCAGTCGTCGCTTTGGGCCTTTGACGGAAGCGCAAATTGTGCATCTGCGACACCAGTCCTCTACGTCTTCTCGAGCGTGGAGCCAGTAGAACCTTTCCCGCAATTTCGCTAAGGTCTTGTTAACACCAAGGTGGCCTCCCGAGGATCCTTCATGCATTTCCTTTACCACATCGTGGATTCGGCTTTTGGGTAGTATAGTTTGCATCCTATAGGAGCTGCCATCCGCCGTTTCCCATTTCCGCTTGAGTATGCCACCCTCTACCTGAAGGGAGTTCCATTGTGCCCAATAGCTTTTCAGGGTTGCGCCATGCATCGAAACGTCCTTCCACTCCGGTCGCCCAGTCGTCTCCTTCCATACGAGCAATGGTCCGATGTCTTCATCGGCTAGCTGGGCATTTCGAATCTCCTCCGATGACCAACCTTCATCGAATTCGGCCGTTATCAGTCGCAGATCAACGGGCGGTTCCTTTTCCTTTATCCGTCGGCAATGCTTGCAGTTAGCTGGACATGGGCGACGAGATAGGGCGTCAGCATTTCCATGAACTCCGCCCTTTCGATGAACAATTTCGTAGTCGTACGACTGCAATCTTTCGATCCATCTCGCAACTTGTCCCTCGGGGTTTTTGAAGTTAAGTAGCCATCTCAGCGATGCATGGTCCGTTCGAAGAACAAATTTCTGGCCATATAGGTACTTGGGGAACTGCTTGGTGGCCTCTATTATAGCCAATAGCTCCTTCCTGGTCACACAGTAGTTCCTCTCACTTTTTGAAAGAACTCGACTGTAATACGAGAGGACTCTTTCTTCGCCATTGATCTGCTGGGAGAGTACAGCTCCAATACCGCCGTTGCTTGCATCAGTGTCAACTACAAACATTTTCCCGGGTTTCGGATACGCCAGCACGGGTGATTCACACAGCTTTTCCTTCAGGGTCTCAAAGGCTGTCTGGCATTGTTCGTTCCAGACATACGGACGATTTTTCTCGGTTAGCTGATGGAGACACTTAGCTATTTTGGCAAAGTCTTTGACGAATCTTCGATAGTAGGTTGCCAGACCCAGGAAACTTCGTAGTTGGCGCTTATTGTTTGGTGTTGGCCAGCTTTTCACGGCTTCAATTTTCTCAGGGTCTGTTTTGACCCCTTCAGCTGATACGACATGTCCCAGGTATTTTACTTCAGCTGCGAAAAGGGTACACTTGTCGGGACTAAGTTTCAAATTTGCCAGTCGCAGTCGGGAGAAAACCTCTTCTAAGTTCCGCACATGCTCTTCGAACGTTCTCCCGATGACGATGATGTCATCTAGGTACACCAAGCAGGTTTTCCAGGTTAGACCACGTAGCACGTATTCCATCAAGCGTTCGAAAGTGGCTGGAGCATTGCAAAGCCCAAACGGCATCACCACGAATTGCCACAATCCGGTCCCAACTGAAAATGCGGTCTTCTCTCGGTCCTTCTTGTCAATTTCTACCTGCCAGTAGCCACTCTTGAGATCGAGTGTAGAAAACCATTTTGCGTCGGCTAAAGTGTCCATGATGTCATCGATGCGTGGGAGCGGGTAACTATCTTTCTTAGTGACGTCGTTAAGCTGCCTATAGTCGACACAAAAGCGAGTGCTACCATCCTTTTTCTTTACTAGAACTACAGGCGCGGCCCATGGACTTACAGAAGGTTCAATAATGCCTTGTTTTTCCATGTCCGAGATCAGCGCGCTCACTTCTCCCTGTTTGGCTATAGGGAGACGTCTTGGTGCTTGTCGAATCGGCTTGGCTCCCTGTGTATCTATGACGTGAGTTACCAAACTCGTTCGGCCTTGGTCATCCGGGCTTGTTGAGAAGATGTCACTGTACTTGGTGACCAGATCAGAGGCTCGCTTGAATAGCTGCACCGGCAATTTGGCTTGCTTCAATATTGCAGACGTGGATTCCCGGGCTTTGTCTGTGTCTTGCCTCCTTTTCCAATGATGGCCGTGAGTAGCTTCCAAAGAGGTGATGGTGGAAACAGGCTGGCAGCTGCCGATGACTTCTCCCGCTTTGATGCTCGTGGTTGAGTCTGCGGTGTTAAGGACTCTAACCGGCACATATCCGTTCCTTAAAGAACTTACAAGGCTTCGTCCTAAAATCAAACTGCGCAATGCAGATGTCTTCGTTGGCTCTATCAGATAAGATCGGTGGTCTCCAGAATCACCATCAAGCTTGGCCCATACAATGCTTTCGGAAGAATTCGGTACATCAGTGTCAGTACATACCACTACATTCATCTTGGGGACTTGGACGCTGGGATCCTCCATCAGTACTTCGACATTCTGCCATTTCAATACACGTTGGCCCAAGTCCAACGTGATTCCATGTGGTCGCAGAAAATCCATTCCGAGAATGCAGTCATCCATAATGTTCGCGACCAGAAAATTATGTCGGAACACAAGGTCTCCCAACTGTATCTGGAGGTTGACCTCTCCATGAACAGGTGCAGTTTCTCCCGTAGCTGTCCGTAGTGAGAAAATTCTGCCCTTGTGAAGTTGTTGCTGTCTAACTAGGTCTGGTCGGATAATCGATCGGGTTGCACCAGTGTCGATTGTTATGGTGCAGTGTTCTCCGTCAATTTGACCCGGAAGACATAAGTCCGCTTCTCCACGATGTAGTCTTGACACGATGATGGTGGTGCTGGGGACGTCGATCCTCCTAGCCAACCTCTGCCCCACGAAGTTGGCTCTTACATGTTTCCCGACCCCTCTGTTTGAAGGGCTTCCATTCTGGGCTCCTGACTCGGTCTGGATCTCCTCCTAGCTGCACACCCTGGACAATAGCTCGGTTTTCTTCGCTTCTTGCAGTCTCTTTGTAGGTGCCCCTTCTCTCCACAATTCCAGCATCTAGGCGCACCATTTACATGCGGGTCTCGCTCAATTTGCACGCGCTCGCACCTGCACTCGTCTGTCACTACCTCACGAACCCGGGCAGTGGTACGAGTCACATTTTTCGCTGCCTCAAAGTTCAGACTATAAGCCAATGCGTCCTTAACCGTTTGCTTTTGAGCTAAACGCACGGCTTGTTGCAATTCCGGGTCCTTTAGTGCGCTGATGAATGCTTCTGTCGCTGCATCATCTCGATGTTCTGGGTCGTAGGCTGGGTAAGCCAAAAGTGCCAGTCGCTCAATGTCTTGGGCTAGCTGCTGTAGGGTTTCACCAGACTTCTGCATTCGATGCCTTAGCTGTGACCGATAAATCTGCTTTAGATGATCGTCTCCATAACGCATGTCGAGCGCATTCATTATAGCATTCGGGTTTGAGTGCAATTCAACGGGGATCGTCTGCAACAGCTCGGCAGCTGGGCCTCTTAGAGCAAGAATCAATGCAGTTGCTCGTTCCTGCTCATTCCAGTGATTTATGCGAGCGGCTGCTTCGAACTGGGTTTTGTAAATAGTCCAGACCGTTTGCCCATCGAATATTGGTGCTTGCACATTTCTGGATGAGCTTTGCGCTGCGGTTATAATTGGGGCTGGTGAGGCGGTTACTACTGCCTTCGCTGCTTCTAATTCTTCTTTCACTTTTTCCATCTCATGGTTTATTCTCTCTTCGACCTGGCTGACCTTTCCCTCGACCTGGCTGACCTTTTCCTCGACCTGGTAAACCTTTTCCTCGACCTGGTCAACCTTTTCCTCGACGCCTTTTATTTGTTTGTTCAGATGGCCGAGCTCCGCTTTTATTTCGGTTGACTGTTTCTCCAGCTTCTGTGTGATGTCTGCCTTGATTTCGAACGCTTGTTGGTCCAGCTTCACTGATTGTTCATTTAACTTCGCTGATTGTTCATCAAGCTTCGCAGTCAGACTGGATGACATTAGCATCAACATTTGCATCAGCGCATTTTCTGACTCCTTTGATTTTGGTGTGTCCACTTCTCCACCTTCTGCGCCTTTTTCCGCATCTGAGAGCTCACCCGAATCCAGATTCACGCCTTCCGACTCGATCGCGTCACGCAAGCGTGCAATCAGTATGGCCTTTGTACCTTGTGTGGCCAGATTCCGCTGTTCCAACTCCTCCTTGAGCTCCGATATGGTCAATTCATTTATTTTTAAGTTTAAGCTTCGTGGCATTTTTAATGTTTCTTTAAATTTTACTATTGTGCACTATAAAAATGTTCAAATTTTCACTTTCAAAATTTTTCTTTCGCACTTCTTGACACCACTGTCGCGTGTTATTTGGTTCGCGGCCAATAATTTTAATGTTCCGGGAAAGTGAAAACACAATGTCTTTTAATTTAAGTTAAAAGTGTTTATTTAATTAAATAAAAAGCACAATAATCAGTTAACACTTTTCACTAATTTTAATTGTCACTATTAAAATTTTCTAACACTTGTCCATAAATTTATTATCGCAATTGTCTTCTAAATCACTTCACTATTACAAAAATCACTTTTCTACTACTCGAATAATTTCGCTTCCCACACACAAACGCAGTTCTTATCGCGGTCGAATGAATGATTCCCCCCATTCATTCAGCTCGCCTTTATATAGGGTCTCTACCTATTCACCCATTTCTCGCACATTGGCGAACGTTCTACCTGGTAGATTCGAGCAAATTCATCAATGGAGTGACGTCACTTGCAGATGTTGATCATGCTTGTTGGGTTCTCGTAGTTTCGAGTGAATTCGTGTTCTTCATTGTTGTGAAAACAATTGCGACAGTAGCTCGCAGAATTATTTGTACATGTAATTATTTGTACATGTAACAATATATATATTGTCGCGTGTTATTGGTTCGCGGCCTATAATTTTAACGTTCCGGGAAAGTGTAAACGCAATGTCTTTTAATTTAAGTTAAAAGAGTTTATTCAATTAAATAAAATGCACAATAATCAGTTAACACTTTTCACTAATTTTAATTGTCACTATTAAAATTATCTAACACTTGTCCATAAATTTATTATCGCAATTGTCTTCTAAATTACTTCACTATTACGAAACACACTTTTCTACTACTCGATCAATTCTCACTCCACACTTTCGCATTTGTTTGTTATCGCGGTTCTAATGACTGATCCCCCCATTCATTCAGCTCGCCTTTATATAGGGTCTCTACCTATTCACCCATTTCTCGCACGTTGGCGAATGTTCTACCGAGAAAATTAATGAATGGAGTGACGTCACTTGCAGATGTTGATCATGCTTTGTTGGGTTCTCGTGGTTTCGAGTGAATTCGTGTTCTTCATTGTTGTGAAAACAATTGCGACAGTAGCTCGCAGAATTATTTGTACATGTAACACTGCCCCCACCTCAGTTCTTTTCGCCCCGAAAAGATGTGTCGCCAGTTGTAGTCAATTCTCCCTGGGTGTAATATGGGGCAAGACGGTCCAGATGCACGATTTTCATTTTAGCTCTCGGCTTACGATGTTCCTGTATTCGGTATACGACGTCGTTGATTCGCTTTGTAACTCGGTATGGTCCCTCCCAATTATGTTGCAACTTTGGAGACCTACCCTTTCGCCGTTGCGGGTTATAAAGCCACACCAAGTCATCTTGCTGGAAGCCAGTAGAATTAGCCTTTAGATCATACCTGGTCTTCATGCGGTCAGCAGCCGATTCGAGGTGTTTTCGCACTGTCCGATGTATCTGGTTCAACCGTTGTCTTAGATCACTTGCGTACTCCGAGACCGTTTGGGGTTTCTCAGGGGGTGTTCCGAACTTTATATCGGCTGGCAGACGAATAGTCTTTCCAAAAATGACTTTGGCTGGGGCTTGGCCCGTCGATGCATGTTCGGCAGCTCTGTACGCCATCAAAAATAATGGGATATGTCGGTCCCAGTCCCTTTGGTTCTCGTCAACCATCTTGGCAAGGTGTTTATTGAGCGTGCCGTTGAAACGTTCGACCATTCCATCGGATTGGGGATGCAGCGGTGTTGTCCTCGTTTTCCGTATTCCGAGCAGCTCGCACATTTCGCCAAAAACTAGTGACTCAAAGTTTCGGCCTTGATCCGAATGTAGTTCGCCAGGTACGCCGTACCTACTGACCCAATTTAACACTAGCTGTTCAGCTACGGTAGTTGCTTCCTGGTTGGGAATGGGGTAGACCTCGGGCCACTTGCTGAAATAATCGGCTACAACCAGCGTATATCGATTTCCCCAATCGGATTCAGGAAAGGGTCCTGCGATGTCAACAGCAATCCTTTCGAATGGCACGCCTACGTTATAGGTTTGCATTTGTCCTCTCAGTCGTCGCTTTGGGCCTTTGACGGAAGCGCAAATTGTGCATCTGCGACACCAGTCCTCTACGTCTTCTCGAGCGTGGAGCCAGTAGAACCGTTCCCGCAATTTCGCTAAGGTCTTGTTAACACCAAGGTGGCCTCCCGCGGATCCTTCATGCATTTCCTTAACCACATCGTGGATTCGGCTTTTGGGAAGTATAGTTTGCATCCTATAGGAGCTACCATCCGCCGTTTCCCATTTCCGCTTGAGTACGCCACCCTCCACCTGAAGGGAGTTCCATTGTGCCCAATAGCTTTTCAGGGTTGCGCCATGCGTTGAAACGTCCTTCCACTCAGGTCGCCCAGTTGTCTCCTTCCATACGAGCAATGGTCCGATGTCTTCATCGGCTAGCTGGGCATTTCGAATCTCCTCCGATGACCAACCTTCATCGAATTCCGCCGTTATCGGTCGCAGATCAACGGGCGGTTCCTTTTCCTCAATCCGTCGGCAATGCTTGCAGTTAGCTGGACATGGATGATGAGATAGGGCGTCAGCAATCCCATGAACTCTGCCCTTGTGAAGCAGTTGGGGCCTCACTAGGTCTGGTCGGATCGTCGATCGGGTTGCACCAGTGTCGTTTGTTAGGGTGCATTGTTCTTCATCAACTTGACCAGGAAGGCATCTGTCTGCTTCTCCACGATGTTGCCTTGGCACGGTGCTTGGGATGTCGATACTCCTAGCCAACGTTCGCCCCACGAAGTTGGCCCTTGCAGTTTGATGGGCCTCCATTCTAGGCTCCTGGCACGGTCTGGATCTCCACCACCCTGGACAATAGCTCGGTCTTCTTCCCTTCTTGCATTCTCTTTGCAGGTGCCCTTTTTCCCCGCAATTCTAGCATCTAGGCGCACCATTCACCTGCAGCTCTCGCTCAATTCCCACGCGCTCACACCTGCAATTATCTGCCAGTACCTCGCGAACCCGGGCAGTGGTACGGGTCACATTTTTGGCTGCCTCAAAATTTAAACTATAAGCCAATGCATCCTTGACTGTTTGCTTTTGAGCTAACCGCACGGCTTGTTGCAATTCCTTGTCCTTTAAGGCGCTGATGAATGCTTCTGCTGCTACGTCATCTCGATGTTCTGGGTCGTACGCTGGGTAAGCCAAAAGTGCCAGTCGCTCAATGTTTTGTGCTAGCTGCTGCAAGGTTTCGCCAGACTTCTGCATCCGATGCCGTAGCTGTGCCCGGTAAATCTGCTTCAGATGATCGTCTCCGTAACGCATGTCCAGCGCATTCATTATAGCAACCGGGTTTGAATGCAGCTCAACGGGGAAAGTCTGCAAAAGCTCGGCAGCTGGACCTCTTAGATCAAGAATTAACGCAGTTGCTCGTTCCTGCTCATTCCAGTGATTTATCCTAGCGGCTGCTTCAAACTGGATTTTGTAAATAGTCCAGACCGTTTGCCCATCGAATATTGGTGCTTGCACATTTCTAGATGAGCTTTGCGCTGCGGTTATAATTGGGGCTGGTGAGGTGCTTACTACTGCCTTTGCTGCTTCCAATTCCTTTTTCATTTTTTCCATCTCATTGTTGATTCTCTCCTCGACCTGGCTGACCTTTTCCTCGACCTGGTAAACCTTTTCCTCGACCTGGTCAACCTTTTCCTCGACGCCTTTGATTTGCTTGTTGAGACTACCGAGCTCCGCTTTTATTTCGGTTGACTGTTTCTCCAGCTTCTGTGTGATGTCTGCCTTGATGTTTGCTTTGATTTCGATTGCTTGTTGGTTTAGCTTCGTTGATTGTTCATTTAACTTCGCAGCTAAACTGGATGTCTGTTCATTTAGCTGCGCTGATTGTTCATCTAGCTTCGCAGTCAGACTGGATGACTGTTCATTTAGCTTCGCTGATTGTTCATCTAGCTTCGCAGTCAGACTCGATGACATCAGCATTAACATTTGCATTAGCGCATTTTCTGGCTCCTTCGATTTTGGCGTTTCTACTTCTCCACCTTCTGCGCCTTTTTCCGCATCTGAGAACTCACTCGAATCCAGATTCACGCCTTCCGACTCGATCGCGTCGCGCAAGCGTGCAATCAGTGTGGCCTTTGTACCCTGCGTAGCCAGATTTCGCTGTTCTAACTCTTCCTTGAGCTCCGACATGGTCAATTCATTGATTCTTAGATGCAAGTTTCGTGGCATTTTTAATGTTTCTTTAAATTTTACTATTGTGCACTATAAAAATGTTCAAATTTTCACTTTCAAAATTTTTCTTTCGCACTTCTTGACACCATTGTCGTGTGTTATTGGTTCGCGGCCTATAATTTTAACGTTCCGGGAAAGTGTAAACGCAATGTCTTTTAATTTAAGTTAAAAGAGTTTATTCAATTAAATAAAATGCACAATAATCAGTTAACACTTTTCACTAATTTTAATTGTCACTATTAAAATTATCTAACACTTGTCCATAAATTTATTATCGCAATTGTCTTCTAAATTACTTCACTATTACGAAACACACTTTTCTACTACTCGATCAATTCTCACTCCACACTTTCGCATTTGTTTGTTATCGCGGTTCTAATGACTGATCCCCCCATTCATTCAGCTCGCCTTTATATAGGGTCTCTACCTATTCACCCATTTCTCGCACGTTGGCGAATGTTCTACCGAGAAAATGAATGAATGGAGTGACGTCACTTGCAGATGTTGATCATGCTTTGTTGGGTTCTCGTGGTTTCGAGTGAATTCGTGTTCTTCATTGTTGTGAAAACAATTGCGACAGTAGCTCGCAGAATTATTTGTACATGTAACAATATATGTATATATATATATATATATATATATATATATATATATATATATATATTATTACATGTACAAATAATTACACGTACAAATAATTCTGCGAGCTACTGTCGCAATTGTTTTCATCATCGTTAAGAACGTCAACGAATGAATTTACTCGAACCCACGAGAACGCAACAAGCATGATCATCATCTGCAAGTGACGTCACTCCATTCATGAACTTGCTCGAACCTACCAGGTACCTCTCGGTAGAACATTCGCCAATGTGCGAGAAATGGGTGAATAGGTAGAGACCCTATATAAAGGCGAGCTGAATGAATGGGGAAGAATAATTCATTCGACCGCGATAAGAACTGCGATTGTGTGTGTTCGAGTAGTAGAAAAGTGATTTTCGTAATAGTGAAGTAATTTAGAAGACAATTGCGATAGTGTGTTTCGTAATAGTGAAGTAATTTAGAAGACAATTGCGATAATAAATTTATGGACAAGTGTTAGATTTTTTTAATAGTGACAATTAGAATTAGTGAAAGTGTTAACTGATTATTGTGCATTTTATTTAATAAACTCTTTTAACTTAAATTAAAAGACATTGCGTTTTCACTTTCCCGGAACATTAAAATAATAGGCCGCGAACCAAGAACACGCGACAATATATATATATATATATATATATATATATATATATATATATATATATATATATATATATCTTCTTCGTAGCACTACAGCCCCCCTCGGGCCTTCCCGTCCTGCGAATAGCGCCTCCAACTGTCTCGGTCCTCCAATTTCGAAATCCGAGCAGCGATGAACTGTCTTCGTCGACCGAGTCAGACCAGCGTTTCCTCGGTTTCCGCACTGGTTCTCCCAACGAATTCCTTTTTGGGTATCCGGTGTTCGTCCATATTATTCATGTGTCCAGCCCATTGCAGTTTCCGACGTCTTTCAATTGTTGAAACCTCCGGTTCGTCAAAAATTTCATACAACTCATGGTTGTATCGAATTCGCCATTGGTCCCCGTCTAGCTTCGCTACGATTATTCGCCTCAGGACCCGTCGCTCAGAGGCGTTCAATATGTTCGCGGATGCTTGGGTTAGGGTCCATAGGTCACACCCAAAGCATAACACAGGTGTTATCATAGATTTGTATACTTAGAACATTGTTTTCCTGTGTATGCAGCTGGTCTTCAAGATCGTCAAAACTGAAAAAAAATTATTTTATTTGCGAGCTGTACTCTTCGGCGTATTTCATCTCTTTCATTACCGGTTCTCGTTATTTTATCGACTAAATATACAAATTTGCCCACATTTCTGATATTGTAGTCGCCAAGTTTGATATTTATTGCACTTGAGATATTTTTCCTCGACAGCGTCATGAGCTTTGTCTTATTCTCAGTGATTTGTAGCCCTATTAGTTTTGCTTCACCGTCGAGTTTCAGGAATAGTGTTTCGACAGTTGTTAATGATCGCGACAAAATGTTGATGTCCTCCGCATAGGCTACTACTTGGCTCGACTTGTATAGTAATATACCTCGTCTATCGACAGGTAGCTTTCTTATGACACTGCAGAGGCAAATTGAATAGCGATGGGGCCAGCCCATCTCCCTGCTTTAGTCCGATATTTGTGTCAAAGGCATCGGTGAGTTGATTATTGATGCGGACTTGGAAGGTCATTTTGGTAAGACGGACTAATTTGGCTGGGATACCAAAGCAAAGCATTGTTTAGTACAGTACGCTACGATCAATACTGTCTGTAGTAATCGAGCAGTCACATAATCAAACTGCTCGAAAACCTTCCTATCTCCTACTCGGAGTTTTGTGGCAGATTGGAAAGAAAAAAATGTAATTGATTTCATTTGCAATAGCCTTCGTAACAAATTAAAAGTTTCGTTTCCCTACTATTGTTAAAATTTCTTCATTTTCCTTTAATTTCTTCACCTCATTTAAATGTCTTTCCCGCATAGCAAATTTCCCTACTTCATTTTAATTTTTCTATGTTAATTAAATTTTATTTTAAAAATTTCCAATCTGCATATAAAATTCTGGGTTTGAGGAACGCTGATGTATTACTCCTCAAAGGTGTAGTACATCACGGAAGGGAAGAAACGAAGCGGTGGAAATCAGCTGAGGCGATGCAACGTAGGCACGGGATGAGAAAGCAAAGAGAAATGTGAAAAGAGGAGGATGGTGAACGTCGTCTCGAGCGGAAGGTCGCCGGTCGGCGCGTGGAGATCTGAAATACGAGTACGATAAGAAAATCGATGAAAATTATTTTCGCGCTTCCGGGGAAATTTGAAAAGTGATATTCATCCGACTGTGAACTAAAGTTTATATTGTGTCATTACCGGACAAATTACTGGTTATTAAATAAGGCTTTGTGTGTCATTTAAAGGTAGAAGTCGGGAGTAAGTTCGAAAATTAGAGAAATGTGGACGGAAATTAATCTTATCACCGGCGGCTGTGTTATTTGCATATTCATTGGGAGCTGGTTACATTAGCTGCCTTGCCAAGTAACGGGTTTGAGAGGGAGGACATCTTAAACATAATAGAAAAACAAGAAGGCGACAAGTTCCGCGCACGTATACATACGCAACGCAGTCACCAATACAGCGAGTGACACCGACATGGGAAAAAATGAGAGAAAGGGCGAACGAAACGAACACCGGTGCCGTCATGCTGGTGCAATATAGGATCTAAGCACTGCAATCACAGGCATAAAAAATCCAAATCAACGGGCTCTACAATCAAGCCAATCCGAGGGGAGTTTATCGTCGCGTCTAGCCACAGCAAGTCGACGTATAGCTGACGGAACTGATAACGAATCCCATATGACTCGTACCCGGTCGCTTGATACAGCACTTTCATTGCGCAATCATTTTTTTGTTTTGATTGAAACTGGTATAACGGTTGTGAAGAAAACCTCGAAATTAGCTGTACTGGGTCGACAAAAGTTGCGCCAAACACCGGATCTTGATAAAAGATGAAATAATTGATGTGGAGTAGGAAGAGGATTTGATTTGGTTTGAATTCAAATTAGAATTTATTTTGATATGGGTGTGAACACTTGAATTTTGTTAGAAAGTTTGATTAACATGAACAGAGTGGTGTTTGCGCAGATTCTGTGGCAAGAAGTGATGAAAAAGAACCGAAAAAGCCACACATCAAGTTTCGACGATTTTACATTTTAATGACATCGTGAACTAAAATCTATTGTTTGTTTCATGTTAATTTGCGTTTGGGTTTTAAATTAACATTTTCAACAGTTACACTGTCGCGAAAAATTTAAAAACTTATCATCATAACGCTTTCTTTTACAAAACTCAAAGTAAACTTTGCAAATCTGCGATTATTGGTTGAAATACAATCGTCAGTTTTCACCAATTTCCATTAAGTCACGAGCCCAAAATCCGCCTCAGATAGCGAAAACTTAGCACGTGCACCACCGATATCACGACAAAAGCGCAAGAGGAAAACGAGAAGTAAATAAAATTTGTTGCTGGTTTTTGAAACCAAGCATTTCTGATAATGAAAAACGAGTATCTGCGACGTTGCGCCTTCAGCTGGTTTATTGACTTCTGATAGAAGCAAAGTGACCTGATGACATCGATTTGAAATCTATATGGACATAAGCAAAATGTTAACAAGCTCTTTTAAATCATCCATCAAAGCTACGCCAAGTACTCGTATTGGTGCTTGAGCGTGGTGACGGCAGCTGTAGAATACGGGACTTGGAGACAACACAAAGGCAGCTGTTATCCGATTAGTTCTTATGGAAATGATCAAATTTGTTGATGTTTTCCACCCGGGGAGCAAACTCTCTAAATTCTTTGAAAGCTGCTGTGTAGCTGATTTAATTACATTTTGTTATGGTTGCAGAAATCGTAAAGAATCAGAAGCGTTTGTTAAAACAGGAGAATCAATTAAAGAACTGGAAGCAATTCACGAAATTTGTTCTGGCAATTTTAAAGCTTGTGACCTTATCGACTGTATACGCAATCATCCGGAACACATGTAAGCTCGGATGCAATCTTATATTTTGATTATATTTCTTATAACATTTTTTTTGCTTCGGCTTCATACACTGTCTTCATTTATGCATGTAGATAACATCATTTATAAATATGTTTTGTAAATTACCCAAATCATTGAATTAGTTTCAAAAATGGTTTCCTATTCGATCTATTGTTCTATTAGTTAGTTTAAAGCATGTGTTTTGTTTATGTGTAATTCATTTCTTCTGCATGCTGGTATGGTTCGTAGAAAAATCAGTTCAGTTTTTATGCTAGGTTTTCACATATTTTAAATTTAAATTACAACGTACAAAATTTATGAAAATGTTAAGATTTAAACATTCTATATTTTGTGAAGCAATTGGTGGTGGTTGCTCAGATGCCTTAAATGGAAAATATCTTTTTATTATTTCAATGGCCAGACAAAAGCTTCGAAGTTGCAAAAATGTTTCGTACATTCTTTTTATTGGCCTTGCTTCAATTGGATGTTACGTGTAACAATGTTTAAATTTTAACTATTTGAATTTCATCAAAACACGTGAATACCTAGCATTACTTCAAGTTAAAGGAAAATGAATCAAATTCAATGAGTTATTTTAAGTTTCATGAACGGATTAAGAAAACAAAAATCCACTGCCAAAGATCGATAGTTGGGTGCTGGTGTACTTATTTGTGGACATTTTATTGTGTTCTAAAAACCTCTGAGGCACCTCAGAAATGTTAAAATATATCGTTAAAAGTTACACTTTAATATAAATCATAGTAATGCGTTGCCCACCAAATAACGGTTTACATTCTATTTTCGTCAGTACAACCAATATATTCATTTGAAAATTACGCACGTGGTTGATGCTTTTAATGTTAGAGACAAAATTGGAGTCTATATATTATACACACACACTTTTCCTTCTCTTTTTTACCATAGGTCACAAAACAAGCTAATTTAACTTGACAGAACTTTGGAGTAATATTAAGAAATGTCAGTTGTTTCCCTATACACTATGGTTTTTTTTTTATTGTACATCGCATCAGAATTTTTTTTTGTTGAATCTAACCGCTTCTTACTGAATAGAAAATATCACTTTTACCTGCTCAACTTAGAAGTGTAGGAAAAAACTTAATGTTTCACGAACTAATATTTGTGATATGCTCAAGTGGTACTAGCGGTGTTGCATCACTTAACTGTTACACCAGCTGTTGTAGATGAATAATTTTCCTATACATGTAATTAAATCAAGATACGCGCGGTTGTTTGAACAAATAATGAATTGTTAAACGAAAAACGCCGGTCTTTCCGTTTTGGCTTCTTTTGACCGGGTACAGGACCCGGTACGTTGGAAGGCTTTGTCTAAAAAAATGAGTTAGCCATCGGGCTCGCTCCAACTTTCTTTTAGTTTCAGGGACTCTCGCGAGTTGAGTGGCCCCTAGTCAAGGTGCCTTTTTATAGCATAGGGCTATGTGATCCGATCACATAACTCTACGACATAAATTGGTCACCGGTATATTTCTTTTCTGATGGGAAGGCTCATACAAGGTATGTTGTATGAGTTTTCCACCCAGAAGGGAAATAAATGGCCATTGCAACATTATGGATCTTGATTGGGTTGGGCGGGTACGAGGGGACACCACCACCAACCGGTTGTCCCACTCTTATTTGTAGGCCATGAGAATCGTCGGGTAACGACGAGTTTTCCCTAAGTCCGTCTGTTTTCACTCGTTCAACTTGTTCTCGGAACCAGTCATTTTCCCTTTTGGCAGTTACCTACAATTTTTCGACTTGGGTCGCCCGTTCTTTGAGACCCAAGAATTCGTGAATGCGAAATTCTTTTGTAGCGAGTCCTTGTGCTGGGGGAATGAACCCGCCCCACGACACCGCGATGCTAGCCTGCGTCACGCGTCCCCAGACAAGGGCATTCTCGGCGGATATCAACATCTTTCTTCGCCGAGGCAGCAGACCATCGCTGCAGTCCTTCACGGACATTTGAGATCTACCTTTTCACTACATGTCGTATGCTTGCTTAAAATCAACAAAAATTTGGTGTACGTCTATGTTGAATTCCCAGCATTTCTCAAATACCTGCTTGAAAGTGAACAATTGGTCTATCATCTATCTACATGTTCTAACACCACCTTGATAATCCCCAATAATACTGTTGGCGTATGATCCGATTTTATTTTCTAAGATCTTTGAAAATATTTTGTACGCCGTGCAAAGTAGTGATATGCCTTGTCACCGATTTTGTGGATATGAAATATGATTGATTGGCTCCACTCTTCCGGCATATGTTCTTGTTGCCAAATATGCTGGATGACTTTGTGAATATTATATTTCTAGCAAGAAGTTATTCCCGCCGAACATATAATTATGATTGCCGCAGGTTTTTTCAGTGTACCTGTACCAAGCGTTTTCGGTACATCTCCTTGTTGCGAACGTCAGCCCATATTTCTGCTCCGTATAGTGAAACATACTCTCATCAAAAGTTGCCTTCTTGATGGGTTGGGGCCCCCTACATAGGCCATAAGTCGACTCAGAGCCGATACGCCTGAAACTGCTTTATGAGTCGTTGCCTTGGTTTGCACAGAAAAATTCTCTTCGAGTTGCTCAGCACTCAGGCACTTAAATGATGATTTCGATTCAACCAGGACTTCCTCCATGCTGATCGTCCTTACTCTGGAGATTTCCTTCTTTGTCAGGATCACCACATTATTTTTTTCCCAATGCTAGACTGAACCCGCGAGCAGTCATCCAGTCTCTCACTCGGTGCATTACCAAACCTAGTTTAAGTAGCCCCTTTTCAACAATGCGTCCAGCAACTACCGCCGCAATATCATCTGTATAGCTGATAAGGCGCGACTCATCCGACGGCTCTAGTCACAGTAGCCCGTCGTAGGATATGTTCCACAAGTCTGGACCAAGAATAGATCAATCTAAATCATAGTTGCGTTATGTGCAGATGATGGACTAGTGGCGGCAGTGAGTCACACTAAAATGCACTTGTTCATTGGTCAATTACGCTCTCGATTCAGAATCATTGCGAAGGAAGTATCCTATATCGCCGGACTTGGAACTCAACGTAATCGACATCGTGGTCCGTTAATCGGCCTACATCAAGGAAATCCTTACCGAATTCAATATGGAAGAATGTAAACCGCTTTGCACTCCCATGGAGTAGCTCAACACGCAAGGGCCGGGGTAAGCGCCCGATTTTCCGTACCGTTTCACTATTAGGCCCCTACTCTATGCAGCCCATGGCACTCGTTTGGACATCCCCCTTCAGTGTGAGTGTTCTGTCCAGTTGACTGGAGAATCCCACCGGAGAGGACGTTGCGCGAACGAAAACGGGAAATGAAGCTGGTATACTCCTATATTCCCTGAAATATGTCTCCCCGAGTGCTATACGATGCTGACTTTGCTGTGTGTCCTGTCACAATGCGCTCTATCAGTGGAGTGACCGTTAAATTTGCTAGTGCAGCAATCACTTGACTTAGCCATCGTGAAGAACTGATTGCCGACCGACGCTGGGGGACGGAAATAGTTCGAGCTAACCTTGGTTCGAAGGAGACCATCTGGATTTCTTGGCTAACTGATTTGTCTGCTCTTCCCATTTTCAGGATTGACAATAATCAGCAAAGAAAAATCTGAAAATCTCAAATTTAACTTTCGCATCAAGCAAATTCAACAGAAATACCTATTTATGCGTGATCATGATGATTAAATTTACAAATGATCTACTTTAAATTTAAATGCACGTTTAGTTATTGGATTAAAAATACTATACAAACAAAAAAATATTGCTTAGTATTTTCGGCACATCAGATTCGGTATTGTGTTCAGAAAGCATCGATAGTAGTTCGCTATACATAATGAGTTAAATTCCAACCATAGCTTAAGTATTTCATCATCAAAATTAAATATTGAGTCTCTTATATGCATCAATTTCTTAGAAATAATTAATAACAAAAACAATTTTTGCAGGTATGACAGTGCCTACTTGTAACCGTCCTGATAGACCAAAGTAGAAGGAGTACCATGCAGTAAGTATCCTTGTGCTATAAACTCCTTTATTCACACTCTATATTTGATCTAATGTAGAAATAATCTGTTTCAGACCACTTCACTATAAGGACACGTGTCAAGAATACCTGGATCCATATCATTACAACAACTCGGGCCTGACACAATGCTAGGTCGTGCACTTGAAGGAGCGAGTAGAAAAAAAAATCTTATTAGTTAATATCTTGCATAAAATCAAAAGTTTGTAATTAATAAATCAAATTGCTATAAAGTTATGTACATATTACTTGACACTCGATCATTTTTGGTGTCCTAATATTCAATGCTTCTGAAGATCATCTGTTGTTGAATGCAGGCAGTTCTACCTAACCATTTCGCCCCGAAAAACGGAATTCGGCTTAAGCTGATAAACTTACAACACTCACTTAGCCTCCTTTGCTAATCAGATTCTTTGTTGCCTAAATCAGTATGAAAGGGGCTGTAGTGCTTCAGAAAAAATCAATCCGTTTACTCAGCTAGCTTCGAGCTGGCCTTCAAAGAGTATAAAAATCTTTCCACATTTTCTCTTCTCGTTTCATTCCCCTTTTCTATCTCAAAACCAACCCCTTTCGTCCCGGGCTTGACAATGATAACCAGCAGGATCACTTACTTAATGACAAGAATGATGAATCGCATAATAGTCCTGATCCAACTATGGTGTCAAAATTGATGGAGCATCTGATTTCACCGCCATAATGTTAGAGTAGAGGCTGATTAAGCTGTCGTAACAGATTGCGTGAAAAATTTCTTTATCTCTGCTACTCGTAAGTACAGCCGACGAAGTTGAAATCATGAGATATAGAAGTTATTCCGAATAGCTTCAAATAAACAATTATGATAGTCAGTACCTTAAATTAGACGGAGATGGGTCCTTAACGGAAGACTGGTTTTATAAAGCATTTGAGCGTGTATATTAATTCGAACTCACCTGGAGAAGATAACAAGGAACCGTTCGCTTTAAGCTGCTCACTCGCTAGAATAATACTCTTTATTGACGGCCCGAACCCTAGTCAGACGCTATTAATTGAAAAGGTGGCAAATAATATCAAATCGAAGAAAAATGAATCGCTACATCAAATCACTGTGACTTACGTTATTGTTAGTATCCGCCCCTTGGAGTTTGGGGCAAGACTCGGCCCAACGAAATCTAATCAAGAATTTGAACGATTTACCACCAATTTGTTCAATTTGGGTTCGGAATATGTCATAAGAAAGCTACCTGTCGATACAAGAGGTACGTTATTAAACAAGTGGAGCCAAGTGGTAGCCTATGCCAACGACATCAACATTTTGTCACGGTCATTAACAACCGCCAAAGAACCTTTCCTGACACTCAACAGCGCAGCAACACTACAAGTAGTAGGGCTAAGAATGAATGAGAATAAATCAAAGCTCATGACGCAGTCGAGGAAAGACACCTCAAATATACAAAACATCACGCCGAAGAATTGTAGTGGTTTTTTTTTTCTAAAAATCCGTGTAGGACACGGGTGCCGATTGTATGGCATAAGTGTCAGCGAGCTGTAAATAAGACCAACCTCAGCTGACTAGCTTCACTTAACGACCGCGTACGCGTGCATGTCGACTAGCTATTTGCGGGATCATATGAGGTGGGTTCTTGTCGAGCCACGAAGCTACACCAGAGCATATCTACTAAATAGCAGCTGCAATTAGAACAAATTTTATTTCGTACGGTACTTATAGAGTAGAAAGAATTAGATTAAAAGTGCATATGTATGGTAAACAAAAACTTGAATTTGCAAGCAATTGAACCAACACATGGTAAACTTTAATCCATCTTTTATACGTTTATTTGTCTCTCTTTTCATTTTGACAGCTCCTCGATTGCAGGTGCTAGTTAGTATATATGCTCTTGCTGCACTACAAAATATTTATCAAGCGTACTCTACGAGACGTACCGATCAATTTTTATTATCTTTAGAAATGTTCTATTATGTGTCAATTAAGGTACTCTACAGTAATTCAAATTTTTTTTTTGTCTCCTTAAAGTTAGCAGACACGGAGGCTTGAAACAAACGCAAAACTTCTACAAAAAGCAACCGTTACTTTCTCCGAAGAAGGTCGTTGCATTACAAGGGGAATGTCAAGCCTAAATATATTGTTACATGTACAAATAATTACCTGTACAAATAATTCTGCGAGCTGCTGTCGCAATTGTTTTCATAATCAACGTCAACAAATGAATTTACTCGAACCCACGAGAACCCAACAAGCATGATCAACATCTGCAAGTGACGTCACTCCATTCATTAATTTGCTCGAATCTACCAGGTACCTCTCGGTAGAACATTCGATAATGTACGAGAAATGGGCGAATAGGTAGAGACCCTATATAAAGGCGAGCTGAATGAATGGGGGGATTATTCATTACAACCGCGATAGAAAACTGCGATATAGTGGAACGCGAAGTAAAGACGATTGATTGTTTGAGTGCGAAGTGATTTAGAAGACAATTGCGATAAGAAATTTATGGACAAGTGTTAGATTTTCTTCATAGTGAAAATTAAAATTTGTGAAAGTGTTAAATTGTTAAATTGTTTATTGTGCATTTTGGTAGTTAAATAAATTCTTTTAACTTAAATTAAAAGACATTGCGTTTTCACTTTCCCGGAACATTAAAATTATTGGCCGCGAACCGAAAACACGCGACAGTGGTGTCGAGAAGTGAGATTAAAATTTTGGAAGTGAAAACGTTTAAACAAATTTAAAGTGCACAATTGTGAAAGTTAACGTGGAAAAATAGCCGAAACAATAAAAATGCCAGGAAATTTACATCTGGAAATTAATCAATTGAGCATATCGGAGCTCAAAGAGGAGTTGGAACAACGAAATCTGGCTACACAAAGTACAAAGGCTATACTGATTGCACGCGTGCGTGATGCGATCGAGTCGGAAGGCGTGAATCTGGATTCGAATGAGCTCTCAGCTGCAGAAAGAGGCGCAGAAGGTGGTGAGGCCGAAACACCAAAACCAAAGGAACCAGAAAATGCGCTGATGCAAATGTTGATGCTGATGCAGCAAGAGCAGCGACAACAGTCATCCAATTTAACTGCGAAGCTAAATGAACAATCAGCGCAGCTAAATGAACAGACATCCAGTTTAGCTGTGAAGCTAAATGAACAGACATCCAGTTTAGCTGTGAAGCTAAATGAACAATCAGCGAAGCTAGACCAACAAGCGTTCGAAATCAAGGCAGACATCGCACAGAAGCTGGAAAAACAGTCAACCGAAATAAAAGCGGAGCTCAGTAGTCTCAACAGCCAAATTAAATGCGTCGAGGAGAAGGTATACCAGGTCGAGGAGAGAATCAACCTTGAGATTAGCCAGGTCAAGCATGAGATGGAAAAAGTGAAAAAGGACTTGGAAGCAGCGAAGGCAGTAGTAACCGCCTCACCAGCCCCAATTATAACCGCTGCGCAAAGCTCATCTAGAAATGTGCAAGCACCAATATTCGATGGGCAAACGGTCTGGACTATTTACAAAACCCAGTTCGAAGCAGCCGCTCGCATAAATCACTGGAATGAGCAGGAACGAGCAACTGCATTGATTCTTGCTCTAAGAGGCCCAGCTGCCGAGCTGTTGCAGACGATCCCCGTTGAATTGCACTCAAACCCGAATGCTATAATGAATGCGCTCGACATGCGTTATGGAGACGATCATCTAAAGCAGATTTATCAGTCACAGCTAAGGCATCGAATGCAGAAATCTGGTGAAACACTACAGCAGCTAGCCCAAGACATTGAGCGACTGGCACTTTTGGCTTATCCAGCCTACGACCCAGAACATCGAGATGATGCAGCGACAGAAGCATTCATCAGCGCACTAAAGGACCCGGAATTGCAACAAGCCGTGCGTTTAGCTCAAAAGCAAACGGTTAAGGACGCATTGGCTTATAGTCTGAACTTTGAGGCAGCGAAAAATGTGACTCGTACCACTGCCCGGGTTCGTGAGGTAGTGACAGACGAGTGCAGGTGTGAACGCGTGGAAATTGAGCGAGATCCGCATGTAAATGGTGCGCCTAGATGCTGGAATTGCGGAGAGAAGGGGCACCTGCAAAGAGACTGCAAGAAGCGAAGAAAACCAAGCTATTGTCCAGGGTGTGCAGCTAGGAGGAGATCCAGACCGAGTCAGGAGCCCAGAATGGAAGCCCTTCAAACAGAGGGGTCGGGAAACATGTAAGAGCCAACTTCGTGGGGCAGAGGTTGGCTAGGAGGATCGACGTCCCCAGCACCACCATCATCGTGTCAAGACTACATCGTGGAGAAGTGGACTTATGCCTTCCGGGTCAAGTTGACGGAGAACACTGCACCATAACAATCGACACTGGTGCAACCCGATCGATTATCCGACCAGACCTAGTTAGACAACAACTACTTCACAAGGGCAGAATTTTCTCACTACGGACAGCTACGGGAGAAACTGCACCTGTTCATGGAGAGGTCAACCTCCAGATACAGTTGGGAGACCTTGTGTTCCGACATAATTTTCTGGTCGCGAACATTATGGATGACTGCATTCTCGGAATGGATTTTCTGCGACCACATGGAATCACGTTGGATTTGGGCAAACGTGTATTGAAATGGCAGAATGTCGAAGTACTAATGGAGGATCCCAGCGTCCAAATTCGCAAGATGAATGTAGTGGTATGTACTGACACTGATGTACCGAATTCATTGTATGGGCCAAGCTTGATGGTGATTCTGGAGACCACCGATCTTATCTGATAGAGCCAACGAAGACGTCCACATTGCGCAGTTTGATTGTAGGACGAAGCCTTGTAAGATCTTTGAGGAACGGATATGTGCCGGTTAGAGTCCTTAACACCGCAGATTCAACCACGAGCATCAAAGCGGGAGAAGTCATCGGCAGCTGCCAGCCTGTTTCCACCATCACCTCTTTGGAAGCTACTCACGACCATCATTGCAAAAGGAGGCAAGACCCAGACAAAGCCCGGGAATCAACGTCTGCAATATTGAAGCAGGTCAAATTGCCAGCACAGCTATTCAAACGAGCCTCTGATCTGGTCACCAAAGTACAGTGACATCTTCTCAACAAGCCCGGATGACCAAGGCCGAACGAGCCTGGTAACTCACGACATAGATACATAGGGAGCCAAGCCGATTCGACAAGCACCCAGACGCCTCCCTATAGCCAAACAAGGAGAAGTGAGCGCGCTGATCTCGAACATGGAAAAACAAGGCGTTATTGAACCTTCTGTCAGTCCATGGGCCGCACCTGTAGTTCTAGTAAAGAAAAAGGATGGTAGCACTCGTTTTTGTGTCGACTATAGGCAGCTTAACGACGTCACTAAGAAAGATAGTTACCCGCTCCCACGCATCGATGACATCATGGACACTTTAGCCGACGCAAAATGGTTTTCTACACTCGATCTCAAGAGTGGCTACTGGCAGGTAGAAATCGACAAGAAGGACCGAGAGAAGACCGCATTTTCAGTTGGGACCGGATTGTGGCAATTTGTGGTGATGCCGTTTGGGCTTTGCAATGCTCCAGCCACTCTCGAACGCTTGATGGAATACGTGCTACGTGGTCTAACCTGGAAAACCTGCTTGGTGTACCTAGATGACATCATCGTCATCGGGAGAACGTTCGAAGAGCATGTGCGGAACTTAGAAGAGGTTTTCTCCCGACTGCGACTGGCAAATTTGAAACTTGGTCCCGACAAGTGTACCCTTTTCGCAGCTGAAGGAAAATACCTGGGACACGTCGTATCAGCAGACGGGGTCAAAACAGACCCTGAGAAGATTGAAGCCGTGAAAACTTGGCCAACACCAAACAACAAGCGCCAACTACGAAGTTTCCTGGGTCTGGCAACCTACTATCGAAGATTCGTCAAAGACTTTGCCAAAATAGCTAAGTGTCTTCATCAGCTAACCGAGAAAAATCGTCCGTATGTCTGGAACGAACAATGCCAGACAGCCTTTGAGACCCTGAAGGAAAAGCTGTGTGAATCACCCTTGCTGGCGTATCCGAAACCCGGAAAAATGTTTGTAGTTGACACTGATGCAAGCAACGGCGGTATTGGAGCTGTACTCTCCCAGCAGATCAATGGCGAAGAAAGAGTCCTCTCGTATTACAGTCGAGTTCTTTCAAAAAGTGAGAGGAACTACTGTGTGACCAGGAAGGAGCTATTGGCTATAATAGAGGCCACCAAGCAGTTCCACAAATACCTATATGGCCAGAAATTTGTTCTTCGAACGGACCATGCATCGCTGAGATGGCTACTTAACTTCAAAAACCCCGAGGGACAAGTTGCGAGATGGATCGAAAGATTGCAGTCGTACGACTACGAAATTGTTCATCGAAAGGGCGGAGTTCATGGAAATGCTGACGCCCTATCTCGTCGCCCATGTCCAGCTAACTGCAAGCATTGCCGACGGATTGAGGACAAGGAGCCGCCCGTTGATCTGCGACTGATAACGGGTGAATTCGATGAAGGTTGGTCATCGGAGGAGATTCGAAATGCCCAGCTAGCCGATGAAGACATCGGACCATTGCTCGTATGGAAGGAGACGACTGGGCGACCTGAGTGGAAGGACGTTTCAACACATGTCGCAACCCTGAAAAGCTATTGGGCACAATGGAACTCCCTTCAGGTGGAGGGTGGTGTACTCAAGTGGAAATGGGAAACGGCGGATGGCAGCTCCTATAGGATGCAAACTATACTACCCAAAATCCGAATCCACGATGTGGTAAAGGGAATGCATGAAGGATCCTCGGGAGGCCATCTTGGTGTTAACAAGACCTTAGCGAAATTGCGGGAACGGTTCTACTGGCTCCACGCTCGAGAAGACGTAGAGGACTGGTGTCGCAGATGCACAATTTGCGCTTCCGTCAAAGGCCCAAAGCGACGACTGAGAGGACAAATGCAAACCTATAACGTAGGCGTGCCATTCGAAAGGATTGCTGTTGACATCGCAGGACCCTTTCCTGAATCCGATTGGGGAAATCGATATACGCTGGTTGTAGCCGATTATTTCAGCAAGTGGCCCGAGGTCTACCCCATTCCCAAACAGGAAGCAACTACCGTAGCTGAACAGCTAGTGTTAAATTGGGTCAGTAGGTACGGCGTACCTTGCGAATTACATTCAGATCAAGGCCGAAACTTTGAGTCACTAGTTTTTGGCGAAATGTGCGAACTACTGGGAATACGGAAAACGAGGACAACACCGCTGCATCCCCAATCCGATGGAATGGTCGAACGGTTCAACGGCACGCTCAATAAACATCTGGCCAAGATGGTTGACGAGAACCAAAGGGACTGGGACCGACATATCCCTCTATTTCTGATGGCGTACAGAGCTGCCGAACATGCATCGACGGGCCAAGCCCCAGCCAAAGTCATTTCTGGAAAGACTATTCGTTTGCCAGCCGATATAAAGTTCGGAACACCCCCTGAGAAACCCCAAACGGTCTCGGACAACGGTTGAACCAGATACATCGGACAGTGCGAAAACACCTCGAATCGGCGACTGACCGCATGAAGACCAGGTATGATCTAACGGCTAATTCTACTGGCTTCCAGCAAGATGACTTGGTGTGGCTTTATAACCCGCAACGGCGAAAGGGTAGGTCTTCAAAGTTGCAACATAATTGGGAGGGACCATACCGAGTTACAAAGCGAATCAACGACGTCGTATACCGAATACAGGAACATCGTAAGCCGGGAGATAAAATGAAATTCGTGCATCTGGACCGTCTTGCCCCATATTACACCCAGGGAGAATTGACTACAAATAGCGACACATCTTTTCGGGGCGAAAAGAACTGAGGTGGGGGCAGTGTTACATGTACAAATAATTACGTGTACAAATAATTCTGCGAGCTGCTGTCGCAATTGTTTTCATAATCAACGTCAACAAATGAATTTACTCGAACCCACGAGAACCCAACAAGCATGATCAACATCTGCAAGTGACGTCACTCCATTCATTAATTTGCTCGAATCTATCTCGGTAGAACATTCGATAATGTACGAGAAATGGGCGAATAGGTAGAGACCCTATATAAAGGCGAGCTGAATGAATGGGGGGATTATTCATTACAACCGCGATAGAAAACTGCGATATAGTGGAACGCGAAGTAAAGACGATTGATTGTTTGAGTGCAAAGTGATTTAGAAGACAATTGCGATAAGAAATTTATGGACAAGTGTTAGATTTTCTTCATAGTGAAAATTAAAATTAGTGAAAGTGTTAAATTGTTAAATTGTTTATTGTGCATTTTTGTAATTAAATAAATTCTTTTAACTTAAATTAAAAGACATTGCGTTTTCACTTTCCCGGAACATTAAAATTATTGGCCGCGAACCGAAAATACGCGACAATATTAAAGTGGCTGAAGTGAGATGTAGTTAATTGACATCATATACAATCACCAAATAGCGCAAGCAAAACAGTAAATTTTAAAAAGTAAATACATAAGAGAAACTCAATCATGATAGAAAAATTCAAGAACATCTCGTTGTAACCGAGTTTTATGTTCGTACAAGCTGAAAGGTAAGGGACCAAGACCAAGAATGTTGTGATTAGAGTTGCCACGAATATTCGGCTACCATTCGGTATTCGGCCTATTCGGCCACTTTTTTGGTATTCGGTATTCGGCCGAATAATACGTACTATTCGGCCGAATACCGAATACTAAATCATGGACAATAAAGACACATCATATTAGCCAAGATTTGTATTTATTATCAAATTACAATACTTTAATAAGTAAAATTAGTCAGCGGTAAGTTGTGATGGAAAAAATCAAGTTTTTCAGCATTTGATGGTAGCAAACGATTACGCTTTTCGTCGTAAATGATACCAGCTTCAGAAAACAACCTCTCACTATACACGCTACTCCCGGGAGAAGAAAGGTAAACTTCAGCAAATTTCGAGAGGTTTGGGTATTGTATTTCGTTTGCTGACCACCACTTGTAAGGATCAGCTCTCCTATCTAGGCGAATTGTTTTCAAATAAAAATCCATCTCATTTGCCACATTATTCTTCTCTACGTTCCCCTCATCTTTATTATGACTATTTCGCATATTATCTGTAGCGACTTCCTCAAAGCATTTCCAGAAACTATCGTGTATTTCAAATATCTTATCATTTTCATTCAAGTTTCTTTTCTTACGAAGTGGAGAAGAATCGTCATCGGCACTACTAGATTCATCATTACAACTTAGTTTTAGAGCTTCTAGAAGAATTTTTTGTCTTGCTCTTTCTGCTTGAACCAGTCCTAGGAAACTTGTTTTGAAGCGTGGATCAAGAAACGTAGCAACCAGATTTTTGTTGTTTTCATCAAAGTTAAATCGCTTTTCAAGCTCGGCTTGCAGTGAAGATCTCATTGTCACTAAATTTGGTACTTTCTCAGCTGTCTCTGCTTTCCCAGATATTTTAATAAAGTAACTGCATGTGGAATCACTTCAGAGATGCAGGAGATACCTGAGCTGGTTATTTTGGTAATCTCTTCAAATGGTTTGAGAAGTTTGATACATTGTTCCATTAGTTCCCATTGAGCATGTGTTAAATCTGTTACGTACAAGGATACTGTTCGCTTTTGTGCTAATAATCGCTCCTTTAAATAATACGTAGAATTCCAGCGTGTGCTCACATCTTGTACTAGTTGGTGGTTAGGCAAGTGAAGTTCTTGTTGAATGGATTTAAGTTTCTGCTCTGCTAAGCCTGAGTGGTTAAAATGAGTAACGATTCGTCTCGCAGCAGCTACCACCTGTAGTACTTCTGGCTGAGATTTTAGTGACTCCTCTATAGCTCGTTGCAATCAATGAATAAAGCACCTGCCTGAATCATAGCCTGCATCTCGCACACCTTTTATCATATTAGCCCCACTATCATGGACAAGTAAATGGATCTTGCTTTTAGGTATATTCCATCTTTCTGTAATAGCCTCGAGTTCTTTAGCAATATTGGTACCAGAATGTGAGCCGGGAAACGATTTCATAGCTAAAACGCCATGTTCCAAAACGAACTCTGGAGATATCCACTGCGCAGTTAAGCTTAAAAAGCTCTCGTTATTGTGCTGACATGTCCATATATCAGATGTCACTGATACTGCTGTCGCCTGCAAAATACTGGCTTCTATTTTAGACCTAATTCTGTTGTATATATCTGGAACAACTTTCTCGCTCATGTAAGTGCGACCAGGTACTCTTTAATGGGGCACAGCGGTTGCCATAAGCCTCTGAAAGCCGACCCTTTCAACAAGTGATAATGGTTCGTTGTCTAAACAAATCATTTCACCAATCAAGTAATGATATTTTATTGATTTCGGATCATTAATGTCCCATAGCAATTTCCTATCTGATGTTTCTTTCAGGGCTGGCTGTCGTTCTCTTGATTTGGAGGTTCCAGGTACTGCTGGTATCTTGGAATCGGCGGAAGTAGAAGTACCGCCCTTATTGCTGCCACTTGTCGAGGGAACATCAGTTAAAGTAGCGTACTGCTCAGCATGTTTGTTTCTAAGATGGTTTTTTAAAGAAGTTGTAGCTGTAAATAAAAGAAAACTAAAATGGATTACAATTAATGAGTTATGCACTAACATTTTCTATCCACTACAAAAAAAGAAGCTGTTAAGTTTGTAAACTACGATTTAGTTAAATAAGAGAGTTAAATAAGAATAACTTTATTACTAGAAAGAATTAATTGCTACGTGTACACTTATTAGTAGCCTTAAGCAGAGTGTTCACACAATATCGAATCGTGGAAAATGACGGACAGGTCTCAAATCACGTTTCAAGTTTCGTCTTAAAAACACGAATCATTATTTTTTTGTAACGAGAAACGTCGCAACGAAATTCAGAAAATGTTCACATTTTGATGAATCGTGAAAAATAACGATTTCGTACGCAATGTGAACAACCAACTGTCACGACGTATCGTTATCGTGTTTTTTTACGAATCGTCAATGACGAAGATCTAGATATCCCGTGTAAACAAAGCATTAAATTAACTTCAGTTTTAACTTACTTGCTTTCTTTCCTTCTCCGCCTCTTGAGATCTTGCTGCTACGCAACAAACATTTGGCCAATTTATTATTTCATTTATGGGCGATTTTTTATTAACTGATGTCATTTTTTGACAAACAAACAATTGAAAAAGAACTAACGAACGAACTTTTCTACAAAATCGTAGGTAATGTTTGATTTAATTTATTTTTTTTACTGTTCTGACAAAGCGTGCCGTGACGTGATTTACTCGCAATTGAAACAAACAGTCAAATGGTCGCACGCCCGCCCGCGCACGAGTGAAACAGGTCGCGACGCGTCTTGTCGTATTATTATTTCTTTACGCGCTCGACAATCATGTACTTACTTTGTGCCGAATATTCGGCGCTTCGGCCGACAGCGTTGCAGAATATTCGGTATTCGGCCAAATCACTATTCATGGCAACTCTAGTTGTGATTCCGAGGCAAACGTACAAATGGCGAATCAAGAAAAGTTTCCGCTGAAGGTTACTGAACATCGGCTGACACGCTCAGAAGTATAGACAGAGATGTTATTACACAAAGTAGGTGACAACAGATTGTGATAAAGATTGTAGAGCAAGCATTCGTCCAGGAAGGACCCGCGTGATTTTAAGGAGGGCAAGTGTAGCAGTGATAGACGTTCACTATAGGAAATATATGGTATATGAAATTTGAACAGAAGAGATCTTGTAAATCTACGCTGTACTGACTCAAGACCATCAATTAAGTAACGCAGATAAGGACACCACACTTGAGCACAGTACTCTAATTGACTTCGAACCAGTGAGAGAAATAGATAGATACAAGAGGAAATGTTATTGAAGCCTTTAGAAGTTCTTAAAATAAAACCAGCCATTCTAGATGCCTTGGAAACAATAAACGAGATATGGTGATCAAAGCGAAATTTATCATCAAAAATAACGCTAAGATCTTTGTGAGTAGACACAACCCCAAGAGGAGTAGCGCTGATGAATAAACAAATGAAATGGAGGATTTTTTACGGGAAAGGGACATAAGGAAACACTTGTCAATATTCAAGGGAAGGGAATTAGGTATGCTCCAGGAAACAAGCAACTCTAGATCTGCCTGGAGGCCCAAACAGTCGTCGATGGAATGTATAACCCTGAAGATTTTTAAATCATCAGGGTAAACAAGCGACAAAGAGTTAAATAAAGAAAAAAGATCGTTTATAAACGCTAAGAATAATGAGGGACGCAGGATTGAACCTTGAGGAACACCAGAATAAGGACTGTATGAGGAAGGCTTGCAAGACCTATACGTAACCACACACTCGCGACCACATAGGTAGGAGAATAACCAGTGGAGAAGCGACGAGTCAAAATTTAAGGCCTTAAGATTTTTCATAAGAAGGCCGTGGTTGACTGAGTCGAAAGCTTTTGAGAAATCAGTGTAAATGACATCTACTTGGTACTTGTTATCTAAGGCAGAGGAGACAGTGTGGGAGAAGGAAAGAAGATTAGTAAGAGTGGATGTTGTTCAAAGGCTAGATGAGGAAGTAAAAGGGAATATAGCTTGTTATGAACTATTCGTTCGTGAATCTTGCTAAAAGCAGGGCGATAGTTGGAGATGGAAGCTTTATTACCAGATTTATGAAAAGGAAAAAACTGATTTCTTCTAGACAGAAGGAAAAGTACCAGAAGCTAGACTGTTGTTAAACAAAAGAGATAACGGGACACATAAAGACGAGGAGAAAGCTTTAACAAAGATATTAGGAATACCATCGGGACCGTTGCTGCAATTTACATGTATCTGATTAGGAAGCAGCTCCGCTACAATTGGACTAATATAAGAAAAGGAAGTGGCTTCCGAAAGTTGTTGGGCATACTCGACATAGGAGGAAGAAGTCGGCTTCTCATAAAAGGCAGAAAAATATTGAGCAAACAGTTCGCAAATTTCTTCATTATTTGATGTTTCGATACTACCAAGGTACATAGAGCCAGGCAAGGTATTGATATTTCTCAGCGACTTAATGTACGCCTAAAATAGTTTCGTCTGGTTCCGATGAATTGAACCTTTAATATAATTAAGATACTCTAATTGGGCTACAGTAAAGAGTCTTTTTACTTCCGCTCTTAGAGTTCTGAAGCTCAGAACATCTGAACTGAGCCCACTGATACGGAATGTTTTGCAAGCCCTATCTTTAGCTTTTAAAACTGCAGCAATTTGCGTATTGAACCACGGCGCATCTTTGCTTCTTTTCAGATGGACTGTAGGAGTATAAACTGCTATTAAGTTAAGTTGTGTAAGGGAGCAAAGTGACAAGAAAGGTGAAAGAGAAATCGAGAAGTTGTCATTGGAGATGATGACAGTGTATAAGTAATTCAAGGAGATGTTAGGAAGGTTAAAATCACCACAAATCAAAATGAAAGTTTTGGGATTGAGATTGTTAACACATGAAGACAACTCAATGAAAATTTTTTCATAGATATAAATGGCACTATTACACGGAACATACACAGACATAATAATTTTATGGCAGATGATAAGGAAACAAAAACAGCGATACTTTCAACTGTAAGCGAAGGAATGAAATCGATGCAGCAACTGGAAATAATAGACCTCACTCCAACAAGTACGCCACCCCCGTCCAAATTTCCAGAGAGTATGCAACAAAACAACAAACTAAGCAGTTTCGACGGAGTTATCTCTTCAGGAGCATCCACTCCTGATCACCACGAGGCTGCTCGACTGCTTATGTTTATAACAGAATACAGCTCCCAAAAAAACTTGTTTATTCAGTCTTGTGGATCTTGAAGACTAGCTCCATACACAGGAAAACAAAGCTCCAAGTATACACATCTATGATAAGACCTGTGCTATGGTATGGGTGCAAAACATGGACCCTAGCCCAAACATCTGCAATCATATTGAACGCCGTAGAGCGTCGGATCCTGAGGCGAATAATCGGAGCGAAGCTAGTTGGGGACCAATGGCGAATTCGATAGAACCATGGGCTACATGAAATTTTTGACGAACCGGAGTTCTCAACGATTGTAAGACTGCGGAAGCTGCAATGAGCTGGCCACATGAATTATATGGACGAACAACAGTGTAGAACGTTCTTTTCTTCTTCGTAGTACTACAGCCCCTCTTGGCGCTTCGCTTCCTGCAAATGTCCATCGACCGCGTTCTCCAACTTCGAGATGCGAGAAGAGATCAACTGTCTTCGTCGACTGAGTCAGACTAGCGTTTCCTTGGTTCCTCCACATTTCTCCGGCCTTGAGTTCTCCTAAAGAATACTTTTTTGGGTACCCGTTGTTCGTCCATACAATTCACGAGGCCAACCCATTGCAGCTTCCGTCTTACATTCGTTGAGACCTCCGGCGCGTCAAAAATTCGTATGGAGTTCACCATTGAAGTTACATAACGTAAAATAAGAACAAATTTAATTACAATTTATGCAAATTACATCCGTAGTCTTTAAGCGCGTGATTTAAACTGACAATTTCTTATTGATTTTACCTTAGTTTTTAATTCCGTTAACAAATTACTATTTTCAAAAGCTAAAATGTTTAAACAGCAAAATAAAATGCAAAGTCAAAATATAAATTGAACTAAATGAATGCACATACTAATGGACATTGATTGGCGCATGTTGCGTGTGTAGCAAATGATTGATTACCACGTGCTAGGTAGGTTGCGATTGGATATTAGTAACTTCTCTCCTCTGAAGTATCTGTGTCCCGCAGATTAGAAGTTGAATTTAATGGGTTTTAGCTCTTGAATGTTGCAGCCTGTAGCCGTGGATGGCACCGGCAGGATGATATCTAGTCTGGTTATTCGCCCCCTTATTTTGCATGCTAGAAAATACCATAAGTAATTATTAGTGCAGGAATGAGACTAATATTTGTTATTAAGGATATCTCGTGCTTGGCGTATGATCCCTATAGCCTGTCAGTGTTGTTGAGATGGGGGAGCTCTAAACTTAATTTTACATCCTTTCCATCTGGTCTAGGTTGAAATATCAGGGCTACTATCTGAAACACCTGAGTCTCTGTGCTTGTAAATTCCTTATCCTTGATTCAAATCGTTTCATCGTAGAGCTGGATAATGTAGCGTCCCTTTCGTAACTTTCTTGCGTAGTTACTATTGTGACTGGGTGATGAAAGTGACTAGTTGGTATGATGAGACAATAATAATACACACGTTAATTGATACATATTTGTATTGAACACAATAGACATGTTACATCGGGAAAGGCCGATACGAGACTGACTGTCAAAGGAACGGCACATAGAAAATAACGATTCACAATAGTCTCCCCCACTTAATTAAAACATATAGAAATATAATTTTAATTCTATTATTCGGTGACATAGTCTTTCAAGAAGTTTGGAGGACATCGTTGACGAGCAGATCTGCGTGGTGGTAGCGTCAGGTTGTTTGTGTTCCCGTCTGCTGGTGTCTGTTGGTCAGGAGTGCCAGTAAGTGTTTCTGGCTGATTGACACCTGGCGCAGTCAATGGCTTAGGCTGTGTGTCCATTGATGGCCACTCATCAGCTGGCATGTGTCGATATGGGACACCTGGGGTTGGGACTGGTCTTTGCTGAGATGAAAAGGTGACTTGTTTCTTCGGGACCATTGTTGAAATTAGTTGGTCGATGTGCCTTTTTATAGTTCGGCCTGAGTCTAAGTCAATGATATAATGGTACTGACCCAGTTTTTGTTCGACAGTCCCAAATAGCCAGCTATCTTGATTGTTCAGGTGCATTCTTGCCTGAACTCTCTCTCCCATTTGGAATGAGTGGATGTGACAGCTGCTTCGGCTCGTTGGCATTACTGCTTTTCTGTTAGGCAGGAGAGCATCAAGGCGTATTCTAATTTTCCTTTTCAGGTAAAGTTCTGCTGGTGACCGTCCGGAGGCTAATGGTGTGGCACGGTATCGAAAAAGGATATTTTGTACTTTTGTGGCTATTGGTGATGAGTCTTCAGCTGCAGCTTTCAATCTTCTTTTCAGGGTTTGTATATTTCTTTCTGCAAGGCCATTAGTTGATGGGTGACCTGGCGCAATAAACTTCTGAAACATTCCCCTTTCTTTACAGTGTGTCTGGAACTCTTCACTTTTAAATATGGCAGCATTATCTGATTAGGACAGATGGGTAGCCATGCACAGAGAATATGGTTTCTAGGAGTCTGATAGTTGATGCTGATGATGGTGCTTCTTTGAGTATTCGAACTTCAGCCCACTTGGATTTTGCATCGACACGCATTAAGAAATAATGGTTGTCAAGGGGGCCTGCATAGTCAATATGTACCCTCTCCCAGTTGTCATCTGGTGGGTCCCATGGATGAATAGCGGCTTTCTGTGGATTGTGCCGGACTTGGGCACAGGATTCACAGGTTTTAACAATTTGCTCGATGTCCTTGTCTAAACGTTCCCAATATACATATCGTCTGGAGAGTTGTTTCATTTTTGTAATGCCCAAGTGTGAGGCATGCAGTTCTTCCAGGATTTGGCGTTGTAGAGATTTTGGTATGACTAGGCGGTCCAATCTGAAAAGCATACCGGTAAAGATGGTGAATGGTTCATCTCTTTGACTGGTTCTGAGGCTGGTTATCAGGATTTGAAGGTTTTCATCTTTGGCTGTTTCTTCAATAATAGTTTCTGAAGTTATAGCTGGGCTGGAGATTTGAAGTATAGTTTCAGCATACAACGCATTGACTTCTTCATTCATTGATGTTTCAGATGTTCTGAGCAGTTGGGGAATTGGAGCCCGAGAAAGACAATCTACGTTCTCGTTGTCTTTTCCTTTTTTTACAGCGTACCGTGAAGTCCAATCCACTTAGAAAGGAGGTATAGCGTAAAAGACGGGCAGATGTCATCTGAGGTAATGCTCGATGCGGATGAAAGATACGAGACAGCGGCTCGTTATCGATGACAAGGGTGAAGTTTCTGGCATAAACATAGTTGTAGAAGTGTGTGGCTGCGTAAATGATAGCCAAGGCTTCTCTATCAAGTTGACTGTAATTGCATTCAGTTTGGGTCAAAGCTCGAGAGGCATAAGCAATAGGCTTTTCATGACATTCCACTTCATGACTCAAAACAGCTGCAATACCGGTCGGGCTGGCGTCTGTTGTGAGGATCAAGGGTTTTGCTGGATCAAAAGGTGTTAATACCCTTTTTTGCATAATATGTCACCATACCCAAGAATCGTCTTAATTCCTCTACATTTTTAGGACGTGGCATGTTGAAGACGGCTTGAATTTTCACAGGTGACATTTCAACTTTATTAAATGAGACTATGTGACCAAGATAGCTGATACTTTCTTTGAAGAAGGAACACTTATTTTTATTTAGATGGAGATCGTTTTCCTTGAGTCGTTCTAAACAAGCAATCAGGTTTCTTGTATATTCTTCCATTGATGGGCCATGGCAGATAATGTCATCAAAATATGCTTCAACGTTTGATAGGCCATTGAGAATTTGTGAGAGTATTCTATAGAATTCAGATGGTGCTGTTTTGATACCAAAACTGAGACGATTTGGATTTTCTGTCCTTCCGCATCCACTTTGAAGTGTAAATATGCCTTGTACATGTCGAGTTTGCAGAAGTACTTTGAATTTCTGAGGCTGTGCAAGACTTCATCAATGCGACGAATTGGATGATTAGCTGAGACTAATTTTGCGTTGATTCCACATTTGTAATCAACACATAAACGAACCCCTCCATCAGGTTTAGGTATTACGGTGAGTGGTGATCCCCAGTCGCTTGAGGATACTGGAGTAATAATACCTTGTGACTCAAGAGTTGCAAGTTCTTCCTCAACTCGCTGGCGCAGTGCAAAAGAGATATCTAGTAAAGATGGGTTTTACTCCTTCCCTGAGCTGAAGTTTTATTTTTAGGTTTGGCATACAACCTATGCGTTCTTCGAAAATAGTTGCGTATTGTCTGAGTATGTCTTCAAGAGGAGTGACAGCGTTGATTGTAACTACATGATCTGAAGTGAGCCGTTCTTTATCGATTTCTTTGAGATCAATTCCGAGAGTGCGAATCCATATTCGACCCAGAAGTGCATCAAATCCTGCAGGAACAATGAATAGATCTGCATCAATTTCTCTATTTGAGTGAGACTTTCCCTAAGGGCTTTATTATATGAGCTGAGTAAGAGCGGAATGATACCTGTGTTGGTTGTAGTGTAGCATTGAGACCAAGACGTTTGAATGCTGTCTCTGATAGAAGTGAGAATTTGGCTCCTGAATCGACTTCAAATGCCTGTGGCTTGCCATTGAGAAACACTTTGACGATAAATTTATCAGAACCTGGGCTGAGCTCGTATAAGTCTTCAGTGCAGTGAATGTGACCAATACCATATTCTGAGTCAGAGTTTTGATCATTCTGAGAAGACTGTGTTGCGATGGCATGTGTCTTTGAATTTCGAAGAATGGTGGTGATACAGACCTTGGACACATGACCAATTTTCTTGCAGGAAGTACATTTAAGCGCGTTGCGGTCGATTTTGCATTGATTTTCCTTGTGGTTTGCCCTACCACATTTGAGACAGAGTCCATCAACGCCTAAAGAAAGATAGTCAACCCGTGTCATGTGTTGGGACTGTGAGCGTTGGTGTGAACTAGGACTTGTATTTCGACTTTGGTTGGGTTGTGATTTCCTATGTGACCTGTTGACCCTTGAGACATTCTTTGTGTCACTACTGAGATTGGTGAAATTATATGGGATTTTGGTAAACTGGTTGCTTTCAAAACGTGATGCTTCCAATGCTGTGGCTTTGTTGAGCAGCTCATCGAAATTTTTGAACGCATAGTGTTGTAAGAGCTGTTCTCGAATGCTGTTGTCTTTTACTCCTCTAACAAAATGGGCACATAAAAAGGTGTCAGCAATGGACATCACTGATTTGCATTTACATTCAACATAAAAATTACAATCTTTCGCTTTCTCCTTCAGGGATGCAACGAATTCTGAGATTGATTGTGTTGGCTGCTGAGTAACATTTAGGAAATAATGCTGAGCGACTACAGTTGAGACAGGCGGTGACAACATATTTTTGAAAAGTTTGATTAGCTCAACAAATGGAATATCTTTCATGGGTTTCTCAGGACCCAATAATGCAGCTAAGTTGTTATAATGCGTAGAGCCAATTGATGCACACAACAATTGAGACATTGTGATAGGGGAATCCACATTTTTGAGACTACAGTAATTGTCAAAATGTTCTAAATAAGAAGTAAATCTTTCGAATTTCGGCAAGCTCGTTCTGGCCCTTCTCGGCAAGCTCGTTCTGGCCCTTAACTACTGGATCCCAGTAGGTAGCGTGTGGCTATCCAGCAAACCATTTCCAGCAGACCCAATTCAATGTATCGATCTTCTGCTTCTTGTCGGGACTTGCTTCAACTTGCAAATTAAGCGCTGTACTTCACTAATCTGATGTTCAATTCAAGGTTTAGGGATGCTCGTTTTATTCATCGAAGTTCGAATAAGTAGGTTTTCATATGCGTTTAGGTTTCATATGCGTTTAGGTTAAGTTTCACGCTGCCGTTAATTATTCGCCCATTTCCTTTTTTGAGGGCAGCCACCGGGCCGTGATATTCGAAGATGTTAGCTGGGGAAGAAATTCGTCTCAACGTTGATCCGGGATAGGAATATCAATATTCTTAATGAGGAAATTATGGATGCGTCTGCCGCTTATCGTTGTCATGGTAACTTTATTGTCCTTCGGCACAGTCTCTTTCTTAAAGATGGGCTTATATTTGCCCTGAATTTGCTTTCCGGTTTTTTGGGGTTCCAACCGGAACAAATTAATAACAACATTAATCAGAATTTGTTAGCAATTTTAAATTCTCAAAGTACATTCACCTATTCTTTTAACTTTAATAACTCAAATTACATTCCCATTTTGTAATCAGAAATCTTACCTCTCCATGACTTAAAGTTCATTAGCATTTAATTATCAGCAACCTTTCCTTAACTTAAAATACGTTAGCATTTATGATCAACAATTTTATTTGTAATTATACATTGAATTTTGGTTGAAGCATGCCAGCATAATTTGATTATAAATGAAAAGTGAATTGTTTTAATAAATTATTATTGAATTCGGACAGAAAGTAGTCGAGTTTAATTTTCAACTATACTTAACTTAACACAAGGTTAAGTTTTGTACATGGTCCGTCGAGCGGTATTAAGAACAACCAGTTAGTTCGAACCTTAGGGGGGAAGAAAAGGAGTAAATGACAGCTCGAAAATTGTCCGAATGGCGCCATTGTATTTGTAAGGCTTCTTTGATTGTAGAGGTTGTGGCTTAAATCAAGGGTAGTCTCAGCAGAAGAGGGGCAAACTTAATCCATTGGCAGAAAAATTCAAATTGATAGCACATGAAAATGTTCAACCAAAAATAAATTTACGTATTTTGTTAGTTTTTCATATATGTTTCCTAAGATAAAATTGATAAGTAGCTAAACTTTCGATCAATGTAATCAATGAAGATGTATTTTTAGAGACTATTGATAACAATCGAATAAGATAATGAACAGCAATGGCTTAGTTTTCTGAGGTATATTTTCCAACAGATTCCAATCGCCGTCATGTTAATTATTGAATATTAATCTGATAATAATTTATTCATGTCATACAGGTTACATTCGTAACTAGCCCACCTACTCCTTAGCCAAATCAAAATTCTATGTAAAATATTGTGAGTTATTTCCAGACCGTTTAAACTTAAATTTGTCGACATAAAAATATTCATGGCAATATTTTTTCTGTTAAATATCTTACATACATACCGTCAAAGTGAATTGTTTCATTCAGTTTTCGGTGAATAGAACATCTTTCTGACTTTTTTTAGACATAAAATAATACCTGGTGATGAGGTACTTTTTGATGAACAAACTTAAAAGGGAGCAATAGCCACCATTTCCGATCAAATGTTGTTTGTGGTCACTGAATAATACCTTTTCTAAAAAAACGCTTAGATCCTCACTGAAGCAATTCTTGATTGATATGTTATTCGCTTTTTTGAAAAAAATGTAGCATTGGATTACCGTCCTAATTTAAAAAAAAATGAAAATACACACGACATTCACGTCGCATACTTAAGTGAAAAACTATATTAGCTATTGCTATTGTTCTTTACCCTAAAATAAAAAAATTAAATCCTGTTACCTGTTGTTTACGCTGGAAAGTGAATCTTAATATTTAGATAAAATCAATCTTTCATCCTTTTCATTAAATTACTTATTTTGTATAAGGCAGCATCAAAATAATGAAGGCGAAATGCTACTTTGTACCTCTTTATTTTTGTTTATCATGTTGAAAGTTAAGGTGATATATTTAAATTTACATTAATACAGCAAGCCGTATGAACCGCTTCTTGTTGATTTTTTCGTTTTGAAGGCTGAATAACAAATGCCATAATTGATGTTACGTACCATATATTGACTTACACTTTCCGGGTTTCCCATAGACATCCCTGCAGCTGAAGGGCTTGAATCAATCAATCAACTCGTATAACTGGAAAATTGATAATCACGACATTATGTAAAAGATTGAAAGGTATCTCCTCGGAAATAATTTCAGCTATCATGGGCTTCGGCATAATTATGTTCTAAAAGAACGAGCATTAAAGTTTCCATTGAAATTTAGTATAAGAAATTCTTACGTTCTTCAAATTCGGTTTAGATCCCACTCAAATATTCAGATGATTATTGTTGGCGTTTCATCGTTAAAAGTGTTTGGTATAATGGTGCCAGTCTCCTAAGTGAAAGAACCACTTGTTCTTCACCCGGGCCATCTTGGCTATCGATATGATAGCACATTTTCTTGGCCCGACGGAGACCAAAGTTTCCAGTCCAAGAGTCCTGAAGTTTCTAAATGTAAAGTTCAGGTGACTAAATGACACTTACACTATCTAGGACAGTTGAATTATTCACCAAAATTGAAGGAATTGTTCGATGATTGCACTAAAATTAGATGCTTAGCAGAGAAAATGATGAATATGCATAATCTTACACATGCTGAATCAAATTCTGAATTTGAATTCTAAAATAAAAGAAATTAAATTGGCATCTTAATCAGATATGAAATATAGTCACATTTCCAAAAGTAGTTGTAGAGACGCTAATATCTTCAACTCCATATTGAGTCTAAAAATATAAATTATTTGATTTTGCACGAATATTAATGTAGAAATAGAAATCACAAATTTTTATTTTTTCTGTAGTTGTAACATGTTACAAATGAATGCTGTGGCCTTGCATTATGGGGCAACCGTACCCTGAAATTTAGATGAATGATGTCATCATTTTTGAAATGGCCGTTTCGTACTCGGGAATATTCAATTCTATTAATTGCAACAATTCCACACGATTACGTTTTCTTTATATATATCATTTGCAATTCTGAAATGATAAAAAATTACGACAAATTATAACCCCCTTGTACGGTAACAACATCAATATCCTACAACACCATCACGTACACATCAACTCCATCATAAACACAAGCGTCACCACGATCCATAACCTAAACGGTCAACAACCGGCCCAAATCCGCTCCAATCACCAGAAACATAATTCCGATCAAGGAACTACAGCAGTCATCGAATTCAACCATAAATATGCAACAGCTAAAGCTGAAAATGACGAAACAGCAATTCCAGGTGGAACAATGCCCTACAAGTACAGCAATTCTATGCAGAACAACACATCAAAGTTCATTGCAACATCAAAATGCTGACTAGAGTCACAAATGCAAAATTAACGAAAACCATTGTAAAATTATTGTATAAATACTGTAAATAGCGAAAATAAAATTATTCTGTATCAATAACTCATTCAAAGTTGTTTTATTTTTAATTTTCATTCCAGAACATTGGTCCGTCGAGCCGGATAAGGATACCGGCACTCAAGGAGGTTTCACCCGCAGCAACTTTGCAGTTCTTCGCAATAAGGACTGAGGTTACAGGACATCTGACAAGCAAAGAGGTTTCGCCCGCAGCAACTGTACAGTTCTTCGCAACAAGGACTGAGGTTATAGGATATCTGACAAGCAAGGAGGTTTCACCCGCAGCAAATTTACAGCTCTTCGCAATAAGGACAGAGGTTACAGGATAACCACGGTACAGCTTGGTACCAAGGAGGTTGAACCCAACAGAAGTTTACGATCGTCATTGGCTGCTAGGACATAAGAATTTTAAAATCTTCAGTGCCACGAGGACAACGGTATACAGGAAAACCATAACATTTAGGAAGAGGTCCCCCCGCATTACCCGTACAAAAGGAAGAGAGTCCTAAGGACATGGCCAACCTAATCATGGATCAAAAACTCAATTTTGACAGCATCAACAAGATCATCACGAACTACAAAAAAGATGGAGCAAGTCGTCATTCACTGGCATACTTCGAGACCAGACTGGCACGACTGGAAGTACTGTTGAAGTCGTGTGAAGAGATGCATGCCAAAACCCATGCAAAGTTGCAGAAGGAGAAAGAGAAAGGGTTGCTGGCACAATACATCCAAGAAGGAATCTACAGGTTCCAGTCGGGTTCTTCAGAACAACCACAGCAGGTATCACGAGGAAATGACAGTTTACAGCTGGAACGAATCAAGATACCGACGTTCGATGGCAATTACGGAAACTGGATAGCGTTCCGTGACTTATTTCGGAGCATGGTACATGAAAACACAGCTTTGTTGAGTGTGCAGAAAATGCAATACCTCCGCAGCAACTTGAAAGGTGAAGCTGAAAAATTGGTAAGCCACCTAAACATAACCGGCGACAATTACGACGCTGCATGGACACTTCTTTGTGAGAGGTTTGAGAACATGAAACTCATAACTCAAGAGCTTATGCAGCGTTGGTGGAATGCAGGACTGTACCAGGCAAACCACGCGTCTGGAATACGGGACATGGTAAACAGCGCCAACCAGCTCACAGCGAGACTTAACACATTAAAAATCGATGGTTTCGATCTTACTATCATTTTTATTCTCGACAGCAAACTTGACAGAGAATCAAGAGCGGAATGGCAAAAACTGATAAGCGAAAGTACAGACGTGCCAACATTAAAAAAATTCATAATCTTTCTCACTCAAAGGTTTACCATGCTAGAAACACTAACTCTATCAAAACCAGGATCAGAGTCAAGATATGCATACCGTTCAAGTTTCGATGACATGTTGCGCTATGTGCAACGAAGAACATCGTTTATTTGAATGCGAACAGTTTAAGAAAGCCGCAGTGAAAGTGCGACGGAAGGTGGTCAGGAACAAAAGATTGTATTTGAACTGTTTATCGGACAAGCATGCAGTAAACCAATGTGAGTCGAAGAAAAATTTTAACCATTGTTCCAAGCGGCACAACACTCTATTGCACCCGATAGATGACAAATTGCCCAAATCCAAGATAATGGAAATGCCATTAGCTAAACAAGCTACTATCCAGACTCAAGCGCATAATGCACTGTTATGCAACATTCAAGTGCTACTCGCAACCGCACTCATAACAGTAAAGAACAATGAAGGTGAATCCCTAACACTGCGAGCACTACTTGACATCGGCTCCCAACGCACGTTCATTACTGAATCTGCTGTCCAACTATTGGGATTACAACGTACCCATTCTAAAATGTCTATTGGGGGTATCGGATGTTCAGAGGCAGTCAACACAAAGGGTGTCGTCACGGTCACAGCAACTCTAGGAAAGTACAAGAAAGCCACATCTTTACAATTTGCTGCATTAATAATTCCCAAGATGACGGCAATTTTGCCTGCAACAAGCATTAACGTAGCCTTACCTACACACATAAAAAAACTAAAATTAGCAGATCCCGGGTTTAATCGTCCTTCACACATTGATCTGTTACTTGGAGCTGACATATATGGTAGTATCCTAGATCAAGGATTCATTCCAGGTCAACCATGTGCTCAAAATACAAAATTGGGCTGGGTATTGCTTGGAACAAGCCCTAGCACACAAATCAACGCTGACTCTACTTCATTTGTTGCCTTTGAAGAGCTTGATAAAACCCTCCGGCGTTTCTGGGAAATCGAAGAACCTCCAACAACAATGGAAACGTCTCAAGCCGATGATGACGCCGAAAAACACTTTTCGAATAATACGCGTAGAGGCTCAGATGGAAAATATACAGTATTGTTACCTTTCAAAGACAACGTAGACCACCAGAAAGAACTGAGAGAGTCTGTACGCATAGCGTATATTAGGTTCAGACAGTTGGAACAGCGTCTTGCTCACCATCCTGACCGGCAAAGGGAATACCATACATTCATAGAGGAGTATCTGGCTCTTGGTCACATGGAGAAGGTATCTGATCGTTTGCCTCAGAGTACTAACTGCTACTACCTTCCACATCATGAGGTCGTAAAGGAAACAAGTTCGACAACAAGATTACGCGTCGTCTTCAACGCATCCCAGATATCAATAGGTGGGAAATCTCTGAACGATCTGTTGCAGGTAGGTCCGGCAATACAAAAGAATCTTCTCCACCTATTATTGAGATGGCGAACTTACCAGTATGTAATTGCTGCCGACATTGAGAAAATGTACCGACAAATACAGGTTCACGAAAATGACCGCGATTACCAGCGCATATTATGGAGATCTTCTAACAAGGAACCAATTGGTCACTACAGGCTGAAGACTGTCACTTACGGTACTGCTTGCGCACCATTTTTAGCTGTTCGAACTCTTCAGCAGCATGCAATCGACGAACTTGTTAACCATCCAAAGGCTACCAAGACGATACTTCAAGATTTTTATGTTGATGACCCTCTAACTGGATCAGAAGACCTAACAAACTTAAAGCACTTGCAAGATGAGCTCAGAAGGACACTACGCAAAGGAGGTTTTCATCTACGAAAGTGGTCAGCCAACCATCACGAACTTCTAGAAGCCATCCCGAAGAACGACCGAGAAAATCAAAAGCCGCTAGACATCGCGTTATCCGAAGAGATCAAAACACTGGGGCTACAATGGCATCCAGCACAAGACGTTTTCTCGTTCAAGGTTCAGCCTTCTGATAACCAAAAGCTAACAAAACGGTCTATCCTGTCAGAAGTAGCAAGGCTATTTGATCCTTTGGGCTGGCTCCAACCTTGCATCATCACCGGGAAAATCACCATTCAAAGCCTATGGCTATTGAAATTAGGTTGGGATGACGAGGTCTCCCCAGCCACTGTAAAGGACTGGAGTGAAACACGTAGGCAACTGCCCATTCTCGAGAAACTTTGGATCCCCAGATGGATCCAAGTCACAAGCAACACAACTATAGAATTGCACGGATTCTGCGATGCTTCCAGAGTAGCTTACGCGAGTGCAATTTACCTACGGGTATTGGATGCAAGTGGACGTATCAGTAGCAGCCTGCTCAATGCAAAATCACGGGTCGCCCCAACAAAACACTTTCTATTCCAAGGCTTGAGCTGAGCAGTGCAGTCCTATTGCTAGAAACAATGAAGCGATTAAAGCAAGCTTGTAAATGGGGAACTATTAAAACGTACTTTTGGTCTGATTCAAAGATTGTTTTGGCATGGATCCAAAAACCAGCAACTACTTGGAAGGTATTCGTTGCGAATCGTGTAAGTATAATCCATGCCCAACGAGTGGCACCATGTTAGAACTGATGAAAACCCCGCTGATTTGGCATCCAGAGGAATCTGACCGGAGCAGTTGCTACACTCATCCCTATGGTGGAAGGGACCAGAATGGCTTACAAACACAGTAATCCCTACAACGACCAGTTTAGCACTATCAGCAATCGAACAAGAAGCAGTGACGGATGAAGCCCGTTCAGTCGGTATCGTAGCTACCGAACCCAGTCCGGAACCAGAAATATTCCGCAAATACTCGTCGTTACCCAAACTTCTTAAGGTGGTGTCATTCATTAGACGATTCGCCTACAACGCAACACATCCGACCAACAAGCGGACAGGAAGTTTAACTGTCGAAGAATTTCACAAAGCCAAACTGAATTGCATACATCTCTCCCAACAACACGTCTTCCGGCTAGAATTGGCCTCGATACGCAAAAGGACCGAAGTGTCCAACGATAGCAGCATAAAGTCTTTAGCTCCCTGGATTGACACGCATGGAACCCTCAGGTTGGGAGGAAGGTTATATCACGCCCCAATTAGTGAAAGCGCGAAACATCCAGCAATTATTCCTCGAGACTCATTTGTCAAGTTGATCATCAGACAGACTCATCTCGCCACATTGCATGGAGGAACACAATTGGTGTTAGCAACAATCTGGCAGCAGTATTGGATAACCAACGCACAGTCTTTCGTCAAGAGCATACTGCACGAATGCTTCACCTGCTTCAAATCCACTGCACGTCCAGGAAACCAGTTAATGGGACAACTGCCACCACCTAGGTTTCAAATGGAAAAACCATTCGCACAGACAGGTGTAGATTACGCCGGTCCGATAACGATCAAATGGAGTGGTGGACGTGGAAAAGCATATATAGCCGTGTTCGTTTGTTTCTAAACTAAAGTCTTCCATCTAGAAGCAGTCAGTGATCTTTCAACATCACCATGTGTTGCAGCAATTCGAAGATTCATTGCTCGCAGAGGAAAATGCCACACTATTTACAGCGACTGTGGAACTAACTTTCTAGGCAGCGAAAAACAGTTGAAGGAAGCATTTAAAGAAGCTACGAAACACTGTGTAGAGTTCCTGGCGAATGAAGAAATCCAGTGGAAATTCATTCCTCTTGGTAGTCCGCACTTTGGTGGACTCTAGGAAGCTGGAGTGAAGTCTATGAAACGACACTTAATCCGGACAATCGGTGAACAATTGCTTACAATCGAAGAATTATATACTCTCCTAGCTCAGATAGAACCATGTCTCAATTCCCGTCGTCTTTGCGAAGTAAGCAACGACCCCACAGATTGTACAGCCATTACCCCAGGGCACTTTCTAACCGGATGCAATTCATTTGAAATCCCATCCATTTCATCAAAAAAGCACATTGACCGTAAATGGTAAACCGTTCAGCGAATCCGGAAACATTTTTGGAATAGGTGGAAGCTCGAGTATCTAAGCTAACTTCAACAAAGCCCAAAATGGGTGAACATTCGACCCAACCTTCGAGTCGGAGACCTCGTTCTTGTGAAAGCTGATAATTTTCGGTCAACTCACTGGCCACTCGCAAGAGTGACGGACGTACATCCTGGGCCTGATGGTATGGTACGTGTTGTCTCCGTTAAGGTTCACGGTAGAATAACTAGACGTCCTATTACGAAAATCTGCCGACTGCCGTTCACTAACTCAAGTCCTGATGCTCCACCGGAACAACATAAGCAATTACCTCCTACAAGCACAGTTTTAGCAACTACACAGACCAACAAAAGAAAGAGAAGCAAGCCCGCACCAATTGGAGATACATGGTCCGAATATCTAACTAACTACGCAAAGAAAACAAAACCAGAAACAGAAAAACGCGTTCCGAAGCAGCCACAAACCTCAAGTTTAGCTTCAAAACTGCTATTTTCCTTGCTGGTAATTTGCTGCGCACTTCCACAAATAAATTGTAACGTTAGTGTTACTCAACTTTCAACCGGATTCTACATTGAACATATTGGGACAGCACGAATCCATAGAGGAGCACTTAAAATGCAGCTTCAAGTACCTTGGAACAACCTAAGATACGATGAAACTAATGTAGAGGCCGTGGTAACCAAAGTTCGTGGACTGTGTCAAGTCAGTTCTCTTGTTTTGACCAAAATCGGATGCTCAGAACTTACACAACACTTGGAAGAATTCAAGGATGAGATTACACATAAAATGACCATCATGAGGTTACTACACAGTAGAAAGCGGCGAGGTGCACGAGGAACTCTTCTGACAGCAGTATTTCGGGTAAATGATGAAATTTACCAAGACATCAAAAGTCTTTCTGACAACGAAAAAACAATCATCCGATCTATGGACAGTCAAACTAAATTAATGCTCAAAGCAACGAAGACACTAAACAGTACTTCAGGAAGGATAAACACGCAATTGAGACGGTTCCAAGTGCAACTCCAAAGAGATCTCGACCGTATCAATGAATTCAGCCGTTGTTACAAGACAACTGATCACAACAAAAGCAACATCCACATTTTGGCTACTTATCAGCGAGGAGAAAATTACTTACATGAAGTCTACGATAAATATTCCAGTTTACTGTCCAGCCTTTCGTCACGAACAAGCGTGTGGGACTGCATTAAAACAAACGATGCTCTTGAAGACATCAGCCACACTCAAACAATACTTCCCGATCACGTGCAGATTCTATACAAGGCAATTGAGCCCACTCAAATTAGTTCCGATGGCAATAACTTGAATTTACTCGCATTTCTTGCCATCATAGACACACGCCCTTACGACCTGATCAAGCCCACACCGGTTCCAAAAACCATAGGGAACAATACGTTTCAAGCGTTTGACATACCGCCAACGATCTTGGGCGTGAATTACAACCTGCAGCAGTATTTCGAAGCTTCTGCCGACGACCTTTCAAAAACTATAGCCGATCAGTACCTCGTGGACATCAGCATACTGTACGACGTCAATTCAAAACCCAATTGCATAATCAACGGAATACATAAGGTGTTTGGCAGGAATTCATGTGCAGTGCATATCTTCAAATCACGCAATATTGTGTGGAAACAACTATACGATGCAAATTCTTGGATGTATACTACACCAGCTGTGACCCTGGACAGACAGTATGCCAAGGTGATCGCCAAAATATCATCCTTAACGGTACAGGAATAGTGAAGCTGTCGCAAGATTGCAGCCTCAGAGTTGAGAACTCACTGTTTACTGCTACATGGATGGCCTCTACGAGAAATCTCTCCGTCTATATCCTTCCACACCAACCTAACGTCAACCAGACCATAAGTCTACAAACCATTCCCAACCTTTCGGCTCCAACTATAATCAAAGCAGCGGAGTCATTCGGAGCTTATATCGAACAACAACAAATTATTGTTGAAGACTACCAAACAACTTCTTGGTCAACCATTCGACAACACGGAACAAGCATCAGTCTTTTCGTCATAACTACCTTGATGCTAATAGCCATTTGTCTGTTCTTCATTCGACGGTATCGCAAAAAAATCAACTTTACACCTAATCATCAACCAACAACATGGTACGACCTGTCTGCAACATCTACTGATTAAGAACCTCGCAAGGTTCATGGCGGGCGATAATGTACGGTAACAACATCAATATCGTACAACACCATCACGTACACATCAACACCATCATAAACACAAGCGTCACCACGATCAATAACCTAAACGGTCAACAACCGGCCCAAATCCGCTCCAATCACCAGAAACATAATTCCGATCAATTAACTACAGCAGTCATCGAATTTAACCATAAATATGCAACAGCCAAAGCTGAAAATGACGAAACAGCAATTCCAGGTGGAACAATGCCCTGCAAGTACATCAATTCTATGCAGAACAACACATCAAAGTTCATTGCAACATCAAAATGCTGACTAGTGTCACAAATGCAAAATTAACGAAAACCATTGTAAAATTATTGTATAAATACTGTAAATAGCGAAAATAAAATTATGCTGTATCAATAACTCATTCAAAGTTGTTTCATTTGAACTTTTCATTCCAGAACACCCCTTAAATAACGCCTCGATTTCGTGCCGCTTCTTATTTAAGCCACTGGATTTGCGGTGAAATATAAACAAAATATCGCAAATATTTTCGAACAGCTTTCTTCAAATTTATAACTTGGAAATATAAGAACAACACTTTCTCGCGATTTCAAAACCATAAAACTATTAATTTTTACCTAAAGTACGACTTTCCACTCGAGCCCCTATTGAAATTTGAATAAACCAGTACCGAATAACGCAATTTCATTTGATAACGTTTAAGCCAACTAATTTAATAAAGTTTCACTACGTATCGAGTGAAACTAGCCAAAACAGTAAGTACTATGTCCACCACTTAAATATTTACTGTACTTTTCGAGGAAAATCGCGAGTAAATGGAACTTTCCGCCCATTAACCACGATGAATACACGAAGGCGTAAACTAAACTTTGACGCTTCGAATGATTTCCCCTTCTCTCGCAAAAACCACAGCTAAAAGCAAAATATCGGAACTAACATACAGGGTTTTACACGGATGGACAAACTCCCCTTCTCTCTTTCTCTTTGGTTCGAACCAGGATGTAACACACTATTGGTATGAGTGTTTTCAGTCTTACCTGCACAAAATTGATAAGTTTAGGTCCCCCGGTTGTCGGTATTGCCCAGGAGAGGAGGACAATGCTTGCCACACATTTTTTTTGCGTGCACAGAATGGGTCAGGCTGCGAAGGGCCCTCTACAGGGAGACGGCAGAACTCACCCCGTATAATATTGTCGCGGTGATGCTCGAATCGGTTGAATCGGGTGGCCCATTATGCTCGGGTAGTCCTAAAAGATAGAAGGGACTCATAGCAGCCGGGGGTTTTGGGGCTGGGAGATCGGTTGTCTGGCACATACTCTTCCCCTCTCCCCTCCCGCTAGAAGGGGGATCTCCCAGCTTGAAGGCGCCTTACGGCGTAACAAACGAAACATGGCCCGAAGTAATTTGTCAAACGGTTCCAGGCTAGGTTCTCAGGTTGACAGGGGAGGTTTTTAGTGGGTAGCCCAGTCGCCTTCTTGCTAATATGGGAGCCCCACACTCTGTGCGTAAATGGGCGTTCACCTCCCTACCACAAAAAAATTGTATCAAACCTCATATTCAACACACTGTTGAATATCGGTATCCTCACCACAAGGAACCTGTTAGGAGCTGAATTCAACAAACTGTTGAATTTAGAGCCAATTCAGCCACCACTGGTAGACACATCAAGAACTGGATTCAACGCACAGTTACACACTTTTGTAATAAGCGTTATATTCAACACACTGTTGAATATTGTTATTCATCGCTCATCGATAGGAGTCTACTAGGAGTTAAATTCAACACACTGTTGGGTCTAGAATGCACAGTTGAATCCTGATATCAAGCCGTTACCAGTCAATTCGAAGGTCAACACACTGTTGAATTAACGCTCACCCAAGTCAACGCTTTTAAGAAGCAATTCATCAGGAGTAGGATCCAAGAGTTAAGGTCAATACACTGTTGAATTTTGGCTCAATCCGATTCACAAAAGTAGTTAGATTCAACACACAGCCGAATTTAGAGCCAATTCAGACGCCAGCTATATAGTAGCAATTCTTCGGTTCCAAGACGACACGCTGTTGGGACAAACTAAAAACCAAACCATACTCAATTAATCTCGAAGAATTAATCTTGAACTATAGCTACGCAGGCAGATAACTTTCTCACATGTCAGAAAAACTCTGCTGATGAAATTTCAAGAATCTGAAGGAGCTTGAAAAAGGAGACTAGAGGATTAGGAGAAACATTGAAGGGGGTTCTCAGACAAGCACAAGCAGTTATTGCAGCTTATACCAGCCGAACATCCTTATCTCGCAGAAAAAAATTTACGAGCAAACTCATGTTTTTTACATTCACACCAGGGACAGTATTTTAAAATGTTGTTATTCAGACAAAATTGAAGTTGGATTGAGCGCTATATCGTAATTAATCGCCACAAAGGATGATGCAGCTGCCCCAATAAATCCTGTCATGATAACGGGATCCCATCAGCAGCCAGTACTAATACTATCACAGTTACGTCACCGGCCGGCCTACTGATAGTAACCACCACTTTAAGCTTTTAACTCATCCTGGCTACATCAACCATTGAGTCAACTTGTCAATACCGACTCAAACTATTGCCAACCATCCATTTCAAGAATTTAACAGAGCCGGCAACTTTCCGAAGCTACCACCCATCAAGATTCCTGCATTCAATGGCAACTATAAGTAATGGAAGCCATCCATCGATATCTTCTTAAATGTCATCTCAATAACTACCATTTAAGTAACGTCGACAAAATAAAGTATGTTACCTACTCAATGCACTGAAAGGAGATGCGATACGGGTCGTAAGCCATCTACAACTTGCCAGCTGCAACTACAGTCCACGACAATACTTTAGGACATAGTACAAATTTTAACGATTTCAGGGAAAACAGAGTAGGTAAAACAAAACTGGATATATGAAATAATTAGTTCAAAAAGGCTGAGGTAAACTGTAAAATATTATTGACCTCCGGTAATTACTTTTTAATATCCCTTGAATTTATATTAATGGGGCGTCCCAGAGACGCGTCAAAACTATAAGGCACTTACTTTTTAAAGTGTTATTAGTTGGTTTAAAACCTTTTGGTATAAAACTTGAGAAAGAGGATCAACGAGCCAATTATCCCGTGTCAAAGTTTGTTGAAAATTTGAAAAATAATAAAATATGGCACGAGGCAAGAAATTAAATGAAACCGAAAGTAAGCTAGTGAAGCAGCTTAAAAAGGATGGAAAAACTATTTCGGAAATTGCAAGTATACTGAAGACAAGTCGAACAGCTCTCTCAAATTATTTAAAGGATCCCGTTAATTACAAGAAGGAGCACGCAGGAGGTCGACCGCCAGCAGCTACTGAACGAGAAAAGCGAGCCATTTTGCAAACCGCTTCGAATTCAATGGCTACGGCCTGGGAGATTGGCGCAAAGGCAGGTGTAAACACAAATTTACGAAATGTTCAACGTATTTTGCAGCAAGCTGAGCATTTACACCGAACAAAGTTGAAATGTAAGCAACCATTGGCGCAGGCTCATAAAGACGCTCGATTACAGTTCGCACGAGACCACGTTCAGTGGGTGAAAAAATCACGGAGAGTCCTTTTTTTCTGATGAAAAACAGTTAAATTTAGACGGCGCTGATGGTTTGCGGTATTATTTCCACGATTTGCGGAAACAACCTCTAATTTTAAGCAAACGTCAAACGCTGCAAAAATGTCCGGTAGGAATTACATTTTTCAACAAGATAATGCGCCAGTGCACAACGCCCGTGTCGTGCGCCGATATCTTAGAGAGCAAAATCTGAACGTTCTTCCGTGGCCAGCACGTTCTCCGGACTTAAACATAATCGAAACGTCTGGGGAAAATTGACAGCTTTAGTTTACGCTGATGGACGGCAGTTTACAACAGTAGACGAGCTGAAAAGCACCATCAAGGAAGCATGGGCGCGAATCGGGTCTACTAAATATTAAAATGGAAGCATAAGTTGTTAATGTGAAAATATCCTGTGATACACATGGGGTGTCTTATAGTTTTGTCGCGTCGATTTGTATCTGAATTTGATCTTTTTTTAAATTTCTCGAGTTTATATTTGTGTTCAGAATCTTGCTTTATTCTATATTATAAGCCTTTTGATGTACCGAATTTCTAATCAAATATAGAAAATAAATTGCTATTACAAGTGAAGATTTTTCATTTTTATTCCCATGTCCTATAGTTTTGTCACGGACTGTATGAAACTGCACTAAGCCTCCTAAGTGCCAGGTTCAACAATAATCGTAAAAGAATATCTGCCTACATTATATTGACGCAAAAAGATCAGATCCTAGGTCTCAGCAAGATATAATAATGCTGTACGACCTCATGGAGGTACTTAAAATAATACGGACGAATGGGGACCAATAATCGTGTGCATTACGATGGGGGAAGCTAGATGCAGAAAGCCTGCGTTTATTTGAAGAGAGTTTTTTCAATCCTCGAGAAATGCCTTCCATTGGCGAGTTTTTGAAATTCATAGAAAAAAGATATCAAGTCCTCGATTGCCTCAAGACTACAAAACATCAAAAGCCAGATGCTCACACCAAGCGTCCGAAGAAAAGCTTCAGCACACAGTTAAAGAAAGGCTGCAGCATTTGCTCGAAGGCGCACAACGTATATCAGTGTGACGAGTTCAAAATAATGAGCATAGAGGACAGGAATGCGGTTATTAGGCAAAAGAAGTTATGCCTTAATTGCCTTGTGCACAGCATCAGAGAAAAATTTAGATCTACAAAATGGTGTATTGTTTGGGGCAAGAAGCTTCACCAAAGCTACGAAAATAGCAAAAGTTCATAGGAAACTGACGCTAAAGGCGTTTCAGCATGTAATAAACATAAGCAGTCGAGGAGCCGCGTAGTGATCAGGAGTGGCTGCTCCTGAAGAGATAAGGTACTCACCCCATCAAAACTGCTTAGTTTGTTGTTTTACTTGTTTAAAGTAAACTACATCCATCAAGTTTCCATCCGTTAGGCAGAGATAAGTGGTTAACTTGAGCCACTTTAACATCTTTAGGTTTAACATTCCCCATGTAATGCAACGACTTTCTTCGGAGAAAGTAACGTTTGCTTTTTGTATTATGTTTGCGTTTGTATCAAGCCTCCGTTTCCGCTAACTTTAACGAGGCATAAAATGTTGAATTACTGTTGAGTAGCTTAATTGACACATAATAAAATATTTCTAAAGATAATAAAAATTGATCGGTACGTCTCGTAGAGTAGAGTACGAGTGATAAATATTTTGTAGTGTAGCTTCGTGGCTCGACAAGAACCCGCCTCATATGATCCCGCAAATGCTAGTCGTCAAGCACGCGTACGCGGTCGTTAAGCGAAGCTAGTTAGCTGGGCTCGATGTTCTTTATAGCTCGCTGACACTTTTGCCAGACAATCGGCACCCGTGTCATTCATTACAAGCACATCTCGCCACCAATTCTGATTCCACGGAGGACGACGTCCTCACGCTGCACATGGGTGGTACTAAGTTACCTCAGGTACTGCTCCCAACCGCGATGGTCAGGATAAGAAGTGCATATGGGCATATGCTCTCATCGATTCGATGAGAGCATTGTTCGGCCCCTATTCGCAGGTTTCGCTCATCACCAAAGAAGGCGTACAGATTCTGAAATTACCAAAACGGAGAATCCAGGCAATAGTCACGGGAATAGGAGAAACGGAATACGCGAAAGCATCATATCAAGTAACTGTTCAAATCCAGCTTCGGGGCCCAGCGTCATCTCCACTGGCATAGGTACGGGGGATCAGGGGGCTGTATCCCCCCTTTGCCCCTATAATGTGTAAAAAATCAAATTAAATATTCTGAAATCAAGGTTACGACTTTTGACTAAGGAGAAATTCTGTTACTGTACCATATTTAAAAATAATAAAAACTATGTTTGTAGCACTTACATTTAGCATGTTGTTATTGCATACAACTAACAAATAGTAGTAAAAAAACTACTGAATTTTACCGGTACGGTATTTGCGCGCCAAGCGGTCGCGAGGGGGTTCGGTGACAAGAGGCTTGAAAATACAGTAACTGGAATATCGGTGGCAGCGGTGAATGTAACTGAATGTGAACTGACTGTGTGTATTAGAATCAAAGCAAAATTCTGTACTGAAAGACAGAGACTGATAACTGAATCCGACGGAAACCGTTCCAACACCTGTGATGCAGTGCGCGGGAATCACGCATTGTTCTTTCTGCCAATCAAAGCCGAAGTGGCATCAGATTACAATTTCCCGTCTATAATAATATATCTTATAGATGTAATAACATCGTTACTGTTTTCACTAAATGCTTGTTCGCTGCAAATCGTGTGGCAGCCATACAGCAAATTGCAAATGCTGATCAATGGCGGCACGTAGACTTTAAACAAAATCCAGCCGATCTTGCATCAAGAGGCGTAGCGTAGTTGAAGGCTTCTAACTTATGATTTTATGGACCCATGTTCCTTCATGATTCATAGACGGCCTGGCCAAAGGGCATCGCACTGTCGATGTTGAATTAGAAAAGAACCTATTTAGCGGTATTTTGTTGCTTCGCCACAAAGGCAACTCGTACCCGATTTAACTACAGAAGCATTTATCAGTACCCTTAAAAGATTCGTTGGCCGGAGGGGACTGTATTGCGACAATGCCACGAATTTTGTTGGTGCCAGGAACTGAAAGTGTTTCAGGATAGAAAAACTATATTTCGATTTCAATTTATGTATTTCCAATTTTTGTATTTCAATATAATACTGTCTAATTCGCGACTTGAAAATCTTGCAACTAATTATAGACTATGTCGAGAACGAGTTAACTGGTGAACGAACAATACAAGACTGCAACTAATTATAAACTATTTCGAGAACGAGTTAACTGTTGAACGAACAATACAAGACTGCGAGATGGAAAAATCTCTTTCAAAGAATTTACCGTTTGATGAAAATTTCGGTACATTTTTTCCCGCGTAAAATTAATCTTATACTAAATTTATGATATTCTAAACAATTCAGTGATTCTGCGATAATTTTATGATAGTCAGGTACTTCACTTTGATTGACTGGACGTAAGAATGACCAAGCATCTTCATGCTTCATTATTTGATCGTGCAGACTGTACAGGGCTATAGTGTATAGTAGATTTAGGGGTTACTTTGCCTACAAAAGGACTTTATAAGGGACTTCAATTAATTACCTATGTAGCGCAAGCGCTACGCTGATGGCATCCGAAGAGCCGATATTTCTAAAGAAATTAAAAGACAGAATTGAAGACTGAATCAAAGTCACGCCAATTGCGGCAGTATACTTTATAACGATCAGTGATCGACTGTATTTTCCAATCAGTTTTACATCGCCTTAAATACAAAATCTATGACCTAATTAATTACTTCTAAATTCCTTAATGACTAATTTGTGAACAAGACTTCTTCATGTGACCAATGTGTCATCAATACAATTTACTGAATTGCTAACTCACAAATCCTCATTTTTCATATTCATACTCCAATTATCATTTACAAACATTATAATGACTCAATCGCCAAGACCATGAATGAAAATTCAGTAGTGAAATGTAATACAATATCTTTAGCCGTGCTTCTAGCAGTGGTGCAATATGAAGTCTTAGTACAAGTGAAAACATTTTATGATGGCAATGTACTGTAGAGAACATTTCTTGTAATCTGAGATATGTATACATGCTCTGAATTCAATGTCAAGGTGTTTGTGTACGGAAATGAATTACCGTAACATGTTTTGGTTTTGAATGACAATGATAATGGGTAATTTGTTTTAGAATATGAATGAGTGAGTCGTTAATTCTAATTGTGTTTATTTTTAGATAGTGTGTGTCATCACACTCTACAAGTGTCTAACTTTAGGAATTCATCCGTGTGACGCACTCGTCGCGAATTATTATTGTTCTTGTTCAATTTTGCATTCGACGCTGATTTTAAATTTTTGTTCTGATTGCTTTGTCGGCGCTTTTTGGCTAGCGGTACATCATCGTCTTCATCACTGCTTGAAAGGGGGTCTGATTCGATTGTTTTCCATTTCTTGCCATGTTCCTCATTCAGCACTGATGAGTTCTGCTGGATGATTTCATTGCGTGCAACTAATTTTAAAACCAAAATACTCTCCCGGCTGAGGGGTGCAACGCCTCAGCAGTAACAATGCCCTGTTAGTAAACAATTTGGAATACCTTTTGGTGTCGTTTCATTTCCAATCGATTCTTTGCTGCGTTACGCTTTATCTTCAGTTGACTTTGATCGGATTAGTCATGTCTATTGAGTTAGGCAATGTGAAGTTGTCCCACGTATGCTGGGCGTCCACCTCCACCTGTACTGCAAAACCACCTCCAAATTGTTAGGTTAAAGTAAAAAAAATTGACTTCAATCGTAGTATAATACTAATGTTTGTTCGGCGCAAGGTCTGAGTGAAGGATAGGATAGGGGAATGTAAGGATGGTGCGACAAATATATACATTAATGTGTAGATTCCTGCGTTGGCAGCAGCGCAATTTTCGTAATTGGTCTTGTATACCTTTTGCCATTTGTCCACACAGTCACGACACGAACTAAATTATCCCTTCCGGGGTGTACTTGAATGATCCTCGCTAATGGCTACCGATAAGAAGGAAGTTTTTCATCCTTGAGGATACACAAACCTCCCACCTTTATGTTGGTTTCGTGCTTAAGCCATTTTGGTCTACGTTGCAAACGACTCAAGTATTCTGTCTTCCAACGTCTCCAAAAATCTTGTGCAATCTTCTGAGTCATCTGCCATCTATGAAGGTAGTTAACGTTGACATTTTCCAATTCAGCTTCAGGTAGTGCTATCATTACGTCGCCAATCAGGAAATGAGCTGGCGTGAGTGCATCGGTATCTATCGGGTCATCGTTGAGAGGGCAGAGAGGACGGGAGTTGCGACAGGCTTCGATTCTAATCAACACTGTGGATAGTTCCTCATATGTTAGAGACACGTGTCCAGCAACCCGACGTAAATGTGCCTTAATAGATTTCACACCAGCCTCCCAAAGTCCGCCAAAGTGAGGCGATGCTGGTGGATTGAAGTGCCCAGTTAATCCTTCATTTGCAACAATCTCCGCCGCTTAATTACTAATTTTTGTGATCTGCTGCAACTCAGCAGCTGCGCCAACAAAATTGGTACCACAGTCCGAATATATATGACTGCTGAATCCTCGTCTTCCCATGAACCGCCGTAATGCTGCTAGGAATGCAAGTGTGGACAAATCGCTAACGATTTCGACGTGTATGGCTTTTACAGCTAAACAAATGAAAATAGCCACATAACCCTTTGTCGTCCTGCTGCCTCTTCCTCGTCTATCTTTAATTTCAAACGGGCCACAAAAATCGACGCCGGTGTGTGTGAATGGACGCGACATAGTTAACCGAGCTTCTGGAACATATTATCTGAGGCTGCCCAAAAAAAGGTGATTGGATTTTGAACCCAGAAGGGCATCGAGTTCTAATTAATTCTGCCAAGATCTCCCCACTTTGGCGGCTGCAGTGAAATTGGCTAAGCATTTCCTACTTAGGAACGTAGCTCCAGCGTCCCTCACATATGATGAGCTGGAAACCGTAATTGTAGAGATAGAGGCCATATTGAATTCAAGACCGCTCACTGCAATGTCTTCGGATGTAAACGATCTGACGGCATTAACACCGGGACACTTTCCGATTGGTGAGTCTTTGACTTCTATGGTGGACCCAGATGCACAACCAAGTTCCATGAACCTGTAGTAATCGTGCAGTCATACAAGTAAACTGCTCGAAAACCCTCCTATTCAAAGTAATAATAGGAAAGTCCAATCAATCAAAATTAAAAGAAAATTGTATTGAAGCATAACTATTGTTCACACCGAGTGCCCTGTTCTGATAATTAGATAATTATATACACAAAAAATAGACTAAAATTTTAACCATGTTAAGTTCCAAATGAAATCGAGTTGAAAAATGTGGAAATAAGAGTAGGGGTAGTTTTCTAAGAAATACATACATTTCAATAGAATCTTTAATATAATGTAATCATCATGTTAAGCAAAGTGTGAACTCTTGATATCAATTCGTTTGTTTCATATTCATTTCAATCTGGTGCAAAAATTCGTAAATATGTATAATTTTTTGTTGATTTCGTACCGAAAGGAATATCGCTGTTCATATGTTGATCAAATTGTGATAGTTTTAATCTACGTAAAATGTGAAGATATCAAAGACTTAATGTTAACAAGAATACAACAATAAATAATGCGATAGAATATACTTGCTATGAAACAAATTTACATTTGAACAGTAATCAAATTTCAATATTTGAAAAATCTATGCAGTATAAATGATGTTGCAACAAATATGAAAAGTTAAAATAGAAAGAGATAATTTTCATTGATGGTCCATCGTGTCAAAAAACGCTTACTAATTAAAACGAGATTTAAAAGAAAACCATTAGATGTAGAATTAATCGTTTTTGTTACATAGTAAAACAAATGAGAGAAAAAATCAGGAGACTAATGGAAGTGGCTAAATATTAAACGTAAGGACCGAAGACACCAATACTACCATTAAAGTAGCACGACCAACGCGGTCGGGCCACATACTGCTCGAATTCGGAGCAGAGGCCCACAATAAAGAAGCATTCTGCGACGCAGTAAAGAAAGTCCTCGGCAAAAGCGCAACTATAGCCCCGCTCGAGCCGATGGTAACGATCGAAATACGAGACATTGACTATGTCACAGGTCTGGCCGAGGTAGAAGAGGCAATCAAAAGGGAGTTTCCTAGCGTGCGCGGGATCAAAGCGAGACTGACACCAGAAAAGAATAGGGGACAACGCATGGCCATAATTGACTTGACCGAAAAGGACGCAGAGCAATTCCTGAACCAGGGCAAGGTACGAATAGGGTGGGTTGTCTGTAGGATACGGCGAAGAGCAACGCCTCTTCAATGTTTCAAATGCCTTGGTTATGGTCACACCACACAAGTATGCAAAGGACCCGATAGGAGTTCTCTATGTTACAAATGTAGTGAAATGGGACATAAAAGAAAAGAGTGTACGATGGAGGCACACTGTATTCTTTGCAAGGATGCTGATCCAAAACCTGATTTTGGACACATCTTGGGATCAGGAAAATGCAGGGTGTTCCAGGAAGCCCTAGCTAAGGTAAAATCAGAACTCCGATGAACCGCATCTTGCAGCTAAACCTACACCGCAATTCAACCGCCTTAAATCTGCGTGAGCGGTTTGCGAGGGACATGAAAGCCGACTTCTTGCTGCTGAGTGAGCAACACTATAGTAAAAGCCCTGCATTATGGCATTCTGATGAAACTGGTACTGCCACCATCTGGGTCCGGAACAGTGATTTTCAAGCGGAGAGTTGTGGACGGGGGGATGGTTTCGTGTGGGTTCGGTGCTCAGGGACCACCTTCTTTAGTGTGTACCTAACGCCTAACGAATCTATATCATCTTTCCAAGCCAAGGTTAATGCTTTGGAGGGCGTTGTCTCGAACGCAGAGGGCAAAGTGCTCGTTGGGGGCGACTTCAACGCTAAAGCAATCGAGTGGGGCATGCCTCAGACGGATCCGCGGGGAAAACGAATTCTGGAAATGGCGGCCAGGACGGCCCTCGTCGTACTAAACTCCGGAAATACGCCGAGGGAACCATACCGGACGTGACATTCACCTCGGAGTCCTTAGTATGGAGGATACACAACTTGAAAGTATTAGAGGACTACTCAGCCAGTGATCATCAGTGCATTCTGCTTGAGATAAGTCATGCTGTCTCCCGACGTCCGTGCTCTCGGCTTTCTACGACTGAATGGAACATCGGAAGGATGGACGTCGAGAGGTTCGTCGAGGTGCTTACAGCAGGTGAGCTACCGCAGGGAGCTTCGAAGGGGATGGAAGAACTGGCAGCTCAAGACGTGGTGAACTCTACTATGAGCATCATTACGACTGCTTGCTGCGCTTCTTTGCCCCGTCGAAGTCCCCAGCCCTGCAAAACCTCAGCACGGCAAGCCCCCAGTGTACTGGTGGTCAACTAAAATCGCTGAAAAGCGAAGGGAGTGTCACAAGCTTCGACGTGAGGCTCAACGGGTGGCAGCATACAGGTCGGCCAGGAAATGCCTGCGCAAACTGATCAATAGTAGCAAGGCTGCTGGCGAGACCTAGTGGACAGTGTGAACAAGGATCCGTGGGGCCTTGGCTACAAGCTGGTCATGCGGAAGCTTGGTGCCCTACGGAAACCTTGTATACATGACGCGGAAACGATGGACGCGATAGTGCGGGGACCTCATTGAAAGCGAGGAAGGCTCCAGGTCCAGATGGTGTTCCAGCTGAGGTGTTGCGGCTCGTCTATCACCATTGTCCTGACTTGCTTCTCAGCACATTCAACGCTTGCCTACGGGACGAGGTTTTCCCAGTACGATGGAAGGTGGCGAGGCACGTGCTGGGGAAGGGAAATCCCGAATCGCCGTCTGCATATCGCCCGTTATGCATGCTAGTCACGGCTGGGAAAGTGCTAGAGAAACTCATCAAGGGAAGACTCACTGACGCGATTCGTGCCACTGGGGACCTATCTTCTCGGCAGTACAGCTTTAGAGCAGGACGTTCTACCATTGATGCGATTGCAGAGATGGTGAACGCGGTCCAAAAGGCAGAGGCATATAGTCGCACCAAGCGACGGATCGTCCTGTTGGTGACACTCGACGTCAGGAATGCCTTCAACTCCACTAGATGGGTGGATATTCTGGATACGCTGGAAAACTCTTTTCAAGTTCCAGAATATCTAATGCGGCTTTTGAGGAACTACCTAAAGGACCGAAGCCTGCTCTACGACACGACACAGGGCCAACGAAGGATGGAAATTACATCGGGTGTTGCCCAGGGATCTATCTTTGGTCCAGACCTGTGGAACGTGTCTTACGACGGGCTACTGAGACTTGAGATGCCAGATGAGTCGCGCTTGGTCGGCTATGCGGATGATGTTGCGGCTGTGGTCGCTGGATGCACCGTTGAACAAGCACAACTTAGGCTAGGTATGCTAATGCGCCGAGTGAGGGACTGGATGACTGCTCGCGGGCTCAGTTTAGCTCTGGAGAAAACCGAAGTGGTCATCTTGACAAAAAAGAGAATCCCTAGAGTAAGGGTGATCAGTATTGTAGACGTACAAATCGAATTGAAGCCAGCGGTGAAGTATCTGGGACTACTGATCGACTCGAAGATGAGTTTCTCTGAGCAAACCAGGTCAAGGCTGAGAAGGCTTCTTCGGGAATATCTGCTCTGAGTCGATTTATGGCCCACGTAGGGGGGCCCAGGCCATCAAAAAGACGCATCTTGATGAGTGCTGTAGGGTCAGTGCTACTGTACGGAGCAGAGGTATGGGGCGACCCTCTCAGTAAGTAGGTATACCGAAAACGTTTGGCACAGGTACAGAGAAGAGGAGCACTGAGAATTGCATCTTCGTATCCAACAGTCTCTGACTCGGCGGTGAGAGTTGTTGCAGGCGTGATACCTGTCGCCCTCTTTGCTAGAGAGCGCCGCGCTATTTACCTGCTCCGAAACGAGGATGCGAGGGAGATGGGAGAGACAGCGCTCGCTCAACGATTGACAGCAGTCTTGCGTCAATCGCACGAAGAGAAGGTGGACATTGCGCCTTATCCCGGATGTGAGGCCGTGGCTAAATTGAAGGCATGGTGAGACTGACTTCTACCTGACCCAGCTTTTGAGCGGGCATGGGTGTTTTCAGTCTTACCTGCACAAGATCGGTAAGTCACGGTCCCCCGATTGTCGGTTTTGCCCAGGAGAGGAGGACAATGCCTGTCACACATTTTTTGTGCGCACAAAATGGGTCAGGCTGCGAAGGGAACTCTACAGGGAGACGGGAGAGCTCACCCCGAATAATAAAGTTGTGGTGATGCTCGAATCGGTTGACAAATGGAACCAGGTGGCACATTATGCTCGGACCGTCCTAAAATAGGACTGGGCTGGGAGATCGCTTTTCTGGCACTTCCTCTTCCCCTCTCCCCTCCCACTAGGAAAGGGATCATCCAGCTTGAAGGCGCTCCATGGCGTAACTAAACGAGACCTGGCCCGAAGTAATGTGTCAAACGGTTCCAGGCTGGGTTCTCAGGTTGACAGGGGAGGTGTTTAGTGGGAAGTCCAGTCCCGCATGGGAGTCTCACACTCTGTGCATAAATAGCATTCAGCTCCCTACCACAAAAAAAAAATATTAATTTAAACGTTGATTCATATCGTTCTACAACACGATTGACCGTAATAAACAATGCAAACAAAATGAAAATCAGTATTTAAATGAGTAAACTTGTTAAACAATTCGTTTGTATATTTTTATCATAAACTTGTTGAACTGGTTTCCATGTCAATCTTATACAATCTTACTTGATCAGCGTTATATAGTGAGAGGATACTGCAGCTGGTATCTATAACAGGCAATATTGAGAGGAGGCTCTTTTGCGTCGATTTGGGGATTCCGTTTCTGATCGCGACTGGGATCACGTGGGATTAAAGAAAGCAGGACGGAAAAGAAGTGGACAGAGAGACGTCGCATCTGTTTAATTATTTTTAAGCTTGTTATTAATTCGCGGATGAAAATAAAACGCGGGATACGAAAATTGGTAGCGTTGCCGCGTAAGAGAATTTTGGATTTCACCTAGTGAAAACGACCCGAGAAAAGTTGTGGCAATCCCGCTCGAAGTGGAGGCACCGCTAATTATATAAGTGAAAAAATCGGAACTTATTGCGTTACCTGTTTGCGGATCGCGAACGATTGAATAAAAACGGCCTTCGTACACATCTTTGATTTGGATTATTGGATTACAGTGATATGTGATTCTGTGAAGTGATGGAAGACTGAAAAGTCACGGAAACTGGTGCAAGAAGTGACGATGTTGAAAATAAGAAAGGAAAAGAAAGTGCCGTCCTTCTATTAATTACAAATTGTTTGAAAGAGGTGATGTGCAAATAGTTTGTTGGATTGTTACGTGGGACGAATTGTTTCGTAGCTGGAATGAACAGTAAGTGAAACCTATAACCAAGAGAAGCTCCTGCCGCCAATATAATTTGCTACCACATGAGATTGTCATGTTCTATCGCCGCATTTGGGATGAACATGAACTGCGACAATTGCTCCGTGGATTTCGCAGACGGCAGTACAATTTATGGAGTTCATGGTGATCGATGACGGGAGAAGCAAACGCGCAGATCGAGTTGCAATTGAAGTGTCGACATCGAAAGACTTAGTATCTGCGGCTTTTGCCGAGTGAGGTAGACTGGGTTCTCGTCTTGATATAAAATGTTGAACTTGCGAACTATTCGAGGAATCCGACTTCCGCATATTAGTGTGTTCGACTTTTAACAAAAAAGGGGGTAATTTTGTCGATGCTGAACAGTGACGCCTGTGTGAATATTACCTGCTATCATCGCGTCTTTTCGTCTGTTGCCTACTGTAGTTATGAACAGCTAATTTTTTGTGTTCTATTGTGTCAAGAAAAACAGCCAATTCAAAATTCAAATTTCATCTTTAAATTTTTTTCAATGATTGTTTATAAATCCAGGATTTACATATCATTAGCGGCAATAATTACGGATGTACCCACCCCATCTACGAGCGCTCGTCAAGGAGGATGGGAAGTACCCTTTTAGTTTCATTTCTTTTCTTTTAAATTTATTCTTTTTCTAAATTTTTTCATTCAATATTGGTTGTACTATATAATAGCAATTGCAGCTACAAATAATTTATTTTTGTTTCAGGATAAATTTTATTCAACAGTGCTGTTATTATTAATATTAACTTCCCTTCTAAATAACACATACAAATCTGTTTAATTACAATTCGGTCATTTTGTTTTAGTTTCCAAGAATTGAGTTATTCGAATAATAAAATGAATTGTTAAAATATAACCTTCGGCCTTTCCATTCCGCCCCTCTGGGCGGGTATAGGACCCGCTACGATGGTAGGCGGTTCACTGAAAATGGGCTAGCCATCGGGCACGCCCCACCTATTTTGTTGTTTTCAGGGGCTCTTGCCGGGTTGAGTGGCCTTCCGCTCACGTGCCCTTTTTATGGCATAGGGTTATGTGACCCGCTCACATAATTCTATGACATAAATCGGTCACAGAAGTATGTTTGTATGAGTTTTCCGCTCAAACGGGAAATATATGGCCACGTCAACATTAGGATCTTAATCGGTTGGGCAGGTGCGAGGGGGCACCACATCCATCCGGTTGTCTTATTTGTGGGCCATGAGAATCGTCACGTAACGACGAAGTCTCCCTAAGTCCGTCTGTTTTGACTCGTTTCGACTTGTTCTCGGAGCAAGCAATTTTCCCCTTCAGTAATCACCTCCATTTTTCGACTTCGGTCGGCCTTTTTCTGAGACCCAAAAATTCGTGAATGCGAAATTCTTTTGTAGTGGGTCCTTGTGCTGGGGGCATGAACCCGCCCCACGACACCGCAACGCTAGCCTGCCAGCGCATTCACGCGTCCCCAGACAAGGCCAATCTCGGCTGATATTACCATCCTCTTTCGCTACAAACCTGCTGAAACGATAGAAGGAAATTAATGACATTAAAAACAAGTTCTGGCAGCGATGGACATCTAAATATTTAGCGAAACTACGACAGCGACACAAATCGAAGCAAGTATGCACTGAAGCATGTTTGTGGTCATCAAGGAAGAGAACATGCCAGTCTTAAGATGGCCCCTGGGACGTATCATCCGTTGCATTCGGGGTTCTGATAAACTTGTTAGAGTGGTGGACCTTAAAACTCCTCCGGAGTCCTGAGAAGAAGTGTGCACAAACTAGCACCCTTGCCAGTGGAAGAGGCTATTGTAGAGCCAAGAGACAAGCAACCTTCAGTCATTCCAACAACGTCAACTACAGAGACACCTCAATTGTCACGAAAAATGCCAAAATGACCCCAGGGGCATAACGAATCCTAAATCGTCAAAAGCGCGAAGAAGATCTTGCTCGCCTTTGAATTTGTTTCTATGAACAGATCTGATTCTTCCCATATTAGAGTCCCCAGTTGAGATACAAACATTTTCCACCCCGCCTGGTTTGTATCTCGAAAACTTGGGAACAACCGGACTAGTTCAAAGCGAATGGAATTCGGTGGTGTACTACAATCTGACTAGCTATTGGCAGAAATTTGGTCTCATGCAGGAGGGAGCTCTTCACTTACGTAATATTTGTAGAAAATTAACAAACCACCAGCCTTGCGCCGATACAAATGAACATTTGGCCCATGCGTTGAGTGACATAGCAGCTAATAATGAGGTAGTTCGCTCTACCATCAGGCAAGGCCCTCTACGCAAGAAGAGAGGGGCAATAAATATAGTGGGCAAGATAGGAAACTCTCTCTTTGGTGTTCTGGATTCAGAATACTTGAAGAATATGGCAGCTATAATCAAGGGGTTTTTTTGTAGTAGGGAGGTGAATGCCATTTATGCACAGAGTGTGGGACTCCCATGCACGACTGGACTACCCACTAAACACCTCCCCTGTCAACCTGAGAGCCCAGCCTGGAACCGTCCCACCATCAAGGGGTTGCAAGCTAACGACGAGCATCTTCTGTCCCTGATTCGAAATCAGACCTCAATCTTAGATTCGACAGCCAATTTGATGATTAATTTAGACCGATCTACTCATAAAACGCTACAAGGACTTCAGCTGGTATTGAATCAAGATACTGGAAGAATAAATAGTATAACTGGGATCTATAGGAACAGGAAGCGATACAGGGATTCACATCAGCTGCACTTCTGTTACTACTAGTCCTAAACAACTACCAAAAGATGCAGTTGAGTCTTATCAGTGTATTGATGGATGCTCATCGTGGGAATTTTAATATCCAATTACTAGGGCCCGATCAACTTCGATAAGAGCTGAGCTTCATCAAGGATGAGCTTCCTCCGCATTTGCATCTGCCAATTAAATCATCTGAGATGATCGAATTGCTTCGAGTCCTGACTGTTGAAGGCGTTATAGTGTACAATAACATAATTTTCCGATTAAAACTTCCATTGATATCTAATGAAGGTTTCGAGTTGTTTCACATCACTCCAGTACCTATAATCGTCAATGAGTCTGTTGCAACCATTCAAACCACACTGCAATATTTGATTGTTTCTTTAAATCGAGACCGGGGGGGAGGATGTTAAGACCTAGAATAAAATTGATGATTTAACGTTAGATATCCGTGCTCGACCCTAATATTAAATTATAATCAATACCTTTGTTTGATCCTAACATAAAATTCTGTATACATTGTTGCATTTATTCATAGACACTTTGTCAGCAAACTTACGTTCAATGTAACTTAAGATCGATTGTTGATAATAAACTTCCAACTGAAATTGTTATCCAATATGTATACTGTTTTGGATCTTGAGAAAATTTAATTGCTTTTACGGGTCAGCTCATTTCAATTTGTAATTATTAGAATAAGCATTTTTTATCTTGAGTCAGAGAAATAAATTTTATATTCATTGTTAATTCAATTACGAAGCGGACCACAGCGTTTTCTTTCACTGCAAGCGTAATATAGGGAGAGTTGGTGAAGCACCAAATCTCCACAGTAGCAATTATATTAGTCGGTTTGCACCGAACAATCCATCGGTGAAAATTTATAGGAAAGTGAAAATTTAGTAAATTATAAATTATCAAGGACATTATGAAGTGAAAGGAATGGACTAGTTAGATTAGTTGTGAAGGACGTCAACACATAGAAGATACATAAGTTTGGCGCTAAGTTATCAACCAAAAACAGATGGGGTTTAGTACTTGGTCCACGACAGGAAAGCGGAAGGCATTGGGCTTGTCGCTATACAAACAAAACTTATTAATTATATTGAACCATCTTAGTGTTTTCATGTATGATCAACCCTTTTTGATTATCCGAGATATGCAGGAAGATCCGTATGTTATGACCGGACCGATTTTTTCCCTATCACTGAACAATTGAGTAAAAATTTGGTGGTACCCCCAACTGACTAAAAATCTGTTATTGATCCATTTTCAGAAGAGTTCTGATGACATTAGGCTGCATCATTACTCACAACTTGTGAAATGATGAAGCATCACGGGCAAATGTCTCTGGATATGTACATTATAATAGCTATCAAGTGTCGATGTATTAGTATCATATGATCGACTGGTCTCTTTATCATGCAGAGAGCTACCCACAATCACCGATCAGTTGAGCCGTCTGCTAGAGTAATGAGTCGTCTGTTCGGCATTCGAACAATGGTCAACTTCACACCAATATTTTTTCTCTTTTGCACCTATTAACCCAATTGCCTGACGAACTCAAGGCAGCCTTCTCTTTCACACCTACTTCCCGAGTTGATTGGCGAGCAAAAGGTGGCAGAGGGCCTTGCAGAGATGCAGGATAACCTTGTACCCAGCCTACTACATTGCCATGCATGCATGATGAACCAAAATCATGCATTATGATGCGTCATAACGCATGATGACCAATGGGGCCAGCCCATCTTCCTGCTTTAGTCCGATATTTGTGTCAAAGGCATCGGCGAGTTGGTTATTGATGCGGACTTGGGAAGTAGTCGATCTCATTGTGATTTTGGTAAGACAGACTCATTTAGCTGGGATACCAAAGCAAAGAATTATTTTGTAAAGTACGTTACGATCAATACTGCCGTATGATTGCTTCAAGTCAACGAAAATTTTGTGTACGTCTATGTTGAACTCCCAGCATTTTTCATGTACCTGCTTGACTTTGAACAATTGGTCTATAGTCGATCTACCTTGATATTCCCTAATAATATCGTTGGCGTATGATCCGATTTTATTTTCTAAGAGCTTTGAAAATATTTTGTAGCCGTACAAAGTAGTGATATGCCTCTATAATTTTCGCACTGTAGCTTGTCGCCTTTTTTGTGAATAGGGAATGATTGATTGGCTCCACTCTTTCGGCATATGTTCTTGTTGCCAAATGTGCCGGATGACTGTGAATAGCTTTATGATCACTGCTGCCACCATATTTGATGAGCTCCACTAGAATCTCATCGATGCCTAGCGCTTTATTATTCTTTTATCGTACTTACCTAGTCCATCCGAAGAAACGGGGAAAGTAAGCACTTACCTTACTCCATCCAGAGAAACGGGGAAAGTAAGCCTCTTGTCGACGAAATAATATTTCCTTGAAGATCACGTTATATGGGATTAACACTAAATTTATGTTTTCAAGTTTATACAAGGATTAATATTTAGGCACTGGATCGAATCGCCTAAATACATAATATATAAATTTTTCATGGCTTTCTTGAAACCTATTTGCAGCTTGTTAATTTGAATATGTTTGGGATTGCCTCCGCCGAATGTTCTACATATTTGCATCGCTCTGTAAACCGCTAAGATCCGCAACGATTCCGGAAATCAAACCTTAGAATCCGACTTCCTGATGAATTACATTATACAGCAGAATATATCGCTGATGGCCCTATAGCTTAGTCGTGACAAGCAAATCTATAACGGCTGTAATAAACATGCTCTAATCCACAAACATCAAAATAATCGAGGCCAACCTAAACGAAACTTCCAAAACCTTTGAAAATAAGAGCTGAACCTGAAAGGGTGAATTTGGAATCGTTCAAAACAAGTAACCCTGACAATTTGTTCGACGACACAGTGGTGATCCTTCTCTGAAATCAAGTTCAATAAAACATAGCAAACGTGAATTCACACCGCAAAAATTATCTCTTATGTTATGTTTAATATATTAGCCATGGGATTCATATTTTTGTTTTCCACCTCTCTCATTAACAACTTTTTTGTTTTCTGTTTATTCCAATGATATCCAACGCATGTTTTCATTTGAAGAGGATAACAGATTACAGTTGTAAAATATTCATAAATTTCATTTCGTCCATAGGTTGTCGTCTTGAAACGTTTTTTGCATTTTTGTTTTTATGATTTAAATTTTCGATAATCTATGATTATATTCTAATTTTTTATGCTGCTTGTTAAGTTAACATTAAACTTTTTTCTTTTATATTTACTAATTTTTATGTTGTATTGCTCTGCGCTTATTTTTTCAGTTTATTTGCTCCTAAATTTTTTTCTTTAAATAATTTAACTGTGTATATAATCATTGAACTTATTTCACTAAACAAGGAGAAAACGCTCTGTGTGATACTAATAAAAATCAAAGATAGCATTAACAAAAACTGACAATGTTGAGTGGATTCTGTAGGGTTCGGGTGAAGTTTCAACGCATTTTTAATACTAAAATAATCAAACGTAACACGCACAGGAACAAAGAAAACGTGCGAATGCGCACGAAGCAAACAAAGTTTAGGTTGACTGTTTTCGTGACGACGACTTCTTTCCTCCTTGACTCGTCTCCGCAACTAGATTGTCGCAAATAATTGCGACCGCACGAAGTTAGAGCAAAAATGGACTGTCCCATTCGGAAAAAAGAAGGACACTTTATTACAAACGAAAGTAACTAGCGCTGCACTATGCTCGCAAAACGTAACAAACAAAACTTTGACGATCCCAACTTGAACATTTGTTGTTGTTATTGTGCCTTTTCAATTTTTTTTCGTCAGCAACATTAACTTTATATATCTTCATTACTTCACGTAGGCAAAATTCTGACAGTTATCTAAACGTAATAGTAATATTCGCGTGAATTATTTTTTTTCTTTTAACTAGGAGGTGTGCGTCTTTATTATAAATGCTGATAGTTGATATAAAAATACATATTCTCGCTATTAAAATTGTTTTCGCATTTTATATAGTTTAGTTGCTTGCTATTGAAATATATTTATCGACACTTCTCTCATTCATTTAAGAGTTCCGGAAGGAGAGATTCTCTGAAAGATTGTTTTCATTGCCTATGGCCAAAATATTCGATCTGAGATGCGATTAAAAACCGGGTGGAGCTATTCAATGTAGCTTTGCAATTAAAATATAGCCAAAAGATATTGATGGAATTTCTTGCTCTTCTTTGCTCGTCTTTTGTGCCGCATTTAGAGATGGAAGCTGAACATAACTTTCCCTGTATCTACGTGCACATTCAACTCCTCTTATTTAGTAGGTTTTAAATGTATATCATTACATTATTTTAATATATATATATATTTATAAAAATCAACTGAACACCGCCCGCCTGCTGAGAGAGTTACAAAACATGCAACAAATGTGTGCTATGAAATATTCAATATGTTACCAACGCACTTTCAACCGTGAAGGGGTTAGCTGCAACCGACCGAACCGAAATAAGCTGGGGGATGCGAGGGCTTCTGCTGTATTTGTTTGGGCTCTTTTTATTATATTGAAAACGCTTTGGAGGGAAATGTGTTGCAGGCCGTCAAGACCGAATTCAGCATTTCATGTGCGTATTAAAAACGCATTTCACAAAAATGGACCGTTCGAGACAAATCAGAGTGTCTCTTTGAAGAATTTGGTATGCAAATTGTTGGATGGAAGTGAGCTGCCACATTTTCAATCCTATACTATAATCCCACGTCAAAAACAAACTAGCCGCATCACTAGCTTATTCATCCGATAATCACACATTGTTGGGCATATTTTGATTTGATAACAGTTTTATAAATGCTTGGACGGCCATGGCGCGTACACCGCATCAGTTTATATAGTATGAACATAAGGATTTATATTATTTATAATAATAAAGATAATAAAGTTTACCGCCTGGCTTTTTCTCCTAAAATCACAAATTCATCTATGATAAATGCATCAAGCGCATTTTCAACAAAAAAATTGTGTATACTTTTTACAGACATTCATGCTTTGTTCCTTAAATGGATTCCTTTTGTTTCTTGGTTTTTGTTTTTTAATCTTCTATATCTATTTTTCTTTCTCATTTTTTTCTTTTTTATTAATAACACAGAGGCTTACACATATGATTTTTGTTTTCCTTTTTTTCTTACAACATGAGTAGTGGGTTTTAGTTTTGTTTTTCTTAAATGGAATACTTTAAGTGTAATTTAGATATTAGTTTTATGCTTTTTTCTTTAAATAAAAACGTCTTCCTTTTAAATTTAATTTCCTCTACGATACCTTGGCTTTCTCTTACCGCCTGTCTTCTCTCTTTTTTCTTGTATTTTTTTACATATTACAAAGTACTCAAGGTGTGCTTTACACATCTTTCCTAGAAGAAAAAATAATAACCGGGGCTATTTACATCGTCGAATTGTCCCATTCTAACTGACTGACGTTTTTGTATTTGCCATTGATGACTGAAACGGGAAGAGAGAGAAAATAGAATTTAAGTATGACTTGAATAAATTTTTTAGGGTTTTGTAAAAACATTATATAATACCCTATTGAAATCGGTACCTGTCTGTCCGTCCGTCTGTGCGTCACAGCAAGTTTTCTCAGAAACTAAAGAGGTGTCACAGTTGAAAAAAAATTTCAAAGGATGTTAAGGGTACAAGCATGTGTCTCCTTAAAAAAAACATTTCACCGTAGATAGTCGAGTAGGGTATCAAATAAAATGTCTCGATGAGATCTTTCAATATCAGTTGCTAAAATCGCAATATCGATAATGGTGTAGGCAGGGGAAGCGGATGAATACGAGAAATGGCGCCATTCCCCCTCGCGATTGGACACTTATATACCGAAAAACCTGAAAAATCACGGAGCTAGTTCTCTATGGGCATAAGTACCTTAGAAGTTAAAATTTACTCAACTTTGTAAATACTAGTAGGATTTATAGATTTCACATTTTCGCCGATAAAATTGGTTAGCTACTCTTAAATTGAACCCAATTTCGTATCAAAGTATTCAGTGAAGTTATAGCTGCGCTGTTTTCCTAGAGTTCAAAAAGTTTCTGAATGGGCGGAGTTGCTGGATGGTGAGATTATGCATGTAAGTAGGTATTCAGAAAGAAACGTAGGCTCACCAGGGCCTTGATCTACCAGCCGGGGCCTTCATCTGAAGTAAATATAACGACAAACATTACTACGATCAATCCTTGCACCCGACTGCGTGCTACACCCCCCGCGTTACAAATATTTTTTTCGAGATTAGAATTCAACACCCCGGTTGAACACACAATCGCTGATATAAAGTATAAACAGAACTTTATTCCTGAGATGCTCCAGTGGACTAAATTTATGCCTGACGGGAAGACGAACAGATTTATTGTGTCCTTCAACATTACTTTTCCAGCCAATCTAAGTATCTTGTTAGATAAGGCATTTTGGCCTTCTGATGTATTCGTCAAAAGTTATCTCCGAATCCTAAGCAGAACAATCCTGTGTCCTTTCACATCAGACGAAATTATTCTTAGGCCTCGTAATTCATTTCAACATAAAACACTTAAATTATCCAAGCTGACTTGCTAATACCAAAATGCTTTTGGACTGAGAACTAAGGCTACTGAACTTCGCTTTTCTTCCATCGTTTTCCGTAGAATATCATCTGTCTAACGGAAACATAGCTGACAGATAACATTAGTAATAGCGAATTCCTCCCGAACTATTTAATCTTCCGCAGAGGTAGAGACCGTTATGCTACTGGAATATCTGACTGATTACACAACCAGTATATCCTATGTATACTGGTATCAACTGGGAGTTTGATTTGATGTGTATCCTATATACGACATCAAGGCTCCCGGGGAGGAGAGAGAGAGAGAGATCTTCCTGCATGACATTTACTTACTTCTTCTTCTTCTTAGCACTACAGCCCCTCTCGGACCTTCGCTTCCTCCAAATAGCAACTGTATCGGTCCATTGACCGCGTCCTCCCATTTCGAAATCCGAGCAGCGATGAACTGTCTTCGTCGACCGAGTCAGACCAGCGTTTCCTCGGTTTCCCCACTGGTCTCCAGCCTTCAGTTCACCCAACGAATACCTTTTTGGGTATCCGTTGTTCGTCCACACGATTCATGTTGCCAGCACATTGCAGCTTCGCAGTGTTACAATCGTTGAGACCTCCGGCTCGTCAAAAATTTCATACAACTCATGGTTGTATCGAATTCGCCATTGGTCGGTCCCCGTCTAGCTTCGCTCCGATTATTCGCCTCAGGACGCGTCGCTCAAAGGCGTTCAATATATTTGCCATGCTTGGGTTAGGGTCCATGTTTCACACCCATAGCATAAGACAGGTCTTATCACAGCTTTGTATACTTGGAGCTTTGTTTTTCTGTGTATGTAGTTGGTCTTCCAGTTCATCAAAACTGAATAAAATTTTTTATTTGCGACATGTATTCTTCGGCGTACTACTGTGACCAAAAAATAAGGTGACACTTGAATTTAAACTGCGCGCGTCGAAGGATTTGGAGAATTATTTTTTTAGGTTGGTAGTACTGTCAGTGACATCGATGTAAAATTTACATGTCAAAATATTCATTAGTGTTTGAGATACGCGTCGTTGCCGGGATGGCCTTCAGTTCCGTCTTCGCTGCGGCTTGAATCTCCTCTATCGTATCAAAACGGTGTCCCCGGAGCGGTCTTTTGAGCTTGCTGAACAGCCAGAAGTCGCACGACGCCAGATCAGGTGAATACGGTGGTTGCGGAACGATATGGGTTGAGTTTTTGGCGAAATGATCACGAATTACGAGTGCAGTATGGGATGGTGCATTATCGTGGTGTAAAAACCAAGAATTGTCTTTCCACAAATCCGGCCTTTTTAGGCGGATAGTGTTATTCGAACGACGCATAACGTTCAAATAATATTCCTTGTTGACGGCCCGGCGGAAGGAATTCATAATGCACAACACCACGATAATCGAAGAAGAGAAGAGGTTGATGGTCGCCCAGGACGCTCTTCGTCTTCGACACGTTCACGGCCAGCTTGGAACTCACTATACCACTTCTAAACATTTTTTTTAGACAAAGCCTCATCACCAAAGGCTTTCTGCACCATACTCAACGTATGATTCCGCAAACAAAATTTAATGCAAATTCAACAAATTTCGACATCGCAAAAAAAGAAAAACTCACTTTTAGCAGCTCACAAAACGGCGCGTGTCTCAAACACTAATGAATATTTTGACATGTAAATTTGACATAGATGTTACTGACAGTACTACCAAACTAAACAAAAAAATTCTCCAAATTCTTCGACGCGCGCAGTTTAAATTCAAATTCAAAACCTTATTTTTTGGACACAGTAGTATTTCTTTTCTTTCATTACCCGTTTTCGCTATTTTGGCGCCTAAATTCGCTAACACTGTATACTGTATTCGCCAACTGTGATATTTTGTGTATCTGAGGTATTTTTCCTGACTGCGTCATGAGCTTTGTTTTATTTTCATTGATTTGCAGGCCTAATAGTTTTGCTTCGCTGTCGAATTTCAGGAAAAGTTCTTTGGCAGTTGTTAATGACCGTGACAAAATGTTGATGTCGTCCGCATAGGCTACTACTGCAGCCGTCTAAACTAGATCAACAAAGGCAAGAGTTTATTTTAAAGGATTTATTGTATTTATTTTTTTATTGCCATACACATTCACACTGCAAACAAATTGATTAACTATACATTTTAACATGTTATTGTATTGAAAACCTATAACTATCAATGTTGAATGAAGCGCTTTTCACTTTCACTTTGACTTGGCATTCCTTGATGTCGGCGGGACTTGTCGCGCTTCCCATGTGAGCGTTAGCCTGTAGAAGAAACCAGGAAGACGATCTTTTGGATCGGGGTGGCCACACGGCGTGAAACGCCAGAAGGCCGAAAGAGGTTCTCGGCTTAAGCCAATACCTCACCCTGGTTGTAACTGAGCGTGCCCTGCTAATGCATTGCTGGGATACAACTGGAACACTACTGGAAAACGCGTCTATGGCAATCTGCTTACTAGCAGAGTTGAATTCCTGCTGATCTGCAAGTACTCAATCAAGTGCTTATATGTTATTTGGTCGCGCAGTAAGCTTTTACTCCAATTTTCCTAAAAACTGCTGAATACGCGAGCACGTGAGTTCCCATTCCACAGAAGCTCTTTCTTCCTGTTTTGTCTTGTTTGCACGTAAACTGACTACTACTACTACTTTTCATAAGAATAAGGAGAGCTTTTGAGCTGATTGCAGCATTTTCCTCTCTGGAGTTTTCGCCTGGCTGACTTATGCTCGCTCGCGAGATATGTTTTGCTGTTGTCTTTTCCATCTTCCCCGCACACTTTCTGCGCTCATTGTTGCTTTCTGCTGGTTGACTCGTACTTCTTGTGAGATACATGCCGCGGCCCTCTTTTTACCTCCACTGCACACCTGCTATATGAGGCAACACGACTTGATCGCAACTTGATAACTCTTACCATGCGAATGGACGCAAATCGCAAAGCTGCGTGGTTGCCTGTTCATACCTTTTAGCATTGATGCCATTGGCTGGCATAAGGCATCAGGTGGCGCGTTTGCACGATCACTAACGAAGTGACGGAAGAGTCCTCAGTTGCTTTCTCTCCTTGACGAACTTTCGCAAAGTGTTTTGCGATGGAGTCAGCGATAAATTTGTCATCCATGAGCATGGACCCCGGGCAGCCTTTTTCTGGCAGTTATGATATGAGTAAACATACAAGGACCTGTTTTGATACTTTCCAGGCCTGCACAAATCGCTCGTTAGTAATAACCGTAGTTCTCCTCAAGATTATTCGCTTTAGTCACATAATCACTGGATGAATACGTTCATACTCCCAGTTGACTTATTTAAAATGCGAATAGCTTTCTGAGCCGACTATGTCTACGATGAAGCTCCAAGATGTCTTCTGGTAAATCTCGATAAATGTAATTTGTTCAGGATTTCTTAATAGAAATCTTTGAGATGACCGTATCCAGGGTTGAATTTATGCATGCGATTCCCTTATCGATTTCAGGAATGCAAAATTTTTTCGATCTTTTGATCAAAACTTCCTTCAATTTTCCATCAAGGTCGGCACCAACTGCTGCCCAACCTCAAGTTTCACACCCTTTTTCACTCTTGATTGAGCTGACCATCAAGAGGTGTGTATTAATCGAGTAGTCCGCACATGCAAACTGCTCGAGGAGCTTTCACGAAAAGACGAAAGGAGTTCGAGGATACCGTGATAAAATTAAAAGATATTAAACAAGAAAATGATAAACCGAAATTAGAAAATGTTACTTCATCGACGCAATCTATGGCAACGTCTGAAAATAATCAGAATATCTCTAAATCGAACAATTATAACATCTTGCAATACTCTAATTGATCAAACCCAACAACTGAATCGTTCGTAAGTCAGCAGAAGCGAATTTCCGTATCTAATTTACAACAAACACAACCTGTAGTCATCCAGTAACATCGGTAGCAAACTCAAATAATATATTTTTTTTTGTTTTAGCACTAAGCCCCTTTCGGGCCTTCGCTTAGAGATAGTTAGAGTACCTCATTATCTTGATTGAATGTATCTGCACTCCACAAGGTGATATGGTCAAGTACTCCGTTTTGGGCGTGTGTCCGTCCACCCAGCTGCGATACATTCTGGTTTTAAATCAGCATTTATCATAACTGAACGGACTTATAGTCCGTCCGAAGAATCACTCAAACTAAATCTCGTTGTCACCAACGAGACTTGAACCAGGGACCTTCGGCTTACGGGATGAACGCTCTACACTAGACCACTATCAAATGATAGTCCGATTATTTTTCCGCCTGCAAAGACAGCAACGAAAGTTGAATCACCTACACAAATCAAAATATCCTCATCCTGCAAATCATTACCGGTTTCCTCGAAGCCATGACAACCCGTTCCTGTAGTGAATGGAAGAGGAGTCGAACAACAACCGTATTGAGCAATCCACACAGTTAGTTGCCACTAAGCAACCGCAGCTGCTGAATTTAAATCGAGCAAACAAACGATGAGTGCGATGAGAGCGCCGTGTAATCGTCAGCGCAGCGGATCGTCATGTGAAAGGAACGCGGTAAATTCCTTGTAGCAAGTTATTGTTCGCAATATTACCTTCGGTATCCATTAAATTTCGCCTAGGCATGTGAGTACGACGTAATAGTCGTGAAAAATGCGAATTTACCGGCTGCCAGAGAGTGTGGAAAATTTCATGTGGAAAGTGAAAACACGGGAGTGCTACGAGACGTCGACGGCACGGATGGAAGATATTGTTGCGGATAATGTATTTTCCGTGGAGTAAATTCATCCGGTGTTGTAGGTGGAAAAGAAATTTGGTGAGTGGACGTGGAAAACTCCTAACATTGGGTTTTCGGTCGCGGTATAAATTTTGACGGGAGACAGTTTTAAAACCGATCGCACGGGTAAGTTGGCGATCAGGAATTTTATTATACGAGGGTGGTTGAAATATGATGGAGACAAATGCTCTGACACGTTTATTTAAAAGTTACGAATTTTGTGCACCCTTCCGGAAGCTTTCTAATGCCGGTATCGAAGAATTCCTTAGGCAACTCGGACAGCCATGTGCGCACGAACTCCTCTACCTCGTCGTCGGTGTTGAATCTTTGACCTCCAAGGGCTTCTTTCAGCGGTACAAACATGTGGTAGTCGCAGGGTGATAAATCCGAACTGTAGGGGGTGTTCCGGTACCTCCCACCCCAATTCCGATATTGTATCGAGCGTGAGACGCGCGGTATGAAGGCACGCGTTACCCTGGAGAAGAATCGCACTTTGTGCTGGAATGCTCCTCCGTTTCGAGCCGTTATTTTGCGATATTGAAGTTGTTCGTAGATGATGGACTCTACACTACCAATAATGATGCCGAGTTCATCCGAATTGTCTCGGACATTCATCCTACGGTCCTCCAAAATGAGTTAGTTGTTCTACGCGGCAAATGTCTGGTTCGCGGTCAGCTCATTCTCGACGGTTTTGCAGGCCATTTAAACACAGCAGCCCTACTCAGGCACTCACTACTGAACTGATTTCGCAAACGCAGAGAAATTTCCGTATTTTTAACGCCTTTCCACACAAAAAAACTAATGACGGCATTTGACGTTCAATCATGGTCGTGGTACGCGCGTGAAACATGCACTCCCGACGAAAACTATGCCACACTGTTTTTAAGGGATCCAGCTATCACATACTAAAGCCGCGACCTTCAAAACATACATGCGCGCCATCTACAGCGTTTGTCTCCATTATATTTGAACCTACCTCGTTTATTGGCGATGAGTATTAGCGCCGCTTGTTGGATACGGAACCGGACCGGAAAACTCACAGTCGGTGGAAGGTCAACCGGTACGAGGAGAAGAATAGTCGCGGCGGAGTCGAGTTTGGGGAACAGACGTCTTTGTGGCCGACGAGCGTCTCGCTTTTGGGGGGCGCAAGAAACATCGGCAGGATAACTCAGTGACGCGATTTGTTGCTAAGTTAGCGGCCGGTGTAGTAAAAACCGTCAAGTTCTGGATCATCTTCCTTCTCATTAGCGCAGTCAGGCTTCTGTTGATTCTTAGTTAGTAAGTTCCTAGTTCACATTTCATCAATGGAAATCGTATTTCAATAACTTCTTTCAGCCACTAGACTGACTTGGGGGTCCATTAAAATTGGCTCGCATTCCTTCCTTCAAGATGGTATTTCGAAAGTGAATGGACTTTGAATTATCCTCCGTTCTTCGCATGTTTTGAATGATTTCCCTCTTACAATGCGAAATGGTTCAAGCCAGGTATGCTGATCGTTAGAAATTTGAGCTTTTTATCATACAGAGTAGTTCTGTTCCAGGGACTGTCTGTTATAGTGATGGATATCGATGCTAAGTCGACACTTTGTCGTGACATCAGCTATAATATAACAATTTGATCTCTGGAAGACTAGGTGTAGGTCATTATCGGTGCTCATTGTATTATAGCTTTGTTTTGGTAAAATCCTTGAATAGATAGTTCTTGATGTGCGGTACCCACTTATCCTTCCATCCTTAGCATATAAATAGCATAGATTTGTCACAGGCAGATCTACCCTCACAAATTTACTTTCTTTCATCCATCTTGTAATTTCTTTCTATAATTTCTTCCCTACTTTAAAGTACGTATAATTTATTATTTTTAGTTAGCTTTAATTGACTTGCAATTGGACTAATAGTCTGTAAGCTGGTTTTGAAACAAATAAAATAATTGGAAGAATTGTTGTTAGTATTCAATTATTTTGTTTTTATATCCGCAGGCCAATTCTCTTTTTTTTCATCTTCAGTGTCTTTTTTTTTCATATTCAGTGTCTAAAGGATGTGTGAAAGGATTTCCCTTTCACACATCCTTTAGACATTGAAGATGACAAAGGAGTCGAAACGCGTTTGCTCACTTAACAAAGCAAGGCCCGACGAAATTAAAAAAAATTGAATGGACATTTCGAGGCTGAATCAATCTTGAAAGTTCCAAGCAGACCATGAAAACTTTTTGTCACGTTTCGTGACCATGGATGAGACCTGGGTCCTATCAATGACTTGTTAGCGAGCTTCCTCACCGATACATCGGTCCCAGTTGCGATGGCTGCCATTCAAGAAACGGGATTGATTCGAACTGCTCAAACACCCACCCTATTCGCCAGATCTAGCTCTCTTTCTACCTCATTTTTCGGCTCGAGGAATAACTTCGAGGCAAAATAGCGATGGCCGATGTTGAGGCTTTTCAAAGTCAAGACAAAAAAACAGCAATGAGGCACTCTGGGAGTGTCCGGTGGGAAGTTTAGCTTAATTTTGCAAACGATTATGTTAAGATTAAAAACTTGTAGATACGAGTAGATAACGCAGGAAAAATTTGTAATAAATTTCATTTCATCGTGGAAAATATCTTGGACTTTATATTATTCTTATCGGGGATTTACGGCAGTTACCACCAGTGAGATCAACGCCAATCTTCAGACAAATTGGATCTAAATTAACTGGTACAATTCTTTGGCGTTCTTTAAAATTTTATGAACTTACCCAGGTAATGCGATAAAATGATCTCCTTTATTCTAATACTTGATTTTTCGGAATTCTTCAACTGTTCAATTTCCAGTTCGGCTCGGGGAGGAAGTTACCGCCGATTTTCACGTCGACAGTTAAATATTATCAGAAAGCGTATGCGGACCATCTTTTATGTTCAGAGAGTTGATTCCATTTCGCTGGGCAGGAGCATCATAGGTTTTGTGTTTTTTTTTTGTTCAAGTGCAGGGAAACTGTACTCTCACTCTTCCGAGAGCCCTTTCTGGCAAAACGACTGGCACCAACGTCCGATTTGCGAAAATCTACCCGGGCCGCAGGCTCCAGCTAGAGCAGCATTGATTTTGAGGATAATAACGTAAGAAAGCTGGCTTTATAAAGGAGTAGGCAAATCACGAACGCTACTGTCATAACTAGCAGCGGTAGAGGCTCTTAGAAGCACGACACGCCTAAAAAACGAGGAGCTACAGCTGAAGAAGCATCTTTAAAAAGATTTTTCATTTATATTTATAGGAAGAGAGTGGGATGTACCTCATTGGTGGAGCATAAGGTTGCGAACTCTTTCTCGCTCATAAAGAAAAGCGCCTACGCTTTTTCGCCCCATAGAAATACATTGCTAAAGACCTTCCAGGTTGAGCTGGAAACGGGTGTAAGCGAATCACGTAAGAGGATGGAAGATTACGCGTTTTGTTTAGACTTTGCTAGACTGAGTACACCTACCCTATGTCATTCGTGTCCAGCATCCTGAACAAGCCAGAAAAAACACCGTGCCTGTCCACACCAGATAATAAAGTGAGCCCACTTGCAGGCTTCGGTGGCCGGAAAGACCACAAACTATGAAGAGAATGTACAAATTTTATGGCTATGACAAAGATTAGTTGACCAGATGCTTCGTTCTCAACTAGATTCTATTGCATTCGTCTACATTGATGATGTGATTATCGTGACAGCGTAATTCAGAAACCACATACAAATCTTCTTGGAAGTGTTTCACCCGTTGAGAAAGCCTGGACTGTGAGATCTACCATACCAAACTTAATGAGACTTCATCTGGAATCTGACAACGTCGACAGCAGGTTGAAGATACCACCTTCCGTGCCTGGGAATAATTCTTGTTTTACACTGAATGCACTCTTTAATTGATTTCTGAAGAAAAATAAGAAATTGAAGTGGACGGAAGGCTGCAAAAAAATTATCCAAACCGCATAAATGTGCTCATTTTTTAGGAAGACGGACGTCACTACGAATGTCAAAACCTTCAGGAAGCTGTTAGGCCGATCAAATCTAAGGTTAAGCATCAAAAGCAATTAGTCAATTGGCGGTTCAAGCAGAGAATTACATAGTACGAACCTTGGAAAAAGACAAAAAATGACAGTTAACAACTGTCATTCAAAAAGCTTGGCCCTGTAAATGGCTGTTTTCCTAAGAGGAAAATCTTGACAAAAGTATCAAGAAGTTCAAAGCCTTATTCAGATCCATTACCTGAAATCACACTTTAACCCTTTTTTGTGGTTGCGAGATGAAGGCAATTTACGTTTCGAGTGAAGGGCTCCCACACGCGCAAAACGTTTGGACTATCCACTAAACATCTCCCCTGTCAACCTGAGAAGTTAACCTGGAGCCGTTTGAAACATTACTTCGAGCTGAGCCTCATTTTGCTACGCCGTGGTTTCTACGCCTTCAAGTTGGAGGTCCCTCCTCTAGCGGGGGGGTAGAGATGAAGAGGGATTGCTAGAAAGTTAATTCCTCAGCCCCGTCATCACCGGCTGCTGTGAGCCCTTTTTATCTTTTAAGACTGCCCGAAGATAATGTGCTACATGGTTTCATTTGTCACCGATCCGAACATCTCCCCAATTACACTATCCCCGGAAAGCTCTACTGTTTTCTTATAGTGGGTCCGGCGCCAGCATGCCCCTACTTTTGCATGCAAGAAATATGTGCCAGGCATCGTCTTCCTCTCCTCCGCAAAGCCTACAGTCGCGGGGCTGCGACCTGCCAGTCATGTGTAAGTGACTGAAAACACCCATGCCCGCTCAAGAGCTGGGTTAGGTAGACGTCAGTCTTACCCCGCTCAATTGAGCCACGGTCTCAGTCAGGGATGAGGCACGTAGTCCATCTTCCCCGTAGCCCAACGTCACTACGACTGGACTTTTTAGTCTGCTCATTTATAACCCGTGTTTTCTAGGATACTAAGATGTTGTATAGTGTATTTTAAAGCAAGAATTTCCGTCTCTGAAATAGCTTCTATTTGGAGATAATACAATGCTCAGTTCATAAGTTAGTAACAAAAGTCGAAATTACTTTTCTCGCCGTCTGTTTTCTTCGAACCCAGCATAAAGCGAATAACGTAGAACTTCTCCGGATAAGAAAATAAAAAAAGACCTCAGGCACCCACAACAACGCTGTGAGTCATAGCTCCGCTATTAACAGTCGTTCCATTCGTTTGGTCCTCGGAGTAATGATTAACTGTGTCCACTTCGGTACATGAGCCACAAAAGAAGTAATACTCAGGCGGAGTATCAAAAAAAACCCCAACAAAGATTTGATCTGTCCACAGGGTACGGGGAGCCCTTGACATGTTACTATTGTCCCATACATGTGAAAGTATTAAAAAGTATTTTTTTGAGCACACACCAGTTGAGTTGAGTAGAGGGCAACTAGGACCCTATCTCGGTGGGTGCGCATTGTATCAATCCTTGTCATTGATGACTGTGGGGTTAGGCTTTCTATTGGCGGGAATCTATGTCAACCAAGTCCACTCTCTGTGTCAGCGAGTCAAAACTGCTGCTGAGGGACGTAGCGTAAGAGCGTAACGTTCGCTATGGTACGTATGATGAGCCGCCGGCCTCTAAGTAATCTCCGCAGAGTGGTATGGCCGTCAAAAAAGGGCAAAGCTTAGTTGCTAAAATGGGCACAATATTTAGTATCGCGGCATTTCTCCTCGATTGGCTGAAGAAATGAATTTGAGGCAAATATGGATGTGAAGACGTTTAAAAAAACTAAAACAAGAATTAAAATTTTAAATATGTGAGCGTTTTACGCCATTGCGATACAGCACAGATTCAAGGTTAGCAACGCAAATCCATGCCTCCATATTCATGAAAAAAAAACGGCAAGAATATTCTAGTAGCCTACAGGGTGGGTCATTTAAACCTTCGACATCCGTGTAGCGTCCATATTTGTTTTCAAATCGAATTAACACCATGGGACAATATAGACTACCACAACCCGTTATTACGTGTAATTGTACATATAAAACATATTCTCTATCCCATACTCAGCAGTCCTAAAAGCATTGTAAATCAATACTGGACAGGTAATTACTGCTATTCAGCCATCTTAATTTCTCGCCAACCAAAATTTTAGCCCAGCTCACACTTCAAAACAGGCGGGATTTTCAATTGCAGAGCTCATTTTAAGACTCCATTGTATACAAATAGATAGGCACGATGCGCAATGCGTACTGAGTGTAAATACACTCTGACGCCTAAGATAGCGGGACTAACTCCGCCCACTGTTGCGCCAGCCCAAACCTTGCGTTTCTTTCTGGACAGCCCTCGTACATCGAGGAGATTTGATAGACTACGTTTAAATGAATATAAATAGCATATGTTCGCAGTTTTGATTTAAAGTTGTACGAAAATAACTATCAATCATTATTTGTTGTAAAGCTTTTAGGTGTAAATCTGAGTCACGGGTCTAGGCCAGTATTGCTCCACTTTCTTGACGCGTAAGCTATTCCGAAGATGACGTGGATCACAGCAAAAGATCGCCACTCCACGAGCCGACTGAGATTTTTTAAATATTATGGAAGAGCCATTCAAGGTAAATTGGTAATTGTATTTTATTTATATGAAACGGTGAGAATCTAGTTTTATGAATGGCTAGAGAGTTATCTAGTGTAAGAAAATAGTCTGAAGATCTTGAACTAGGGTTTTCATCGAAAGTTATCCTCTTTCTAACATCGTTACACATGCCGAACTCAAGGAATCTTGGGGCAATTCAGTGTAAGTAAATAATGGAATGCCTATCACTACGCACTCATAGCCGGGTACTCTAAAGATAGTCACATACAAACGTTTCATCGCGTCATTGTCGACTGCGGATTGACTACATCAAGGACGGCGCATTTCTGATCGAGATAACCGTCAACATGTACAGGTACGTATATCGTGTCTGTCATTACAACCTTGATTTTGTCCACTTCAATGAGGCAATTTTGTATAAACCCGATACGCATGTCACTTCATATGTAAGACTGATACGCTTGATTCAGGTTATTTTAGCGTCCAAGCAACAGCATAAAAGTTAAAAAAATAAGACACAGCAGCAAGTTTAGGAATTTTTTCGCTAGTGAATCGGTCCGCTGATTCTTGTGGTTTATAGATCGATTCATTGAATCAATTCAGTGTTTTGAATCGATCTAAAAATCGATTATTTTACTCGATTAATCGATTTAAGATCAACATGCCTACGCGTGAACTTCAGGCCGCGTGAAGTTTTGAGCTCCCCAGTAAACTACGTATATTTTTAAACCCGACGATCACCAGCGGAGAAAATTATTCACAATTACACCATCATCCGCGGGGAAAAATCATTACAAAACATAATGCTTACCCAATCCCCGAACGCAAATGGGAGCACCACCAAAAAGACGGCATCATCCTATTGCGCAATCAACATATTCAACACTAGATTTTAAACGGAAACCAACGTAAGTATAACAAGCCCTCCAGGCGAAGTTTGCATTTGTAGTAGTCAGCCTACTTGTGGCAAGTTCCCGTGAGCTTTCAGCCTACTTCGGCAAAAGCAAATGCTTTTATGGCGTAATATATTCTATGTTTCACTGAAAAAAAAGTACAAAACACATTCCTTGCATATTTGAAATTCACCTTGCACTGTCAACTGTACACCTACTCTTTTTAGAACAGCTAAATGAAAGACAAGTTCTCAAGTTCAACTCCTTCTACTGACAGTAAGCTTGAGGTAAACGAAAGTCTATTCTTTTAATTTTGAATCTCAATAAATCATGAAGGGATGTATTAACTGACGCTACGATGTTCTCCGCGGACCGTCTTGATTTCAACGTTGAAATTCACCTCGAAACCGTATAAAACCTTGATTTCCGTCGACATTTCTACATATATCGCCATATAAATTTTTGTAAAAAATCAGCTTACATGTGGTCATGTAAGTGGTAGTAGGACTTTCATGTACATGGCTTGTTGCTTTAGTAAGGCTTTGTTTGAGACTAAAATCCACCTAGACGGAAGGACGTCAAAACTCAGAAAGTTCATATCATGCACACAATCTATATCTACACCATCCGGATTGCATGTTTAGAAAACATAAAGTTAACACAATCCTCACCTCTGGCTATCAGCTGCCGAAATATAGGCGAAATTAAAGCTTCCGAAATTGGTCGGTGACCACGATAAACGTTCTTTCGAACTTGTTCCTCAAATGCTGATGGCGAACTTCCCCCAAAATTATGGCGGGAGCAATCACCTCGAATTCCGGGGTAAGCATCCACAGACAATCACTTTTAACGGGTGACCGTTACCCCGAAGATAATATAAACCCCCTGCGAACAAGGGAAGCGTTCTCTTTAGAAATCTTCATCTTTGGCAGGCGGCGAGTGGAGTAATTATTTCGCAACATCAGTGGAGTTTCTCGGTGAGAAGAACTATTGTCGCTGCAAGGTAGGAAGCGAAAGTGCGTTGTCCTTACTGAAATCAGAGCATTCATCACGGATTCCCAGCGGGAAGGCCCCAGCACTGTAAGCATCATAATCATAGTTGCTTTAATTTTTCCATTTATTGTAGATTATTTTCAACTTGAATTTCAATACAAGACTTGTTCAAAATTAAAAAAGTCTTTTTATTGAAAGCAATTTCTTTTCGCTAACTACTTCTTTTACAGCCAGCTCGTGGGTAAGTATCCATAATATTAAACCCCTTAAAGTGATTCGATTTTAAGTAGATGACTCGTTCTGCGTTGTTAACAGTGTGTGGAACCGATTCCAGCGAGCCGCGTTGTCGCTCGGTGGTTTGAAAGAGGAGTTCCGGCAAAAGCGCCTGGCGCCTACGCCCGTCCTCAGGCCCCAGCCAGACACCCACTATATGGAGGGTAATAAAGCATGTGTTGATCGGCTATTTTTATATAGGGAGATTTATTTATTTATATTTTTTTGTTTATTAAAATTTACTGTCAATGTTGTCAATGGTTTTAGCCATAGTGGGTAAACCGGTTCTCTTTAGATTAGCGAAGGCAAGCGGTGTGGTTGTAGACGACGCTGTTTAAACAGGATATCATCCGGTATTATATCACGTACTGTCAATATATATGTTATGTGTATTTTGTGTGTGTATATACTTCCTTTTTATCGGGGTATCATAATTGGTGCCTACGGAAAACTAGCTACCTACTTCCACGCTTCATTGAAAGATAATTTAGTTTTCTGTACGAACTTATAAATGTTCATCTAGGAAGAGCATAATTGACTTGCTAAACCTTCTTTAAATTTTATTAATAAACAAAAATTCACTTACTTTCATCATCGTCTGAATCAGAATTTTCCGAATCGGAACTCTCTTCTGAGACGACGTCGTTTTGCATCGGATTGATGGTTATCGTGAGCGCTGAATCATCCCAATCCAATTGTTCAGTAGTGATCTGTAAAAATTTAAACGAAACCCATTTATTGGCAACATATTTTTATAGAGAAAGATACAGAGAGAGAGGTATGTTTTAGACAATTTACCTTGGGACACGGCTGATGTCGTTCCATGTATTTATGGTTGTTGTTCCGCAAGCGGGCAACTGAAACTCCGCACAAAAGAATAACGAAAAATACGCAAATGACGATGATCAACATTGTCGGATGAGAATTTTGGGCTGTAAAGAAGACAACCACAAAAGTTAAAAATCGAATATTATGTTTCCTCAGAAACAAATACCTTTATGAACAATGTTGTGAACTCGAGATTTTGGCTCTTGCACTTCGTGCGTATGGACCATCGCATGAGCAGCAATGCCTCCCATTTGTTCTGGAAGGAATAAGACATAAAATCATTCTACGAAATATAAACGAAGCAGCCAAATCAGCTGAAAGAAAATTAACTCACCGTGGTGCTGCTGGTATGTGGCTGGAGCTGCAGTTGTTGTGATTGTTTGTTTCGGATGTAATACTGTTAATGTCAAAGTATATTCCGAGCTCTTAAACTGTGCGTTTGCTTGAGAGCACGAAAGTTTGAATACACGATTCAGATAATAAGCAGGCTTTTTGTTTGTGTAAACGAGTGACTTCAATACATCTAAATAATTCTCTGTGCTATCGTAACCCATCATTTGAACACCTTCCTTATTGATATTCGTTTTGATGTCCAGCGTGGACGAAAGCGTCTCATCTCCATCAAGGAGAATTTCCTCGTGATCTGGGTTCAAGCTGGGGAATACGCTCACTACACAAGAGTCCAAAGTTTGCAATTTTTTCGGTGAATCATTGCCCGAATATACTATGATACTGATATTTGCGAGGATTCGAACGCCGTCTTTAATATCAGGATACGAAACCAAGTGATTAGGGTTTCCTGATATCACAATCCTTGGTTTTTCCACATCTCTAAGAATTCCCTTTTGGAATCCTTTGCTTTCAACTATTTGTCGTTGTTCTTCCGCTTTTAGTGGCGACACAGAAGCTGTTGTGTGTGTAGATTCAATGCCAGCTGCGGGCACATTCACCATGATGTAAGTCTCGACGGTTGGTAGACGGATTGGACTGTGATTAGCAAAAGTCAGTGTTGTCCGAATTTCAATATTCCGACGCCCAATTGTAGGATTTGGCTTCAAGTTAATGTACTGGATTTTTTGCAGGAGCATTTCGATACTAGTCTTGTTAGTTCCTTCGATATAAATCTCGTTAAGCTGTGTGTTAAATTGAACCAACTCGTCTGATTCGAAATATTTTTCTGGGGGTGGTATCAAATTTTCAGCACAATTAGTACTGCATTTTATATCCTCAGTGGTTAATAGTTTATTAAGTGATAATTTTATTTCCGATATGTCGCCGTTAAAACCATGCTTCAAACGGCTCTCCGACCCCTGGTAGCAAGAACCGATGGTTAGAGTCGTATTTACACCATGCGCAGCATGTAGAGGCCAATCGTCAATGACTTCTGGATTGGTGTGATGGTCTTCAGCTTGAGATTCGAACTTCACTCCGTCAATATGCAACTCAACTTTCGGCAAATCAATGTTTAACACATAATGATGCCAGTCATTATCACATACTTGAGGAATCTTCCACCTCCATTCTGCAGGACTGAATATATTCAAGTCACCCTCATTGAAGTTCTTGCGGAGAAGTAAAATAAGCCGACAGTTACGAACAAACAACGCCATATGATGACGATTCATTTCTGGAATTCCAAAATCAAACTGTGATGTCGAACCTACAACTATTAAACAAATGACTCACTGTGATCATCGGCGCTGCAGATGATATGTTCCTTCGCATGTTTGTTAGTCGTTGATGAATTAAAATGTCGGAACATGGTTACAATACTGAATGGTTGTGCCGCGAAATCATGACGTGGCATGACTGTTTCGGGGATAATAGCTCCTAACGTCCCATCGAAATGAAAGACTGGCTCCAGCCCTTCGTCGTAACTCAAATCCTTTGTCCATTCGGAACCCTTTTGCAACAAATCAACGAGAGCATGGCCTCGGAAGCACTCTGATACGTCACGATCGCATCCAAACGATATGTGTTTTGTCTAAATGCAAAACAACTGAAATCACTATCAAGGCCTTTTTTCGGAGACAAGGAGAACTCACCTTAAGTAGAACAGATGACCTAATCGTCATTTCATCATGATTGTAATGAATATCGCAAAGGTCCAGACGAATGTTTGGGAAAAGCGAGGGACTCTCCATTGAATTCGCCTATGCAACAAATCAAAAATATTAATCCACTTCGCTACAGACTAGCGTCCTCTATCAAACTTACCGTATAATCAATTCGCTCTGGAATTCCAGTCAGCTTCGCCTCACATACCCTCTTCACTTTGATGTTAACCATAACAGGAGCTGATTGTTTCATGGCGCAATCGTACGCTACCACAGACAAAATATGATTATGGGACATTTTATGGGATAGAGGTTCGGTATTTTTGATGGAGCCATCATTGTCTATTGTGAAAGGCTGGTCATTGTTTAAAATCTCATATTTGCACACATCCCCGAATAGAGGAGTGCAATCTTTGTCGGTCGCTTCAACGCGAACAATTTCTTGATATAAACGACCCTCGTCAACTTCCGTCACATACGACGGTTCCAAAAATGTTGGAGCATACTCATTGATGTCGATCACTGAAATGTGCACTTTCGCTGGCAACGAATATGTTCCATCGCAAAATATAGCTTCAATTTCGAAACGATAACTTCGTCGCTTCTCGCAATTCAAAGTACGTCTTGCTTTCAAAATTCCAAGATTTTTTACCAGTTCAATCTGTGTTAGAAGAAACAGGTATTGATAACCATTCAAATATTAAAATGATTGTTCCTTACCTGGAATGGGATTTCGTGGTGTTGCTTTTTCAATATATGAAACATGCAAACTTTTCGTTCGTCAACTTTGATGAGTGGTGTTATCTCAACAAAAGTTTCATTTTCTCGTATTAGTCCGTGATATGATTTTTCGAGTACTTGTTCTGTTTGAGATGGAAAAAGAAAAAAACATATTACTCAGTGTTTTACCTGACTCATTTTTACAAATCACATACGAATTGTTTTTTTTATTTTAGACAAATCGGCCGAAATTTGTAGTCATCTGGTCACACTTTAATTTTATAGATAAGTGATGCCTGAAATTTTGGGTTAGCGCACAGAAATAAATGGTAAAAAAAACCGAATAGAAAGTTGAACTCGCGTAACCCAATTGCTTAAAATTTAACCCAAAATTTGTTTGCGTAACCAAAAGAAATTTCCCGACCCAAAAGGCAAATTTCTCGCAGGCACGCACCCGTATTTTCAAAATGAAAATAATAATTTGATTGGCTGCGGCTTAGAAACTCACTCGAACACGGTTTAACAAAAAAAATTTCTGTTGCAACGTAGTTTCAATGTAAGCCATTTCAAATTCTTCCATGAAAATATATGCAACACTTTAGTTGCTACTAAAATATTGAACTTCGCTTACTTTCCGAACTTTGGGGCCGCTGTTTTGAATTTAGTCGCTTAATTTTGAATTATTTTAGAAGATATTTTTCTTAGAGTCTCATCAACTACGTGTGCTAAATCTCGTTCAAATCGAAGTTTTAATCTGGACGGAACAAAAATATCTTATTATTAACAAGTTGAGTAAGCAGGAGAGTGCTCCTACCAGAAGGTCTTTGTAAACATCCTAGGGTTAGAAGTAAGTTTTCTTATGGCATGAATCGATAACTTGAATTATTCATTCAATACTTAGATATGAAATCGTTCAAATTAATACAAAAGATGTAGTTTCTTTCATAAGCATTCATTTTTCTGAATGCTCGGACGATTGAACATGTTCAAGTTAAACAGTATTCCTTAAATTTTCAAGAAAACTGAATGCCTAAGTAAATTTTAAATATATATAGGGTTTTCCAATGAATAGATCTTCTGATTTAACACCTTGCGACTTCTTCCTTTGGAGCCACATGATAGAGAAGGCCTATGCCAATAGCCCAGCGTTCTTTTAATATCAAAATAACACCTCTTATTGGAAAACCCTATATCAACCATAAACACGTGTTATTGTTGTTGTAATTCCATATAATTGAAATGGCTATAACTCACTTGATTATCATTCGATCTCAATTAAATTTTGTTAACATATATATCTTATGTCAGTCTATATAATTGCAAAATTTCAAGAAGTTTAAAGGTACCGTTTTGATTTTATGGGCAAAAATGTAAAATCTACAAATCATACTATTATTAACAAAGTTGAGTGAATTTCGATTTCTAAGGTATTTGTTGCCCTTGTACACATAAAGGCCCACGTTCGTGATAATTTTCAGATTTTTTCGGCTGTAAGATGTCCAATCGCGAGGGGGGGGGGGGGGGTTCACAAATTTTGGGTACATTTTACCTTCCCCTGGACCCCCTAATTAATAAAATGATTTTTTTATTCCAGGTTCTAAAAGTTCTAATCAAGACCTTTCATTTGATACCCCACTCGACTAACTTTGATTAAAAAAATTGTTTAAGGGCCAATTCGTTATTAGGGGGGACCCCCTTAAAAATTTTTTAAATTTTTGTTAAGGCCTTAACTTTTGAGAGACCATCACCTCTGACCTTTTCACAAAGTTTGAGCATTCTAGCTTCTATAGTTTCTGAGGAAATTAGCTGTGACGCACGGACAGACGGACGGACAGACAGGTCGCGAAACTAGTAGGTCTTTGTAAAAAAAATTTTTACAAAGACCTAAAAATGGCAGCTAAAAATATTGAGTTTTAAATTTTCGGCCTTTTCATTGATCACCCGATTTTCATGAGTTTTTGCGGGATGTAAGAACTTGTTTCAATAAAGTTCCGTCAAGTTTCATCAAAATCTGTTGAGAAACATGGCCGCCAGAGGGCCACAAATATCTGAAAATCCGTATTTTTGAACCACCGCCATTTTGAAACATGTCCATAGGTGATCACCAAAATAACAAGATTATTAAATCTAATGACAATCTATCTTAATATTAAATTTCAAAAAATTCGTTTAAAAATTTTGAAATTTGATTGGTCCCCATTTTGAAATTTGAGACCAGGCTTTTGAAATTTTTTTATACATTAAGTTTAAAATTCTCAACCTTTTTTATTTATCATTCAAGTTTTATAAATTCATTTTTAGCGCCTGAAAAAATGCACAATAAAATTAAAAGCTAATTTTTTCACTCTAGCGTTGATTTTTATTAATGTATTTATTTTTTTCTTGAAAAGCCGTCGGGCCGTGCTTTTTTGAGTGAGCAGACGTGTTTCGACTCCTCTGAACCTTCTTGAGTGTCTAAAGAAGGCGTGACACACATCGTTTAGACACTGAAGGTGACAGACAATGATTGATGAAGAGTCGAAACGCGTCTGCTCACTCAACAAAGCAAGGCCCGACGGATAATTTTTTATTTTACTCAAATCTGCATACAGCGGCCTTTCGGCGGCAATCCGCTTACTTCCTCAGTGCTTATTTGTATAATTTTGCGCTTGGATGAAAGAACTTGGATTTCGATAATATATGATTCCAAGTTTAATCAACTTCTATTGAGAAACGTGGTCGCTAGAGGGCCACGAAAATCTGACAAAATTGGATATTTGAATCGCCGCAATTTGGAAACTTGCGTATAGATGATCACCAAAATGACAAGATAATTAGATCTGATCATTGTCTACCTTAATATTACAAGTCATGACTTTTAGAAGCCTTTGAAATATCGAACTTTGGCTAGTCCTGACATTGAAATTCTTTTACTGTTCTCTAGATACTGTAATGCTTTTTCTTCTTGTTTTCGGTTAGCAGACATCTCTGTTCTGAAATATTAGTTTTTTGATTAACTCCATATTTTTAATCGACGGTGTGCCAACCGTCGTAGGAAACTAGAAAAACAAAGTCACGAAGAGTTACAATAAAACCTCAATTTGAACAGTGGCGAGTGATGCGCCCTTACGGTTCAAAGGGCGATCTGAAACGCTTCAGCTCGTTGCCGTCCTTAAACAGGTAAATCCAGTTTTCTTAGATGGGAAGGACGCGACGTCGAGAGGAAGAAAACAAAACACATGAGTCCTGAAAATTTTCTAACGAATTACCCGCACGCACTGCAACAAATGCCTACCATCTGAGGCACCTCAAAGAATTTCCTAAGTCTCAAGGCAATCATTTATCTATCGAAAGCTTAAGGAGAAAGATCTCATATGGGACATTGGAAATGAGATTTTAGTTTCAGGATGAAAATGGACTCAGTGATACACATCCATTGAAAAAATGTGTATCGTATACAAAGTGAGCATGGGTGCAATGTTGGACCAGGGACGGTATTCAGCTAACCTGAATATTTAAATAGGCTTATGACCCAAATATATATTATATATAGTATATATATTTCTAATAAATTTCCTCATCCCACGCAAGCGCCTTCGCGGTGGGAGTTACCTTTAAATTAAACTCGAAGATTGAGGTGAATCAAAATTAGACCTTTATTAATATTTCTCTGGCTTTTATACTTAAAATCTAACAGTAAATTTTAAAAGCTTAAAAACTTACTTACAAATGCAATACTTAAAGAAATCGATTATGCCGTACATTAGTGATTATATAAAAAATGCAACAGTGCTAGTTTCGACTAATGCAAATGACACTTATCAAATTATGACATTTAAAATGTGTGTTTACATTTCAATCATTGAGGAATAAGAAATGAAAGGGCTATGCACAAGACAACTTTCTAAAGAAACTCTCTGCGACGGAGAAAGCACAGTTCGTAGCAAAGTTGGTTGCCGGAGAAAGTAAACAATGTAAGGAACTTTGTTAATGAACTCAATTTCGTTTTGTAATTGCTTGCTTATTTGACTTAGTTAACTGAATTCTACTTTCAGAATGCTATTTCATTTGATTATGATGATTCTTATGAATGTAAAATAGCATCCGACTTTCCAAGTACTATCAATTTTGACGTTATCGTACAACAGAGCCAACTCGTACCAATTTGACAACACGCTACGAAATGTGGGTCTCATTTTTTCCCATATACTGTGTATGCGACTAGCCTCTTCGTTTCTTGTTGTTTAACGATTTCAATTATTTTAGTCTTTACCGCACTACAAAGTTTCAGTAACATCGGTTGAAAGATTTGATCACAACTACAATTCCAAATTTGTGTACGTTTTCGGCCTTTGAGCGGCCGCCATTTTGCTTTGGATATTTTTTATTGTGAGCTTCATCCAACAGTTCAATGAACCTCTGTACCGAATTTCTCAGGTTTACAGGAAAAGCGTTTAGTGGTTGATTCAGAATCCTTGCGGATATGGAGTCCCACACTTCAGGTGTAAGTAGCCGTCACCTGTCTCTTCTTCTACGTAGCACTACATCCCCTCTCGGGCCTTTGCTTTCCGCAACAAGCGCCTCCAACTGTCTCGGTCCATTGACCGCGTCCTCCAATTTCCAAATCTGAGCCGCGACGAACTGTCTTCGTCGACCGAGTCAGACCTGCGTTTCTTTGGTTTCTCCACTCGTCTCCGCCCATCAGTCCTCCTAACGAATACTGGGTTGTCCAATAAGAGTTGTTATTTTAATATTAAAAGAATGCCTTTTTTTAATACAAATGATCGGATGTTTATTTCATTATAAAGATGAAGGTATGCCGTTAATAGTGGAAAATAACATCAGGCAAATGATCACCACGACCACGCTTACAGGACGATATTCTTTTCATGAAATTTTCCATAACCAAATCACAAAATGGCTGCCCTATGTCCTCGATAGCCTCACGAATTCCATCTTTGAGGTCTTGAATCGACGCTGGGCTGTTGGCGTAGACCTTTTCTTTCATGTGGCCCCAAAGCAAGAAGTCGCAAGGTGTTAAATCACAAGATCTCGGTGGCCAATTGTGATCACCTCTTCGAGAGATAACACGGTCTGGAAACTTTTCCCGTAAAAGATCAATGGTTTTGTTGCTTGTGAAGCACGTAGTGCCGTCTTGTTGAAAGTAAACGTTGTCCAGATCAATACCATCCAATTCCGGCCATAAAAAAACATTAATCATCTCTTGATAGCGCAATCCATTCACCGTAACTGTTGTTCCAGCCTCATTTTCGAAAAAGTAAGGTCAAATGACTCCGCCGGACCATAAACCGCACCAAACAGTCCCACGTTGAGGATAGAGAGGCTTTTCACCAATAATTCTTGGGTTTCCCGAGCCCCAGATGCGACAATTTTCTTGTTGACGAAGCCTCCGCGATGGAAATGGGCCTCATCACTCAAGATGATTTTCGATGGAATTCCGGATAATTTTCATGCATTTCAACGACCCAATCAGCAAAGACACGACGTTGTTGATGATCGACCGGCTTGAGTTCTTGTGTTAACTGAACTCTATAAGCCTTAAGACCCAAATCTTTATGCAAATTATATACGGCGTAATGACGTTTGTGGAATGCCTAATTCCAAAGAACGACGAGGAATGGACAAACCTGGGTTTTCTTCAACACTTTCGGCTACAGCAGCAATATTCTCGGCTGTTCTTGAGTGACGCGCACGGGTTTTATTCTTCACATCACTAAGTTGTCCCAACTACTTGAATTTTTCCACCGATTTCTGTATTGCTGTCCGACAAGGTGCTCCACGACGACCCAAAAATGTTCGAGTTTTACGAACCGGCTCTGCCAAATTTTCACCATTTTTATAGTGAATTTTAATAATTTCAATGAGTTGTTGTAGCGTGTATCGTTCCATTTTATTAATGGCGTAGTTTCAACTTGTCAAATGTCAAAAAATGACAGCTTCAAAAGTGAAATCTACCGAAATAGCGGGCTATTCAAAATAACACCTCTTATTGGAAAATCCTTTACTTTATTGGGTACCCGTTATTCGTCCATACAATTCATGTAGCCAGGTCAATGCAGCTTCTGGAGTCTTACAATCGTCAAAAATTTCATACAGCTCATGATTGTATTGAATTCGCCATTGGTCCCCGTCTAGCTTCGCTCCAATTATTCGCCTGAGGACCCGTTTTTCAAAGGCATTAAATATGTTTGCGGCTGCTTGGGTTAGGGTCCCCGTTTCCCACCGCCACCTCTCTACTTCAAACAAAATGAAGACTAGACATACCATTCAAGGAAACGTAAAGGATTCAAGATTAATTTTAACTACTATTAACTAGCTTTTCGTTAAGTCGTAACTTAAATAGAACGGATATTCTTTGGCGAAATCTAGAGCCCCTCCGTATGGCTTAAAAGGGTATTGACAAAAAACCTTGAGTATAAATATAGCGCGTAACATCCTAGACAAGTTGAGCTCATCGTGGGTTCGCAAAATCGCCAGCAATTGACTTTCTTTACACCAACGAGAATCGATCCGCTGATGTTCGGCATAAGGGATGAACGCTCTAGCTACTATGTCATTATGGATTGCACATCGGATTGTGGGTGAACTAAAGGTTTTATATCAATATTTGTGAAGAAACTGAAATAAGTTGGTTGGCAGAAGGGTTTTGTACCTAACGTAACCGAAGTTGCAAGTTTTATCATTTTCACGCATTTCTCAAACTATCATCTAGTTGTATGTGGAGATTTCAATCTCCCAGACATCTCGAGGCTAGACAATCAGATCAATTCCGGTCTCCTTAAATATATTCACTTATTCTATCTTTTATAAATTACTCATGGAAATGTTTTGCAGCTACATGAATGAGTTGAATAATAATTTATCTGAAAAATTATTAGAGAAGAAAAATGTTAGAAGAAGATGGTTTCGACGTGTGTACTAATTCTCCTCAGGCGACCACCATGCTTAGAGGTGAGAGAGTTAATTTTAATTTTTTCTACTTATACGAACTCAATACGTTACGTAACGTTATCTTTTATGTCTATATTCTGTCTCTCAATTTAATAACCTTCCCAATGCTAATGGCAATAATCTTGGCATTTTTTAGTGATCTTGGCACCTCGTCTGTGCACTTCTTTCCGGTATTCGTTCTTTATGTTCCCGATGAGCCGCTCCACCATGGGTTAAGATTTGAAGTTTCACTTACGGCTAACGCGTGCGATTGCCAAGTCAGGGTTAAACAATACAATTTGAATCTGACAAACTATGACCAACTCTCAGAATCTCTTCTTTCGGTTGATTGGTCCAACTTACTTAGTGGTCTGCACCCTGACGCAACTTGTCGAAATTCTATGGTTTCTTCTCAGTTCCAATCTCTTTCTCGACACCACGCATGTGATCAAAAAGCCAGAAGAATAGTCCTGGGTTCACCCTTAATGATTTGCGTGCGAAAGAGAAGGATCATCCTTATCGGACCTTCCTCCGTGAAAGATCGTCTGTTACTCAAATGAACTACTGTCGTCTCAGGGGTCCCTTGCACAAAAAAATAACAAAGTGCAAGCAGGGTAGTCTTCCTTTTTCCGTAGCACTGAATACTCCTTGCATTCAAATGATTCCGAAATCTCCCGGGAATACAACCACTCTCTTAAATCATTCACTAGAATTCCATCTTACTTATATTTAAATCGAGTAACAACTTCTTCTCCAGTTGAGTTTTTGAGCTCTTCCATACTCATTTTTCTCCTCTTTTTAATCTTTTGGACGCTTCCAGCAATTTCTCATGGTACTTGGTTGATCAGGTACCCGTTCCTTTGTCGTTTTCCTGTACCTCCGAAGAAATGAAATGGATAAGTTTGTTCAGTTTTGCTCCTGATGGAATCTCCAACGACTTTGTTAAATCGTTGTCCATTTCCACTTGTGTACCCTCATCCTTCCAATATTAATTTAAGCAAGTTGAAGTCGCAGGAGAGTGCTCCTGCTAGAAGGGTTTTGTGAAACAATCAGCAAATCAAACAATATATTATGTATATCAAAACTTGACTTAGTATATACAGATTCCATAAATTGACTTGGAAAAATTATATCCTGGTTATAATGTGGTTAAATTCGCCGTCATTTTATTTCAAGTGTTTTGACCCTGTCGCTTGATTAGTCATGATAACACATCAATATTACAAACCATTTATAAAATGTTTATCAAATTTCCTACATATTTGTAGTGTCTAGGTCCGTTGCAAACATGTATCTCTCTAGTACCACGTGTAAACGTTGTTGTAAATGTTACATATTCAATCGGCTGTAACTTAGCTGTTTATTGTTCGATTATTGTGAAATTTTCAGGACACATACAATTACTATCAGAAAACTTAAATTGTAGCTTTTGGAAAATTTAAGGGTCCCATTTTGATTTTATAGGCAAAAATGTAAAATTTATAAAATGTACTAAGATTAACAAAGTTGATCGAATTTTGACTTCTGAGGTATTTATTGCCCTTGTGCTCTTAAAGACTCACCTCTGTGATTTTTTTTTTCAGATTTTTCGGGTCAAAGGTGTCCAATAGCGAGGGGGGGTCACAAAATTTTAGTACTTGTCATTTTAAGACCTGTTTTGAAAAGTTCTCATTAATACCGTTCAATTGATACCCATATTGTCTACATATGATGAATTTTTTTTTCAGGCCACAAAACCCTAAAAATTGTCTCTTTCCAAATTGTTGGAAAAGTGATTACATAACACCAATCTTTAAAAAAGGTGATGCTTCTTCCAGTGTCAACTATCGTCCAATTTCTATGTTGTGTTGCTTCTCGGAGCTGTTGGGAGAGAATTTTCCACGCGAACTTGCTCTATACTGTTCAGGGTTACTTATTTCCTGAGCAGCATGGTTTCATAAAAGGTAGATCCACTTTAGACAATTCTATTGCATTTAGTAGTTTTCTGGCAAAGGCTTTGGAAGAACGTTTTAAAGTGGAGGCTATTTACCTGGACTTCTCAAAAGCTTTTGACTCAGACAATCATAGCGTTAAACAAATCGAAATAGATGGGGGTTCCTAGTCATCTGCTCCTCTGGCTTTCTCCCTACCTTGATATTTGCGTCTGTCATGTATCCTTTCAGGGTCTGACTTCCTCTTCATTTATTTTCTCTTGTGGACTCCCTCAAGGTTCAATTCTCTATCCGCTGCTTTTTATTTTATTTATGAATGCCCTTCCATCCGTTATCATCAGAATGATTTGGATGTGGTGTCAAGATGGTGTTTTGACAATCGTCTAGCACTAAATGTTTCTAAACGTTTCTTTTTTATTGTGCCTTTGCCTTAGTGATTTTCAATTTCACTTAGATAATTCGATTCTGCAATCTGTGAATCAGTTAAAAGACTTAGGTGTCTTTTTTGACTCTAAGCTTAAATTCGATGGTCATATACGAGTACTGGAAATAATTTGCAATGCATCTAGGATGTATGGTTTTGTTCTTCGCTATTACTATATTTTCTCCGACCCTTCTTGTACTGTCCAACTATAGGTAAGTCAAGTCTATTTGTAATAAACATGTATCCATTCAGGATGGCTGCTCCTGAAGAGATAAGGTGGTCACCCCGTCGAAACTGCTTAGTTTGTTGTTTTACTTGTTTAAAGTAAACTACATCCGTCAAGTTTCCATCCTTTTGGCAGATGTGAGTGGTTCATTTCAGCCACTTTAACATCTTTAGGTTTGACATTCCCCTTGTAATGCAAGGATATTCTTCGGAAAAAGTAACGGTTGCGTTTGTCTCAAGCCTCCGTGTCCGCTAACGAATGTTGAAGTACTGTAGAGTAGCTTAGTTGACACATAATATAACATTTCTAAAGATTATAAAAATTTATCGGTAAGTCTCGTAGAGTACGCGTGATAAGTATTTTGCAGTGTAGCTACGTGGCTCGGCAAGAACCCGCCTCATATGATCCCGCAAATGCTAGTCGTTAATCACGCGTACGCGGTCGTTAAGCGAAGCTAGTTAGCTGAGCTCAGTGTTGTTTATAGCTCGCTGACACTTGAGCCAGACCATCGGCACCGATTTTTGAAAAAAAGAAATTCATTACACATTCCATCCTGGAATACAGCTCCCTTGTTTCGAGACCTCACTATCGTTACATCATTGCTGCTCTAGAAGCGGTACAGCATAAATTTATTCACATTCTCTTCGTAAAATCTCTCATCGCTTACTGCTTTTATGAGCATCGTTTGCCCATTCTTGATATCTCTCCATTGGAGAACCGAAAAATGAGTGTCTTCTTTATCGGTTTGTTGATGATGATATTTGAATTCGTGCTTGGTCAGACAAGATCTGTTAAAACATGCTATTCGCGCAACAAAAACCACCAATCTTTTTGATGCTCCTTAAACAAGAAGTGAGTATCCTTTCACTCTCCAATACTGAGACTACCGCATAAGCACGACTATCTTAAATAGTTTTACTTCCATAAATCTGTGCAATTTTCTTGTTTATTGTAACGTAATTTAAACTGTTTTCTAGAATTTTTTAATTTTTTTCTATTTTGTAAGTGGAAACTATTCTGTAGAGGTCTATTATATAAATGAATAAACATATAAAATGTAGATATTCTAAGCCATTAATGAAAAAACGCAACAGTTTCCATAAAAAAGGGACAAATTTAATCATATCCCATTTAAAGTGGCCGCCATTTTGTTTTATAGTTAATGATATCATTGACTGAACAAATCCTTAAACAAAGCCGTAAGACATTGGTCAACGGGATATTTACTTATTGTACAAGAAAATTCTAGCCGCTCTAACGTTGTTAAAAGTTACTTAATCCTTTTGATGTTTCCAGACTAGGTTCTCAGGCTGACAAGTGAAGTGTTTAGTGACTAATCCAGAAGTCTTACGCGTCTGAGAGTCTCACATAGAGGGCGTAAATAACATTCATCTTCCTGTCATAAAAAACTAGATCCTTCTGATAGAGCCTTTGAGAATAAAATAATCTTCATTTGACTTTTTTTATGTCGAATTTCTTTGGGTTCAAGGGTACCCTTGTAGTGATTTTAAGATGTTAACAATGTTTGCAAAGGACTGCAGTAGTGTTCTGCTGCTTCAGCGAGCGTAATCAGTACTGCGCTGAAAATGGGATCCTCTGGAGACGCGTAAGTGCGCTGGCAAGCTAGCTTTGTGGTATCGTGGGGCGGGATCTTTTCCCACAGCACGAGGACCCACTATAAAATACTTTCGAATTAAATAATGACCAGAGTCAAAATGCCAAACCGATTGACCGATGAAAAGTGTCAATGGCCGAAGAAACCAACCGAAAGGGATTACGAGAGCTGCGTTCGAAACGTAAGACGATTTTGTCCTTGCCGAGGACGGTCACGGCCCACAAATAAAAGTGGGGCATCCAGGTGGTGGCGGTGCCCCCACGCACCCCTCCAGACCAATTCAAAATTCAAAATATGATGCTGTAAGAGTGCCGGAAACCTCGAAAACTATTGTTCTTCTAAATTGCTCCAGCGCCTTTTTTCTGGCATTAAATTACGCGACGATCACAATAGTCAAAAAAGGCTTTCTTCCAATAAATTAATAACATGTTGAAATCATTTTTTTGTGGTAGGGAGGTGGATGCCCATTTACGCACAGAGTGTGGGACTCCCATGTTCGCAAGAAAGCGACTGGACTACCCACTAAACACCTCCCCTGTCAACCTGAGAACCTGGCCGGGAACCGTTTGACACATTACTTCGGCCAGGTCTCGTTTTGTTACGCCGTGAGGCGCCTTCAAGATGGGGATCCCTCTTCTAGCGGGAGGGGAGAGGGGAAGAGGAAATGCCAGACAAGCGATTCTCAGCCCCAACGCCCCCGGCTGCTGTGAGTCCCTTTAATATTTTAGGACTGCCCGAACATAATGTGCCACCTGGTTCCATTTGTCAACCGATTCGAGCATCACCGCGACTATTTTATCCGGGGTTAGCTCTCCCGTCCCCCTGTAGAGGGCCCTTCGCAGCCTGTCTCATTCTATGCATGCAAAAATCTGACTCATGCCCGCTCAAAAGCTGGGTCAGATAGAAGTCAGTCTCATCATGCCTTCGATTTAGCCACGGTCTCACATCCGGGGTTAGGTGCGCAGTCCACCTTCCCTTTGTGAAATTCACCCAAAACTGCTGCCAATCGTTGAGTGAGCGCTGTCTCTCTTCGCGGACAACCATCTCCCTCGCATCCTCGTTTCGACGCAGATAAATAGAGCGACGCTATCTAGCAAGGAGGCCGATAGATATCACGCCTGCAATAAGTCTCACCGCCGAATCAGAGACTGTCGGATACGAAGATGCAATTCCCAGCGCTCCTCTTCCCTGTACCTGTGCCAGGCGTTTTCGGTGACCCTCCTTACTAAGAGCGTCGCCTCATACTTCTGTTCCGTGCAGTAGCACTGACCCTACAACACTCATCAGGAGGCGTCTTCTTGATGGGCTGGGTCCCCTTACATTGGCCATAACTCGAATCAGAGCCGATACTCCCGAAGCAGCCTTCTCAGCCGTTGCCCTGATTTGATCAGAGAAACTCATCTTCGAGTCGATCAGTGGCCCCAGGTACTTCACCGATGGCTTCGATTCGATTCGTAAGTCTCCAATACTGATTATCCTTACTTTAGGGATTCTCTTTTTTGTCAAGATGACCTCCAGTGCTAAACTGAGCCTGCGAGCAGCCATCCAGTCTTTCACTCGGCACAGAAGTCTCAGTAGCCTGTCGTAAGACACGTTCCACAGGTCTGGATCAAGGATAGATCCCTGGGCAACACCCGATGTAACCGCCATCTTTCGTTTGCCCTGTGTCGTGAGGCTTCAGTCTTTCAGGTAGTCCCTCAAAAGCCGCATTAGATATTCTGGAATTTGAAAAGGGTTTTCCAGCGTATCCACCCATCTAGCGGAGTTGAAGGCGTTCTTGACGTCTATCTGTCGCTTCGTGCGACTATGTGCCTCTGCCTTTTGGACTACGTTCACCACCTCTGCAATCGCATCGATAGTAGAACGCGCAGCTCTAAAGCCGTACTGCCGAGGAGGTCAGTGAGTCTTCCCTTGATGAGTTTCTCTAGCAATTTCGCAGCCGTGTCTAGCATGCATAACGGGCGGTGTGCCGACGGCGATTCGGGATTTCCCTTCCCTTTGCTGATCAGCACGAGCCTCGCCACCTTCCATCGTACCGGGAAAACCCCTTCCCGTAGGCAAGCGTTGAATGTGCTGAGCAGCAATTCATGACAATGGTGATAGACAAGCCGCAACACCATCTGGACCTGGAGCATTCCTCGCTTTCAATGAAAGGACTGCCTCCTCCAGTTCCGGCTGTGTGAAGAGTGGACACTCGGCTGCTGTTTCACCATGGACAGCGTCAACACGAACGGGATGGGCGGGAAGAGTCCCCGCACTATCTCGTCCATCTTTTCCACATCATGTATGCAAGGCTTCCGTAGGGCGCCAAGCTTCCGCATAACTAGCTTGTAGCCAAGGCCCCACGGATCTTTGTTCACATTGTCCACTAGGTCTTGCCAGCAGCGAGCCTTGCTATTGTTAATCAATTTGTGAGGGCATTTCCTGGCCGACTTATATGCTGTCATGCGGTTGCATTCCTCGTCACGGTTCCGCACCCGTTGAGCCTCCCGTCAAAGCTTGTGACACTCCCTTCGCTTTTCAGCGATTTCAGTTGACCACCAGTACACTGGGGGTTTGCCGTGCCGGGGTTTTGTCCGGGGCATAGAAGCGCAGCAAGCAGTCGTAATGCTAAAATCAGTTGGTATTTACTTTGAAGTATATTATTGTATCGATTGTAACTTATGAATCAAGATTTTTCTTTCTTTTGGTAGTGAAGATTCGTGCTCATATCGCAAATTTTAGTACAGAGTATTAAGGCATAAAATATATCTTAAGTGTGTAACAAAAATCATATAAAAAGATTTAGCTGTCAAAGTGTAAACACATGTGGACTTGTTTGGATATCACAACCGTATGGAATTCAAACGTGGTAATGCTGGCAGCTAATTATTCTACTGGTTCATATTCCAGGTCGAAGTAGCTTCAGTTTGGCCCGGAATATCACATGTTATCCCTTTGATTACGTTTGCTACTATTGCCTCTTGCGAACGGTAAATAGATTGGCTAATGATCACACTCAATTATAGTTTTAAAGAAATAAACACACGAGCCGCGCAGCATTCAAGCACTCATTTATATTTTGGACTCTTTTCTCAAATATTTTTTTTTCACATTGCTTCTTGCTTTGTCGCTATCTGTTTTAATAATCACTTATATTTTCTATTGAATTAATTCGAGCGCGATTTTAACTAGAATTCATATAAGTTGCAGCACGAAAGTGCTAATACGACAAAGAGACGACAACGGATCATGTGGATATTTGAAAATTAACACGAAGCAAGATCCGCTCGGTTGGAAGGCAACCTTGACTCCCCCCAAAAATTTCGAGCACACTCCAGCCATGTGGTCAGAATTCGGTACACTCAACGGCAATATCTATCGCTTATCCATATCTGAAGAGTTATGACCAAGCCGCGCAATTGCAGACGACCTTGAAATCATCATTTTTTCCTCGCCAAACACTCACTGATCACGGCAATTCTCTCAGCAGCACCGTTTAAACGTGGGATCGAGGGTCAAATGGGAAATCCGAAGTAAAATTCTGTTTTCATGTACAACATTTTCTTTCTTGTTCGCTCAATCTTTTTTTCCCGGTACTATAAATTTACTTTATTAATTGTCACTCCGAAATTATATCGCGTGTGTTCACATGGAACCCAAGATCTCCACCATCTCATCATAACGCTCATTTGTGCCTCTTATTTCGCCTTATACACGTTATTTTCGCTTGTAGACATTTCGGATGTTTTACGATTTTCTTCCCGAAAAAAGCAGTCGATCTGTACTCGCTGGCGTTTTTGAGTCAACTCCTCCGTTGTGCCCAGCGCAAAGCTAACCGTCGTCAATGAGATCAACTTTTCCTTTTTGCGCCGGAACGGGACTTTGCCAACTCGTTTCTGCCGGCTCTCCGTTGCATTAGTTTTAATATCGTACGTTGGCTCTTGCATGTTAAGCAGCGTTATTATCTGTGCAACAAGAACTAATCCCAATCGAAGTCACTGCTTAGTTTATTCAAAATCGGAACATCTAAAACTTTACTTTTCAACTCAGCATCGATATTGATACGAATTCCATGTTTGGTTTGGATTTCAATGCTGAGTCTTGTTTGATAAGCTCCGGGAAATAGTTATACTTAATTCGTTGTTCTCTATAAATTGCGATTTTCTCATCATCACCAGCATGCTTTGATCGTCCCGTTTTCAATTCACTTTCTAGGTATTTCAGACAGCTCTCACTATTTAAGTCCGATAAAAGCATTGAGGATAGATCTGTGAAATTTGGTTCTTTTTTTTTATGGCAAGTATTACAACCTTTTAAGTTTGTGTGGAATTATAACTTGCTTCGGGATTAATGCCTCACAATTTTGATTTTTTACTGTGTATTGCACAATTATGTATCGACTCCCATATTGTTTTGATTTAAATAGATGATCCAGTAGGGATAATAATGCAATTTTGACCTATTTAACTAAATCCATTATATTAGTATTTATAAATAGATTTAAACGAAATGGCGCACCTTGGAAATTCATTTCGATTTAAATTTCACTAGAGCTATAGAAACGCATTTAATTACTGGTGTAGGATTCTAGGTAGCTTTGACCGCCTCGGGCATTTCACATATGTTTTCAAACACTAAAATAGATCCTCTTCGATCTGTAGTTCTCTTTTCGCGAATCATTATGCCCAATGATTATATCTGAAATCTCTTTGTCGACATTGTGGATGTCACCACAAATGTCTTCAACGGCTGATAACCTGTATATTTCCTTTCCTATGCAGACCCATTTTAAAAACTCTATAATTTCTAGTTGAAGTAATTTTCCAACTTTAAGCGCTCCCACTAGTAACTTATAGGCCTAAGGATATACCAAAGGATCGTTTTTGAAATTTTTGCAAGTGATGTTTTTGGCAACTGCCTCAATACGCTGGCACATCAGAAGTGCCGCAAAATCAATATAAAGCTCATGATTTGCTTTTAATACTTTGGTTTCTTCGTCGGTTGGAGGTCCATTTTTCGTTCCTTTGGACAGAGGCTCGTCTTCAGATTCATCTTTGTCGTTCTCTCCAAACGTTTAAAATATTAGAGCAAATGATCCGCAATTCTTTCGTGAAGATCCCTCGAGCAGTTTGCCTAGGCGGACTGCCAGATTACTACACCCTTGTGGTTTTATTTGGGAAAACATGAAATTGACAAATCATACTATTTTCAACAATGTCGGGTGAATTTCGACGCCTGATTTCTTCAGATTTTTCGGATTAAAGGTATCCAATTACGAGGCTGACGCGAAAATTTCACACCTTATTCCCATTAGGACCCCACTCGGTTATCTTTTGTGAAAGTAAAATAAAAATATATTAAAAGGTCGTTCTCCTCTGTGCTGAGCCCACTTTAAAAAGCCTCCAATAATTGTTAACCAGAAAACTTTATGTAAGCATCACTTCTGATCTTTAAACATAAAATGTTGATAACTGCAGCTTCTAGACATTTTGGAAGAAACTGGTGGACACAGACGAACGGAAACAGGATTTGATTTAATATGGATTTCAGTACAAAATCCTAAAAATAGAGCAGACTGGAAGTCTGTACAGATTTAAATATGATACCCTTGTCCTGGGCTTCATCAAAATATTTGAGGAAGTTTTCACGGAGTCGATAATTTTCTGGCAGTTTTAATGACGACCCACTTTTGATGCGTAATAATAATTGATGAGGAAGCGTGTACTAACTCCAATTGCTTCTTGTTCCTTACAGCCTAGACGTCTTTCGTTGCATAATCGTGGAGAATAACTTTCTTTCAACAATCGTGCAGATGAGCCTAGGATGGCGATAGATGAATAATGGGCTTGATACATTTTTTTTTGCTTTTGTGTTTGGGAGATGAGGGCTATTTACGCCCTGACTGTGAGGACCCCAGACGTGCAAGACGTCTGGACTACCCACTAAACACCTCCCTTGTCAACCTGAGAATCTAACCTGGAACCGTTTACACACCATATTTCAAAAACTTTATACCGTTTTGCTTTTTGCTTTAGCACTACAGCCACTTTCAGGCTTTTGCTTAGAGATAGTTAGAGTATCTCATGGTCTTGATCGAATGTATCGGCACTTGAGAAAGTGATATGGTCATTACCACGCTTTGGCCGTTGATCCGTCCACCTAGCTGCGATGCGTTCCGATTTTAAATTATTACGTATCACAAATGAATGGACTTATATTCCGTCCAAAGAATCACTCGAAGCAAATCTCGTTATCACCAACGGGGTTCGAACCAGGAACCTTCGGCTCACGCAACTAACACTCTAACTACTAAACTCCCCGGACTATACTATACCGTTACCATTCTTTTTTTATCAGAACTCATAGCAAGATATTCTAGTCAATGATAAGAAACAGTTCGTGGTGAATAGCGTATCAACCTAGGTTGAGTGTGGATACTATGTGAGTATACTATGCTCCCCACCGCGCACTGCTCTTGGGCTACTCGATAAACACCTCCCCTGTCAATCTGAGAATCTGGCCAGGAACCGTTTGATGCACTACAGGACTAGGCCTCGCTTTCGTACGCCGCGAAGCACCTTTGGGTTACAGGAGTTTTCTTTCCAGCGGTAAGGGAGGGGAAGGGAGTGGTAAGAACGACCCTTGAACCCTGGCATCTCCCGGTGCTGCATTGTGCCCTGTTTATTTATCAGGACAGCCCAAAAATAATGTGCACTTGGTTCCATTTGTCAAGTGATCTAATCATCTCTCCGATTAAGTTTTGCGGACAGCTCTCCAAGTTCAATGGAGAGGTCACGCCGTAGCCTATTCCATCTTTTACAGAGAAAGGAGGCGTGGTAGGCATCATTCACCTCTACTGTACAAAAAATGCAGTCAGGAGACCGTGACTTACCATGCTGGATTCTGCTGATGAAGACTCTGGTGGTCTAATAGAAAAATTGTGTCAAATAAAAACAAGGTGGGTAGACAGACCTACGCTCATGTCGGAAGGGTTTTGTACTCAACTTCTCAGAAATGCAGTCACCAGAAACGAGTAAAGTCAAGAAATACAGGTTCTGTATAATAAGTAACCTGCCCCGCGCCGTCAATGCGCCTGCTAACCGGTATCTGGTGCTGTAGTGGTGGTGGGGGTCTAGGTAAAGGAAACCGGGCTGCAGCAGTTGCCTCCAAGCGCTTGGAGAGATAGCATCGAGCGAGAGCGGAGTGCGTGTTCAGTTACGTCGTCGGAGTGAAAATGGAGCGTACGATCGAGCAACCGAACCAGAGTTTTAACCACGTTATTACAGGAGACGAGACGTGGGTTTTCGAATACGATCCATCCTGAGACAAAGCGGCAGAGTTCGGAGTGGCACACACCAGCGCCACCACGGCCGAAAAAAGCGTGCATGTACAAATCGAAGGTGAAGTCGATGCTCATTGCTTTCTTTGACGTGAAAGGCATTGTTCACAAAGAGTTTGTGCCACCCGGCCAAACTGTAAACGGCCAGTAGTACAGAGAGGTGCTCCGTCGACTAACCGCCCGGGTTCGCCGAGTCCGTCCGGAGATTGCCGATTCGTGGATCCTCCATCACGACAATGCTCCGTCGCACACCTGCCTGCTCGTCACCGAGCAGTTGGCCAAACAGTCGAGGGCAACGTTGCCACAGCCTCCTTACAGCCCGGATATGGCACCAGCGGACTTCTTTCTGTTCCCCAAGATCAAGAGACACCTTAAGGGGACGCGGTTCGGGACTCTGGAAAACGTTCAACGTGCTACGACGAGGGCTCTAGACAGCATCGAGGTTGCCGACTTCCAGGGAGCGTTCGGGGATTGGAAAATCCGGTATCAGCATGTTATCGACTCCAATGGGGACTACTTTGAAGATTTCTAAAGAAAAATTGTACATATTTTGTCAATAAAAAATTTCCTGAGGTCAGTCCGGTTACTTATAACAAAGCTGAGCGAGTTTTGACTTTAAGGTATTTGGTGTTGATGTACTCATAAACTAATGCACTAGAAATATAGCTTAGCTTCCTGCATACTGTGGTGTTTTGTTACGAGTTAAAGAATTAGAATATATCTAGTACTGCACTAGAAATATATCTTTGCTTCCTGCACATTTAGTAAAGTACTAAATTGTGAATTGGGCGGTAAGAAAATAACCTTATCGCGGTACAAAAACATTGGTGACATCGACGCGATCCAGAGCGAGGATAATAGAGCGAAGCCGACCGTTGCAAATTAATCGTAGCATTTAAACAAGCCCTACAATGGAGAAGTTGACGGCTACACAATCCGAGCTGGGGAACAAACTGGAACAGCTACTGATAAACTTCAGGAAGGATTCAGTGTCCAGAAAAACCAGGGAGTGCCTAGACAAGAGACTAGGCTTGTTAGAAGGATACTGGTCGGAGTTTGATAGTCCTCGAACAATTGAAACCATTTGAAGTGATCGCGCCAGATCATCCTTACTTTGCCAACAATTACTACAACGAAATTTGGAAGGTGTACGAGAAGCTCATTTTTGCACTAGATGACGCGAGGAGAAAATTGGAGGGAACTTCTTCTAACGACAACCCCATGGCATCATCACCTACACCCAAATCTGGAGATATATCTGCCACAAGAAACCCAGAACGTCATGCAGACTTCAAACTGAAAGGCGATGACGAAGAAGGGATATTCTTCCAAGAATGATCCGGAAGCAAAAGGCCTTCATGAGGACCCTTACCTACTTCATTCAAGACATTGAACACAAGGCTAGTAGTGAACATTCTACCGAGTATTACACACTTAAGGTCGATTTATTACAAAGATACGTGAATGAACTGGCAGAGAACGATCAGGCAATATGGGAACAAACCACAGAAAGAAGCCCTTTTGAGTACAATCCTGAAATCTGCCAAGAACTTCACTGCTGGATTCAAGAGACAATAATCTCACTGCAAGAACATATGAGAAGCATTGAAGGGAGAAACGACAATCCACTGCTGCAATCAAAGGATACCGGAGTTCAATTGCCAAAAATCGTACTACCGACCTTTGACGGTGATTACTTGCAGTGGACTCAATTTCGTGATTTGTACCTCCAACTGATCCACAACCGTGCAATCGGGAATGTGCAAAAAATGTATTATCTGCCTGCCTACCTGCATACAAAATTTGATGTTTCTAGCATAAGTAGTTTGCGAGAAAAAGTGACACGGACGGACAGAGAGGACAGACGGACAGACAGGACGCGATTTCAGTAGGGTTTTCTAAAATTATTTTACAAAACTCTAAAAATGAAGATGTTGAGGAGCGTCGAACGAATCCTGCTCCATTAAGTAAAAGACGTAAGGTAAATTAAAAGTGGAACAAGTCTAACGTTCCTGATAGGACCTAACTTTTTTACTTTATACTTCGTTTAAAGTACTTCTTTTTTTGGGCCTCTTGCGGAACTCTATTTTCTGGAGCATTTGGTAGATTTTCGGCGGCTTTCCTGGCTACCTTTGTCAGCACTGTCTTGGACCCCTGGTATAACATTCCATGCCCCTTCAGTGTCTCATTCTTCATACTTTTATCCCGGTCGCCTTCGATTGGGCTAGAGGCCATTTTTTCGACGGTGGTTAGCAATAGAGGTGTCTGCGCTTCGTTGAAAGGCTTAGCTTCAGCTCTTTCTAGGCCCTCATCTCTTCTTCGGCCTTCAATTAGCTCGGTCGATTATGGCCAATGCAGTCTAGATGCTCCTCTTGCTCCAGGAGTTCGATCTTTACATCTTTGCTAGTTTTTTTCGAGGCACATATAGATTTAATTCTCTTCAGAATGCTTTCCGCTTTTCGGATTAATCTTTCTTCCACGTGGGGCTCAATGGCTATTGTACAGTCCAGCCTTCTCTCTGGAGAAAGGTTCCTTGCTTCGTTCCCTGGATACAGTGCTTCAGGCACTTTGGCAGCGATGAGATCGAAATCATGCAAGGGCACTTCGTTGGCCTACTTGCTCTGTTCTTTTTCTTGCACGATTTGTTTTTTCATCTCGGAATGGTTCGTTGTGCGCGCCATTTTTTACTGCGCCCGGACACCGCGAGTACATCTGGATGATATGAGCTCTCTGAACCTTTTCATTCAGCCATCCGTTTGCCTTTGTTCTTTAATTTATTAGTGTGTAGTAATGTCTTAGTCTGTAATAAAAGCTATTCGGGGAGAAAAATTTCAGGGATTTTCTTAAAAAATAATGCTTGAATCAAAATATACCGCATGAGTCAACACTGCGGAAAAATTATGTTGCAACAATTTATCAGCATGTTCTGGAGGAAATACACGATGACCTAAAGGATAAGTTAATTTGGATTTCATCCGATGGAATTTTGTGGTTTTCAGCCGATGGAATTTAATATTCGGCACATTAACGCTGGAGCCTTCGACTTCTTATTTGGTGGCTTGCAAGGATTTGGAAAAGGCAAATCATTGAACAATCGCCAGATTTGTGAATGAGGTTATAAAAAGAATATTTACAGAACCTTCCACCGATGAGATAATAGTCATATTTCTCTCAGAAAGTGCACAATATATGTATGATGAGACAACCAAAGCCCTTCAAGTGTTCTATCCAAATTTAATGTATGTGACATGCCCATGGAGTACATCGGCTCGCAGAAGAGGTACGGTCAGCGTTTGATAATGTAAACAAGTTGCTATCATCGACGAAAAACGTGTTTCTGAAGGCAATGGCTTGTAACAAGGCCTACAAAGGAAAACTTCCAAACGTGCTTTTACTCCCCGAACCAGTGGTAACCCGATGGGGAACGTGGATTGAAACAGTGTTATTTTACAACGAACATTTCACTGCCATCAACAGTGTTGTTAATGATTCCGATAGTGCAGAAGCAATAGCGAATGATTGATCCAAAGAAGCATTTAATGATCCTAGTATTAGAAAACACATAGGCATGATCTGCACTCATTTTTCCCACACACTAGCGAGCATTAACTTACACCTCCTTTGTAGGGACGTAAGAGGGTGAACGCGAGTCGCGCGCCTGATAACGGAATCGAAGTAATAACCATGCCGCCGGAATGGAGGTTGGGCGACGGGCTAACTTCCTGTCCCTACATTGTTTCGAAACCCTTCAGACGGGCCTCGGAATGGATTGGACTCATGGCAAACGGAAAAAAGGCTATGGCATTGGATCCTGGAATATCAGATCACTCAACTGCCCTGCTGCTGTTGAGGAGCTTTTACAACAGACCAGCCAATAAAAATTTAACATACTGGCAATCCAGGAAACGAACTGGACAAGAAATTATATTCAACACATTCATATTCAAAAATGGGAAGCCTACTGGAAAACGAGAATTCGGAGTGGCCTTAATTGTAGATAAGGAGTTCAAATCGCACGTTATTGATTTTAAGGCAGTCAATGAACGGTTGTGTGCGATTCGTATAAAAGCGAAATTCTTCAAAATCTGGCTGATAAATGTTCATGCTCCAACCGAAGAAAAGGATGAAGAAAAGGAAAACGTTCTACAACCACCTGGAAAGACTGGTTGACTCATTGCCTACAAACGAAACAAAAATAATTCTGGATGACTTCAACGCTAAGGTTGGCAATGAGGTAACATATCTCATCGGGGAACGACTGGAAGATATACCCTTCACGGTGAATCAAATGACAACGGCCAGCGCCTGATTGACTTTGCATGTAGCGGAAATCTAGTCAAACGTTCGACACATCCTACATCGACGCCTACATAAAATTACCTGGGCATCACCGTATGGCAACACACAAAACCAGATCGACCATGTTCTGATCCAACAACGTTGGGCCTCGAGCATGCTTGACGTCCGTACATACCGAGGAGCCAATTGTAACTCAGATCATTACTTAATCCAATTAACCTATCGATGTCGTATGTCAAAGGTATATTCATCGAAGACCAGCCCGCTACAAAAATTTGACATCGAAAGGCTCCAAACGGAGTCTGTGGCCAAACATTTCATTGAGATCCTCGACAACCAGCTGGCTCCCATCTAATCAGATGCTGGCTCCCATCTAATCAGATGCTGGCTCCCATCTAATCAGATGCATCGTTAAATGCAAGCAACGAGCTCTGGATGGAAGTGAAAATAGCAATTGAGACTGTGGCAGAACAGAAAATCGAACATCAAGCCCGGCGCAAGAGAAATGATTGGTTCAATGATGAGTGCCAAAATGCGTTAGACAAAAAGAATTAGGCGTACAAAGAATACTTAGGTAGGAAAACCAGGACAAAGAGAGAACACAACAAAAATCTCAAAAGAGTAGCGAATAGGATATTTAGAATTAAGAAAAGAAAATACTATGATGACCAATTGAGAAGCATCGACGTAAGTCTAGCGACAAACAACACAAGACAAGCATACAAAGTAGTGAAGAGCCTGAACCGTGTTTATCAGCCCAAAACCGCACTCTGTCGTGATGATATCGGCAATTTCATCGCTGATAATCATATTTCAAGAACCTCTTTAATTCTTCGCACAGCTTCAGAACATCGGAGCTTATAGATGTCTGTGGAGAGCTTCCATTGGCCCCACCAACTCTGGATGAAGTTTGTTTCACCATCAAAGCCAAAAGTAATAATAAGAAAGCGCCGAGCAGCGATGAGATTCCAGTGAAGTTCATCAAATATGGTGGCAGCAGTGTTCATTAAGCTATTCACAAAGTCATCCAGCACATTTGGAAACAAGCACATATGCCAAAAGAGTGGAGCTAATCAATTATATTCCCTGTCCACAAAAAAGGTGACAAGCTACAGTGTGAAAGTTATATAGGCATATCATTACTTTGTACGGCGTACAAAATATTTTCAAAGATCTTTCAATAGAAAATTAAATCGGTTCATTGACCAACAGTATTACTGGGGAGTATCAAAGTGGTTTTAGAGCAGGTATATCGACGATAGGCCAATTGTTCACTGTCAAGCAGGTACTTGAAAAATGCTGGGAGTTCAACATAGACGTACACTAAATTTTCCTTGACTTTAAGCAAGCAAACTACAGTACTGATCGTAACGTACTGTACCAAATAATGCTTTGCTTGGCATCCCAGCCAAATTAGTCCGTCTTAGCAAAATGACAAAGACGTCAACGACCTCCCAAGTCCGCAGCAATAACCAACTCACCGACATCTTTGACACTAATATCGGACCAAAGCAGGGAGATGGACTGGCCTCATTGCTATTCAATTTGGCTCTGGAATACGTCACAAGAAAGCTACCTATCGATACACGAGGTACATTAATATACAAGACAAGCCAAGTAGTAGCCTATGTGGACAACATGGACATAGTGTCACGGTCATTGACAACTGCCAAAGAACTTTTCCTGAAACTCAACAGCGAAGCAAAACTAGTAGGGCTATAAATCAATGAAAATAAAACAAAGCTCGTGACGCAGTCGAGGATAAATACCTCAAATACACAAAATATCACGCTTGGCGAATACAGTATCGAACATTTTAGCGGACTTGAGTATTTTGGCGTCAAAATAACGAAAACCAGCAATGAAAGGGATGAGAGATGAAATATATTATTCAGTTTTGACGATCTTGAAGACCTGCTGCATACACAGGAAAACAAAGCTCCAAATATAAAAATCTGCGATAAGACCCGTGCTATGCTTTGGGTGTGAAACATGGATCCTCACCCAAGACGGATCCTGACGCGAATAATTGAAGCAAAACTAGACAACCATGAGCTGTATGAAATTTTTGACGAGCCGGAGGTCTCAACGATTGTAAGACTGCGGAAGCTCCAATGAGCTGGCCACATGAATCGTATGGACGAACAACGGATACCCAAAATGATATTTGTTGGGAGAACTGAAGGGCGGAGACCAGTGGAGAAACCGAGGAAACGCTGGTCTGAAACGGTCGACGAAGACAGTTCATTGCTGCTTGGATTTCAAAATTGGAGGATGCGGTCAATGGACCGAGAGTTTGAGGCGCTATTTGCAGCAAGCGAAGGCCCGAGAGGGGGTGTAGTGCTACGAAAAACCAGATGGCCAATAAACGAGATCAACCTCCAACTGCTATTAGAGAAATCTGACAAACGACCACCAATCTCCCTCAAAATAATATTTCGCAATAAAAAAAGACAAGTCCAGATCCTAACCAACACTAGAGGACTTCTACTGATCAAATTAGGACAAGCCAGGACTATCCGAATTTACAATAACCTACTACACATTGTGCGATTAAAACCTTACGAAGAGACATTGGAACGAATCACTAGGACACTAGAAACCTTTAAACAAACGACAATTATGTCGGAGTCTTTAGATGTTACAAATGCTAAATTGAGAGAAGCTAAACACAGGCTCTCAACGTACTGAGGATGAAACGAGGATTGATAGACGAATAAGGAAGTGTAATTAAAGCAATCACCGGTAACCTAGACACCAATGATGCAAACAAAATAACAACCAAATCGAAAGATACTCAGCAATGAAAACTATCTCCCAACAGGAATCTGACAACCAAACTAAATTCAATGGGCAGATGACTGAATGTTTCACTAACGTAACCAGCGACATCAATAATGAACAAAAAACGATATCGACCTGTTCAAAGTACATTCAAAAAACAGTCCAAAACAAGCATAAAACAGACGATATTATCATTAGGCACTTAACAGTTCAACCAAATCAATTACAACATCGAATTACTGAATGATCATCTAGCTTACATATGTAACGCTATTACTTTGACAAAACTAAATCTGATTTAGAAACAATTTCTCATGCAATTCATTATTGACTCGAAAAAGAATCCGTAAAAATTGCATCAACCGAAAATTTGTATGAATTGCTAGGCCTTCAGGCGAATTACAACAATACGAACATAATCTTTAACATCAGGATACCCGTTGTAACAAATGATTCCTATTCTCTTTACCACGTCATACCACTACCTTCCAAGCAAAAAAATGCTTTACAATTCAAACCTTACCTGACCCTTGAACCCCAACTATATCCTATATCTAGACGAAAATGCCCACAGATAGAAACCACAGACTACTGCCAGGAAATCATCAAACGCGAAAAAACAATCGACTCGACTTGCGTCGGGAACATCCTGAACAGTAAACCAGCCTCGTGTCAATTCTACGATCCTCTCGTCGACATAGGGGTCCAACCTGAGCCACATTACCCCTTGTTTCTAAATCTCATGGAAACCATCGTCAACATAACCTGCCGATCCTACCGAGATTAAAATCCAAGGCACTAACCTTATTTACTTTCAAAATTGCGACATAGCATTTAGGGGACTAACATATATGTACATACATCAAAGAACGTCACCCATTTCCAGATCCATATGTTTCGAAAATTATTTAACACTATCTCTCCAGATGTAAAAAACATTCAGCTGAAACACCTCGATACTTACCAATTTTGAGAAAAACGGCAACCAAATTTCGAACAACCCATCACCAAGTACATTTATATGTAACTTATCCAAATTACCATCAGCATAATCTTCGTAGGAACGGCCCACACATTTGCGGATTTATCAAAACATCATAAATCGCTACATGCTACCCACGGTAACTGCTTCTATCCGAGAACCAAGGTTCGTCTGACCGTCGCTGACTAAGGGGAGAAGGAGAAGGAGAAGGACATCACCAACATTGTTCACACCAATAGAACAATGAACTCGACACCTGTGCATTCTTAGACGACAAAACATCAGCATCGTCTTCAATTGCAATTCAACACGTTGTTTCCTCCGTTGGAACGTGTGAGCCTTTTTTTGATGACAGATCAAAATTGTCGTCAAGTTAATTTAAAATAACGAAATTGCAACTAGTCTTACTTTGGAATTCATTCAATAAAGACGTTTTAAATTAGAAATTTGCATTTTTTTGGAGACGTATAAAACTATTCGTAATTATATACTTTTAATTAGCGTGAGAGAGCATTCTCCGACCACTTATTTAAAATCTCGGCGAATATCACTGTTCCATACAGAATGAATGGTCTGTTTGTCAACGGAGGCATCTTGCATGCTACGTGTAAATGCTCAAACGAACGAACCCTGGAATGGTTTACCAAAGTGGTAGTCCCCAAGGCTCTAGCTTATAAGGGCGCGAAGTTCACACTTGTGACTGAAGGCACCCTCACTAAGTTGGTTCAGGCTGTAATATGGATTCCCAAAAGAGTCAAGGATTCTATGGACATCATGGTCCGCTCAGGACGCAGAACCCAGAAGTATCTACGTGAGGCTGCAAGGTAATTTCCTGTACGGCAGTGTACAGGCTTATAGCTTGCAAACTGACCTGGTGATCGGGATGTATCAGGCCAGTGAGGATCTTTTGAGGTCTGCCCTGGGGTCGCGTCTTCATCTACCCCCATGGAGACTTAAGATCATCTTTCCTAAATGAGAACAGATGAAGATAGATCGTTGGGTAGGATTCTGAATTCATCCCTTACCCAGATTTACTTGCAACACACCATTGCCACCTCATCTTTAATATGTAGGCGGCACGCTATGCTGCAAACAAAGTCATCACAACACATCACAATTGATCAAGAGCCATGTGTGAGGAACAAACGTATCAAAGGGCTGAACATACATGGCACAAGAATATTCTGAGATAGAGGATCTGACTGTCAGTGGGCATGCTTGGTAGTTTCTACAAATGTGGAAGTGTCTCTTTTGAGACAATTCGCTAACCAAAATACGGTTGCGGTGAGGATATTATAGAAACAAGACATACGACACGGTTCTACCTTCATTCAGCAGGATTCTGGGGGAGATGGTAGATTACGCTGAGTCCAAAAGCGTTGACCTGATATTGGGTTGCAATACCAATGCACACCACCATATGTGGGGCAGTAGCAACTGCAATCGTCGAGGCGAGCAGCTGCTGGACTTTATAACGTCTAGTGGTGGACTGACAACTTTGAACACAGGCTCCAAACTTACTTTTGTCACGTCCAATAGATAGGAAGTCATAGACATCAATCTGGCCATGCCGAGGATAGCAGAAGCAATTCAAAGCTGCAAGATTTCGAATGAAACTACACTTTCTGATCACAAATATTTTGAATTTCGTTTCAGCAAAAATTCATATAAGGTGGAGCGGCCATTCAAGAACTTTAGAAAAGCAGATTGGAAGACGTATGGGTTGAAAGTGGAAGCGAAATTATCTGTACCACCTAAGCTCAAAACTAGACAGAGGGTTAAAAGAAGTGTTGAAAAATTCAACGCAACCCTAAACTGCTGTTTAGAAACCACCTGCCCGCTGAATCGAAGCTTAAGTATAGCGAGAGTTCCGTGGTCGAATCACGAGCTGCAAAAGCTTCGGAAACCCACAGGAAAATTACTGAGGACAGCACTGCAGACAAATTCAGGGACTGACTGATGGAACTACAGGACCTAGCAAGGCGAATATAAAAGAAAAGTGAGAGACTTTACATGGGCTTCTTATATGAAGTCTTGAGAGGAAACTGTAAGGATGCAAGAGACTGCACAACTTTACAAAGGATCATACTGTTAAGCAAGATACAATTAAAAAACGTCATGGCACCCTTACGGAATCGAATCTGGACTCACTGGAATTTCTGATGAAGACCCAATCAGGTCATTCATGAGCAACCTTCAATCGACTTACTCATGCCTCCGCAAGGAGGAAGAGCAGGAAGAAGTTGGAAATTGGCAAGGCAAGTGGTTATATTGAATAGAATCCAATATGAGCTGAACTCCTTCAATAAGTTCAAATCACAGGTCTTTGATGCTATTGTTCCTGCTATGATCAAGGTGAAATGCAACAAGTTGATGCTGTGTCTTACTATCAAACATAGCACTAGCATACATATCTTCACCTTGCCAGATAGTCAAAGTTATGTTTATTCCTAAACCGGGAAAAATGACTATCACAAAGTCACAAAGCTTCCGTCCTATCAGTCTTACTTTGTTTTCGCTGAAGGTACTAGAAAAGCATGTAGACCAACACATTAGACGTACGACACTGAGAAGGAATTCTCCTGCGAAACAGTTCTTCATTCCCTAGTGAAGAAAATTGAGGAGTTGATGGACGAAAAAGGATATGCGCTAGGGGTATTTATCAATATTTAGGGAATCTTCGATCGTGCACCGTACAACTCCTTGCGAGAAGCAGCAAGAGTTCGTGGGGTTGAACAAGAGATTGTGAATCGGATCAACAACATTCTTGAGCACAGATTGCTCTCCGCAACGACAGAGGATGGACAGTGTCTTGTAGCCAAGACGGAGAAGGGATGCCGTCAAGGTGGTGTCCTTTCGTCACTGCTATGGAGCATATTGGTCAACGCTCTCTTACTTAAACTAGAGGAGCACGAAACCTATTCGCAAGCATATGCGGATGAAATATTCCTGCTTGCCACAAGCAAGCATCTTAGGGCTATTTACAGAGCTATGCAAAGGCCTCCGGATACTCTGGAGCAATGGTGTCAGGACTATGGGCTTTAAGTTAATCCACACAAAACTATTGTTTCTCTTCACGAAGAAAAGGGCCGACTGGATTGTATCACTATCCAGCTGCGATCAGAAGTCAATTATCCTGAGATCACCGTAGATAGAAAACTTCTTTGGAAGAAGTATATTCTTGCAAAGACCAAACAGGCCAGTAGACTGTTTGGACAATACAAAAAAGCTTTTGACCAGTCATGGGGCTTGATGCCCAAGCAGACCTTATGACTGCCATCGATTATCAGGCCATTAATTTGCTATGCTATGTATCGGTTGTCTGGTGGCATAAAGCAGACTACTCTTGCACCTCGTGTGTCTGGGAATTACTGGGGCGTTTAGCACAACACAAGGTAAAGCGTTGGACGGCATATTAAACTTGCCTCCCCTCGAATTGTTCATAAAAGGAGAGGTCATGAAATCTGCCCTTGCGATAGCAGGACACACAGAAAGATTTTCATGAGGTCATAACAGCAACTTCAAACTGTTGACGGAATATGTACCTGAGACAGTTATGCCAACCGACAGGACGAGGACTGTTCTGAATTTTTATAGGTTTCATGTAAGAGTCCCGGACACGACCGAGTGATCACATTTGGAGTCGCTATTCGGTGAGGCAGACATGAATTCCTACACAGATGGATCTATGACCAATGAGGGGGAACTGGAGCAGGATGGTTCTTAAATCAAGATATCCAGAAATCAGTGGGCTTACTTCTGTATTTTAGACAGAAGTGTTTGCTATACTAGACGTGGTGTCATGGGTCAAGGACAATCGATAGAAAGGGCGGCAAATCAACACTTGCAATGATAGCCAGGCGGCACTGTTAGCCCTCTCGGAACGGAAAGTAGCATCGAAAATTGTCCTTGAATGCTTAAATGAAGTAAACTCTGTTGAGGACACAATTTGCTCTGGCTTTTCTGGATTCCAGGGCATTGAAATATCTGACGCTTTAGCGAAGGAGGACTCTGTTAACGCCTCGATCAACTCTATTGATAGATACTACACCATCTGGCTATACCGGCGAAGTCGCTCGTTAAGTTTCGGCAACACTGGCAGCACTAAAAGAAAACAAACGTCAGTCGAGCAAAGAGTTAACGCGTCATCATTTTGAATTCGTGTCTGCGGTCTGTAATAATCTGAATTCCTTGGTATATTACTCGATTAATAAATAATGTTATCTTGATTGCCTAATTTCTCGAGTTTAGTTATACACGTCGCCACATTGTTTAACTCTTTTGACAGTTCGCATTGTAGAAGTAGGCCAGTATCCTAAATCGATTTGTGAAAATGCCAAGAAACAGAAAAGACAAAGGCCGAGCCGCCGAAAGCTAGCCAAAGCGTGTACGTATTGAATCTGAGGTGACGCGCTTAGAGGATTGTGATTTAAGTGCAAGCATTTCCGCTCTTAGTCGCTCTATTTGCGAAATGTGTGATCGAAATAGCGAACGTTTAAATGCGCTACGCGCAGATATCGAATAATATTATACGTCTCGGACAAGCGGCCGGAGATGTCTCGAAAGAAGAAACGGTGCATTATCAGTGTTAAGTGAAAGACCCACCGAGGCATGCCGTACAGTCGACATATACATCTTCATTACCGCCGACACGTTGCATCTGGAGACACACCATTTTGCTCGTTGTCGCCAATGATGAATTCAATGGTTGCCGCCAGTGTCGTTGTCAATAACATCACCGAATGTGTTCCCAAGTACAGATTTTGGGCTGCGAGCGGGAGGAACAAGACTGGCATCTCAGCCGGTTGCATCTTCGTCTGCGACATTTCCTCTGTGAATATGGAAGAGGTTTATAGGCATTGCCGCCATTTAACGGGCGATCAGAAGAATGGCCATTATTTCTCAATGCCTTCAATGAAACAACTATGGAGTTTCGATGCGGAAATAAGCAGAATCTTATTCGCTTGCAGAGAACATTAAAGGGTGACGCCAGGCAAATGGTCGCGTCAATGCTCATAGTTCCCGATGATGTGCCCAAAGTCATTGAAGAACTACTCGTAAAATTCAACTTTGGAAGACCAGATTTGCTTGTTAGATCGCAAATTGAAAAGGTGAATGACATTATGCCAATCAAGGATGATGGTATTGATTTAGTGTTGCCATCATCAAATCAAGTTCGTAATATGCTCGCACTTTTCAAGTCAGCTCATTTTCAGCAGCATTTATTTAATACAACATTACTGGAAATGTTAGTGTCAAAGCTGCCGCCGTCAAAGCAGTACGAGTGGGCAAAGCATGCCGCTATAACACAACCATTTCCCACTGGTTACTGCACTTCACTTGCCGATGCACACAGAGCACATGTCGATCAATGAAGCTCGACAAACTAATACAAACACAAACCGTCAGACATTGCACAAGCCAGTTGCCCGAAGAATATTGCATAGTAGTGAGAACACTCTCGAAACAGTACAAGTGTGCGTGCGGCGTGGAAAGGATCATTTTGCCTCAGACTGCGAGAGGTTTCATTCCCTAACGGGAGATAAAAGATGGAATTGAGTAACCAGGCATCATCTTTGTTTCTGATGTTTGAGAAAAGGACATAGCTTAGCCATTTGTCCTAAAAAATGAACCTGTTTAATTAACAACTGTAGTCGGATGCATCATACACTTCTGCATCAGTGCACCGCATCAACACCTAAGTCGGAACATGTCTTAAATTGCCGTCAAATAGTTCGTCACCAACTAAGTATTGCCAGTGATTTTGCGTGGACCATCGGGATATGCAATGCTAGATGAAGGATCATCTATTTCCCTCATGGAGGAAGATATCGCAAAGCTTTAGGCCAAGTGGTCAGGCGATGAAACTTACATTACAGTGGTATGGAGATAGAAAAAAGACAGAAAGTTGTTCAACCTAGTTAAGGAATCTTTAGAAATGGAAAATTTTGAAGTGCGAAGTACAGATTTAGTTCTGGAGTCTGATGAAAGCATTCGAGCCAGACTGATATTAGAGAATACCACAAGGTACAAAGAAGATCGTTTTGAAACCAGACTCTTATGAAACAAGGATGAAACTCAGTTTCCTCCTAGTTATGAGATGGCTGAAAGTCGTCTTAGGAAAATTGAGATCAAAATGCAGAAAAACGCCCAGTTTGCCGATAAATATAAACAAGAGATAACAAAGTACGAGTATATTGCGAAAGGGTATTCCAGACTGCCTTCGCCAGAAGATGCAAACATTAGTGACCCAAGAACTTGGTTCCTGCCATACTTTGGAGTCTTTAATCCAACAAGCCGGATAAGCTACGCATAGTATTCGATGCCGCGGCTACTGCCTCATACGTATCACTTGATTCAGTATTGCTGAAGGGACCGGAGCGTGCACAGTTGTTAATACCTATATTATTCAAATTTCGCAAAAGTATTATTGCAGTTGCCGAAGATATCCAAGAGATGTTTTCCCAAGTACGTATCCAGCCAGCTGATCAGAATGCACAGCGGTTTCTTTGGCGTGAACGAATTGGCGATGGGCCAGTAGAAACATATGCACTGGTTTCAATGATATTTGGAGCAGCCTACTCACCATGCTGTGCCGAGTATGTGAAACACTTAAATGCCAGTAGCTACGAAACCTCAATGTCACGGGCTTCTAAAGTAATTATAAACAACACATATGTTGATGATATGGTCGTCAGCATCGAGAGTGAGCAAGAGGCAGAAGAAACCATAGCTGAAGCAATAAGAATAAATGTTAATGCCAGCTTTAAACTACGAAAATTTGTGTCTAACTCTCATACCTTCCGAGAAAGCTTGAAATGCCATAAGCTACATAACAATCGTTCAATCAGCCTGGAACGCCTGAAATCCTTTGACGAAATATTAGGACTCTTCTGGGATTCTGAGTTAGATACTTTAGAGTTTCATAAAATTCGATCAGATGTCATGCAATTACAACGACCACCAACTAAACGCGAGATGTTGGGTATAATCATGTCTGTTACCTAAGATAACGATTGAAGCAAAAATACGGAGACTTCATATAGACTGGGATGAAAGGTGTCCACATTAGTTATTCGTATCTTGGGGCAAGTGGTGGAAGGAGTTTGAGAAGATTAAAGGATTCAGCATCCCGCGGTGCGTACAGCTTTATGTGTTTGTTGATGCTGGCTCAAGTGCCTATTCTGCAGTTGCCTACTTACGAGTTGGATCGGAACATAACGTCGATATCGCCCTTTTTTTTTTTTTTTTTTTTTTTTTTTTTTGTGGTAGGGAGGTGAAGGCATTGATGCCCGCCGAGTCTGGCAGTGTGGGACTCCCATGGAGGATACCTTTGGACTACCCACTAAACACCTCCCCTGTCAATCTGAGAACCTAGCCTGGAACCGTTTGACACATTACTTCGGGCCAGGTCTCGTTTTGTTACGCCGTGGGGCGCCTTCAAGCTGGGGAGTCCCTTTCCTAGCGGGAGGGGAGGGGGGAAGAGGAATTGCCAGAAGAGCGATCCCCCAGCCCCAGCGCCTCCGGCTGCTGCGAGTCCCTTTTATATTTTAGGACTGCCCGAGCATAATGTGCCACCTGGTTCCATTTGTCAACCGATTCGAGCATCACCGCAACTATATTATCCGGGGTGAGCTCTCCCGTCTCTCTGTAGAGTTCCCTTCGCAGCCTGGCCCATTTCGTACACGCAAAAAATGTGTGACAGGCATTGTCCTCCTCTCCTGGGCAAAACCGACAATCGGGAGACCGTGACTTGCCGATCTTGTGCAGGTAAGACTGAAAACACCCGTGCCCGCTCAAAAGCTGGGTCAGATAGAAGTCAGTCTCACCATGCTTTCGATTTAGCCACGGTCTCACATCCGGGATGAGGCGCGCAGTCCACCTTCCCTTCGTGCAATTCCTCCAAGACTGCTGCCAATCGTTGAGCGAGCGTTGTCTCTCCTCGCGGACAACCATCTCCCTCGCATCCTCGTTTCGGCGCAGGTAAATAGCGCGGCGCTCTCTAGCAAGGAGGGCGACAGGTATCACGCCTGCAATCACTCTCACCGCCGAGTCGGAGACTGTTGGATACGAAGATGCAATTCTCAGTGCTCCTCTTCTCTGTACCTGTGCCAATCGTTTTCGGTATACCTCCTTGCTGAGAGCGTCGCCCCATACCTCTGCTCCGTACAGTAGCACTGACCCTACAGCACTCATCAAGAGGCGTCTTCTTGATGGGCTGGGTCCCCCTACGTTGGCCATAAGTCGACTCAGGGCCGATATTCCCGAAGCAGCCTTCTCAGCCGTTGCCCTGATTTGCTCAGAGAAACTCATCTTCGAGTCGATCAGTAGCCCCAGGTACTTCACCGCTGGCTTCGATTCGATCTGTATATCTCCAATACTGATCATCCTTACTCTAGGGATTCTCTTTTTTGTCAAGATGACCACTTCGGTTTTCTCCAGTGCTAGACTGAGCCCGCGAGTAGTCATCCAGTCCCTCACTCGGCGCATTAGCATACCTAGCCTAAGTTGCGCTTGTTCAACGGTGCGTCCGGCGACCAGAGCCGCAACATCATCCGCATAGCCGACCAAGCGCGACTCATCTGGCATCTCAAGTCTCAGTAGCCCGTCGTAAGACACGTTCCACAGGTCCGGACCAAGGATAGATCCCTGGGCAACACCCGATGTAATTTCCATCCTTCGTTGGCCCTGTGTCGTGTCGTAGAGCAGGCTTCGGTCCTTTAGGTAGTTCCTCAAAAGCCGCATTAGATATTCTGGAACTTGAAAAGAGTTTTCCAGCGTATCCAGAATATCCACCCATCTAGCGGAGTTGAAGGCATTCCTGACGTCGAGTGTCACCAACAGGACGATCCGTCGCTTGGTGCGACTATATGCCTCTGCCTTTTGGACCGCGTTCACCACCTCTGCAATCGCATCAATGGTAGAACGTCCTGCTCTAAAGCCGTACTGCCGAGGAGATAGGTCCCCAGCAGCACGAATCGCGTCAGTGAGTCTTCCCTTGATGAGTTTCTCTAGCACTTTCCCAGCCGTGTCTAGCATGCATAACGGGCGGTATGCAGACGGCGATTCGGGATTTCCCTTCCCCTAGCTGACCAGCACGAGCCTCGCCACCTTCCATCGTACCGGGAAAACCCCGTCCCGTAGGCAAGCGTTGAATGTGCTGAGCAGCAAGTCAGGACAATGGTGATAGACGAGCTGCAAAACCTCACCTGGAACACCATCTGGACCTGGAGCCTTCCTTGCCTTCAGGGAGAGGACTGCCTCCTCCAGTTCCAGCTGTGTGAAGAGTGGGCACTCGACTGCTGTTTCACCATGGACAGCGTCAACACGGACGGGATGGGCGGGGAAGAGTCCCCGCACTATCGCGTCCATCTTTTCCGCGTCATGTATACAAGGCTTCCGTAGGGCACCAAGTTTCCCCATGACCAGCTTGTAGCCAAGGCCCCACGGATCCCTATTTACATCGTCCACGAGGTCTTGCCAGCATCGGGCCTTGCTCTTGTTAATAAGCCTGCGAAGATATTTCCTGCCGGACCTGTATGCTGCTAGCCTAGTGTCTGCCTCCTCCCATGATCGCGCCCGCTGGGCCTCTCGCCAAAGTTTGTGACACTCGCTTCTTTGTTCGGCGATCTCGTTTGACCACCAGTATACTGGAGGCTTACCATGTCGGGGTCTCCGGCGGGGCATGGAAGACTCGCAAGCAGCTATGATGGTACTCATAGTTGAGTTCACCAAGTCCTTGGCTGTAGGCCCTCCACTCCCTGGCGGAGCTCCCAGCAACGGTGCGCCTGCCGTAAGCGCGTCAGTGAACTTCTCGACGTCCATCCTCCCAGTCCTCCATCCGAGGATTGAAGTTTGGGCATATGCACGCAGAGTGGCACCGTCGTGAATCTCAACAGCTATATACTGGTGATCACTAGCCGAGTAGTCCTCTAGTACTCGCCAGTTGTGTACTCTAGGTACCAGGGACTCCGAAGCGAGTGTCACATCGGGTATGGTTCCTACGCAACCCCAGCGGCGGAAAGTAGGGGTGTTACCAGTATTTAGGACAAAAAGCGCTGTTCTGGCCGCCATGTCCAATATTTGCTTTCCCCTTGGGTCGGATTGTGGCATACCCCATTCGATGGCTCTAGCGTTGAAGTCTCCCCCGACCAGCATGTGGCCCTCTGTGTTGGAGACAGCGTCCTCCAGGGCATCGAGTTTGGTTCGAAAGGATCGCATTGCCTCGTTAGGCGTCAGATAAACACTGAAATATGTTATCCCTGAACACCGCACCCACACAAAACCATCCCCGCGTCCATGGCCCTGCACCTGAAGGCGGGCGCTGTCTCGAACCCAGATGGCCGACGTACCAGATTTGTCAGGGTACCACGCTTGCGAGTCCTTGTTATGATGTTGCTCGCTCAGCCCTTGTCGGTGCAAAGAGTAGATATGCTCCATTGAAAGCTGTAGCAAAACCTCGCCTCGAATTACAAGCCGCCGTTTTGGGATATCACCTAAAGGATCTAATTCTTCAAAGCCTGGAAATTATGATCCATAAAGTTATATTCTGGTGTGACTCTAAAACTGTTGTCCTGTGGATCAGATCAAGTACGCGAAATTACAAATAATTTGTAGCCAACCGAATTTTCAGAAATTTTATCGTCTTCTACTCCAACCCAATGGCACTGGCTGCCTAGTGCCCTGAATGTCGCAGATGATGCTACAAGAATCAAAGACTACGATAGCAATACCAGGTGGAAAACGGGTTCAAGTTTTCTTCGCAACGATGAGAATTTATGGCCAAAGGAGCCTGATGACATGTCCTATTACATCCGACGAACAAAGGTTAGTTATACCATATGGAAATTTCTCATCATACCTGAGACTGTTACGAATTGCCGGCATGATTCAAAAATTTATTCAGAATAGCAGGCTACATGCCGCACGTCATCGCCAAAATGGGGAGATAACCGCAGCTGAAATAGCTAACGCGGAAAGATCTATTTGTCGCCTTGCCCGGAATGAAGACTTCATAGAAGAAATTGGCGCACTTCGATCAACTGCAAAGGTGTCAAAGTCGAGCGATCTATATCAGTTAACGCCTACTCTTGAAGAGACGAATCGATGCTGCCTATTGTCTTCCCGATTTTATTCATAATGCCAAGCAAGCATTATGTATCCCGCCTTCTATCAAGCGAATTTCATTGCAGACGTCATCACCAGAACGATAGATTGATCATTAATGAAATGCATCAGCGTTTTTGGATTCCAAATGCTTTAGCACCAATGAAGAATATACGATGAAAGTGCCCAGTGTGCCCAAAATTCCATTAACGGAACAACTGCCAACTGATCGTCTCACACCGTATATCCGTCCGTTCAGCTATACTGGAGTTGACTACTGTGGGCCATTTTGGATAACAATTGGACGTCGAAAGGAGAAAAGGTTGATACCTCTCTTCACATGCTTAACAACTAGAGCAATTCATTTGGAGATTGCTAGGGATCTACCTACTGATGCATTCATTCTGTGTCTAAGAAACTTCATGAATCGCCGACGAAGGCCAATCAGAATTCGAAGTGATAACGGCACAAATTTTATCCGAGCACAGAAGGAATGGACAGTCGAGAATCGCCTAATAGATATAACGAAAGTGCAAACATATATGTGCAGAAGTAAGATAGAATGAGTGTTTAACTGTCCACTTTATCCCAATATTGGAGGATGTTGGGAGCGCCTGATCTATTGCGTAAAGTGCCTTCTTAATAGGGTATTCAAGGATCATGCACCGCGATTGTTGACGTTTCAAAGCGCCCTAATTGAAGCAGAAAACATAATTAACAGCAGGTCTTTAACCGAGTTACCTATATCGCCTGAAGATGACGAGCTACTAACGGCAAACTATTTCTTAGTTGGCTGTCTTAATTCAACACAAACGCCAACACAGAGAGTGAGCTTCGATGCATGCATAAGCAATTTAAAATCGCCCAAAAACTCAAGGATAGGCCATGGAAAAGATGGATTTCTGAATATCTTCTGTGTCAATTGCAATGCTAAGGGGTACCCTGCGAGTTTCAGAAGTTGTCCTAAAGCAAAAGAAGTTGAATAGAGGGGGAAGAATCTCCAATGGAAAACAGAGGAAAGCCAGGATTTGATCTTTAGAAAAAATACTGTACGTGAAGGGGTCTCGTACTCTAGCCTTTTGCAAGGTACACGGCAACAAAAACAGCCCCAGCAGTCGCAGAACGATCCAAATACGGTTTTGAGCACTGACTGCCAACAATTTTTCGGGTGTGACTTGTTCACACTCATTCGAAAAGTGGACTCTTTTATCCCCCACTATAAAAAACTCACGAACTCTAGTGAGGAAAAAGCTGCGTGCTTAGAATTCGCCTTCAAAGTTTGTTGTCGTGATGAGTTCCATTAACCTCTCCACCCTCAACATATGTTCACTAGCTCTACGCTATAAAAGAAATTTCGTTCAAGAATACTTGAACGCCCATGGACCAGAACGCCCAAGTCCAAAGGAGACTAAATATTCTCTAACATAAAATCATACATTGTATTGTTCATATCCCAATATTCTTAATGATCAAAAAATGAGTATTCTTTAACAAAAAATTATCATTTTATTGTTAATACTCCAATATTCTTAACGATAAAGAAATGAATATTTTCTAACATAAACTTATCATTGCATCGTTCATATTCCAAATACTCTAAAATCAATGACCTTAAATGACCATTTCATCGTAACCATTCGAAAACATTCAACTTTGCAATCACAACAATCAGCAAAATACTGTCATTCACCTTTAGCACAAATTGTAAACAAAATTCAGTTATTCACCTTTAGCAAAAATGATTTGTCGACAAACTCAGCTAAATGCATTAAACCTTTGTGAACAACCTATGCTAAATAAGCAATTAACGATTGAGAATTATTACAAGTACAGAAATTTGCGAACATGGAAATTATTGCTAGTGCAAGGAAAAATTATGTATAAAATATCGAGACTGGTAAAATAAATCTTCACTTGTTGATCAAACTAATGTCTGAAGTCTGAAATGTATTAAAGCAGAAATAATATGCTCCATGCTGGGAGGGTGCACCTTCGCGTTCGTGGGGATCTAGTTTCGACATGGATACTCGGTGAAGGAACTCATTGACGACTAACTTACTCTGTGCAAAAAATTCGATTTCTATAGCATAGGAGGTGATTTTAATGCGAAGCACCCCTCATGGAGAAATATCGCATCTAATGGCTATGGAACAGCTATCTCTAACTGGATTCAATTAAATATGGATCTCTGATTGCCCCGAAAGAGCCTACCTTCCGCCGAAGCTCGTCTATTATTGACTTCATCATTGTGTCTGCCAATCTGGTAAATTTCTCCCACAGTTGGAGGAATTTCGAGTGTGGAGTTCTTGACGCCGAGTCTGACCATCTTTTGGTTGAGCTGACCTTAACCCTCTTTAGCGCGGTGTGACATTTCTGTCACAAAATGATTCTTTGCCTACCACAATTCAAATAATTTTTCTAGTCCCTTTTGAGTCGATGTAACATTTGCGTAACAAACCGATGTATCGACTTAGTATAACACAAAAAATGTAGAAGGCGTTCGTGCCGGATGCAAGCCACTGTTCGTCGGCCGATCAGTTCAAACCACCTACGCGCTTTTGAAAAATAACTCACAAAAAGAAAAACGTGATAAAAACTGTGTGTTTTTGTAAAATATATAAGGTAAGTACATGTACTTTGTGGTGTAGATAAGGTTTTTGTGTAATATTTATATATATTTATTTATTTATTTTGAGTTTATGACATGTTTATACCAGAAATGTTACATTGCCTAACTTGGGTAAGTTATTCTCTGTTATGAGGGTACTAATGAAAAATATTATTTTTCTTTTTTAGAATGGCTCTTCGCCGTCTTCGGGATGACAAAATAGCCGAGTTGGTAAATACATACGAGGACCGTGAAGATAGCTTTGAAGATGATGATGACAGCATTGCAGATCGAGATTTTGATGGTGAGAATTTTATGAAGCAAGAGGAGTTTTCCAACGATGAAAATGAAAGTGATACACTAAATCCTGATGAGATAATATATAATTTTGATGATAATCGACCGTCTACATCTACTACGGCTGATGTGTCAGCTGGATCGCAATCAGCTCAACCAGAAGGATGTGCTAATAAACCTCGAAAACTAAACGTGAAATGGAAGAATGTATTTCTTTCACCACATATACAATTTTCTTCGCTCGATTTTAGGGTAAAGTTCATTTAATGTGTAAATTATATATAAATATTTCTGTCTATAAAAATTGAATCAATGAAAAAAATACATGAAAGCAATGAATCATTAAATTTACACCTTCGGTCTTTCCATTACGTTCTACCTGACCGGGTATAGGACCCGCATCGATGGCAGGCTCCTCCGCTAAAATGGGCTATCCATCGGACGCACTCGTTCTTTCTTTTCGCATAACAGAGGCTCTTGCCGGGTAAGGTGGCCTTCCGCTCGCGTGCCTATTTATGGTATAGTGTTATTTGATTCCCTCACATAATACTATGTCATAAATTTGCCACGTTTATATTTTTCATTTAAAGGAAAAATTCATTCAAATTATGTTTGTGAGTTTTTCACTTAAATGAAAAATATGGCCATGCTTACATTTGGATATTGATTCGGTTGGGAGGGTGCGAGGGGGCACCGCTACAATCTGGGTGCCCACTCTTATTTGTGGGCCGGGTCGGTAAGGACTAAGTCTCTGTAAGTCCGTCCATTTTTGCCCGACCCAATTTGTTCTTCGAACAAGCGTTTCAATCCTTAGTAGATTACCTCGGCCTCAACACTAGTCGATCGGCATTCGACGATGTTTAATTCGTGAATGCGAAATTTTTTTTTTTTTGTAGTGGGTCCTTGTGCTAGGGGGAAAGAACCCGCCCCACAACAACGCAACGCTAGCCTAGCGCATTTACGCGTCCCCAGACAAGGCCAATCTCGGCGGATCTGAACATCCTCTTCCACTTAGGCAGCAGACCATCGCTGCAGTCCTGCACGGACATATATATGTTATATCACTACATTTCTCAAAGCTAAAATTCATATTAGATTTTTATGAAACCTAAAATCAAGGTAGACGTTATGAGTTCATGAATTAAATGGATCAGAATTAAATTCGATTCCAATGAACGCTGCAGATTTTAGCCGTAGTGGTTGTTGCATTGCAGTAAAAAATTAAATTTTAATATACATGGTACAATGTATTCAAGAAAACTCCGCCATAGACGGTCCCAAGCCCGTTTGAGAAAGGAGGAGGGAACCCCTTGTTTCCCCAACCCAGCTTCCATGATTCCTCATCCCAAACCCCAACTAAATGGTAGTAAAGGCTCTCGGGGTGCACATTGAGTTTACTGGTTCCCCAATAATGTAACATTAAATGTCGCGAAATGCTCATAACTGTAAATACATCTACAGCTCTGCTACTAAATCCTACTTACACCTCCTTTGTGAGGACGTAAGAGGATGAAGGCGAATCTTCCGCGCCTGATAACGGAATTGACGTAATAGCCATGCCGCCGGAATGGAGGTTGGGCGACGGGCTAACTCCCCGTCCCTAGAAAACCTTTAGTTGTTTCGAAACCTGCAGATAGGCTCGGAGTGGATTGGACTCACGGCAACGACATCGCAAACGAAAAAAGGACTATGGCATTGGATCTTGGAATTTCAGATCACTCGATTACCCTGGCACTGTTAAGGACCTTTTACAGCAGGCCAGCCAATATCAATTAAAAATACTGGCAGTCCAGGAAACGAATTGGACTGGAAATGACATTCAAGACATGATATCGAACACAATATCAAAAGTGGGAAGCCTACTAGAAAAAGAGAAGTCAGAGTGGCCTTCATTGTAGATAGGGAGTTCAAATCGCACGTTATTGATTTTAAGGCAGTCAATGAACGATTGCATGCGATCCGTATAAAAGCGAAATTCTTCAAAATCTGGCTGATTAATGTTCACGCCCCAACCGAAGAAAAGGACGAGTCACTTGGAAAGACTGGTCGACTCATTGCCCACAAACTACACAAAAATAATTCTGGGTGATTTCAACGCTAATGTTGGCAATGAGCTATTTCATCGGGGAACGACTGGGGGATATAACCTCCACGATGAAACAAATGACAACGGCCAGCGCCTGATTGACTTTGCATGTAGCAGAAATCTAGTCATACGTTCGTCTTGCTTCCCACATCGACACATTCATGGAATGACCTGGGTATCTCCGGATGGCAACGCACAAAATCAGATCGATTTCTGAGCCAACAACGTTGGGCCTCGAGCATACTTGCCGTCCGTACATACCGAGGAGTAAAGTGTAATTCAGATTATTACTTGATCAAATTAACCTATCGATGTCGTATGTCAAAGGCATATTCCGCGAAGACCAGCCCGCTACAAAAATTTGACATCGAAAGGCTCCAAACAGCGTCTGCGGCCAAACATTTCACGGAGACAACCAGCTGGCTTCCACCTTATCGGACGCATCGTTAAAGACGAGCAACGAGCTCTGGATGGAAGAGAAAGCGGCTATCAGGACCGTGGCAGAACAGACGATCGGACATCAAGCCCGGCGCAAAAGAAATGATTGGTTCGATGATGAGTGCTAGAATGCGTTAGATAAAAAGAATCAGGCGTATAAAGAATATGTAGGTAGGAAAACCAAGACAAAGAGAGAACACTATGAAAATCTCAGAAGAGTGGCGAATAAGATAATTAGGATTAAGAAAAGAAACTACTATGACGACCAATTGAGAAGTATAGATGTAAGTTTAGCGAGCAACAACACAAGACAAGCATACAAAGTAGTGAAAAGCCTGAAACATGGTTATCAGCCCAAAACCACGCTCTGTCGTGATGACAGCGGCAATATCACCGATGATGAAACCAAGATTAAGGAAAGATGGACATCATATTTCAAGAACCTCTTTAGTCCTCCGCACAGCTCCAGAACATCGGAGCTTATAGATGTCTGCGGAGAGCTTCCATTAGCCCCACCAACTCTGGATGATGTTTTTTCCATCATCAAAGCCCAAAAGAATAATAAAGCGCCGGGCATCGATGAGATTCCAGTGGAGCTCATCAAATATGGTGGCAGTAGTGTTCATCAAGCTATTCTCAAAGTCATCCAGTACATTTGGCAACAAGAACATATGCCGAAAGAGTGGAGCCAATCAATTATATTCCCTGTCCACAAAAAAGGTGACAACCTACAGTGCGAAAATCATAGAGGCAAATCACTACTTTGTACGGCGTACAAAATATTTTCTAAAATCTTAGAAAATAAAATCGGATCATACGCCAACAGTATTACTGGGGAGTATCAAGGTGGTTTTAGGGCAGGTAGTTCATCAACAGACCAATTGTTCACAGTCAAGCAGGTACTTGAAAAATGCTGGTAGTTCAACATAGACGTACACTAAATTTTCGTCGACTTGAAGCAAGCGTACGACAGTATTGATCGTAACATACTGTACCAAATAATTCTTTGCTTTGGCATCCCAGCCAAATTACTCCGTCTTACCAAAATGACAATGACGTCGACAACCTCCCAAGTCCGCATCAATAACCAACTCACCGATGCCTTTGACACAAATATCGAGGTAAAGCAGGGAGATGGGCTGGCCACATTGCTATTCAATTTGGCTATGGAGTACGTCATAAGGAAGCTACCTGTCGATACGCGAGGTACATTACTATACAAGTCGAGCCAAGTAGTAGCCTTTGCGGACGACATCAACATTCTGTCACGGTTATTAACAACTGCCAAAGAACTCTTCCTGAAACTCGACAGCGAAGCAAAACTAGTAGGGCTACCAATCAATGAAAATAAAACAAAGCTCGCGACGCACCTCAAATACACAAAATATCACACTTGGGGGATACAGTATCGAGAATGTCCGCGAATTTGTGTATTTAGGCGCCAAAATAACGAAAACGGGCAATGAAAGAGACGAAATACGCCGAAGAATACAGCTCGCAAATAAAATATTTTATTCAGTATTGACAATCTTGAAAACCTGCTGCATACACAGGAGAACAAAGTTCCAAGTATACAAATCTGTGATAAGACCTGTGTTATGCTATGGATGTGAAACATGGACCCTAACCCAAGCATCCGCAAATATATTGAACGCCTTTGAGCGACGGGTCTTGAGGCGGCTAATCGGAGCGAAGCTTGACGGGGACCAATGGCGAATTCGATAAAACCATGAGCTGTATGAAATTTTTGACAACCCGGAGGTCTCAAGGATTGTAAGACTGCGGAAGCTGCAATGGGTTGGACACATGAATCGTATGGAGGAACAACGCATACCCAAGAAGGTATTCGTTGGGAGAACTGAAGGCCGGAGACCAGTGGGGAAACCGAGGAAACGCTGGTCTGACTCGGTCAACGAAGACAGTTCATCGCTGCTCGGATTTCGGAATTGGAAGACGCGGTCAACAGACCGAGACAGTTGGAGGCGCTGTTTGCAGGAAGCGAAGGCGCGAAATTGGCTATAGTGCTGAGAAGAAGAAGAATATTCAAGAAACTTAGTTTTAAAAGGTTTGAAAGCATAAAAAAATGCCACTAAAAAGGGTGAAATAAAAAACTTTTAGAAAAAAAAGTCAGTCTCATTACTTAATTGTCACACCTCGTACTAGCCCACAGAAGATGATGATTATACTTATGACTAAGAAAGGGGTTAGGAAATGTTTGTTTGTTTACTTTATGTTGAAGCAAGATGGCTATTTCAGCCACTCTTTTAGGGCTCAGGCCTTGGTCCATTGCACTCGACCATCCCATCTAGCAAGATTCAAGATCTTTATTTGGTGATTTCTGATTTTTTACATTTATACTATTCATTAATAACTTAACCTAACAATATTCATGCGGGTTATGCCTAAAGGGGTCTCCCGGAGTTCAATAATCTTGAATAATTTACTTTAATTGGATTACAATATTAATTTTTCGGTAAAACAGAACGTTATAATTTTGATACCCACAACATTATCAAACATTAATAGATTATAAAAAGAAGTTTGTAAAATTCATTTGCTCTAACAACTACAGTTTTAATAAAAAAATTTAGAAAAAAAAGAAAACCGACTTCGAAATGTCCTAAAAAGAATGAAATGACTTTTATGGAAGCGGTGCCAAATCAATTTCTTCATTTCATCATAAAAACTTTATACATCTGCACCATCACAAAAGGATCGGGGAAAAATGATAGGACACCGCTTCCATAAAAGTTATTTCATCCTTTTTAGGGCATTTCGAAGTCGATTTTTTTTTTCTAAATTTTTTTATTAAAACTGTAGTTGTTAGAGCAAATGAATTTTACAAAATTCTTTTTATAATCTATTAATGTTTGATAATGTTGTGGGTAGCAAAATTTTGAAGTTTTGTTTTACCGAAAAATTAGTATTGTAATCTAATTAAAGTAAATTATTATTGAACTCCGGGAGAAGCCTTAAGGCATAACCCGTTATTGTTAGGTTAAGTTATTAATGAATAGTATATATGTATGTAAAAAATCAGAAATCACCAAATAAAGATCTTGAATCCTGCTAGATGGGGTTGTCGAGTGCAATGGACCAAGGTCTGAGCCCTAGAAGAGTGGCTGAAACAGCCATCTTGCTCCAACATAGAGTAAACAAACAAACATTTCCTAACCCCTTTCTTAGTCATAAGTATAATCTTCATCCTCATTGGGCTAGTACGAGGTGTGACAATTAAGTAATGAAACTGATTTTATTGCCGGGCTTGTGGTAAACCTGCGACCTTGAAATTCCCTTCCCCGGCATCCTTCCCCTCTCCATTGATATATTTATCATCGCTCTAGCGTGTTTAGTTCACCTGCTGTGCCGTGTTGAGTAGACGTGTGTTGGTGGTGTCCTTACGAAATCAAGAGCAACGCGTTGCGATAAAATTTTGCGGCAGATTGGGCAAAACAGCTTCGGAAACGTACGCTAAAATTGCATGGTGATAGTGCTCTTAGTCGTGCCCAGGCGTTTCGCTGGCATAAAGAGTTTAAGGAGGGGCGTGAAAGCGTGGAAGACGAGGCGCGGGGCGGGAGGCCAGTCGAGGTGCCGACTGACGTGAATGCGCAGCGTGTGCGCGCCCTGATCCGTGAAGATCGGCGTTTAACAGTTCGAATGTTGGCCTCGGAACTGGGTATGAACCGTGAAATATTCAAAAAATTTTAACTGACGATTTTGGGATGACAAAGTTGTGCGCGAAGATGGTTCCAAAGAATCACACCACACCGCCCCCAGCGTATCCGAGTATTTGGCCTCTAAAGGGATCGCCGTGTTGCAACAGCCGCCTTATTCGCCCGATATGTCACCCTGGGACTTTTTTTTGTTCCCTAGAACAGGATGAAGATCGGTGATCAAAGGACTCATTTTAGGTCGACTACGGACATCCCAATCGAAGCGTTCCAGAAATGTTACGAAGTATAGAAAACGCGCTGGAATCGTTGTATAGCTGCCCAAGCGGACTACTTTGAAGGGGATGGCAGAGTTGTAGAATAATTTTAAAATATACCGTTTTCATTCAGTCAGTCTCTTTACTTAATTGACACACCTCGTATGTAATCCAACCCCGCCCGGACGGGGCCAATATATCGAACCCGCTGGCCAGTGCTTTTAATTCTGCCCAAGCCATTTTTAGACCAGATTACCTTCTGGCCGCTACGAAATTTAAAACAAAAAGTTATTAATATAATTTTTGCAGGTATTACGGTTCACCTTGTCGGAAATCTTTTAAAAAGAAATGCGACGAAACTTTTGTCCGGCCAGAAACGTGAAATTTAAAACATTTGGTTGGCTTGTAGTAAACAATAATACAGGGTTATCCATTTCGTGGTTGGGAAAGTATAACCCTGTCATTTGACATTTGTCAGAATTAAATGTCATCCAAAGCGTGTTTTTTTAGTTGAAGGTTTACCATTTAGAAAAATGGATCGTTTAACAGTCGAAGAACGCGTTAAAATTATTAAATTTTATTGTAAAAATGGTGAATCTGCTGTATCAACATTTAGGGCTTTACGAGCCGATTACGGTCGACATAATCGACCTACACAGCAAACAATTTCGAACACAGTGAGAAAATTTGAAGAGACTGGATCGGTTATTGATATTGCAAGGCCTGTGCAGCATCGCAACATTCGTTCTGCTGAAAATATCGCTGTCGTTGCTCAAAGTTTGGAGGAAGACCCGAATTTGTCGATTAATCGATGTGCTCAACATTTAGGCTTGTCTTACGGCTCATTGTGGCGGATTTTGCATTTGGATTTGCATCTCCATCCGTACAAAATCCAACTCACTCAAGAACTTAAGTCTCAAGACCATACACAACGCAGAATGTATGCGAATTGGGTGATTGAACAACAAGCCATTGATAACGATTTTTCGAACAAAATTTGCTTTAGTGATGAGGCTCATTTTTCGCTCGGTGGTTACGTAAATAAACAGAATTGCCGCATATGGGCTCTCAAAATCCTCAGGTGATCGCAGAAAGGCCTTTGCATCCGGAAAAAATGACCGTTTGGTGTGCATTATGGTCTCGTGGTGTTATTGGCCCGTATTTTTTTGAAAACGATCAAGGAAGAGTCATTCCACTCAATTCTGACCGCTATGGACGGATGTTAACCGATTATTTTTGGAGAAAAATTGAAGATTATGATCTGGAGAGCATGTGGTTCCAACAGGACGGAGCCACAAGCCACACAACACAGGCTAATCGAGCACTTTTGCAAGAGAAATTTCCAGGACGCGTAATTTCGAGATTGAGTGATGTCAATTGGCCCGCAAGATACTGCAACCTAACACATTTGGATTTCTTTTTATGGGGCTATGCGAAAGATCGTGTTTACGCGAACAATCCTCAAAATCTTGAGCAATTGAAAACCAATATTCGTGAAGTTATGGCCGAGATATTGCCGGAAATGTGCCGAAAAGTCATTGAAAATTACCTCAAAAGGATTGAGGCCTGCAAAAGGTCCCGTGGAGGATATTTGAATGATGTTGTATTTGACGTATAATGGCAAGGTTCGATCTTTATATTGAATTTTGTTTCCATTTGAATATTTTATGTGTTGTTTTTAGCTTTACTTTCCCAAGCGTAAAATGGATAACCCTATATATTAATTTTATTTTTACATAAACCATAAGGATGAAGATTTACTTTATCAAAAGAATGAAGCCAAAATTTCTTTTTAGCTTTGTGTTATTGCTAGTTTTATTCAACAAAATGCTATGTGGCAACATTTTGTGCACAACAGCATAAAGACTGAAAACTCCACAAAGCATTTTCTTTATTAGACATCATTTTGGCTGGTTTCGATAGAAATAAGTATTCTTAAATTGCTGTTAAATCCATTGTAAATTTCCTGCTGAATAGATCAGATCATTTATTTTACGAGGATAACTGATAAAGGTCGAAAAATTTGCTTTTATCATCCTGAACGTTATTCGGAAGAAAATAAGAAAACTAAACATAATAATTGCTTATAGCTCCTGGATAAGACCGAGTCTCTCTAGAAACGTGCATTAGAAGGTCAATTTGGATAATTATTTACATATAAAGGCAAGATACATCCCGGAGCGGAATAAAGTGTACACACCAGCAAGCGTACTAATGATGAGGTTCCTACCTCACTCCTTGGCCACAATTCCGTGCATCCCGCCGATATCTCCTCCCTCCCCCAGCGACAATTGTTTGGAGCTGTCACCAAAGTTCAGCATGTGTTATTACATTTCAATGCATCAGAGCGAATTGCAGCACAGAATGACGTGAATGTACATATAATTCGAAGAATTGCAGGTAGTGCATTATTTTGCGTGTGTTATAGATAAACGAGACAGCTGATGCAGAATCGAATTTTTATGTGACCTAGTATTGCCTCATTTGTGTGACATAATGGCAACGTTTGATAGCTGAGATTAGTTTAGATTCGAGTGAATTGCATGCACTCGGTACAGAATGAATTGTTTTCGTTCCAATGCCCACCAGAGCGGATTGTTGGCAAACACGTATAAATCGCTGTAAAATCCATAAATTTCTTTACACGCCAAATACTGACGGGGAAAGGACATGTATGCATCCTGCGCATTTGCAAGGATGCCCTTTAAAGGGACAGCGATGATTTCCATGCGTGTTATTCGTGCACGTTCTGCGCCACAAAATGCCATCCGCAGTAAAATTGGAATTCTAAAGTCCTGCCCCATGAGTACAATTTCTCAGGAAAAGGACCCTCTTGTATTATGATTGACAGAATGCGAAACGGGCCACAATTGGTAGTCACTATGACCCTGCAACTTACAGCTCGGGATGAGGATTGTTCATTTCGGTTCCGGAGCCCACGGTGCTGGAATTCTCGACTTCCTAGAAACGATGGTCGTCAGGCTTCCTCACATCTGCGGGCTGCGTATCTGCATTTGGCTCACTCACAAGAGCTGCACGTCTCTCCTCACTTATTGACTAGATTTACACCTCGAAAGAGCGACTCACCTTTTCGGGGGCTTTGATACTCGTCACCATTGTCGTCGTCGAGCAGCGGATGTTGTTGCTTCTCGCTGTACCCATATTGGATTTGCACGAAAAACGTGAGGAACGCTAGGCAGGTCGCGATTCGCACCACACGAGACATTTTCCGCAATGATTTAGTGCACTATGATCTCACTTCGCAACCACTCCGCCGCCTCTACACCCTTCAGGACAGGGCGGACTGCTGGCCCGACTCCTGTATACAAAACTCACAATCAGGAAAGCGATTTTCACAATTTTCACACCTTCTCTGTTTACTCGGTAAAAAGCACGAACAAATGTTTCGCCAGCGATTCAGTTTTACTGTTTTTCACTCGCGTCGATTTCAGCGAAACGTGCACCACTCACGAATGAAAAGATTTTTACGCGCACTGCGAACCTTGCAGGAAATCGTCCTTTTCCCACGGCCAAGGGATCACAAAGAATAAGCGAATAATCGCACACAATACAAACGTACCAGTTGCTGAACTTACCAACCGGTTCTCAGGCTTGATTCAAAACACTAGCAAAGACCTTCGTTGAGGGGGTGCGCACTAGGGTTGGTGATGTTTTTGAGCACTATCGGATTGAAGATGTATCGATGCTTAATAATATGACAGCTTAACATACATGAATGGAACAATATCGATATCTTCCGATGATTTAAAACGCCTATAAAAACACAACAGATCTTGAACGGAGGCCCGATGACTTCGAAATCGACGAGATTTCGTGTCTGTTTTAAACGAAAAGTAAACAAGTAAAGTAAGTGATTTTACGATAACTGACATTGCATGGTTGATTTGAGTGAAGTGCGAGGCAGGTCTGTGTTTAATTTGGCAGGCATTGTGCCGAAAACTATCCCAGAAGTTGAACATTAATGAAATAACCAGTTATAAGGACTGTTTTTTTTAAGGAGACGACAGACAAAAGATTCAGGTAGATATATGTATGTGCATATGAAACTTTGAATAGAATTTTTTTTTGAATTGGTATAGCAGCCGTCGATCTCAAACTATTACACTGAAAAATGGTTGATAGTTGTTGTCATTACATATTTAATGTCTCATTCAATAAGAAGTTATACAGGAGCTATTGAACTTCAATATTATTTTTTTAGGGGAGAATTCAAAATAGATTAGCTAGCCAAAATATCTTCATCTTTGTAATATTATACTTAAGTGGAATATTTGCATCGCTCGACTTACTACTTTAACAAGCTTATTAAGGAGAAGCGACAGGAATTTTTAGCTCATAGCACTTAAATTATTGACTTGATTTACGCATGCCAACCGCATCGTGTAAAATATTTAACTATGAAACAGCAGCATGTGATTTTCTATTAGTGCTACATATTTTCGGATAGCATTATCACATATCCTTAGATAAAATCCTGCCACCGATTAACTAAGCACTAATATTTGGCATCTTTTGCTCTTTGCTAGCTGTTAGCACGCAGCCACTTAACGACTCATTTCCATAAATAATTAGTTCTTATTTTCAGATAAAATTAATTTTCAAAAGGCTAAACAACTATCATAGTTAAAGTGCTAGATGATGTACTTGGAATAAATCTTAAATTCCAATGTAAAATATGCTATACACAAAAATTGCCAATATATATTTATATTTAACAATAAAATCAACGATGTTTTGATACATCGATATTTTAGCAACAGTCCTAGCGCGCACATGTGACAGTGTACCGTTCTTAAACGCCATGGTCTGTCATTTCAGTATTTTCACTTACCAATACAAGAGAAATATCGCTAACTGGACGATAGGTGTTGCGTTCTGCGGCTGATTGGAGTCGCTACGAAGTCCACGAATGTAGTAGATGAACTTGTACTTTTCTGTCCGATACATATCAAGAATTATAGTTCAAGCCAAAGCCGACGCTGGATCAAGCCTTCTGAGGAAAAGCTCTACTACCAAATTCATGATTATATGTGAGCTAATTTTTTTCGCAAATTTATATTATGGTATATAAACCATTGTGGAAGTATCGGCGAAATTCGAGGATTTGTAGGGTTTCGCGACGGGTTTCAATGCTGAAATAAAGAAAGTGAGTGGAATCAGTGGCGGACTACGGCAGTCAGAGACCCGGGACGGAAAATCTATATGAGTCCCCCCATCCAAAAAAAGTTGATGTAGTTTTGCAGTACATTTCGGAAAAAGGAATAAAATTAATATTAAATTTTTCTTTTTTTAATTACTATACATATATATATATATATATATATATATATATATATATATATATATATATATATATATATATACATATATATATATATATATATATATATATATATATATATATATATATATATATATATTGTCGCGTGTTATTGGTTCGCGGCCTATAATTTTAACGTTCCGGGAAAGTGAAAACGCAATGTCTTTTAATTTAAGTTAAAAGAGTTTATTCAATAAAATGCACAATAATCAGTTAACACTTTCACTAATTTTAATTGTCACTATTAAAATTATCTAACACTTGTCCATAAATTTATTATCGCAATTGTCTTCTAAATTACTTCACTATTACGAAACACACTTTTCTACTACTCGAAGAATATCGCTTCCCACACACAATCGCAGTTCTTCTCGCGGTCGAATGAATGATTCCCCCATTCATTCAGCTCGCCTTTATATAGGGTCTCTAAGTATTCACCCATTTCTCGCATATTGGCGAACGTTCTACCGAGAGGTACCTGGTAGGTTCGAGCAAATTAATGAATGGAGTGACGTCGCTTGCAGATGTTGATTATGCTTGTTGAATTTACTCGTGGGCTCGAGTAAATTCATTTGTTGACGTTCTTAATGATGATGAAAACAATTGCGACAGTAGCTCGCAGAATTATTTGTACATGTAATTATTTGTACATGTAACACTGCCCCCATCTCAGTTCTTTTCGCCCCGAAGAGATGTGTCGCTATTTGTAGTCAATTCTCCCTGGGTGTAATATGGGGCAAGACGGTCCAGATGCACGATTTTCATTTTAGCTCTCGGCTTACGATGTTCCTGTATTCGGTATACGACGTCGTTGATTCGCTTTGTAACTCGGTATGGTCCCTCCCAATTATGTTGTAACTTTGGAGACCTACCCTTTCGCCGTTGCGGGTTATAAAGCCACACCAAGTCATCTTGCTGGAAGCCAGTAGAATTAGCCTTTAGATCATACCTGGTCTTCATGCGGTCAGTAGCCGATTCGAGGTGTTTTCGCACTGTCCGATGTATCTGGTTCAACCGTTGTCTTAGATCACTTGCGTACTCCGAGATCGTTTGGGGTTTCTCGGGGGGTGTTCCAAACTTTATATCAGCTGGCAGACGAATAGTCTTTCCAAAAATGACTTTGGCTGGGGCTTGACCCGTCGATGCATGTTCGGCAGCTCTGTACGCCATCAAAAATAGTGGGATATGTCGGTCCCAGCCCCTTTGATTCTCGTCAACCATCTTGGCAAGGTGTTTATTGAGCGTGCCGTTGAAACGTTCGACCATTCCATCGGATTGGGGATGCAGCGGTGTTGTCCTCGTTTTCCGGATTCCCAGCTGCTCGCACATTTCGCTAAAAACTAGTGACTCAAAGTTTCGGCCTTGATCTGAATGTAGTTCACAAGGCACGCCGTACCTGCTGACCCAATTTAACACTAGCTGTTCGGCTACAGTAGTTGCTTCCTGGTTGGGAATGGGGTAGACCTCGGGCCACTTGCTGAAATAATCAGCTACAACCAGCGTGTATCGATTTCCCCATTCAGATTCGGGAAAGGGTCCAGCGATGTCAACAGCAATCCTTTCGAATGGCACGCCTACGTTATAGGTTTGCATTTGTCCTCTCAGTCGTCGCTTTGGGCCTTTGACGGAAGCGCAAATTGTGCATCTGCGGCACCAGTCCTCTACGTCTTCTCGAGCGTGGAGCCAGTAAAATCTTTCCTACAATTTCGCTAAGGTCTTGTTAACACCAAGGTGGCCTCCCGAGGATCCTTCGTGCATCTCCTTAACCACATCGTGGATTCGGCTT